>CM073760.1:2089492-2754492 GCA_037127475.1 Arma custos
CAATACTTACATATGGGAGTGAAAGTTGGGTCATGCTTGACAAGCACATCAGCCGGACAACAGGAGCTGAAAGGAAGTACCTTCGCAGAATGGTCGGTGAAACAAGGAGGGACCGAGTGCGGAATAGAAACATAAGGGATCAGCTGCAGGTAACAGAACTGAAGACCTCCATTGAAAAAAGACAGCTCAAATGGTTCGGCCATGTCTGTCGCATGGACGTAGAATGGCTTCCTAGAAAGGTTATGGAAGCCCGCCCGACAGGCAAAAGACCCCGTGGACGCCCGAATATCCTCTATGAGGATTATATCCAAAGAATAGGAGGAAAAAGAGGAAAAACCCTGGCTCAAATGAAGAGGAGTTGTCAGTACCGGGAAGAATGGCTCCAATGGATTGAGGCCCCTCTACACTAAATGGCACAAAAGAGGTAGTGAAAGAAGAAGAAGAGAAATCATATGCAGCAATGGGTCGAGAGAGAACGGTTTAAGGAAAAAGTTACCAAATGGAGAAATTAAGCTTCGCTGGAACAGAAACCTTTCGTCTTCCCAGCCTAGAGAGGCTTCTGAAAATAGAAATAATAGTTCTCAGAAGAATCTACGGAGCCAAGAGAACACCTGACAGAGGTGACACAGGTTGAGGCCCAATCGAGAAATCTATAAGAAAACAACTTACTTAGACGTTGTTACTGACGTTATGGTTGGAAGGATAAGGTTCTATGGTTACATGATGAGACTAAACCATAATTTTTTTCAGCGAATCCACTTTCACAAAAATTCAGCAGGATATTTCAAACAACTTAAGGATGATATGGACCAAATGGGGCTAACAGACCAAGATTGTTTTGACAGAGATGAATACAGAAGGGCGCAAAAGGGAATGAAGGTTCTTGTGGGAAAAAACGCCCCAAAAAGGGTCTTGCGTGGTCTGAGGAGAGGAAACTTAGGCACGCAAAGCTCATGAAGGACATATGGGAAAAGAGGAAACAGTTGAAGAAGAAGCATTAGAGTTATGATATTCGTGTCGTCTTTAAGGCATTTTCGTGGGGGGAAAAATTACATTACATGCAAGTCTTTAAAATGTATTTGGCTGATTAATGTTATTAAAATTATCCACCAATTTGGCATGATTGTGAGACAGAATCAGTCTCAAAACGTCGCCAAAAAGAATTTTAAAGAACTGACTAAAGCTTGAGAACCACAAGTATAAATTGTTTATAACAGTCAAGAAAAGTAGAAACGGATATACATACAATGACAGTATTCAGAAGATTAAGGACGAAACAAAAAACACTTCATCGTCAATACTTAAGGATATAATGACCAAGGTGAGTCATTAAAAGAAAAAGTAATTAATTGCTAAACGGAAGTGGATATTGTAAATTGCTTCCACTCCAATTTAGGACTTTGCTGGGATTAGAAGAAAACAGAAAATTGAATTTCTTCTGCCCGGAAGAGATCCCTGGTCGTCGAGATCCCTCGTCAGGGCGTTCTGAAGAAACTGGAAAGGTTAGTGCCTGATTAGAGGCTCAACTTTAGAGTCGTTAGTGGTTAGAGTTGTAGTTGTCGCTCTTCTCAGCCGATCCCTTGTGCGCGAACCCTTGTTACGGAATCACCGGAGAGTTTCATGAAAGCAAATTGGAAATTTACAATGTATAGACAATTATTTCACAGAGAAATATCTAAAAACATAACTGAACAGACTTGTAAACTTAGGATCCACCATGAAATAATGAAGAAACGGATAAGAAACAGTTGAACAAGGTAGATGTGTTGACTCGCTCAAAACCAATGCTCAAGGTGGGTACAATGTTTATTCGTTCAAAGCCACATTATAATGATGTAGCTTCTTTTTTTTTTATTTATTAATTAATTTATTTTTTTACCTCCCTTCCCTGCCTGTGGGGCATACAGGGTTTTACCTCCAGTGGGGGTTCACCACTGTAGGTACTATTTCTGGGATTTTATTCTGTTTTTTTCGTTTATTAAAAGAAAAAATCTCTGGGAGTATGGTGTAGCCCAGTGCACTTTAGGGCTACACCTTATCCTTAAACCTCGTCCTCTTCCTTTGGTTATTATCCTTAGTCTTCGTTAGGTTATTCCGGTTGTCTTCCTGGTGCCGGTCATTTCCTGGATATCATGAAGTGGGCCGGACCTACAGCCTCCTTCCATCAGTATGCTGATGTAGCTAATCGGATGCTGCAACAGTGGGAGTCTTACATTTTAAATTAGGATATGGATCATTAAGGACCTGACCCAAGACTCGGGGCCCCTTTGAAGAATGGCATAACTAAGGATTTAAACATTCAGTTTTAAAAAATCCTATGACAACCTGCCGGCTTCGA
Organism: Arma custos; assembly: GCA_037127475.1. Classification (NCBI taxonomy): domain Eukaryota; kingdom Metazoa; phylum Arthropoda; class Insecta; order Hemiptera; family Pentatomidae; genus Arma; species Arma custos. Next base: position 2,091,831 of record CM073760.1, read on the forward strand.
ACCCGTTACCTTGGGCATACAAGGTTGTTATGGTAATCACTACACCACGCGTACATTGTAAAAAATTATTCAGAAACAAAGGCCTGCGTCACTAAAGCTCATGAAGAGTGATGGTTTCAGTACGCGGTAGAGTATGTACTGTTTCATGGTCAACGGTTGTAAAGGGAGGTATTTCGTCTTAGATCGCGCTAAACCACCAGATTTCTCCTCCTAATTTTGAGTATCGACTTTATAGAGGCTGGGTGAGCCCCTGGAAGGTCCTCGATCCCATATGATCCATCTCTCGCTGATAACAGACTAAATAAAGATCTTGCCAGCAGCGGGATTTGGACCAAGGATTTTCGGCATGGCTACCACTGAGCGACTCCGCTGCCTTCAAAAAACAACAATTAGTTAAAATAACTAGCTATGGAGTGGTTAAAGCAGGAGTTACCAAACTTTTTTGTACCACGCCCCCCTTTTGTTGAAATGAAAGCTTATCGCGCCCCCTTAACAATAAATTGTGTGGGCCTAGGAACAAAAAAAAAACAAATAATTATTACATTGAAAACAAAACATTTATTTATACTGCTACAAGGTACAACAATATCAGTTTTCATAAAATATAAAAATTATTAATAAAAGAAAAATAGATTAGGTTGGTTAGTGAGATGGATGGGCTTCCATTTTTCTTACTAGTATACCTATTCGTGGCTGAGTTTTAGTAAGTGCACAACGCAAGTCACTAGCAACATCAAGTTTATTCCGATACTTTGTTTTAATTGCCACAAGTGTTGAAAATGCTTTTTCGCACAAATAGGTGCTTGAAAAAGGCAAATATAAACGAAGAGCTTACCCGTGATACGCTAGGATACACTGAAATATTTCAACCATAATGAAGGTTTGTCCATTATATCAAAGTGGTAAATTTTCTACACATCATGGTTAATTTAGAATTTTAGAAAGACTACTTAAATTTAATTTAATGTTCAACTTAACACCCCCCTGACGTGTCCTCACGCCCCCCCATTATTAATTAAATAAGTTTATTATTAATAATTTTCCTTTATCTCAGTGTGAAAAATTTTCATAGATTTGTACATAAAAAAAATGAATTCTAAAGGAATTTCCACTCTAAGAGAGGGGTGAAGTGTGGGAGGGTTCTATTTATGTTTTTATTCAAATAAAACATTTTTCGTGATGGGGTTTAGGAGGTTTTCTGGAAGTATTTTTCTTAAAAACAAGACCAACAAAGTGATCGAAAATTATTTCACAAAAAATACACGGAAATTTTTTTCCATATTTTCACTCATTGTATTATTCAATAAAAATAATAAAATAAAATACTAATAAATACTAAACTTAATATGAGAGAGAGAAAAATAGCTGGAAGATCTAATGGAGGATGGAAATAGTTGGGAGGTGCAGTCATAAATTAACACCAAAATAAGTGAACTTATTTTTTATTTATGCCAACGTTTGTACGTCATCTTCAGGGCTATGAGAGAAAAACAAAATAAAAATAACAATAAAAAAGCATTACAGTACCAAGAATATACGTGTAATAACATTTAGAGTAATAGAAAAGTAAAAAATAGTGATGGATATATTATTAAGGATAATGAATAAAAAATAAGTTTATTCATTCAGTTGCTACATATGCGGAAGATACTGTCATACTTTCGACCTGTACTAATCCCAATATAGCTTCTCAGAACCTACTGACACACTTAAATTCATTAGAAAATTTGCTCCATAAGTGGCGTATAAAAATTAACAAACCAAAATCGAACCAAGTAACATTTACACTTAGACATTCAGACTGCCCCTTGCTAACACTTCACAATACAACATTGCCAGACAAAATACTTGGGCCTTACCATGGACAGAAGACTGACTTGGAAATCACACGTAATTAATTTGAAGAAAAATTGAATCACCGACTCTCACTTCTAAGACGACCACTTCACCACATAAATAAACTATCACTAACAAACAAAATGATAATATACAACTTGTTAATTAAACCAATATGGACCTACGCCTCGCAAGTGTTGGGGTCATGCAAAAAATCCCAAATACAGACCATTCGAATCTTTCAATCGAAATTCCTTCGTTATATTACACATAGTCCCTTTTACATCACTAATAAAACATTACACAAATATCTCAACGTACCACTCGTGGCTTACACAATCAAGAACAACCACAAAAAATTTCATGTCTCACTTACTGGACATCCAAACTTACTGGTACTATCATTACTCACATACACACTACCACAGAATCCGACAAGTAGACTGAAACGCCTCTGGAGCAGGGATCTACCACAGTGAGATGATCCACGCTAAGAGTGCCTTCAATGGGAGGTTTCTCCATACACGCTTTCAAGAGAATCCCTTAGGGGAGGTTTTCCGGAGAACACCAAAAATACAATTTGTGCCAAATGGCATTTGTATGATTTCTTAAATAAATATTTTTATTATAATTATTGATTCAGTATGTTTATAAGTTCATTATAAATTCAGTTTCACGGTTCATCAAACCACCTCTCCTTTTTGGTTTGTTCACATTTTAATATTTATATCTTCTCTTCATCCTTCTCCATCTCCATTCTTCACAGCTATTTCTCCCTTCATCACTTTGACATCCATCATATGTTGTAATCAAAGAGTTCATAATTAATGAGCATCATAATTTTTATAACTATCTCCTTTCCCGACTGGAATTTTATATCTTTATTTCTATGCGTTTCTTCTGTATTTACATCATATTTCGTATTATATAACTTCATTCTATTATAATTATATACATTTTATAACATCCCATTTTCAAAGTTTTACATCTCCACCTGTCATTCTACGAGATTCCTATTCATTACTTTCTACATATTTCTACTGTATTTAATCTTTGGTATCATATTTTGTATCATTTTTCATACAGTTTACTGTATATTATCATACATTTTATATTTTATCTGTAATTAAACTAGGTTTTCCATACTTTTATATCCCACCTTTTTATATTTATACTTTTTCATTTTGTATCTTTCGATTTACCTTCTCATTTTTCTTTCTCTTTGTATTATGTTTACATTATTGTATACATTGTATACTTTATTCTGTAATTTTTTTATTCATTACCCTTAATACTATATCCTATTTTTTACTTTTCTATCACTCTTTATGTTATTATATCATTGGTACTGTAATGTTTTTTTATAGTTATTTCTGTTTTGTTTGTTTTTCTCTCATAGCCCTTAAGATGACCTACAAAGTCGAAATGTTGACACAAATAAAAAATAAGTCTTCACTTATTTTGGTGTTATTTATGACTGCACCCCCCTCAACTATTTCCATCCTCCACTAAATTTAAGAATTTATTACACCGGATTGTGTTCTCTCTATTTATGCTTCTCTATACATATATACTTAATCGTTTAGAAATGATATTATTTAAATAATTCTTTATTATTATCGCCTGAAATATAGACAATCATTTATAGAGAAATCGAATGGCAACCGAATTTAATGCCTCTCTATTCTGTTAGTCAACCGCAGAATCCACCCTGCATACAAAACGTCCATTTGCGTCGGCGTGTATTGAATTTGAAATTCGGTTTGTATTGAGGAAATTCAATGTATCTGTTTCCGTACACACAGTTGAAAACCTATTTCATTTCCTAGATCCATTCCACCTGAATGGAATGAGCTGTCTGGCTGCGGTTTTTGAGGATCTTTTTACATGAATAAATCATTGGCAAATATTTAAAATTTTCATTCGATTTATATGTATATAGCTAACGTTCAACAATTTATATGGAAGTAATATTTTCGTTATTCAAGATAATTAATCGAAGTGTTTTAGTTTGAGTGTTGTTTTTTTTGTTTCTCCAATAACAAATGGGACATACATGCATTAAACATAGATCCACACAGTATTTTTAACTGAAACCCCCTCCTCCCCCCCCCCAAAAAAAACGGCCTGTTGATGACAATTGGAATAGTGGTCTTCAGAGTTGCTTTGTTTTTATTATTATTTCAAATTTCCAACATGCCATTCCCCTCTCTCGTCCTGGCTCGTAATTCTATGACATTCCCTTCAACAGCACAGTTTTGTGATATATTTAAATTAACCAGCTACCTGGGATCGTATCCAAGTCGGACAAATCCATTCTTTTCACAGATCCTATATCCTCATGTTCCCGCAATTTTTGCGATGTAAACACGAAGAAAACTGTTCATTGAACATCACTTTAATTAGGATCTTATTTACTTACGTCAATATATTATTTAGACTCGGAATTTGGAATATATTAGTAAATACTTGGATTCGACCCCTGGTAGCTCAGTGGTTTAGAGCATTCCACCGGAGATATAGACGACTCGGGTTCGAATCCTGGCCAGGACGAATCTTTTCTCTTCAAAACAAAAATATTTAAAAATAATCACCATCAAAATAACAATTAATAGAAATAAATTTTAAATGATAGTTTCTTATTTATAAGGTTTAAATTCCTAATGTTTAAAAAAAATATTAAAAATGATCCAAAGTTCCTTCTTAGCATAAATCTTACCTCTTTATCATTATTCATTTAGATTTTCTGAGTTTTCAATCATGAAAGAACAAAATACTTAATCAACTTGCTTTATTTTTTTTTTTAGTACAGGATATTGAGGAAAATTGAATTTGTCAATCAGCTATGATATGATAAGGGATTCAAACTCAACAAAGTTTACGCATAATTTCATAAAATATCATCGATATATTTTCACTTAAATATTAAATTTCTAATTTTATAACATATTATAATTTAGTTGTACATTGTATTTGATCATAATACTAATATTAATAACAATTACATTATTATTATCACTATATTATATAAAATATCACTATATTTAATAAAGTATATCTATCATACTTGTGACCCCAAAAATCAGTTGGTAACCTGGGAAAACCTGCATACATATTACCTTCCTGAGGTGTGACTATTGAGATTAGAGTGTACATGTGCACGACAATTCATATTTCATTCACTATTCATTTTTTTGGTTTATATCTTTTATATTTTCTTTTACATTTTCTTTTATATTTTCTTTTATACTTGGCATGCCAGAGTAAGAATTTAATTTGTAGAGTGATGACCATTTTTCTTTTCTTTTTTTTTCTATCTTTTGTACATAGTATTTATATATATCTAGTTTTTCTTTTTTTTTGTAATAAGTTGTATATATTTAGTTAAGTTTGTATATAATATAATTTTGTATATTTATTGTCTGTAAATAGATCTGTACATAGAACACCCTTCTGCTTTTCTGTGTGTAATTATGCGAACCGCCCTAACTCCTGAGCCTAGCCCGGAGCCTTATTATCAGGTTTAATATCCCAGGTATGTTTCACAAAATAAGTTCTTTTTTTTCAGTTAAGAAGAACTAAATATCAAGGCTAGAACATAGCCAGGCGCCCAACCATACCTAAGGGTTATACACTATATCACCGTTACATTACTTTTCCACAATATGAATTAATATAATTTTTTTTTGAAAATGGATAAATACATACTACTAATTAGTGGTAAACATTTTTTTCCATTATTACCATTAGTTGATAACACTGTAAAATTTTGGATTCTACTTATAGAAGATAAAGAGGTATTTTTTAGTCGAATGAAATATGAAAATTTATTTTATTGAAAATGATAAACCTATATAATAGAAGAAAATCATTTTAATTAAGATTAAAGTAGTGGTGTACCACAATAACAAGTCAAGGGATTTTGGGTTAAATGTATGATATCGGCCGTACTTGTGTTTAAGGCACCGGTGGATTGGACTATATCATGTCCAAACATCAGGGTTTTCCACCAATTAAGGGTACCGACTTTATAGGAGCTGAGATCTGCAGAGTTATCTTTACCGATGGCTGTTAACATCAAATAATTTATCTGTCACACCAGATTTGAACCCGATACCTTCACCACAGCAACTCTGTCTACACCCTGAGTCCCTTTAATCAATTAACTTTCAAAAACATAGGAAAATCCCAATTATTACACTGTGTCTGTGGTCCTCCATTTCAAGTTTTTTTTTGTGGGTTAATTTAATTATATTATTTGAACTTTATAGATCCATAAAAAAAGTGTCAAACACATTTATAAAAAACAGTACAACAATAACCCATGGAAGATCTTGGGTTCAGTACGTTGGAGAGACTGTATTGTTTCTTGGACAATGGTTGAGATTACGGTCATCACCCAGATTTTTCCCTACATTTTAGGTACCCACTTTATAGAGGCTGGTTGAGCCCCAGGAGGGGTCCTAGATCCCCCCCCCCCCCATAGGATCCATCTCTAGCTCCTAACAGATTACATATATGTCTATTTGAACTCTGGACCTTCGGCATGGCAGTTCTACAACTGTGGTACTCCGCTCATTTCAATGACATTTATGTAATTTTTTTTTACTGTCATGATTTATGTATAATAATAATAAAAATATTATAATGCAATTGGAAAAACCACAATGCAAAGCCTTATGTTTCAAATCCAGTAATACACCCACTTACCAGTCGACGATTCGCCTATTCAGGCATTATCAAGACACCAAAACAAAAAAGGGTTAAATGAATCACAACTCGAAGAATAAGGTGCAATACATCCTAACGATCAACAGCCCAAACAGGCTCCAAACATGAGACAGCACACCACCACCAAGACGTTCAACATACAACTTCGTCGACTGGTAAGTAGGTGTATTGCTGGATTTGAAACATAAGGCTTTGCGTTGTGTTTTTTTCCAATTGCATTATAATGAATAATAGTGTTTCTTTTTGAGTTTTTGGCTCTATTTTATTAATGATAAAAATATTTTTTTTGAGAAAAAAAAACCTACCCCTTAGGGATTCTCTTGAAAGCGTGTATGGAGAAACCTCCCATTGAAGGCACTCTTAGCGTAACTGTAGTAGATCCCTGCTCCAGAGACGTTTAGTCTCCTTGTCGGATTCTGTGGTAGTGTGTCTGTCAGTAATGTTTGTACCAGTAAGTTTGGATGTCCAGCAAGTGAGTCATGAAATTTTTTTGTGTAATAAATATAAAAAATATTCATAATTAGCTAACGCTTTTAATAATTTAAATTTATATTTAAAGTTAATATCGTAGATAGACATACATTATATTTTTGCACATTAATAATTATTGTTTGAGAAGATTGAAATAAAGAATTCGTTTGTCACATTATAAGGATGCTTGAATTAACTTTTACGAACAAATTTTACAGTCCGTAAACTTTTCACAATTAAAAAGACAAAGAATTATTTGACTGATTAAGAGACCATTACACACGTTAATTAATAATTAGAGAATCAGAGGCTTAGCCTTGAGAGCCTCCTCGACGTAGCTAGATCGGCTATTAATTTACTCGTGTTCTTCCTTTTTTTACAGGACTAATTATCCCTTCTCTTTTTTGTTTTAATTAAAGAAGTAGTTTTTTGTTTTAAAAAAGTTTAATCGTTTACTCCTTTTCTTGATCTAATAGGGAGAAACTTCGTTAAAAAAAAAACCGTTTTTAGTGTTAAAAATACTAATTACAGTTGTTGAAATATATCAATAATTATTATATCTGTCATATGCCTAAATAATTACTTATTAGAATATTTTAGTGCGGGTAAAATTTAATTCATTATTATTTAGAAAGATTATACTCGATTACTGAAATTGTTACTTCTTCATCTGAAATGTAGATGGTCCTCATACAAAACTGAAAAGATAAGAAATTGCTCGACGTTTTCGCCTACTTCAACATTTACAAAGCTCCCAATTAATTACAAAAGACTCATGTACATGACAGTTATCAGACCTATTTGGACATAAGGAGTTGAGCTAAGGGGCTCTACTAAACCATTCAATTCATCTCGTATCCAATCCTTACAATCCAATATCCTTCGTAAAATCCTCAATGCTCCTTATTATGTCACAAACAAACTCATCCATCATGATCTTAAGATCCCATATATTGCTGATTTGGCCCAAACTAGATACCTATCCTTCCATGAAAAGCTCCATACACACTTGAATCCGCTACTCTCCCAACTTACTTCCCATAATATTCATGATAACCCTCCGAGGCGTCTGAAAAGACAATGGCCTCGAGACCTTCTACTATAGAACTTTATTGGAGTGCTATCAATGGGTAGTTTCTCCACACGTGTCTTTTTTCAGGTCCTTTGTTCATACAGCAGATTTACTTGATATAATTAAATATAATTATATCAAGTAACTATAATATAATTAAAGTTGTAAATATATTTTTTAAAAAAATGTAGATGGGATCATTATCGTAGACCTTACAAATTTGGTCTTACATAAGTTCGATTGATAGGATGTATTAAACCTCTCTAATCCGTATTAATGGGATATTACAATTTCCAGTAGGAAAAAGGTCTTGCTTTTAATTATGTGTGTCGAAATATATCTTCAGTTTGTATATGATACTGGCATTGTACTTTTCAGCTTTCTCATTTTCTGCTAAGACCTCCTATGCCCTATGATATTTCGTATTTTTTTTTCTTTTTGGATCGGGGAGACTGAATCCTCCCTTAATACTAAGCAGGAGATATGTACACAGCAGCGAAATGAAGATCCCTCCTGGTGGCTATGGGCCGAGTTCCCGAGTTGTGCTGATATTAAAACTGGGCGGGGTTTGCCTTGGAGTAGTATTTGCAGTGCGGAGCTACGTGACTCAACTATTGCAACCCGAATCAAGGGCCATTGGCTCAGCACTCTTTAGGATTAAGGATCGTCCGATGGTGCTATAGTTTTCGCTTTCTATATTATTTAGTATCAAGGAGAACTTTATTATTGTGCTTCTCCACTTTATTGGGCAGATATTTATACGCAACATACGCTTTAATCTTTCTCGTATATATGATTTTTATAAATAATATATAATTATTATATTATATATATATATATATTTAATTTGTATAATATAATAATTTAACCATATACAAATTATTTGATTATTGTTTTGTTCAATTATTTGATGTTGCTGTTTATTTCAGGGCATTGAGCTTCAGTCAATAAATAAATTAAATGAATTCTTTGTGATGATATTGTTACGGGCTACTGGGTATTAAAAAGAATTAATCAACTCCTAAATTAAAGATACTAAAGTTTATTAATAAAATGATAAAAAGAATACAATTAAGTTACAAACAATTAAATTATTAGACTAATATAAATTTACAATTACAATATTCTAAATATTTATTATAACCTTGGCCTATTTAATTATTACATTAATATAAGATATTACTAATACTAAATAGCCTAACTATTTACATAAGCTTGTACAAATACCATAAAATTACAACTACTACTTAACTAATTAACTATTACTAATTAACACTTACAGTTCACTAATTAAAGTCCACCGACCGTAAGATTCTCCAAATATCACAAACTGACACACATTAATACACAAGAACGGTTTATTACACTCGCGAGACTGTCACAGTTCCATATACACTTATTACACTGGCCGGTTCAACACTGAATAGTTTATCACACTGACACTCACTATTATTTTCATAATAATGAAAAAATTAAATGTCCCAACAATGAAAAAATTGAAGATTTCTAGAAATTAAAATAACCTTATTTGACCTTAACCAATTCACACACAGAGCTATCCAGCTTCTTTTTAATTAAATATAATGATTTCCTTAAGGAGGCTTATTTATAATAATTCTTTTCGGGAAATTGAACCGCCTACTTGAAGGCAAGCTATGCAATTTCCCTCCTCCTATTGGCCGTACTCTTCTTGAGGATTGGGTTGTTAGAATAATGAGCAGGACTCTTCTTTGAGGCCCTCTTCCCCAGACTAACACCCGAGGGCCAATCGTCCGGAAAATAAGAATGGGAAACTCTGCCTCTACTTTTTGCCTATTTTTGATACTCTACAAGGAGGGTGCCATCTTGAATTTTTGGGAGATATCAGAACTGCCAAGAATTAATTATATAATTAATTTTAACATATTAAATTAATTAAAGCAGTAAAAATCTCGTTTTATATTTAACAACACTGATTTTAATATTTCTTTTCTTATGTAGTATTATCCTTTTTTTTAAATGAGCGTACTTCAAATTCTAATAGAAAAGTCTACTCATTAAGCACAATTACTAGTAAACATTTATTTATTTAATTAATATAAATTAAAATTTAATAAATAAATAAATAAATTTATTTAATTAAAAATAAAATTAGATTTTTGTTATAATCAGTCATGTCCACATTGCTGAAAAAACGGTAATTAAATTAACTATAGCAGTAAAATAATAATTAAATTTAACTAAACTGATTTAAATACTTGTATTCTAATTTGGTTTAAGCCTACTTTCGTAAAGTAAAGTATTTTAAATTATTACACTTTTTTTTTTTTAAATTTAAAAACCAAGATGGTGCTTGACATCGCTTCACTTGCTTTCAATGCAACTTGGATAAAAAAGAAGCTCTGAGGTCTCATGGCTGTGCTTTTTCTAAATTATGAGTTATATCTGTTTAAGACAGTTATGTATCTATTTAGTTTAATTAAAAATATCTAATTTGTATGTAATTTTCATTTATATACACCTTATTATCGACGTATAAATATTATTAAAATACGACTTGAATTTGTTCCTTTATTATTAACAAACAGGAGATATTTATCCATGTATTAAAATCCTATATTTCAATTATTATCAATTGGAGCAGGTTGTATCACTCCAAAATAAAAACTATACATCTCTATATTTTTGTTCTTGTGTCAATCATCATCAAAATGTTTATTATCAAAATTTAAATGACTTCGATTATTTGTTCAAATTATAATATTTTTTTCCTACGTACGGATTTTATATTCTGGATTTTTCTTTTTTTTCGGAAGAAAAAGCTTTTTAACTGCATTATTTAAAGATAGCTTACATAGCACTTCATACGTCACGGTTTTGAAATTTTGCTTTGACCATAATTATTTGAATTTCATACTGACGTTATAGCTTATTATGACGTAAATTATTTTTATTACACCACAATATTGATAAAATAATACGATGACCATTACTTCGTAAGTTAAACAATTTATTTTTTTGTGTAACCAATCATCATTGAGTTTTTAGTTCTTACCGCATGAATAATTTCGTATTTATCATGATCAATTAAAATTGATAAATTTCTGGAATTCTTTTTAAATGTTACATTTTTTTCTCTGAAATATTTCTGTTTGAATTTAATCAAATAATGTATTTTATGGAATGTTTGATTTATATCGAATGCCCAATGAAACACTATATGGAATACTGAAATTCACCCCTATGGCATTTGCTGAATTATTTAATTTAATGTTTTTGGCATTTCAATTCAATATATTTCACTGGATTTCAGTCCTTAAAACATAATAAAGTAAGAAAATAATCATTTTCGAGTCATACTTCATTGTTTATTATTTAACGTTTCGACATTAGCCATTAGCAGTGGTTAATTATAGGCATTCATTCAAATCATTTATTAAACTTGTACTTGACTATAAGTATTCCCTAGATAATGCAAATTTTAATAATTATTAATATAGCAATGCATTTTAGAGGTATCTACGCTTTATTTCGCTAATTGTTGGGACATAAAAATTTTTAATTTATATTATTTTAATTGTTACTGTTGTCTTTACAGATAAATTGGCTCATAACTTTATATAGTTATGTAAATTATAGGTTGATGCATAAAGCCTATATTTTAACAATTGATAATGACTAAATGTGAAAACGTTGAAGAAATAATAAATGATGAAGTATGACTGGATATTGGTTTTTCTTACTCAATTAATTATGTTTTTGTTTTAATGATAGCTCTGTCAAGCCCCCCCCCCTCTCTCTCTATACTATACTTGATAAAAACTCGTCCCTATTTATTGCAAAAAAATGCTACTCAACAGATGTACTCATACTAAATTAAATTATCATATAAGTTGTGACTGATGCCATCCCGTCAGATATTTTAATATATTTTTACATATATTTTCTTCAAAACGATCCAAATAATTACAATCTATTTAAAACATTGTATATTTTTCGGATTTACATGTTTGAACAGGACCACGTCTGTAATCAGCTAGTATATTTAATACCACAAAATACCACGTTGTTAATATTTTTCATATACTTATGACAAAAAAGATATTGTCCCGGAACCCTGTGTCTAATTGCTACAAAAGGGTTGTTTAGCATATAAAATATCTTTTGGGAAATACGAAAAAAACAACAACGGATATTATCATATAAAAAGCTTTCCCCTATTCAGCCTGTATACCCCCCCCCCCAAACGTAGCAAGTGGAAAAAACAAAACATTTTTTTAAAAGTCATTTTCAACCTTTATAAAAAGTCCATTGTTTCCGACGACCCATATAATAACTTTTTCAACGTTGTCGAGAGAAGGTAAAGGTTACCTCTGCCATGAGGGTCAATTTAATAGGATTATAATGATAATAATTATTATTCATTAATTACTATTAAATATCGTTTATTTATCCCTTTACAATATAAAAAGTTTTCGATGACCACTGTGTAGTATTGTATTTTTTTCTTCCAAAAATCCTTCTAAATAAATATATTTTTAAGTGTTTTTTCTTCTTCTTTTTATTCTGTTGCCTTGTTCGACAATCTAATGTATTTTTTGAAACACCTGGAAAAACGTAGATTCATCTGAAACAAACTTAAACACTCTGACGTTTATTGATATATATATATATATATACATATATATACATATATATATATATATATATATATATATATATATATATATATATATATATATATATATATATATATATATATAACTACCTGAATCGATACAATTGCTGATAGCAAAACTTTCCATTACAATTACTAATATATATATATATATATGTAAGCTTGTGTGTTATCAAGCTGGTCTTTGTCACATGTGGACTTGGAGTGGGAGTGAGGAGGTAATAGGACGGTTAGCATTGAGAATATTGCACTAGTGTTTATGAAAGTTTTGCTATCGGCAATTGTATCGATTCAGATAGTTTTAAGCTTATTAGTTTACTGTAATATTTGTATTTATAATATAGGTTGCTAATTGGAATGTATTATTAAAATTTCAGTTGATCACTGCATCATACAAGAGTTGATCTATAACCTAAAACGCCTCTCTATTTAAATCCCTTACATATATATATATATATATATATATATATATATATATATATATATATATATATATTTTTTTTTTTTTTTTTTTGTTCCCCCCCCAAGGTAACCCCATGGAGGGACCGTTTATTAATATTAGGACATGCTCCATACTTAAGTAAGCATATTACATGTCATTACATGTGACGTTAATAATTACAGATCAATTTGGTATCATAATTACAGAATACATTTTAGTAAAATTTAACAATACAAGAAATTCAAAATTTATAGTTTGACTAAATTGATAATTTCTGAGAATAAAATTAAAATTAAACTTTTAATCCTAAATTATGTAATGGAAAATAAATAAATTTAACAAATATACAAATAAACAAAAATGAAAGGTTTTATGATCTAAATGATGTAACTAAAAAAAAAAAAAAAATCAATTCATGAGTTATACATTACGATTAGCGACAGTACTTAATAAAAATGTATACACATATATTTATACTCATAACAGTTACAATTAAAAATGAAAAACCAGGTATCTGGTGAATTGCCCTTCTAATGTGCTAGAGCTGATCTAAATATATATATATATATATATATATATATATATATATATATATATATATATGTATATATATATAATATATAGCGCTAAATCAGAGTCCTATTGATGGGGCTCACTAGGATCTAATACATCGGGTTTTTTTTTTTTTTCATAACCCCTAAATATGTTTATAGTCGGTACCCGGTTTTTGTGCTCTTTTCGGGAAATTTTATATTTTGGAGTTCTTCTCCTTTTACTGTAGTATAACTATATTTTAAGGAGTTGAGGTTGTAGGAAATTTTGTTGTTCTTTGTTTTATTTTTGATTTGTTTAAGTGCCTGGGCAACTTAATTTTTGTGTTTTCTTTGAAATTATAATCTTACATGCTAATATCTATTTACATACATACAAGTTTAATATGTACATGGTATGGATATTGAATAGAGAATATTTTTATTGAGTTTCGTCCATCATTCGTTGCCACCTTATTGGGACTGATAAAGGTGTGAGGGTTTTGAAGAGTTCGTTGGTTGTGAATTTTAGGGAGTCGAAGAATTTTATATGTCTCCGCTTTTGAATTCTGATGTATTGGGTAGGTAGAGGAAGTCGTGTAGTTGTACCGGTTTTAGTTTTCTTAATGATGTAGGCTGAATTGGGGTCACCTGTGGTCTAGTGGTTAGCGTAACTAACTACTAAGCCCAAGATCGCGGGTTCGTAGGTGGCCCTAGGCTTTTTTAAGGGAGTAAAAAATCCTTAGTTACGCCGTCCTTCGGAAGGAACGTTAAACAGGGGTCCCAAGCCTGTATGATATCACGTACTCGTTAAGAATCCCTATCCCAATTAAACCTGGATAGGCAAAATTTAGAGCTCCCAATTTAGCATCGTCCGATTAGCCATATTAGCGGTAAGTGACATTAAATGAACAAACAACATAGACCGAACGATTTTTCGTACTATGATGTCTTGAAATAGTTGTAGATGGCGCTGTGATCCGATTCTGAGGTGGGTGAATATTGGAGCTCTGTGCAATAGTGCTGGCCTTAAGATGCTCTTGTAAATTTTTATTTTCAGGCGCAGTGATAAGGCTGGAGATGGCAGTAGGTGGTGAAGTCTATAGGTTCTTCTTTTAACATGCAGATTTTTGAGTAGCAGTGGGCTGAGAGCATCATGTAGAGAACTATGGAGTTAGATGGGCTGATAGTGGTATTAGCCATTTGCAGAGTTTTTAGTGATTGGCTTCTTTTACCTTTTTGGAAGGCAAACACTTCGCCTCATAGTTTTTCAACTATTTCCTGGCACATTCTTTTCGCTTGCTTTAGTGCCCGTTTCGCACTCGTACTGCTGATGTAGATGGCTAGATCGTCCGCGTAAGCAGCGACAGTTGCTCTTTTGTAGTTGTTACCCACTCTATCAGCAGTATAGACGAAGAAAAGGACCGCACCTTGTGGGACTCCACAGGTGAGTGGTATATTTCTTGATAACCTGTCCCGTACAAGTTCGGTGGTTTTGAAATGAGGATATGATGTTGTAGAGCTGTTCCGAGCATTCGAGGTCCATAAGCTTCTGGCAAAGAATTACATGAGATACGGAGTCGAATGCCTTTGTAAAGTCTATATAATAGTACAGTTAATATTTAATTTATATATTTTTATATATGGGAGAAATTTTTAATAATTTAATCAAATCCATTTTGAAATTTTGTGTACGCTATATGTTTTTTTTTTTAATTATGCCTTGTCTTATTTACACTCATATAGCTTATTAAAATTACATTTTTTTTTTATGTTTTACTCAAATTATCTATTTTTCAAATAGATTAATACCGTACTGTACAGCCGTTTACACCCTAGCGACGGCTATTACAGACCCCTCTTCATCATTTCTTTTATTAAAGGTTTGCCCTGGAGGGACTCAGAGGCGATGCTGTGATGGATGGTCGCTGATGGAGCCATAATAGACCTGGAGGTAGTTCATTGGCTATTCATAGCTCTCCTGTGAGGAGGTCGAGGTGGTGGTGGGTTGTGTGATAGGTGTGTTAAATAAAAAAAACTCCTGCAACGGTGCGTTCCACACTCTTGTAGTACCGCCAAGTATTGCGAGTTTAGATGCCACGGCGCTGCCTAGTTCCTTTATATACGTTCAGGGATTTCCAGAGTTTGGCCGTTCTGTTCAGGTTCTGGACGCGCACCAAAGGATTACTTGTAATCTGTGGTGTTCTTTGATACGGCTATTTGCGGACACCATTATCTAAGGCCCTTTCCTTGACCGTTATCTTATATTTTTACGATTATTTTTTATACACTTTCTTCTATGTAGGACCATGTAGGCCTAGATTGGATAACTTTGGCACTTCAATAAAAGGCTATGCCCTTGGTTATGTTTATGCTTGATTTACATTCTTCGTCAATTCTTTTGCCTTAAAATTCTTGAGTAGGGCAGAGATTTCAATTTATAATACTTAAAAATGTTTTAGATCCGCCTTTAAAAGAGCCTGGAGATCGCATCTGCTATTAATTTTGAACTTAAATATTACTTTTATTTTTTGATAAATATAACAACAGAAAATTATAATAATATGTACTTCTTATATTAAAAGTTATATTACTAGGCTTGTTTCTACCAAGAAGCATTGCCCTTCATATTTTAGTTGAAGAGTTTTTTTTTTACAATACTATTCTTTGGTTTCTTAATTATTTTTTAGAGTATTTCCCAGAAATTAGTTAGAGTCTTCTGACAGTAATTAACTTTGTAAAAATAATTTATACAGTTTTAAACTGTTTGAGAAAAAAATCAGACTGGTAAAAAAAAATTAAAAAAAGTGCTGTACTAGCCTTGCATTATTGAATCGTTTATTTAGCTTATTCTGTGGAAAAGTTCACAGGAAACTTATTTCGAATTAATTGTTCTGGGAACAAAGTTTAACAGCCCACCTTTAGATTTTCTTTTAACCAATGCATTAGAGAATAAACAAAAATAAATAGAAACAGTTGCAATCTTGATCTGGGTTCCAGTCAACAGAGGAATCATGGGAATGGAAAAATCGGGCCAAGAAGCCGATTTAGTGAGATAAGCGATTAAGGATGCAAGATCAAAATACTGGTTATACAAATAAAATAAAATATTTTTTTTTAGAACATTGGAGTAGTAGATAGAGAGGAAGATAAATTAATCCAAACCATCGGGAAATATAATGAAGGGAAAAAAAGGAAATGAAGATGTTAGAGGTGGAAATGAAATTAAAAATTAATAAAAAGTAGTAGTTATTACTTAAGATGGACGTGAATAAATTTTGAAATTAACTCGAAGTTTATAAAAAACAAAGAGAACCTCGTAGATGAGTGAACCCTCTATAATGTGGGTAATCTTGATTGGTGGAAACAATTCAGCGTCATCTCGGACTAACTACATATCTGCTCAGTCTCTACCGTGTAATGAAACCAATAGTGGTACGGTTTGAAAAAAAAATATACATGAAAAAACTAAAAATTACTATAAATAATTATTCTTTCGTACATCGGTTTTTGCAGTTAGATCTATGTTAATTACGAAATGATATGCGTTTAAAATAAGCTCTGTACTATTTTGTAGTATTATTCAAATTTTTTATAAAACCATGCAGTTTTTAAACCATTTTTTAAGGTCTGTATAATATGCTTTACTGAAAAGCAGAACATTAAACTATAATTTCATATAAAATAAAACACAAATGCACTCAAATATAAAAACTAATCGAATGACTACAAGTGGATCTATTTATGTTTACATTTTTGTCTTCTCTGCTAAAGAAGTTGGTCATTGAAAAGAATCTGCATAAAAATTTTTCATTTAGAAAAAATACGACTTTTTTATTTAAATACATGTATACTGACATTTCAGGAACGGTCAGAAACACGTGGTACATACATACATAGACTTTTTTCAGACTTTATAAAATTAAATTAGAGAAAGTAGGCTGAAACCTAAAAAATAAATAAAATAAACTGGACAAAAGTTAGATTTATAAAATTAACACGTGCGTTCTGTGTCGTTACCCAATGAAAATTATTTTGTACAAAACGAAATAGTACATTACGAGTTTCCGTATAATTATACCTTTAAGGTTTCATTATTAAACACAGATTTCATAAAGGTGTCTGTTGAAAGGTTTTTGAAATAAATTATTTGATTAAAGCTCAGCGGTTATGCGCCCTTTTAATGTCCAACGGATTCCGAACAAACAAAAAAAAACTTTATTTTTTTTTTAGAAACACCAATATATGCACTATTCGTATTTCAAAATTTATAGTCTCTTGTCAAAAAACAGGACTTTGAGCTTAACTAGCATTTTATCTGATAAAAAAAAAGTTTACTGAGTAAAGTTTAAATTTTTTTTACGCAATTGTAAATGTATTATTATTATAAACACCTTTAATTAATGTTTTCATACAGATTGAATGTCAGAATATGACATTACAACCCACTATTATTTTTAAATAGGTGGTTCGTTAAGGGTACTACACGCCTTTGTGAATGTAAAATGTATTGAAAGAATGCTAAATAAAAGTCTTTATAATATTAAAAATAAATCTTATAAAAAATAAGCAAAAATCCATTGATGCGGCTTGGCTATCTTTGCAGAGATCTGTTGGGAGTGTGTAATAGATCTTCAATGCGTGTATATGTGAAAATTTTCAAATAAAGATCATATAAAAATAAACTATATCTCGGTCATTGAATTTAAGTAACTATTTAGAAACAATAGACATTAGTATATTAATTTTCCTCGTTTTTTTTTTTATTAACTACTAAATTTTTAGTTTTTTTTCCCTACGATTTAATGGCAACGCTCATAGGCTGCGCGGTATTTAACTAAGCAAACAACTATATACGATATATATTGAGAAAGTACTCAACGTTTCCACCTGATACCGCCAGGAGCGCGTCAATAGCGTATACATTGGTGTGCTCGTGCTCGGCACCTCAGTCAGCGTCCAGCTGTGACAACGGGAACATCTTCGCGCTAAACCCTTTTATATATTCAAATTTGAAATGTGTGCTGCAATCCGAAATCCCGCCAGTTGTGATTTGTTTTTTGTTGGAAACAAACTTAAAACCATTAGAAATCCATCGGAAACTGTTTGAAGTGTACGGGAACAACGTAATGAGTGACAGATCTGTCAGGAGGTGGTGCATTCAGTTTGAAAATGGACGTCCGCTGTTTCACAATAACTGAGCTTTCTCTATGTTTTCCACAAATTTCACGGACTTTATTGTTTCACACAGGAATTTCAAAGCTTGTCCAAAGTGTCTGAATTTGAATGGTGATTATGTTGAAAAATAGTATTTTAGTCTCTCTTTCACATGTATATAATAATATGTTTTTCTAGTGCTTGATTTTTTTTTAATTCCAAAACGTTTCTTACTTGAATAGCCCTCGTACAAATAAAAATGTATGACTAAAAAAATTACTACTACAAATAAATAAAAAATTGGAAAGGTGATAATTGAAAAGCTTTATTTGGTTTATATTGTATATATTAAAAAAAAAAAAACAACGGCGAATTTTAATTTTCCAAAACGGGTGCAAATAGCGAAGAACAATCCAAAGATCTCGATCCTCCGGAATATCCTTCCGCTACATTTAATTTACAAAAGTTTTTCAATCAGGAAACTTGACGGTTTCCCAAATTTACAGAAGACGACAGTTAGTAGTAACTTTTTTAATTAAAATGAATGCTAAAATCGAGAGGTGGTGGGGGGGAGTAATTGTGTATGCGGACGCTGTATTGTAAACAGAGATCCCTTCAGCAAAATTAGGAAGGGAAGGAGGAAAGGGTTAATTTCAGGAATCACTTTTGTCCTTCATTCCTTTTCTCATCTTTCTCTCTCTACTAATGGTTTTCATTTTAGATGAATTTCATTCATTTTAATTAAGGGGGGAAGGTATTTTACTAATTTTAATCCATTTAGGAGCTTATCCTATTCTGTTATTTAATATAAGTAGGAATGTGATGATTCATTATTTCTCTTTTTTTTTTTTGCTTTTTCAACTCCCTTCCACGTGGCAATAAAACTTACCTTTAACACTAATTAAGTGATAAATAAAACTTACCTTTAACACTAATTAAGTGATAAAATCAGACTAATAATACATAAGAACAATTTCCTGTTAATTTGGGCCCATTCTGAACAAGGACCAATAAAAACCATCTTTTACAACCTCATTTAATGTTCACCACGATTTATTTGTAAGAACATACTTTCTTAAAAATATAATAAAAATAATTTATTGAAATTTACAACTGTATACTAACTACATCAAGAAAAAGATAAATCATGTCCAGAGACAAAGACAAAGTAGAGAAACTACCCAGTGGTAGTACTCAAATAAAAAGTTCAGCTTAGAAGGTCACGAGGCCATCTTCTTTTCAGACAACTCGGAGGATTATCGGGAATCGAAGAGGAAGCTTGGTTTGAAAGTAGAGGATTTGAGTGGGAATGAAGTGTTTGGTTCGGGCTATATCAGCAACAAATGGGACTTGAAGGTCATTATGGGTGACTTCGAATAAAACTAATTCAGAAATAATAAATCGGAGAATGGTCAAAGTGCTCAACAAAACTGCTTTACAACTACCCAGTTGGAAATCCAAATTTGCCGTATCCAAAATTTGAATAACCCTGATGTTTATTTACCTACGGAACGAAGATGGAACTTGAACAAGAAGGTGTATTGTACAATTATTATTTATATTTGAAATATTGTACTAATTATTTCAAACCTGTATTCTGCCTGTCAGACCCAATATCTTGGATAATGACAAGCATCTTTCTAGGAATTTTATATTAGCTCACTATTTATCAGAATGTGTCTCTGGAATAGTTTACCTGTAAAATGACAGCTTGGAATACATAATCTACTATATTCACTATTTTGAGAAAACGAGAACAAAATTAAAGCCCATTTAGGGAAGCATATGAGTAATTGGAGAAGCATTTAATTAATAATGCAGTAATACTTAAAATAATAAAATAAGTTTATCATATTAATATATATCTGTATATTCAAAATATATTCTAACTAAGCTTAAATGTATTCAAACTAAGTTTATCAAATACAATATATCTGTGATAATAATAGCCAAAGAGGCTTATAATTTTTAAGAACGCCTTTCCTAATTTTATTTTTATTTCCGCTATATTTAAAGAAAATATAAAATTGTTTTGTATTTTATTACATTTCTTTTATATTATTTACTTTTGTGTTTTTGTTTACTATAAACATTGTCACTGTAGTAGATTATGTATTCCAAACTATTATTTGACAAAGAAACTGCCCCAGGCAGATGTTTTGTCAAATAACGAGCATAACATAGACCAGTGTCTGAGGTACCCTCAAATTCACTTATCTGAAGTTAAAGCTAAGTAAAGGTAGAGCCCTTGCTAAAAGCTGGTATCCGGAGCACTACAGGTGGCTCAGAAGAACAAAAGTGGGAAAGAAAAAAAAGTTTTTGTTCTTGGTAGGCCCGAAAATCTCTTGTGCGATTACATTTGGTCAAGGGAATACATCTTAATGGGATTTTTTAAGATGGTGCGGATCCTCATTCAAAATTGAAAAGACAAGAAACTGCTCGACGTTTTCGCCTACTTCAACATTTACTGGACAAACGTTCAAAGCTCCCAATTAATTACAAAAGACTCATGTACATGACAGTTATCAGACTTATTTGGACATACGGAGCCGAGCTTTGGGCTCTACTAAACCATCCAATTCATCTCGTAACCAATCCTTACAATCCAAAATCCTTCGTAAAATCCTCAATGCTCCTTATTGTGTCACAAACAAACTCATCCATCATGATCTTAATATCCCATATGTTGCTGATTTGGCCCAAACTAGATACCTATCCTTCCATGAAAAGCACCATACACACTTGAATCCGCTAGTCTCTCAACTTGCATTCCATAATATTCCTGATAACCCTCCGAGGCGTCTGAAAAGAAGATGGCCTCGAGACCTTCTACTATAGAACTTTATTGGAGTACTATCAATGGGTAGTTTCTCCACAAGATTTTTTTTTTTTCATGTCCTTTGTTCATACAGCAGATTTACTTGATGTAATTTAATTACAGTTTCAAATATCAATAAATTATTCTAAAAAAAAAAAAAGATGGTGTGGACTTTGTTACCCTGAACTCATTTGAATTATTGCATCTTATTCAACAATTAAAAAAGTTTACTACTTAAACAAAAATTAATTTTCTACTTAGGAGGTCCTTCTGCTAAACTTGTTTTTTACAACCTCATTAATTATTTATAGTCTTTAGTGGTATATTTGTATATTATGTTGCTTAGTGGCAAAATGTAGTTTATTTGATTGTTGTTTTTTTATCTAAATGAGAATCAGCTTGTTATCTATAGACGTTATCATCTTTTCGCTCTTGGTACCCCAAGCGTTCCATTATGAAGACTTGCTTTACACGTTCATCTGAAAGTAAATTTCCTTTTTTTTTTTAATTTAATATGATCAATTAGGACACAATTATCTTGATCTAATTTCGATTTCTTGCTCTTTGTTTTCTCAATAATGGCTTATTTAAAAAAACACAAAAATTACCTGCTAATTTCTTTCTATTCCGAATAAACGCTCGTTCAGACTTTTTGTTTGTTTCTTTTGAAGTGTGCTATAACATTTTACAATATCCACCATGATTAATTTGTATATATTTATTTACTTTTTTATATAAATATAGAATCATGTTCTTAACTATAGACGGCATCGCCAAGGGAATAGTCTCATTGGATTCAGTAACAACAGAGGTATTAAAAACGATACTTAATAAGTAGGACTGCCGAATCGGCTGGTAGACGGTGTCAATGAATTTGACACATATTAAACATATGCCATCAAATTATTAATGTTGTTGGAGAATGGAGAGTGTCGGGGGGTGTAGTCAAGAAAACGGAAAATAAGTCAATACTTTTTTTTTATATTTGCCGACTTGTCGATCTGCTTTGTTGGTCAGGGCTATGAGCGAAAAAACAAACAAATCAAAAAATATTTAAAAAACGTAACAGTACCCATTATTAATATTGTTATTTTGTTCTGTTTTGTTCTTAGCTCTGATGTTGGCACAAATATTGGCCTGTACATTGGCACATATGAATTAAGTTTTGCTTATTCGTATCAAATTCATTGATTGCACATCCCAGCATTTCTAGCTTTTCGTTTCTCACATTTATAAAACAATCCTTATTTACTTGTTGTATTATCATAATACAGTTGTAAGTATCAATAAATAAATTTTAAAAAAAAAATTATATGATAGGGACTGAACCCGGAATCTAATAGATCTACATAGATGTGGTTGGACTCAAATTATAGCAAATTTGATCTACTCTAAAAATGGTTTCCTATGTTGTTTTTTTCCCAAAACGCACCAATTAGAAGATTCAGGCAAATAACTGAAAATATCCAAAACAAATTCAAGGTTCTTCGGCCACCAAAGATTTTCCCATCCGTTATTTCGGTTGCAAACTTGGATTTACACTACTCAGACATGCCCTTACAACATATCAAAAATGCATCATCATGGTTAGAAACAAATAAAACTTTGCAATAAAAATATCGCGGTCATTAATCGTAATACAATAGAGTCTATATTTTATGTTGGAAAATTTTACATGTCTGTGCGAACTTTCATTAAATTCGGTCCTGTAGTCCTGTACAGGACCCACTCTGGCAATTCTTAAAATCTTTCAAGGCATCCTGTCAACCATTTCCTCAACGTTGCTTGACCTTTGTCTGATTGATAATTAATACCGAATACTTAATGTTTGGCACTCGATACTTGATTGATTCCTGTTTGTTTGCTTGGTGTTAGATGGTGGATTTATTTGTGTCTGAACTACTACGATGGATGCCCAGGGTTAGGAATGGTTCCGTTCGAAAAGAACTACGATTGGACTGAAGTAAAACCCTTCCGCTGAGCCAAGGTTCGAGGTCCCTTAGGGTTTTATATTCTCAGTAATTGGCTGCTTTGTTCCCTCTTACATTTCTCTTTAGTGTCTCAAGCTTTAGCCTGTGTATTTTCTCCTGAGATGTAACCATTAACAAATAACAAATAATCATTAACAAATAACTGAACTTAAAACGACAGGCATTGGTTTTTGAAATAAACATTTACGATTAAAAAGAAATAAGATCTGTTCATCAACCATCATTTAAATAAGAAATGTTTTCCCGTGGTTAGTCATGTCACAGCTTAAATTGCATTGCATTCATCGGAGTAATGCCATGACAGAATACTGAGTACTATTATAGAAAGCAATTGCGAAAATTAAAATGCTGGAAAAGACTAACCAATAAACGATTCGCCATTTCAGTTGTCATTAGGACATACAAAAATAAAAAGATATCAAAGAAGGGAATGTTCAGCACATCTCACATCAGCTGTTCAATTAGACTCATCAAACAGAGACAGTAACCTTAATTCAAAAAACAACTAGGGCAAAGGAAGATAATACACGAAGAGCTGCGAAAGATTACAAAAACAGCTGATAAGAAAAAAAAAAGAAAACCAACCAATAAAAAACATTATATGTAGTTTAGTACAAAAAATAGTAAGATTTTATTAGGATTATTTACATATAAAACAGTTTCAGAATAAAATATTTTCTGTTTTAAAACGAACAGTAATACGTATTTAAATCCTGCGCAATAAGTATAGCCTCAAATAAGTTTTTGGAGTGTGGTAGGTGTCTCTAAATTTTTAAAAGTCCTTATTTATGCTGTCCTTCGGAAGGGATGTAAAATGGGTGTCCCGAGCTGTACTCGCTAAAGATCCGCACCTAACTATACCTGGATAAAAGAAATTTATGACACCCACTATAACAACTTCGGAACATCCACGGTAGCGTAAGATGATGTTAAACGAATATACAAACAAATATCCTCAAACAACTTTATTCTTGAGCTATTGTCCTCTTTATAGATATTGATATACTTATCACAACCAAATTGATAAAAAATCAGGAGCTCTGAACTTTTGAGCATTTGGTTTGGGATATGCTACACTCTCTCTTCTTTAAACTGATTTTTCTTTTGGTTAATTTCCTGATGACACGATGGCTGGTTAGCTTTCCCATTATTTTAGGTATTAAAGGCTTTTTGGGGTTTTCCCTATTACATTCTCATTAGTGATTTATGTCTCTTTCTGAGTTGATGCTCATTTTTAGCAATTCCGAAACTTATTAGAAAAATAGTATTAATTTAACACAAAGCAAAAATAATTAACAAAATCATTATGTAGGCAATTCCTTGAATTTACGCCTATAGGCAGTCAGTTTCAATCGATTAGTGAGTAGAATCGATACAGCCTATTAGCAGCAATTGTTCATTACCGACTCAAAGGCTTTCTCCTGAGCTAATCAATCCAGGCCTCTGGAAAACATTGCCCGATCAACTGCTAATTTCAGTTCGCTGGGAATTATGTTAAGGAACGGATGCTGTTGGGTGTTTCTGGTACTGCTGATAACCATTCAACATTAGTCCAGAAGTAGATCTGATGTCACTACGTAATACTGAGTATTAGAATAAAATAAGATAAAAAAAGAATTTCATTCTGGGACCAGATCATCTAAGAATACCTGATGTGTACAAAATATAACGAATATATCTTCAACCCCGGTGAGAAGGGTTAACTCCAAAATTAATAATTTTCTCCAAAATGAGTTTCTTGTCCTTAAGTAATTGAATCGAGTTGTTTTCGAAGTGAAGTAAGGCATTGGGTTTGAAAAGGAGTTATTGTTTATATTACAACTCCATTTGAAGCCAAAAACTAGGAGAATGATGCGATTCCGCTTATCTGAAAGCAGTTAACTCTCTCTGGGCAATATCCGACTTAGCCGCTTATTCAACGGGGTTGTAGATATGTACGGCTAAAGAGCTACATTTTAAGAATAATACAATATTTACAAAAGTATATGAAAATAAATATAAACTAGAAGGTATGTTCTGGTAAAGAAAAAAAAAGTAGAATAAAAATTTAAAATAACAAGAACTATGCCGAGAGAGTACCTAACAAAAAATATCGTTAAAACTGGAGAATATTTACAGTAATTGATCCATTACTTCTGATGGATATGAGCTATAAATTATAACATATTATTTGGGAATTTAGGAGATGTAGGAAAAGCTTGGGTTTGAATGTGGATAAGTTATAATATATCAGCTAGGAGCTATTAAGTGTGTTGCTACGGGCGAGAAAGTAACAGTGAATTTGTTAAACTTCCAAATTCAATGCTTATTAATTACAACTGACGCTTCATCTATTTTAAACATAAAAATTGGCATTGGAAATCTATCCATACAATGTAAGGAATTCGGGCATTGTGGAGAATAGCCACTGTATTTCTAAGTCGAGGGAATATGCTTATTAATTTATATTGAGATGTTTGGCTGAATACATTTCAACTTGATTATATAGCATATAGTTCTTACGCCCTCTGCAACACTGTTCGCTTTTAAATTCACAAAGATAATTATTCTCAATTATATTTATTCATGGGTCATCAATTATATAATTGGTACCCACAATATATTTTTTTAACTTCCATTTCTCACTGAACAAGATAAAATTACCAGTTGGATAATTCTTCTAGTACATCGCCTCACATTTTCTGGGAAATCCTGATGCAATTTAACTTGGATCAGGACTATATGGACTTTATCGCATGCTTCAGTGAATAAAATCGATATATACTCCATAAAAAAATACATTCGATATAAATTTTATTAGTTTTACATAAGGTAATTTAATTTTTTTTTTTTTTTTTTACTTAACCTGTACCATTACGACTCATGAAGATTCTTGGGTTCAGTGTGTGGTCGAGACTGCACTATTTCTTAGACAATGGTTGTGTATGGAGACGATTAGTTCTAGATCACACTCAGCCGCTAAATTTCCCCCTTATTTTGCTTATTAAGTTTTCAGGTTCTTAAAAAACCCATGTGAACCAAAACATCTATATTTCAGTTTTCTTAACATACTCATTGTTGAAGTAAAAACTTAGCGACTTTTGGTAGTCAAAGATTAATGATTTTGCGTCATCGACATGCTCGTACGTATTACGCGAGACTGATGACGAGTAGATGCCTATGTCTTAACCTGTAATAAACCTTAATTTAAAGGTAAGAATTTCATTGGTATAACAATAATTATTTTTAACTGAAGTGTCGTTTAATATTTGTCCAATTGATACTAATAATCGCTTAAAATATCCATAATAGTTAAACTTTTTGTTCTCCCTAGAAGATTTTATTTGCATAGTTAAACGTATTGTCTTATGAAATGATTGAAATTACATCAGATCCATGCATTATTGAACTTAACGATGAAAATAATGCTAATAATGAAAGTAAACATCATTAACTTTATCAGTGCCATCGGAATGGCTCTATGTCGTGAAATCACCTGTTGAAAATTTGGTAGTATTATCAGACTCTTTGAGTGCCTTGAAAGCCATGAGTAGCATGTACCCAGACCACCCTGGGATGTATTTTAAGCCTTAGGAAACAGCTGCATGATGTTGGAACATTGATACATTTTATCTGGTCACCGCCACATGAAGGTTTTATGGATAATGAACTGGCTGATAGGGCAGCAAAAGAAGCTCTTGCTCTTCCAGATCGTGGTAAAGCTGTATTGACCCCACCCGAGCTAGCGCGACCACTAAGACAGAACGTACTCCAAGAGTGGCAGGTCTTATGGAACAATATCCCTCCAAATAAACTGAAACTTATAAAAATTGATATAATTCCAAGGAGCAGCTCCTGCCGTAGCACCTGAAGAGAGGAAGTGGTCCTTACACGCCTTAGGACAGGACATACAAGGCTCACCCACGATCACCTGATTACTAAAGAACACCCGCCAAAATGCGAGAAGTGTAGCAAGAGCTTGTCAATAGATCATATGTATCTTTTACAAAAGAGCGATGGATAAAATAGGATTACCAACCAAAGTATCCATGATATTAGGAAATGAATAATAGTACATTGATAAGGTCATATTGTTACAAAAACGATTATACTAGCCTAAGGAGTTGATGAATAATCGGTTTTAAGCTTAACTTCTATGTAAATACAAATAAAAAGATTAAATAATATAACTACATACTAATTATTATTATTTAATTTTTTTTCGATTGAAAATAATTAAATGTCGATTAAAACAGGAGGGAGGAAGGTTTATACATTTATTATTTAATAACTCAATGACTCCTCTTTTTTAAGAATCAGCCTCAGTAAATTCACAAGGGAGAGGCCATATTATTTTAAGAAATACTTATTATTTTTATTATATGATCCGCCATAAATATTTTTATCTTTCCAATATAATATTTATTCTTCTTAGCCTAGAAATATTTATTGTGACCGATAGTGAAGTGTGC
Organism: Arma custos; assembly: GCA_037127475.1. Classification (NCBI taxonomy): domain Eukaryota; kingdom Metazoa; phylum Arthropoda; class Insecta; order Hemiptera; family Pentatomidae; genus Arma; species Arma custos. The sequence continues at coordinate 2,119,987 of CM073760.1, forward strand.
TCTAGCGACCGCCCTCCCCACGACCAGAAGTATAGTGGACGTGTCCCTGCTTTATTTTCAAAGCTACAGCTGCTCTCCTTTTGCATATTATTGCCCGCTCCGCATAACTCCACGATATTACTCTTTTCTTGTTGCCCTCTCGCATTGCAAAATATTATGCCAGTTTTTATTACAAACTGTATATATATATATATGAAAGGGAGCTTATTTACTTTCCAATAAACTCGCAAACCAATACCACTACAAGTCATAAAGAATCTTGGGTTCAGTTGGTGGTAGAGACTGTACTGTATCAATGACAACGGTTGTGCAGAGAGGTGATTTGTTCTAGATCACGCTCAACCGCCTGGTTTGTACCTCAGTTAAGAGTACCTACGTTGTTGTAGAAGCCGAGGGAGTTCCAGGAAGTTCTCGAGATTACTTAGAGTCCATCCCTAGCTGTACAACAGATTAAATATATTATCTGGACAGTCGCATTTGAACCGAGGACCTTAGAATACTCTACCACCTTATCTATATATATATATATATATATATATATATATATATATATATATATATATATATATATATATATATTTAATATACAAGAGTATGTTTTATTTACTAAATTTACATTATTAAGAACTCTAGCCATTTTGGCAGTTCATATTTTTCTGTTTGCGCTAAAGTAAATCTCAAAGTACTCACTACACTTGTTAAAAATTTGGAATTTATAAAGAAGTAAATTATTTTTTCTATACCAATTTGGTAAAACAATGAAATTGGTGACAGAATATTAAAATGAAGATTGAGGAACATAAGAAAGCATGTAAAATAACAGAGGTTAATACATTTCAAAATAATGAATATTTAGATAATTTAAAAAAAAAAACGAAGAATGTAAAGTGTAAAGTACATGCATGGTAAAAGCAAAGTGACTTCACATCTTAATTATTTAGTTCCTTATTGTTGTGAATCTCTAATAGAATATTGTTTTGTATTCGGCAGATGGCATAATTATTTTTGTGTTGACTTGAACTGCAACATATTGTTTTAAGAAATGCTATATTATTTTTTTTTTAAATAAATCTGTATCACTACAATCTATGAGGGATCTTGAGTTCAGTACATGGTAGAGACTAAACTGTTTCTTAGACAATAATGCAAGTAGGTAGTTTGTCGGAGACCAGGCTTAATCGCCTGATTTTTTTCTTAATTAAGGGTATCTACTTTATGGAGGCTGAGTGAGCACCTGAAGGAAAAACAGATTAAGTAATTTATGTTATTTATGTCTTCTTGGCCTCATGATTTCAGTGAGGGCTTTCTTTCTTTCTTCCGTTCAGGCCTTGGGCGGAAATTTTTTTCCGTATTACACAAGTACCGCATTTTTGAGTAATTCCTTGTATTCTGTTCTGTTTTCAAATACATCCTGTGTAATATCGCGTCTCTGCGTTTCTTGTTTTATTGGTTCTGTGTATCCGTGGTTGAATTTGTACCCCATAATTTTACTGAAAATGTTTTTGTTTAATCTCTCCTCCTTCTGCCTCTTCATGTACTTGTAAAATCTGAGTCTTTTTACCCTCATTTTGGTTTAAAGTCACAGATGTCACAGTAAATTTATTTGTTGCAGTTTAGCGTATACAGATATTTATATTATAAAAATTTGCACACATTATTTTTACATATTTACGGTAATTGGGTGCTTATGAAGGAGGAAATGGTTGGTTATATTTTGATTAGTTTGAAGCATGATGATTGACGAATGAAGATGTGAATGGAATTTCGAAGTAGGAAGAACGAATGATAAATGATTGTTTTAAATGAAACATTTGTATGAGAAGATACATGAGAAGAGGTATTTAGAGGGAACATGGAATGAACAAATTGAGTGTGCATGTAGGCATTTTAGTTCCAAAGGACCGGAAAGATATAAATCTAGATAGTTGAATAAAGCTGCCTTAATTCGTCATACCAACAGGAGATGCGGAAGAACCAGGGGTCCGTGAAGATGAATTTAATGAGACATTCATTAACTTCATCGCATTCATACCAGATAGTATCCCAAATACTAGGCAGTTATAAGTGGGGTAATATATGGGAGAAAACTAGGGGATTTTAGGCCATAGAGCCATGAAATCTAAAATCAGTTTAAGGAATGGATTTTCGGCTGATAGTGGTTGAAGTGGAGTACTGGTCAATTAGTACTCTAAAATTTAAAATAGAAATATGGAAATGGATCGGCAGATTATTAGGGATAATAAGGAAGGAAACGATAAAATGTTTGGAACCGATGAGGATGGCCATGAGTTTTCGTAAGTTTATCCTCAATTCGTTGCTTTCTGCCTTTCTCAATTCTTAATCATATCTTCTTGTAAGATGTAATTTTTGGGTTGCCTCAAGCATCTCTGTAGGATAAAAAACATATTCGGAGTGTTATTATGATTGGTGAACGGGGCCAGGAAGGTCGTTAATGTAGGGAGGTGGAAGGGTCCTTGAGGAACATCCAATCTTAGTAGAAGGGAAGATGAAGGAGGTTTGTTAGTAGTATAAAGCTTTTTTAAGTGAATTTCATAATTTATTCAACCGATTTAATAATTTGTAAGATGTCGTGGTGTGGTTGTCAGGAAATCATATATCACATATTTGGATATAACACATATCTGCACCTCAGAGGTAAACTATCGTAACTGACATTTTTCAAACTTTACAGGAGAGCAGTTTTAATGTTAAATTTACCTTTTCTTTGTTGCTCACGGTTTTCAATGATAATTAGAGGTCATCATTGATCTTGATCTTGAAAATTTAACATTAAAACTGCTCTCCTGTAAAGTTTGAAAAATGTCAGTTACGATAGTTTCCTCTGAGGTACAGATATATTTGGAAACAAATTTGAATGTATTAATTATTACATATTCTGACAATATACTTATAAGGAGGGAAATATAAATATATATATAGCCTAACGTGGTGAAGCACATAAGAATAGCTAGATTGAGATGGGCTGGACATGTGGCCAGAATGGAGGACAACGCTATCTTAAAAAGACTTCTGTTTGGATTCGTTGATGGAAAAAGAAAACGTGGGCGTCCACGACTTAGATGGTCAGATGAAGTCGAGAGTGATGCAGGCAGCATCATTGGATCCAGAGCTTGGAAGACCTTGGCGCAGGACAGAGAAGAGAAGAGGCGACGCCTTGATGCGGCCAGGACCCGTGCTGGGTTGTAGAGCCAGTGATGATGATGATGATACATATATATATATATATATATATATATATATATATATATATATATATATATATATATATATATATATATAATTATAAATTGATGAAATAAACCATTAAATATAATTATATACCTCTTCAAAGTTCTGTATTCCTCTGCCAGAAGACAACATCGCTCTTGCTTTTTAATTTTTTACATTTGAGGAAGCTTATTCTGCCAGATTCAGCATTGGGAATATGGTGGCAGGTATTTTATTACATGCGAAGATCGCGCCATAACTTCTCTAACCTGCTCAGTTTTGTGGATAGCTGCATTGTCCATCGCTAAAATACTATTGATGAGGGAAAGCTGATCGAGTTTTTCAAGCAATTCAATCAAAAACTGGCAACATGAATCACTATTACAAGTTCCAGAAGCTATAAGACACAGCTTCTCATTTATTTCTTGTAAGGTGAAGGCTCAGTTTTCTTCAATTACTTCCTCCAAGAGTTTCGGATGTCAAATTTATAGTATGGGTACCATCTCTTTTTTTGTGTTATATGATTTCCTGACAACCACACTGCCAAATCTTACACATTATGAAATCGGTTGAAAAAATTATGAAATTGGTTCCTAAATAGCACTGAAAAAAACTATATAGGAAAGAGATAATAATGAGATGAACAGCTTAATTATGCCATTTTTAATATAACCAAAAACATAATACTATGTATATGTATGTGTGAGAAAGGTGTATGTAGGTGTGTAAGTGTGTGTTTTTGTGTTTTACTCATATTTGTATTATTTTTGTTCCCAGTTTAATTTTAGGCTTCACTGTGTACAAAAATCACTTCTATTTTTTATGCTTTATATTTCTATTTACAATTATAATTGAATAAGTCAAGATAAAATTAATTTCTAAGCAAACTATTTTACTATACTAATTATAACTAAACTATTCTAATTTTTCCTAATTGATTTTCTTTCTCAGTTCAGTTCTAACCCCTATTCAAGAAAAGTTTGTATATACCAATAGAGTATATTTGGGAAAAACACGGATTTTCAGCTTGCTTTCGCTAACAATCAAAAGAAAAAATGTAGCTAAGACATAAAACAAAATTAAACAACATATTATGAGTATGTAAGTGGAATTACTTGTACTATACTCCTATAGAATTTTTGTAGGTAACTATATAAAAAAATAATATATACAAGATGTCCCATTTCAAGTGGATCAAACTTTTTTAACTTTGAAACGAAACAAAATTCAGAAAAATGATTTAGGTAAAATGTAAAGGAGATAGTTGGGGGGTGCAGTGAAAAAGAACACTGAATAAGTAATAAACTTATAATTATGTGCCGACGTTTCGACCTACAGTGTAGGTCATCTTCAGGGCTATGAGAGAGAAACAAACAGAACAAAAAATATAAAAATGTACAGTAACAATAATATGGTGACAAGTAATGTAGAAAATTAAAATAGTGGCAGATATGAAGATGAAAGATAACGAATATTAAAACAGTGACAGAATATAATAAAATTAAGATATAGACAGATTTAAAAAAATTAATGATAATGAAAAGAAATTAAAATAGTGACAGATACAATAAAATTAAGATAAAGACAGATATAACAAAATTAATGATAATGAAAAGAAAATGAAAATAAGACAGTAAGACAGATTTAATAAAATTAAAGAAAATGAGCAGAAATGATAAATTATAAATAACGCATATAAAATAAAATACAGAAAATAAATGTTCAGAAAGGATAGTAAAGTAAAAATAATATAAAGGAAAATCAAAAAGGAGGAGGTAAACCAAAGAAACATAATGAGAATATTTACATATACAAAAAAGGTTGGAACATGAAGAATAAAGAAAAACTAGTAAAATAAAGGTATAAAATGTATGATAACGGACTTAAAGATGTTACATGTTACAGAAAAGTATGGAACTGTATGTACAATAACTAATGTGAGTAATAGAAATACTATTGTACAGTAACAATAGTGTACAATGACTGTTTGAAAAATAGTAGATAGGATTAATGAATTTTGAAAAATTAAAATTAGTGAAATACTATTGTACAGTAACAATAGTGTACAATGACTATTTGAAAAATAGTAGATAGGATTAATGAATTTGAAAGATTAAAATTAGTGCTTAAAAATATGAACTCTTGATTACCAACATATGATGGATGGCCAAAATGATAAGGGGGAAAAAAATCGGAAAATAGGTAGTGTGAAGAATGGAGAAAGGATAAAGAGAAAAGGATATAATAAATAAAATATAAAGAAAAGACTTACCGATTTGGAGAGCGAAGTCGTTAGATGTAACGGCTGGCTAGCAATGTAAAAGTTGTAGGTAAAAGTTGTAGTTATTCAGGCCTAGTTTGAAGAAATAAAAATATATTTTTTGGTTTTTCACTTTAAGTGGTCAATATCGACCTTCAAAAAATGTAGTTCCTCTTGACTCCCATTTATTTTTATTTTTCTGAAATGTACAACACAAAACATGAAAAGAATGTATGTAGCATTTTTTTCTATCTTTCATTGGTCAAGTAGAAGAAGTATCTGAAGCTCACTACTTCAGTATGCTGTCTTCACAGAAGGCTTTTAAATGTCCAGGCATTTTATAAAAGATTCAAAATACCTTGATTAGTAAGTTATTTCGACTAAAAACTATTGAATAAAATAACTTAATGCTACATTACGTTTCCTCGTAAAGGATGAATACTAACGTAGTCAACTTTGAATATTTTTTGTACTTAAACTATGAAAGATAGAAAAAAATGTTACATACACTTTTTCCATGTTTTGGATTTTACATTTCAGAAAAATAAAAATACATGGGGGTCAAGAGGAAACTACATTTTTTGAAGGTCGATATTGACCATTTAAGTGAAAAAACAAAAAATATTTTTTTTATTTCTTTAAACTAGGCCTGAATAACTACAACTTTTACCTGAATCGATTTCCTGAATTTTGTTTTGTTTAAAAGTTAAAATTGTTTGATCCACTTTCCATTCTATTCTATCCAAATTCATTGCACGATAGCAAATAAATGTCATAGGTGTTAGTAATGTGCAAACCAAGACGATTTCAAATGTTACTAACTGAATCTAGAATCAGTAGTAGGTCTGTTGATATCCATCCATTTTGTCCCAATCCTTTTGGAGTTTTGTTTTAAAGCAACCCACTGAAACTTTATATTTGATACCATTATTTTTTTATACCATTTTTTTCTCCTCTTTTACGTATTCCACGCTTCCTCTGGCTGACCTTGGTCAAGCCATCAGACCGATATCCAACAAGAATCTCCTTTGTTCTCCTCCACTTCACACCCGGAACTGAACGATCCTAAAACGGAGTTAATGGAGAACAGTACTAACGAGAAGCACTGCCGTCCTTTCCTGGTTGTGTAAATCATTCTCAGGGTTGTTCTTGCACTGTTCCGAAACAGAAGTCGTGAACTGAATTCGTTCTGTTGTAAGAGGATCTTGCCAGTCACGACTCTTAAATCATCTTCAAGATGAGCGATTGGCTCGACAACAACATGAACAAGATATTACGTTAAACGATTACTTTGTGATAATAGACCTATTCATCAACACCAGTACTGAATGACTCATTCCCATTATAAGTTGTATATAAATAACTTAATTAATTAATACAACTTGATAATGAACTTATTGATTCAAATTAAAAAAGGACTGTTTTTATTAGCATTTTAGAGACTTAAAGCAAGTATTTGGGATTTTTCCTATTGTATACTTTCAATTAATAATTTAATTAATTAACAGATTTTTCTTCGGTAATTATAAACTAATATAATTTGATTCGTATACCATATTCTATTTATTAATTTTCTGAAAACCGATTAAATGGATTTTAGCGAATTCTGAACCTAGCTACATTTATTATATCCGTCTTATCTGCCTGCGAACAATTTTTTTTTAAAATTTATTTATTGATATTTACAACTGTATTACATTAATACAACAAGTAAATGGGCTAAGTGATACATAATGACATGAGATAATAACCTGTAGAGAAACTACCCACTGGTAGTACTCAAATCAAAGTTCAACTAAGAAGGTCACGTGCCCATCTTCTTTTCAGACGCCTCAGAGGATTATCGGGAATTGAAGAGGAAGCTGGGTTTGAAACTAGAGGGGAGTGGTAATGAAGTTTGTTATGAAAGGATAGATACCGGGTTCGGGCCAAATCAGCAACAATGGACATTAAGGTCATCATGGATGACTTTATTCTTAACAAAATAAGGAGCATTGAGAATTTTGGATTATAAGGATACGAGAGGAATTCGATGGCTTAGTGGAGCCCCAAAGCAACCACAAATTTTAAAATCCAATGTTTTTTTTTAAAGTTGGTCTAGCTAATCGTTTGCTTTTAAAAAAATGTAAATTTGATTTAAAGCATTACAAATTTTACTATTATGCGATCATTTAAATCACTGATAACAATTTTGTCGGTTTGATTATTGAAGCAATTTGTAATAGTTCCTATTATATTTATCCTTTCGTTTACGATTTATTTTATTAAAAATAACCACTTTAATAATAAATCAACCCTATTATTCTTTTTATTTTACATTTTTCGAACTGTATACCGCTTCAGATATAAATATGCACATTGTAACAGCCCTAAATGGGGAAAATCTCAATTTCTGAAAGAATCCTGATTCATTAAAAAAATTAAGTAACACCATATTAATAAATTTTGAAATTACTTAAGGAATCGTGAAAGGATACAAAATAGGAATACTGATTTTATTTACACCTGAACAGAAATCATTGGCCTCTCATATACACATATAAGGAATTATTGGTAAATCATAATTCTTATGCCCAAAGAAAAAAAAAATACCGATCAAAGGAATGAAGACTGAAGACTGCGTATATAATTATGAAACACAAATTGAAATTTAGTACCTACACTTTAATTGACCTTAATTTGGCCTATCCACTCCTGGATGCCACTTACCATTAAAAATTGTTTTAAATAAAGAAAAATGGACGGCTTCATTTCACCAATTCCAAAAGTACTAAAATATTTTACGAGTACTTGAAATGGTTTCTTGACCATGAAAAAAATATTAATTTTTTTGTTTATTTGTAATTCCATTTTAATACTTTATTTTTAATTAATCTTCGATCTTGGTAATGTATAAAAGTTCCTTACGTGATTTATAATATTTGGTGGTTGGAATTTACTAATCTTAATTACCAAGTTTTTTTTTTTAACATTTCTACATATAGATAGATAAGAAGATGGTTAGTAAATAAAGGAATGGTTTAAAAATGTTTTATTGTTTTTATCATACAACAATCCAAGCAGAACTGCATGAAAACATTACTTAATGTTTTAAATAGAATTTGTAATGCAAGAGATTAGTTAGTTAATCGGCTGTAAAAATCATACAAAAGTTAATAGGTTATGCTTTACTTAATTTTTTACAATACAAGAAAGTGTCCTTGGTTTGTTGCTCATCCCCAATACTTCCACTTGGATATCCTTCCGTAGTAAGGGCGATGGTAACCTCCAAATCCTCCATGTCCTCCAAATCCTCCATATCCACCGTACCCACCATATCCACCATGTCCACCATATCCACCGAAGTGCTTTGGGTACCTATGGTGACCCCACCTCTTGTAGCCTCCAAAACCGCCAAATCCTCCCAACCAGAAAGTTGCTGTAGCTACGGTAGCGAGGAGTACTACCAGGAGAGCCAATAGCTGTCAACATAATAAACAAGTAATTAATTATAGTGCAAGAATATTATATTATACTATAACATATAAAACATTGTCAATAAAAATAAGAAACTGATTATTAATGATAACGTGCATTAATTATGAGCAAATCGACCAAAGACCTCATTTGTGTATTGCCTATTTTTTTATTAACACAAGCTCAAAAGTGAATGTGTTTCAATAGGTATATAGAAAACTATTATTATTATTATTATATAGGAAAATAGTTGACTGGATGATATAATGGAGGATGGAGATAGTTGGAGGTGCAGTCAAGAAAAAGCCAAATAAGTCAAGACATTTTTATTTGTGCCGACGTTTCGGCCTACTTTATAAGTCATCTTCAGGGCTATGAGAGAAAAAACAAAAAAATATAAAAAAACATTACAGTACCAAGAATGATGTATATACTATTACAGAAAAAAGTGATGGATATATTATTAAGGATATATGAATAAACAAATTGCAGAATAAATGTACAGAAGGCTGATAATGTAAACATAATACAAAGAGAAAGAAAAATGAGAAGGCAAACGGAAAGATACAAAATGAAAAAAGTATAAAATATAAAAAGGTGAGGTATACAATTTTGGAAAACCTAGTTTAATTACAGATAAAATATAAAATGTATGGTAATAGACTCCTAGAGGTTACATAAGTAAAATGTATGAAAAATGATACAAAATATGATGCTAAAGAATTAATACAAAAGAAATATGTAGAAAGTAATGAATAGTAATCTCGTTGAATGACAAGTAGAGATGTAAAAATTTGAAAATTACCTTCTTCATCTCCATTCTTCACAGCTATTTCTCCCTTCATCACTTTGACATCCATTATATGTTGTAATCAAAGAGTTCATGATTTATAGGCATCTTTTTTGTAATTTTCAAATTTAGAATAATACAATTAGCTACATTTATATTACTTCCCATACTTATATTTTCAATATTATATTTTATATGTAAGGATAGAGATAGTTGGGGGGTGCAGTCAATTAAAACACCATAATAAGTGCATACTTATTTATTGTGTGCCGACATTTCGACCTACAATGTAGGCCATCTTCATGGCTATGAGAGAGAAACAAACAGAACAAATATCCTCTAACATGAATTATATTTTATACTTTTTTTTAATGTGTTGATTAAAGTTATTTTTTTTACAGATGAAATTATTTCATGAATTTACATTAAATTTTTTTATGATTAATTCTCCAAAAACACTGCCGGTCCGTGACGAATTTTGACAAAGAAGAGGTTTATATTGTTAATTGTTATTTCTGGTTTTTATTTTTTCTTAACCAGAATATAAGTTTTAGTTTATATCTATTTTAAAGTACTTACGTCGAATACTTTTATAATTTTTATGATGTTTCTTGTAGGCCAGCTACACATTCTGTTATTATGGTATATGTTTGTTATTCTTATGGTACTTGTTCACAGAGTAAATTATTTTTCTGTTCTATTCCTTAGAAATCCGAAAATATAAGAAAAATATTTGGGCATGTCATCGGTATCACACTGGATGTTTGATTTATTTTGTACACATATTAGCCCTAAGTGAATTTTCCTCTTGCGGTCCATGTTTTTACTACTTTTTTTTAAACTTTTAATTTACTAGTGGTGGTGGCTTTCCTACGAGGATTTCCACCTCACTGATATTTCCAGTACATAAGTTTCAAAGCCCATGTGGGGCCTAACGGGTTCACCGCGGTCGAGGGCGTCCATGAACTGAAGTCTACAGACAAACAAAAACAACAAAAAAAAACAATAAACATTTTCCTTATGATTTGTATTCAACATGTTACGAGATAAACTAAAAAGCCCTATTAATATGAGATCCCGCTTAAGGCAGTTGCTCCTGAAGGTCGAGTGTGCCCGGAATCCTTCTACGCCTTGTTTTGAGAATATTTTGAATGTTTGGACAGAAATTTTTGTTATCTGAAATGGTGCTCCAGAAATTAGGTTAACAAAAAATCCAATTAAATTCATTTCTATCAAATCTAGCGTGTAATTTCCTTATACATCTGTACATCACTTTATTACTGATAAAATATTTGAACTGTTATTTTTGAAAAATGGTATAAGTGCATTTTATTATTTGAAATAATTAAATAATTATTATTTTATAAGACAATTTATTTGTAACCCTAGTAAACCCTTTTAAAAGGTCACTCTTTGCTAAATACTAAGTGATAAGAATCGTTGCCCGGCTAAACTTTTAAAGTAATTGAAATGGTAAGCTATAGATATAGTGGATATAAAAAAATGGACTGATATCACTTACACCAAAAATATTTATTACTAAATTTGTCCATTGTACTATGTATTTCCTAATTAACAATAAAATAATAAGTTTTAATTGTTATTAATAGACCTCTAGCAATGAACTAAAGACAAGTAATATTACTATTTTCTTATATTGTTTTACACATTTCTTTGTTTTTATACTTTTCTCCATTATTCCATCGTCGATTATTATTAAGTAATTTTGTCTATTACTCATGGGTAATGGACAATAAGTAAATTACGAAATAAATAATTAAATCGAAAATTGAACCTTTATTTGTGGTATAAGTTAAACTGTATAAGTTGAACCAGCCGACTGCGATAGGAACCACACCACTTGTGTTTTAGACAGTTGTTATATATGATAGGAAAGTTAAATTTTACAAACCATTTGGCAAATGAGAAAGTGAACTTACTTATTTTAGTCGGCGTTCGAATGAACCAATAATAGTTAGAATCCTTTTTTTCAATTTTACTTTGTTGTTTTCATTTAATCAATTCCACCCAGTTAAGAAGATTATTTTCATTTATATTTTCTTTTACATAACAGTTGTTGACATTGAAAATGTTTTAATATTGTATTTTTTTTTCTTATGAATGCCAAATACTTGAAAGGCAAATGCCAAAATTAATTATTTCAACAATATTAAAAGGAAAAAAAATTAGCCACGAACTATATCATGCATTTCGACCCTAATTCATTAAATTCATCAATACCATTGATTTTAAATGTCGAAATCTAATTAAGAACATTTATACACTGGAAACATATAAATATTATCGTTATGTTATTTAATTATGATTTCATTTTATAAATAAGCAATTAAAACGCAGATGGAAAAAAATAAACGGTCCTTTCAAACGGTTACTTTGAAAGGAAGAAAAAGGAACAAATTTCTTGCAATTTTGTTCTATATATGTATATATATATATATATATATATATATATATATATATATATATATATATATTCTTTCTATACTATTGTTTAGGATTATTCTTTCTTAGTGTATTGTCGTCGTGTCGAAACTTGTAACAAATTATGAAAACAAAAGGTGAATTAATTGTGATTAGCCGATTCATTTTTTTTTTCCATTTTCTCTGATTTTTTTAGTAGAAAATTTGAAATTTAAAAATAATATATATATCAAAAATATTCCTTTGTCACCTAATGCTAAAAACATTGAACTTCTCGCCTCTTATATTCGAATCAAGTTGGCATGAAACGCAGTTACGAAATACTGAGTAGGAAAGCTAAAATTCGGAATAAGCATATTAAAAGAAAACAAATATGTAAAAATATTTCAGAAAAATCCTTTCCTGTTCCCCTGTTAATTTAAGAGATGAGCTTTAAACGGTGACTATAAGAAAAGAAACATCTAGAAAAACTACGAAAAAATTAAGATATCTATTCTTTTTTAATTTAGTGTAGGTCAATAGTGCTCAATGAAAAAATAAATACTTTCAAATCGTTTTTAATTTAAGAAATGTTTTTTGATAAGAAACCGGAGTGGCTCAGTGGTAGAGAGAGTTGCCATGCCGAAAATCCTGGTTCAAATCCCGCTGCAGGCCAAGACTTTTATTTAGTCTGTTTGCGGCGGGAGATGGATCGTATAGGATCTAGGACCCTCCTGGGGCTCACCCAGCCTCTATAAAATATAAAAATTGGGAACCCAAAAGAAGGGGGAAATCTGGCGGTTGAGCATGATCTAGGACAATTCACCCTCTTGCAGAACCGTTGTCCATGAAACAGTACAGTCTCTACCTTGTACTAAACCGCTGATAAGAAGGTTAAAATTTCTAATTAGCATCCTAATAAATAATCATTCCGATACGGAATAAGTATTCAATGAATTATTTGATCAATTGGCATTATTGTTAACTTGAACTTCTTTATTGAGGTAATTGAGCCAGCTCTTAATTTAACGATATCTTTTAAAAAATCATTCTACCCTGAATTTTTTTTAAGACTGGGCGGAAGGATGCCGCACAATTATTCACAACAGATTATTACCATGCAAACGCCAGCTTGATTAGCCTCAAGGATAATGAAATTTGTTTTAGTATCATTGCAACAGAGAATAAAAAGCATATCCTGTTTTCAAAGGATGGTTCTAGGAAACAACTGCAGGCATCTGCTCCCATAAAATAAAAATGGATGCCGAACGTTACACTTGCTGAAGCCTAGCAATTTTCAGCCGTGTCACTGCATCAGTATTACTGTCCCACGAAAGCACAAAACTGTCCCATTAGTTACTTTCCCCGTTTAGCTACAGTAAATAACGGGAGTCAATTATGATATCAGTTTTTCTCACCAATACGTTTAGAACAATCTGAGCACATGATATTTATTTCTCAGATATGTAGTTTATTCAGCAAGTTTTGTTCTTTGGAAATAAGAACTTTTAACGGAGAAATGAAGATGTGAGGAGCAGTGAAAGTGTTTTTTTTTTAATTTTAAAATTACAACGATACTAAATAAATATTTAGACAAATATTAAGATCGATGTTTGCGATGATTTATTAGTACTCATAATTTATGTAATGTCTTTTATTGCTGTGCTTCCTCATTAACGTTACGCTGAACAAAAGAAAACCCTAATAAATTGTTAGTAAATATTTCAATAACTTATTCTGATTGTCATTAAAATTTATTAATATTTCTTTGTTATTTAACTTTTGAAGACCATATGTCAGAATTACACTAAAAAAATCTTAAAAACAGAACCTTTGGCCGCAAGGAATATGTTTTTCCCTTCATATAACCACCCATCAAGTGGAAGGTTTAGAATTCCTCCAATGTTTCCTCGTCACGGCTCACAGGTAAGGTTCCCATATCTTAGGAATAATCCTTCCAGGAAGAAAAATAGCCAATAATTGGCCAATTAATCCCCGAAAGGTTCCAGCCGGGCGCGCCCGATCTCAGCAGGCGATGTGACCTTGAGAGCATCCTCTGATCTCAAGAGCGCAAGCTAAAGGATTACCTCAACTCGATTAGTGGCTCTCCATTCGTTCCTAATTGACTGACCATTTGCTCAATTACCTTGCCAGCAACTGCAATTCTACTTAATATCTCTTTTAAATTATTAACTAGTATTAGAGGGAAATCGTTGTTTGTTGTGTTGCCATTTTAAACTGGGCCTGGTTAAATACAGTATGTTATGTACATAGATGGTTTTATGATTATATCATTTTGCAATAGTGTTACAACTGTTTTATATTCTCTCCCTACTGTTATGCTCATAGCCTTACATTGTACAACAAACGTATCTGAAAAATGCAACTGGATTATTTTTCTTTTAGACTGATACCTTAAACGGGGAGCGAGGAATCTAACCGATAGAGCGCTGAATTGTCATGCCGAAGGTCACGGGTTCAAATCCGGCTCTGGCATATAATATATTTAATGTTCTAAAACCACAGATGAATTCTGGGGGGTACGGGTACAGTTCTGGGGCTCACTCATTCTCTATAAAGAGGGTACCCTTAATAGAAAACCTGACAGTTAGCCTTGATCTGGGACAATGCCCCTCCTGACCCACCCATGTCAAAGAATCAGTAGAATCTTTACCACGCAAAAATAACTAACATATATCGATATATCCTGTTTTTTAAACATCCGTATCGATTCTATTATTACACAGTGTATATAATCATATAATTAGATGTATCATGCCGGTATAATAAACTAACAGAAGGAAACCTAGGAAATTACTTAATAACAGGAAACATTTAAATAATCAATGAGACAAATTATCCAATAACACTAATGTGTATGTTTATGTATTAGCGTTTATATGAATCATTTTATTTTATTGTTTTATATTCGTTCAATTATCTATCAAATACGCTATGTAAGTCGGCGAAAAGGAAAAAAAAAACGTATAAAATGTATCTGATTATATATTACACTATATGTATCTGAAGTTAGATGTAAGTCGATTCTAAAACGTGGGCCGAAACATCGGATTCTTAAAAATATGATCTTATTTAAGAGTTCCTTCATTTGCTGCTTCAACCAGTTATGCTTATTCTTTATCAATCAGTGGCAGTTAACGGACTAGATAATTCATCTGCCATAGCCGGATTTGAACCCGAAACCTTCTGTACAGCAACTCAGTGCTCTACACACTGACCTACCTAGCTCCCATAATAATTATCACAATATTATTATACATCGCAATAAATTATATTAATTGAAGCGATAAGAATCAAAATGAGCAGCTCCAAAATTTTAAAGATTAACGTTTTCACATTTTTTGCTAGCTTAGTCAAGCAATGATTATACTCCCAAAACTACTAATATGATAACCTCTAATTATAGAACTTGGCACATATTAAAATAAGTTTACCTAATCCCGTAAAGCGGCCTCTCCCTGCTTTGAAAATTGAATAAATGGAGATTTGAACCAAAAAAAAATACGTTTACTTGTTTTTAATTTATTTATATTTTATTTTTACTAATCCTGAAGCTAATTCTAAGAGTAATGACTCTTTACAGCACATTTTTTTTTAATGTTAGGTAATCTTTAAAAATTTTACATCATTTAATTAAGTTCATCGTGGTTTACTATTATAGTATTTAAAAAAAATCTGTTTTTTTTAATTACTAAATTTTATTTATCTATACATGGAAATGTGTGTAATTTTAGGATATAATGGTTTTAAAACACTGTAAGAAACACGGTGTGATAACACCACGGAGTTAGCGTCATAATATATTTCCCCATGAGCATGGATTAGTACAACCCTAAATAAAGCATCAAAAACCTACAAATTTCTTCGGAACGGTGCTAAAACTATGTGGAATGAGGCGGCAAAGTGTCTTGTTAGACAAAATTCCATGACTTAAATAGTGAAAAATGAGATCAACTTGATTACTTAGTTATCCGCTTTTGATCCTGAACGTTTCATTTAGTAAATAGTATATTTTTATATATTTTTTTTTTATATTTAGTGGTATTAGTTGTAATAATTACCTATATTTTTGTTTCAGGTTAGTGGAGTTCATTGAGTATTGGGAGATGTGGTTTAAGATGTAAGTAAAGTTTATTCTATCCGTCATTGAAAAAAAAAAATATTTTTTGTATTTACGACTTCATTACAAAAATTGTCATACGTCGTAAGCTGAGAATGATTTCTTCCACTTTCCCCGGTCCTGGCAGTCCTCCTCTGTAAGCCCCCTGGCTGCCATTCCTTCTTGCAAACCATCGTACCATTTTTGAATGATAATAGTTGACTCAATGAATTTCTCTTAGAATTGGAGAAAAGCTTATTAAGTAGCCAACGTTTCGACCTACTTTTTAGGTCTTCTTCAGGGCTATATGCAAAATACTGACAATTCATAATTAAAAAGTGGTAAAAAAACTGTTTGTACCACTTTTTAATTCTGAATTGTCTGTATTTTGCATATAGCCCTGAAGAAGACCTACGAAGTAGGCCGAAACGTTGGTTACTTAATAAACTTTTCTCTAATTCTAATAGAAATTCATTGACCTCTACCCGGACCACTTTCTTCCACATCGTACAATTTCTTTGCCGGACATCCTCCTCTCCTTAGGAACATAGTTTATTATTTCTTGGGCCATCGATTTTCTGACATCCTCATTAAATGGCCGTACCCGCTCAGCTTTTTTGTCTCAATATTAAATTGATATTAAAAATATTAAATTGATACATCAATATTAAACAAACATTAAATTGAAAATAAATCAATGATAATTTATACTATTTTCCTATATAAAATTATTCATGATCATTTAATCTATTTATAAAATTATTACACTTTAATGCGGATTGTTGTTGTTATTGCGTTTGTCATGTCAAAGGATTATATCCGGAGGTTTGAGTTACTCGTCATTGGCAAATATATTGTTGACGTAAGCAGAAAAACACTGTTTATTTATAGCCATCAATTAGGAAAAAGAATAAATACAATTATTTTTACGATCCTTCACAGAATTTAGAGCCGGCAACTTACTTAATATTTGCATGTTTATTGAAATACAATACTTGCATTCGTTACGAATCATCATAAAACCATGGCCATATCCAACAGTGAAAATATTGTTGGTTACTGTTTGCATATTTTTGGTCTTTACTCTATTGTTATCTATCAGGTCCTTCTTTTTATTGCGTTGCCTTGTGTTAGAATTTCTTGCATTTGTAGGCATTACGGGAGTTTTTTTTTAATAGCTAATGTTAATTTACACTAAACATGATTTCTTGAGACACAGTTATAATACCACTTACTATTATAATTACAATAATTATACCATTTATAGGTATTTGTTAAGGATTTAAATTGGAGTAGAATAGATATATGTATTGTGACATTAGCGCAGCCGTTAGAGTTTTAAGTATTAAAGAATGTTTTTATAAATTTCTGAAAAATAATTGACTTTAATAAGTATTTAGCAAAGATCAGATGGAGCATTTTAAATTGAAGTTTAAATAATTCCATTAACACAGGTTCTTATAAATTTGTAGGTTTTTGATGTTTGTTCTGTTTGTTCATTTAACGTCACTTTATGCTGCTATGGCTAATCGGACGATGCTACAGTGGGAGCTCTAAATTTTGCCTATCCAGGTTTAATTAGGATAGGGATTTTTAACGAGTACCTGACATCTTGGCCTGGCTCGGGACCCCCGTTTAACGTCCCTTCCGAAGGACGGCGTAACTAAGGATTTTTTACTCCCTTAAAAAAATCCTAGGGCCACCTGCCGGGTTTTTGATGCTTTATTTAGGGTAGTACTAACCCATGCTCATGGGGAAATATATTATGACGCTAACTCCGTGGTGTTATCATACCATGTTTCTTACAGTGTATTAAAACCATTCAAACTATTACATCCATAAATTACACATATTTCCATGCATAAATAAATAAAATTTATTAATTATTTTAATAATAAAAAACAGATTTTCTTAAATACTGTAATTGTAAACCATGATGAACTTAATTAAATAAGATGTACATTTTTAAAAAATATAACTAACATTAAAAAAATGTGCTGTAAAGAGTCATTACTCTTAGAATTTGCTTCAGGATTATTAAAAATAAAAAATATTATAAAAATAAATTAAAAACAAGTAAACTTGTTTTAATATGTGCCAAGTTCTATATTAGAGGTTATCATAGTATTAGTTTAAATAAAATTAAGAAGATAATAAAAAGTAAGATAAAATTGTAACAAATCTTATCAAAATAATGATTGTACAATCAAAATTACACATACGCAATGATAAACTTACGTTAAAATAATGTGAAATCGATTAAGGATTATGAGAAAAATAAAACTGGCATTATGTGTGTATATTAATATATATGAAATTATAGGCTTTTTTCCAATAGATTTTTTCTTGCTAAATTTCCAAGTATATATTTACATAAATAATTACATAGCCTTGCAGTATCCAATGTTTACAGTTTTTTCATTAATAATAAATAAATAAATTAATATTCCTTACCGATGGTTAAAATTATTTGTTTAAAAAAGTAAGTGAATTTTACCAGATTGACTGTACCTACGAGTACTCTAGTATTAGCCTTGCCCAGATGATTTTGAAAAACCCTTATTTCATTTTTAAAAATTCGTTGATAAGTGTGTGGTATTTATTATAATTATTTATGTCTATGGAAAAGCAGAGGAAGGGAAAATTTGATAATTGTTTTAAAAAATTTGTCAGTTATAATAAAAAAAAAATTTTATTTAAAAAATAATCAATGAGACAATTTTTAAAAATTATTTCGTTAGTTTTCTAACAATTCACTTTAAACAATAATAACTGACATTTTTTGTAAGATCTCCTGTTTCTTAAATTTCATATAATATTTAAAAAAATATGTTGGATATATCATGATCAGGAAATATCGAGATCTTTTTAGTTTTTGGTTGGTAATAAATGAATAAATTAAATACACATTTTTAAAAAGAACAACAATTTAATCAATATAATTAATACATACATAATGTAAGGATAGGGATAGTTGGGGGTGCAGTCAATTAAAACACCATAATAAGTGCATACTTATTTATTGTGTGCCGACGTTTTGACCTACATTGTAGGTCATCTTCAGGGCTGTGAGAGAAAACAGACAAAACAAAATAACTATAAAATTACATTACAGTACCAAGAAAATAATAATATAATAATGTAGAGTAACAGAAAAATTGAACAAAATAATGAAGGAATAATATGAATAAAAATTATCTAAGAATAAATGTACAGAAAGGTGATAATGCAAATAAAATACAAAGAGAAAAACAGAAAAAAAAATTGGTAAACAGAATGAAAAATGAATTACAAAATGAAAAAAATATAGACATAACAAGGTGAGATATAAGAGAGAGATATACAAGTATGTAAAATCTAATTTAATACAGATAAAATATAACATGTATGATAATAGACTCCTAGAGAGTTAACATAAGTAAACTGAAAGAAATTTGTAACAAAATGCCATGCCAAAGAATAAGTAATGGAAGAAATATGTAGAAAGCAAGGATGAGAAATATCGTGAATGAAAAGTAGAAAAGTAAAATATAAATATGAAAATAGAAAATATAGGAAGTTAATTATATAACTGTATACAATTAGAATGAAGGGTTGAGAATTAGAAAAATGGTGTTTTAATTGACTGCACCCCCAACTATCTCTATCCTTACATTAGAAGTACCAACTAATTTCTTCTCAAATATATATGTAACGGACTGCGATAATTTAAGATTAGATTTAGGTGCAGATATATAGTTAGGCATATTTTATTTAATAGGAAAGTATTATTAAGACAATTCATGCCAGGATTTGTTTCCCTGTCAGCAAATCATACCGTCGATTCCAGCTCGTGGAAGGAAATGACGTAAGCAATTCCTTCCTGGGAATATCCGATCGGTTCAAATCTTAAAGACGTTAATTATAATTAACTGGTAAGTAGGTGTATTTTTTGAAACATAAGGCTTTGCATTGTGGTTTTTCCCAATTGCATTATAGTTAATTATAATTATTAAATTCTTGGAATAATTATTACCACCAGATCGCAGCACGTTACGGCCCAGGGGTAAGAATGATTACGCTAGCTGGAATAATCCTTCAAATAGCGCAACGTTTTTCTAAAAAAGTCAGAGTTGCAGACTGGTACTAGTGAGAAGAGGATCCTGAGCAACAAGACACCAGATGGAAGGTAGCAACTTTGCCTTATACTGTAGTCGGGCTTTTATTCTGGGTGAAGCCCGCTTGTAATTCAGTTTTCGATAGAATCATTAAATATTTTCTTTGTCATTCGTTGCAACCAGAGATGGATCGAAATTTATTATATTACTATTAATTAGCGGTTATGAGGGGATTATTGCTGATGGGGAATGTTGACTTTGTAATTATTAGTGCATAGAATTATTGTTATAGATAAAGGGTTTGATGATTGTTATATATAATGGAACTTGTTTTATTATTATTTTAGTGGATTTTAGGACTATGAGTATTGATGGAGAATCAGGTGTATGAGTCTCGTTCATATGTTATTATTAAGTACTATTATTGAGGGTGATTCTTATGTTAAATTAGAGTTTTATTTTCATGATGCTATATGTAACTTTTATTTCAATATATTAGCGTTTGTTTGTTGATAGATAAATGTGTGGGGTTTATTTCTTCACCCAGTTTCCCCCTGTACTTGTAAATTTCCCCCTCCCTCACCCCTCCCAGCTCTTTCTAGGTTGCCCTAGGGTCCCAGAGAATAGCAGCAGGTAACATATACATTGTTTGGATTTTTAATACACTAACAATTTTCATTTGATAGGAAATGGAATCATTTGATATTGATTTTTGAAAGATCTAGACGGTATATAAACAAACACACATAGTACATCATTTCTGGTTTTGAGAACTTATAAAAAATAAAAATAGAAACATTAAAAAAAATGGATGAACCTGATTTTGGAACCTAACACCTCAATTAAATGGGGAAAGAGCTGAGAATAATAAAGGTACAATGTTTGCAATGGACAATTAGAATGCTACTTTTATTTAAATTTATATTCATATGTTTTTAGAGAAAAACTTCCAGAAAAAATAATTAATTCAAATAAACTTTCTACAATTAGAAGAAATGAGTTTGCTCTGTTTCTCTATGCACTGTTCTAACACTGTAAACCACATGAACAAACCACAGAGGTGTTATTCGGCTAATTATAACCAATTATATAATTAGCTGAATAACACTATTTTTAACTAACAACACTAGCTATAACTAATTACGCTCGTATTGCTTTCAAATAACTCACATTTAGCCGTGCCGCACCCGCCATCGCCCGCAGAATATAGTTGTGGCCAATTAGGCAAGGCTGATATTTATACAGGCAGGATGACGTGTTGCCGGCCCCATCGCACTATGGAATGACGGGGAAATCCTCCAACAGTCTAATCGACGCTAATTCTTTTTTACCTTTTCTCGAAATCCCGCCTGGAGCCTTTTCTGGCATACGTTACAAAAAACCATTCTTCAAGGATGTGTACGCCGATCCGTGAACAAGATGAGTTATAAGTCGTGATTTTCTCAGTTGATTATACGAGTTGGTAGGGTTCGATGGGGGACTTAAGGTTAAAATAAAACGAAAATAAATGAGAAAAATAAATATATACGCAGCTCTCCCCGCTTCGAGTACGTGAACCACTTCAGTATGACTTTTCCTCTGACCTGAAATATAAAAATAAAATTAAAAAGTATGCTTTCTTAATCTAGAAGCCAAATATTCATAAGAAGCAACAATATTCAAGTATAATGGAACTATGAGCTGAATTCTAGAACAGTTGTGTAAAGTATTAAACAATGCTAATATTATTTTAAAAAGAAACTGACTCGTCGTTTTCGCCTACTTCAACATTTACTAGACGCTCTAAGCTCCCAATTAATTACAAAAGACTCATTTACATGACAGTTATCAAACCTGTTTAGACATACGGAGTTGAGCTTTGGGGCTCTACTAAACCATCCAATTCATCTCGTATCCAATCCTTACAATCTAAAATCCTTAGTAAAACCTCAATGCTCCTTATTATATCACAAACAAACTCATCCATCATGATCTTAATATCCCATATGTTGCTGATTTGGCCCAAACTAGATACCTATCCTTCCATGACAAGCTCCATACACACTTGAATCCGCTAGTCTCCCAACTTGCTTCCCATACAATTCCTGATGTGTTTTTCATGTCATATTGTAGATATTAGCAGATTTACTTATTGTAATATTAGGTATTATAGTTGTAAATATCAATAAATTAAATTAAAAAAAAAAAAGCAACTGATATGCAATAAAGAATCGAGGATCGTATTCTTCTGCAGGATAACCTTGTTGAAATATTGGTTGAGCCTGTTTTTTTTTTGTTGTTTCGTTCCTTGCCAATAATTATTTTTTTTATAAATATTCTGATATAGATATCACGAAAAATACATTAAAACAACATATATTCATACAGCGGGCTAGAGTGCTTGCCAAAGTTAAGCGTTGTCGAATGAGGTAGATGCCTGTTATTGGGTGATCTCCCAACAGGGAATAAAAGACTCGTAATTTTGCCAATGGTTATCTTCCCACACCGAAGTCACGTGAGACCCACCAGACTACTGAATGCAGCTCACATTTACTGGGAGTAGAGTGATGCGCATTGCCTTCCAAAGGTTTGATCCAGGGACGGTCTGCTTCGGGAATGAAGTATATGCACTTATGCACCAACTCACTCGCCACAATCCATGGATCTGTACCTATTTGTCACTGTCCTTGAGCACGACCGGTTGAAAGAGCACTGGTTAATCGACTCCAAAAATTATGGAGCTATTGCCAGGAGGCTGCTCTCTAGGCCTTAAGTTTGTAATAATTATCTTATGGCTGAAGATCTGAATTGTCTAAAGCTCCAAATATATACACACACACATATATATATATATATATATATATATATATATATATATATATATATATATATATATATGTAAAAGACGTACACTAAACGCCTTTCATTTGAATGCTACAGATACGGTTACCATGGTAACAGCTGTGAGGGGAGGACGGGGAGGTTATTCCTACTGGTGTATTGTTATTTAGTTATAAGAAAACAGTTTTGTAAAAGGTGTGTGGAATGTTTACTTTAAATGATGTATCTTATTTTACATGTAAGAATGTATAGAACAATTAATTTGTACATCAGTTACAGGAAATTAATGTTATAATTAAAATACTAGTATATATATATATATATATATATATATATATATATATATATATATATATATATATATATATATTAGCAGACGTGATAGACGCTATCCTTTTCAAGCATTTAGGAGGAGAATAAATTATTTAAAAAAAACATTATCTATCAGATCCAGTTGTCAATCTAAACCATTCTCAAACCCACAAATATTTTCTTAAAAATTGGTCCAACCGTGTAGGAGTTCAGAGACACGACCAAAAGAATTTTATGTATATGTATTATATTATATATATATATATATATATATATATATATATATATATATATACACATTATATTATTCTATCATTAGTTTAACTTAAAGAATATTGTATATTTTTTCTTATTGCTCTATTATTACAAAACATTCTAACAATTTTATTTAGTGTTTAAAGATTCATGTTTTTGCAAAACAGAAAAAATCCCACTCACATCATGTAATATTTTACTCTCTCTAACCAGTTTTCCCTGGTAATAGACTTTATAATATTTCAATTCCTTTTCTTGAGTTATGCATTAAAGTCTTGAACAATAGAATATTAGAACGTCGAATATTAGAATTGTTATAATATGTATATGTACATGAAATAAATAAAGTGAAAAATGGGATAAAAATGAGAAAAATAAGTAAGATATCTCACAAACACCCGAATTAAGTAACTTACTCAAAAGCAATTTCTTTTTATTATAGCTAGCAATCAATATTTGTTGCAAAGGATATTAAAATTAAATAATTAAATAGTAGATAAATTGAGTATATACTTAATTTAAGAACATTAACGGGAATTTAGAAAGGAAAAAAATACTGAAAAAGATATTTTATCATCCGACTGACAAGCGATTAATCTATAAGGCCTCATTCAAAAACTTATTTGGACCTACCCATCCCGGGTTGCAGCAAGACTTGCGAACTTCTAACTTATCAAATCCATTGAGCCCTTCAAACAATGGTCAATGTTCCATATCATGTAACAAACAAGAGGTTACATCATGGTTCAATACCCCACACGCTCCTGGCCTCATTTCGTCCCAATTCTCAAACCTCCCTCATTATCCTCAAGCCATTAGCATAATCCCTTTCCAGTTCAAACCTTTTGCCTTATACCTTTTGTAAACGTACTCCTCGAGTTCTGAGTCCACCTTCTATATTTCCGTTGTGAGGATCTAAGCCCGTATTGCCTTCATTCAGTAGATGTGGGTTTTAGTAACAAGTGACAGCGTGACAAACGCTAGCGGTGTGGTTCAGTGGTTGTGTACCGAAAATCTCTGGTTCAAATCCCGTTGCTGGCAAGACTTTTATTCGGTCTGTTAGCAGTCGGAGATAGACCATGCGATCTAGGACCGTCCTGGGGCTCGTCCTGCTTCTACACAGTGGGCAAATTAAGGGGGGGGGATCTGGCGGTTGAGGTTATCTAGGACAAACCACTTCCCTGTACAACGGGCTGTAGTGGAACAGTTTTTTTTTTTTTTTTTTTACAGCTGCTAGTGAAATTCTGGGATCTGGATTCCTGCATTGTTCATTGTTCCGTTGGACATAATGTAAATATTATATTTGTGTGATAATACGTTCCAGCTTAAACTGTATATTGACATTGTAATTGAACCATCAAGGAATGCAAAAATACATTGTATTACACCAGAAATGGAGTCTTTTATTGGTGGTGGCACTTACACATTTGTTTAAGTAAGGATTATGTTTGCTTACACTGTTTCATCTTACCTAAACAAACAATTGGACATCAGAAGTTCATAATAATAAATCTCTTCTAAAATACAGTCACTTGGATGTATGGAAGTATATTTATATCATTTCGTAAATATATTTATATTATTAAGGCTTCACTCATCCAGTTAGATATTATTAAAAACAAATTAGATTATTTGATATTGGTCATATTTTTGTTTCATTTTCTGCTTTCTTAGTTTCAACTTGACTTTGTAATTGGCATCATTTGTTTTTCTTTTCTCTTTTTTAAATGTCATCACTGTAGGTAATTCGCAACTTTTTTTTCATTAATTTTTTCTCATTTAATATGACTTAATAGTACCCTGTATTGTTATTCTAATGGGACGTCCCAGAATATATAAAGAATTTATTATTATTATTATCAAATACGTAATTATCTATGACGTGACGTGTCATCAACTTTATAGCTTCTTTTCACTTCAGCCACCTTTATTTGTTGTATATTCACAATTGGACTCGGTGGTAGTGGATATTTTCTCGTTATGTTATCCATTAGATATTCTATCATGGTATCTTTTCTATTTCAAATTATCTGTTTTAGTTTCTGACATGGTTAGGTTTTGGGTTTGATATAATTTTTCCCAAGCTCTCAATAATAATATTAATCAATGATCCTTGATTATATGTTTCAATGACATATTTAAAGCCCTTGAGATCAGGTCTCATTGCTACGTGTAGATTTTTCTGCCAATAGTGTCATTGACATTTCCTGTTTTAATTTATAATGTCAAGCTTGTCATTATAAACGAATTCCAAGGATATTAAGCCGCAATTATGGGATGAGGAAATAATAGACTTTTTAAACGTTCATAACAATTGTTTTTAAAACTCTTTTAAATATGTTCTATTTATAACATTCCTGGGCATTTTTTGTATTATCAAAATA
This sequence comes from Arma custos, assembly GCA_037127475.1. Classification (NCBI taxonomy): domain Eukaryota; kingdom Metazoa; phylum Arthropoda; class Insecta; order Hemiptera; family Pentatomidae; genus Arma; species Arma custos. Next base: position 2,146,130 of record CM073760.1, read on the forward strand.
ACATGTACTTCTGTTATACAGCATAATTAAATAATATGTATAGCCAGACACATTCTGAGAAGTTTATATTTGACCATTACTTCACAACATACATGCTTTTATATAAACTTTTATGTCATCATGATATTTAAAATCAAGTATATAAATGAAGCGTTGAAATGGAAAAGCTGGTAATAAAATAAAAGTAATTAATTAATTATGCCGATATATTAGAAAGAGAAGTAAGTCAAAACTGGGAGTGATTTTTTTCTATGCACGGTTTTAGTTCCTTTTATTGATGCTTTTATTTTTAATTATCAAAACAGTTCTTTTCATCTATAAAATTACATTTTCATGGCTTACTAATTTTTTCTGTCAAACGCCCCAAATGTTTTATGTTAGTTATGCTTCCTCTTTTGTTTTTATATCAATCTATTATCGTGCAAGCCAGACATCATTCATGAGGGACATCTCTAGCCAGCAAGAGGCGTGCGATAATTAGTAAAACAATTTATACAAAAACAAAAATGTTGTATAATAAATTCACATATTTTGAAAATGTACATTAATTAATAACAATGTAACTATGTTGTTTATAGCTAATAAATAAGAATGTGTTATCCACTGGGCTTAGGCTAGTAAACAATTTGAAATTTGTCACGATTTTTGAAATTCTGGTAGAAAGAAGACAAAGAGAGTATTGTTAATAATTGTTGTTATAAATAATAAATAATTCAAGTTCACTAACTACTAATATGGTATGGTGTAACTAAATAATTGTTGTTACATTATGCTATCATTCTTAATTCATAAAACAAATAAATTTATTTTAATTATCACAAAAACCTTCCAATACTAAGATAGCAGTAGGCGTTGTTCCACTATAACTTAGTTTATTTATCAAAATTAGGGACAAAAAACTGAACGATTACTATGGAATGCTTAGTAAGAAGTAAGTACTATCTTGATCCGGGATCCGTTTATGAAGCACCGAATAATATCTATTTAATTTTTTTATAACTGCTCACATATTTCCATAGGGAAATCTAGTTATTACTAAGGTATAAATGGTTCAAAAAGACAGTTTTGTTAGTAAAAAAAAATGTATTTTATAAGAAAACGTTACATCACAGTTGAAAGTATAAACATTATACATCAAAATAATCAATCTCCATTGATCGGAACATAGTAATCATTTTACGAGAAGAAAATGAGTTTTTCTTTAAAACGGTTGAAAGTTTTGTTTTACATACGTAAAATTAATTCAGTTTTTTTTGTAATAATACTGATTTATCACCACTTCTTGCCACCTCCATATCCACCATGACCACCTCCATATCCACCATGACCACCTCCATATCCACCATGACCGCCTCCCCATCCTCCTTGGCCTCCTCCCCATCCACCTTGACCTCCATATCCACCATGGCCTCCTTGCCCTCCGAATCCACTATGTCCTCCACCACCTCCCCAGCTTCCTTTGCCGCCTCCCCATCCTCCTTGACCACCTCCCCATCCTCCTTGTCCGCCGCTTCCCCATCCTCCATGTCCTCCACCACCGCTACCTCCCCATCCTCCTTGACCACCTCCCCAGCCACCGCTGCCTTTGCCATATCCAACTGGTCCTCCACCATAACCACCAGAATATCCACCGAAACCGCCTGGTTCTGGGTCTGCGATGGGATTAGCCATCGCTATAGCTGCTATCGCCAAACTGGATATCTAAAGCAAAATAAAAACATTTTCAATGGATTGCTTTAACAATCTATTTATCTAATCATACTTAACATAGGGTTATGTAATTTAATCAAATGTAAAAATACATTCGATATTATATCTACAGCCCCGGTGAATGTTTTTCAATTCAGGTTGAGTCGAATAGCTGTTTCGCGGTCGTTCTCGTAATGTTTTGCTTGAAATGGAACTGTAATAAAAAAATAACTCCTATTCTAGCCAATGCCTGACTTAGCTACGGATTTATTCACTACGGAAATACCACAACAAGAAACTAATTTTAGAGAAATTTCGACTTAATCACTTATCCATCGGGGCTGTACATATACTATGCCTTAAAAGTGTTGATCTAAGTTTTGATGTATAAGGATCAGAGACAAGACACATAATGGTTTTATGAAACTCAACTATAGCATTTCCGAGTTTATTTGAACCTTTTCCAAGTCAATTGTAACCTTTTACAAATCAAATGCTACCCTCTCCAAGACACAAGCAACCCTTTCCAAAGCAAATGTAACTCAATCGTCACCCTTTTTATTTCAATTGTAACCGTTTCCATTTCAATTGTCACCCTTGAAAATGTTTTGAAAATCTAACTTAATTTTTAACGCATAGTGTTATTTTTCTTTCTCAATAGGAATGAATACTTTTTTTAATGTGATAATGTTCAGTTCAGTTTACATTTTTTCATTTTTTTTTTTTATTATTTACTTCTTGAGAAAAAATAAATAAAAATTTAAAACTTTCTGTTGGCGTTGGCCGTTCTTGGTCAGTGGGTTAGTCTAAATAAATAATACAAATAAAAATGTATATTTATATATCTGCATAAATTACTAGCAGGATTATTATATCCAAATGTGATAAATATTTTTATGTTATTATATAAGCTTAAAATAAATTATATTTTTGTTATATATGTACACCACAGCTGATTCAAATTATTATTTATATAGCCACTATAAATAAATCAGTGAACATTAATGAACTTCCTAAAGTTGTAAGGGACCAAGCTAGTTAATAAACCATTTTAAATTTATCGATTTGAAAACCCTGATATTCTTAATCAAGCAGTAGTATTTAATTTCTATTTATGAATTTGATGTAGGATATATTAATAAAAATGTAAATATGTACATTATCTTTCGCATTTCACATTGTATAATTTAGTTTAGAATAGGCTAGGTCTAATGCTTCCTATTCAAAGATTGAGCTATAATATATATGTATATCAAGACGTTGTGTACAAATATTAAAAAAAAAATTTAAATGATTTATTGTATTAAAGAAATCTATAGTTTTTTAATTAGCTTCCCATGCATTGCAGAGGAGGCGCAGTTAGTATAAAGATAAAAAAAAATTAATCTTTTAAAAACATACTTTTTCAATGACTCATTGCTTATCAAATTATTTATATAATATTGAAATAAATTTTGTAATTGTAGTAGTATTGGTAATTTTTACTCACAATTAGACGGTTCATGCTTGCTCGGATCCCCGAAGATACAATGGCTCCTGAGCTCAACCCGAAGGATATATAGGTCTTCTCCACGGTGACGTAGAATCGTTACCGCCTTAGGTAGGGGAAGACCATGAGTAAACCAGAAGGTTGCTACCATTTTTTTTTCCTTGCCCACATTGATGTTATAATGGACAGATCCTGGTCGGTTAGCATCCATCAGCCGAAAGATCCTTCGGGTGAATCACAGGGCATGAGGTCGAAAATGTTTCGGGTTCAAGGACTGGCAGGTTCTTTGTGTTTTGGGATCGAGGAAGTCTTCCACAAGTGCTCTCGTGTCTTTCATATCTCAGATTTGAATAAGTTGTTTGTTTTTTGTTTGTGTTTGTTCTGGATACACCGTACATGCGGAAGTGCAGTAGGTTACAATAGCTGTGAGGGGTTCATCAAGCACTGGTTAGTTGTTTTTATTTAGAGGCGTAAAACAGGTTGGTCATCAACGCCTTATTAGTCTAATATTTTTTTTAGTAACACTAACATAGTACAATTATAATAATGCATACAGTAGTATAATAATATATAATAATAATATCTAGTAACAATTACAATAATAACAAGAAAATAAAATAAAAAATAGTATAATGATTTGAATGATTAAAATATTATATTATATATTACTGTATTGATGATGATGTTCTATGAATAGCGTCATCAACAGTGGAATTTCCTATTTAAAAAATTTAAAAAAAAAATAAATTATACTCTTTTACATAGTTCTTTTAAATATTCGGATTTTTCCTATTTACAATGTTTTATAAGAGATATTAACTAAAATTATATATATTTGGTTGATTTATTTATTATTTTGATGTGGAAAAAGAGATTTAAACCGAATAGTATAAATAAAACATGTTATTTTAAAACTGTATATCTTATCTATGCAAGAATTGACGTTATGATAAAAAAAAAAAAAATAACAATGAAACATATTAATATATATATATATATATATATATATATATATATATATATATATATATATATGATATATTAATTATTAATATTAATATTAATATATATATATATTATATAAACGATCATTATTTTTTTAATTATTCTTTGAAGTATTGAAAATTTACTGGACGAGTACCAGAGCAGATTTCGCCCTGAAAGATCGGTTACAGACCAACTAAACTCGATTAGACATATGATTTCTATAGCAATAGAGAATAACATCGATATTTATCGATTTGCGATAGTCTTACAGAGGACGACTATTAAAAACACTGTAGTCACTAGAAATACCAATCATGTTAATAGGATTGATTAAGATAACACTGGATAAAACATGTTGCAAAGTTAAAACTAGAGGGGGCAATTCAAACAGCTTTCACGCTAGCAGTGGCTTAAGACAGCGAAATATATAATCCGGTACTATTCAACCTCTGAAATATAAGGACATACTCGCGTGGAGCCATTTACAATGGGCTCACACAGCGCGTGAAGTAAGCTCATGATGTAGTCATCACAGGAACAACAATAACAGCATTGATCGGAGCTTTGGAATAATTCAAGATAAACTAAGAGCAGCACATGACCTAGGTCTCCGGGTGAAGATAGAAAAAATAAAATATATGATAAAGCTCAAGACAGACAGGGGAAAGAAAATATACTGTTGATTTGGATGAAAACATGTTTCATAGATGTAATGCGTTCAAGTTTTTAGGAGGTTTAGTGGATATTAACAATTTACAGGTTGAAATTAAGCGAAGAATTCTAGTAAGAACCAGATGTTTCTATGCTCCTGAAACCTCTCCGGTACAAGCTTTCCAGAAAAGCTAGACTTTTACATTTAAACAATAGTATCCTCATACAAGACTGAAAAGACAAGAAACTGCTCGACGTTTTCGCCTACTTCAACATTTACTGGACAAACGTACAAAGCTCCAAATTAATTACAAAAGACTCATTTACATGACAGTTATCAGACCTATTTGGACATACGGAGTTGAGCTTTGGGGCTCTACTAAACCATCCAATTCATCTCGTATCCAATCCTTACAATCCAAAATCCTTCGTAAAATCCTCAATACTCCTTATTATGTCACAAACAAACACATCCATCATGATCTTAATATCCCATATGTTGCTGATTTGGCCCAAGCTAGATACCTATCCTTCCATGACAAGCTCCATACACACTTGAATCCGCTAGTCTCTCAACTTGCTTCCCATAATATTCCTGATAACCCTCCGAGGCGTCTGAAAAGAAGATCGCCTCGAGACCTTCTACTATAGAACTTTAATGGGGTGCTATCAATGGGCAGTTTCTCCACAAGTGTTTTTTTTTTCATGTCCTTTGTTCATGCAGCAGATTTACTTGATGTAATATAATTACAGTTGTAAATATCAATAAATTATTCTAAAAATAAAAACAATAATTAGGCTGGTGATAATATATGGCATTGAAACGTGTACTCTGTCCAATGAAAACAAAAGAGCTCAGTTTGAGAGAGAAGTCTTGAGAGTGACCTTTGTACCCATCAAAGAAGAGTACTGGTGGAAGAAAAGGCTGCCTAAAATTATGCTGGATTGTCTACCTGGAGAGAAAAGAATGAAGGCAGTCCAAGGCGTCGGTCGATGGATGCTTTAAAGGTTATTTTAAAAAAGATGGAAATAGAAAACTGGAGGCAGCGAGGAACGGAGAAGAAGGACTGTTGCTCAGTATTAATAAAAACATAATAAATATTAACCTTCCGATTTTTGGCAATAAAGTAATACAGACAAATTTTTTTTTTTTGCACTATGCAGTCAAATTAACTCCACACTTCTAGTGACTGATTAATGGAAGTGGACCACATTTAGGATGAACTTAAATACAAAAATATATGTTGCATTTTTGGTAGCGATGTTAATTATGAAATAAATACATGGGGAGGAGTACATTTTTTTTTATTATAAGTGAATACTTTTCGGTCAAAACTTGTGAGCCGTCGTCAATATTTAAATTACAGCAAATATTCAAGGTATCTGCAAAGGTACACATCCAAATCCAATAATATTGGCATTTATTTTTATTTTATTACTAAACATATATTAGATCCTCTGATTTTATAAACAGCATTTTGTATCATTGTTGGGTATTATCGTGGACAAGTTTTAAATCGAATTACTTATGTGATATAAATCAGAATGTATGTATAAGTTTGCTTTGTCATTAACCTATCATTTTTAACAAAAAATAATCCCTAATGTTTTTCATGAATGAGATGAAAATAGTTGACTGGATGATCTAATGTAAAGGAGATAGTTGGGGGGTGCAGTAAAAAAAAACACTGAATAAGTAATAAACTTATAATTATGTGCCGACGTTTCGACCTACAGTGTAGGTCATCTTCAGGGCGATTTGGAGAGCGAAGTCGTTGGGAGTAACGGCTGGCTAGCAATCGACTGATTGACTCCTTTACACCTAATGTTTTTCGTTTACTCTATTTTTGTTTACTTGCCCCGGAAATTCCTAGATAGTTTCAGTTGGCTTTTTTAAATATGTGTTAGTGCATAGTTGCCGTAAATTAAGATTTGGTTTCTGCAGCAGGTAATAAATGCTATCTTGTTAAAAATATTATGTAAAAACCTAATAAATTGAGGAAATCTGTAACCTTTAAAGGATGAACAGCGTCCTAAGGTGTTGCGTAGAATATTAGTTCCAAAAAAGGATAAAACCAACAGAGAATTTAGGAGATTACACTACGCGGAATTGCCAAGCATGCAATTGGTTAATATTATTCAAGTGCTAGCGTCACGAAGATTAAGATGGGTTCGTAAAGTTGCTGGGCTTAGTAACAAACGGATTCCAAAAAAGTTAATAAGCGCTGTACAGACTGAGAAGCGTCTGAGAGGTAGACCAAGGCGTAGGTGGGAGGATTGCATTAAGAGTTATTTAATGGATTTCGGTAGTGATCCGTGGGCGGAAGTTTGTAAGCAGAGATTGGCAGCATCGGCATCGAGCCTCTGGGTTCGCTATGCTTTATTATTATTTATATGTAACCTGTTAAGGGTGAAAACAATGTTAATTTTGAATATTTTAAGGCAGATTTCGAGTCCAGCTTTAATATAATATGAGTTTTTGATTAATCATTTGAAAATTTAAATATTTTATAGAATTTATTTTAATATTAAATGTTAATTGTATATAATTGCTCTAACCACTGAGCTACCAAGGCACACATTCCAGCTAGACAAATCCTTTCTCTTCACTGAATGAACCAAATCTTAATTTACGGCAACTATGCACAAACACATATTTAAAAAAGCCAACTGAAACTATCTAGGAATTTCCAGGGCAAGTAAACAAAAATAGAGTTAATGAAAAACATTAGGGATTATTTTTTGTATTTTTATCCTTGGTAGCTCAGTGGTTAGAGCACCGCGCTAGAAACGCGGGCGACCCGGGTTCGAATCCCGGCCAAAACATAATCTTTTCTCTTCAAAATTAAAAAAAAAAAAATTAAATAATTAAAAAGAACCATAAATAAAAAAAAAAAAATATATATATATATGTATATATAACAATGGAACAGAATAATGGAAAATACAATTGGATTGTGTGGTGACCTGTGAGCTAGTGAGCATAACAAACTTCTAAGCCCAAGTTCGCGGGTTCGAAGCCCGGCAGGTGGCCCTAAGGATTTTTAAAGGGAGTAAAAAATTCTTTGCTAAGCCTTCTTTCGGAACTGACCTTAAAAGATGGTCCCGAGCCTGTACGATATCAGTTAAAAATCCCTATCCTAATTAAACCTGAATAGACAAAATTGAGAGCTCACAATATTGCATCGTCCGATTAGCCAAAGCATAAATTGAAGTTAATTGAACAAACAATTGAATTGTAAAAGTATGGAAGTTGTACACACCCACATTATTTATAATATATGTAGTGTATAGTCTCATTAGTAATTTTTAATAGATATAAAATGAAATGTTATAAACAACATTCTTGGAGAAGAATTGAAAACATAAAGAAAAACCACATCAAAAAGGAAGGTCAGCTACTTCACATTTTCTATTGAATAATTGAATAATTACATTTCGAGATCGATTATTGGTTAAAGATTAAAATCTACCGTATGGGAGATCTTGAGATATGAGCATGTCAAGGAAAGAACGTCAGTGTGTGCATAATAGAAAGTAATATATTGAAACAGCCTTCCATAGTGAGCAAGTAAAAAAATATTATTAATAATCATTAATATTTTTTAGTTATTATTGTGTGATAAAACTTTGTTATGTTTATTTATGCCCCTTTGTTTGGATGTGTCCTTATTCAGATCCCAGCGAGAGGGAACATTCAATGGGTCTGTTTACGCAATTTTTAAATAGTATTATCAATTATTATTATAAATTTAATTTAATAATTATTTAATTTTTAATAGTAATTGTAGAATGTAGGATGTGTCACGCATCCTCAATTGGGCTCTATACCATTGCAATAGATAAACATGTCAGCTTGGGATGCAGCTCACCCAATTACCTTCATGTTCAGAATATCATAAAAAATAATGTAAATTTTTCAGTTACAATGTAACACGTAAATAAAATAAAAAACGTAAATTGTAATTTTTGGTGAACTTATTGCTTAAATCAGATAATTTAATGAGATAAATATGTAGTCAAATAGGCTAAGAGGTGATTAATAACCTCAGTTTTCTTCGTGAACAATCTCAACCTTCGTTCCAAACTACTATTATTACCTGAAATTACCTTGGATATAATTTCCTTGTATTTATTACCTTTACTATTACACATTACCACTATTATTATTAAGTGCCTTTTTATATTCTTTTGTCAGTACTGTTCATTACTTATTTCTTGTTTTTCTTATTTAAAAAAAAAAATCAACATTTATGTTGCATCAATATTATGTTGCTTCTTCAATATTCAAATACAGTCAAAATTTTTCACACGGATGCGTCATGACATGAAGATGCATTACTCAGCAGTAATTAGGTCAGACATCCTTTGTGTCGACAATTAATGCAGCAATAAAGAAGAGTGGGAAAACAAGGATTAGCGTAAAGAAGTAATTAGGAAGTAATAATTTTCGTAATAGCTGTTACTTACCTTGACCGATGTTTTTTCTCATAGTGTTTACGAATCTTTGCGCAATGAGATCTCGGAAGGCCGGTCTGACTGAGCTAATGCGAGCAATCCTACGCAATGATCACATTGTTTTATGAACGCAGGTGACTTTAATATCCATAGTTGTAATGGCATTGTCTTGTATCGATTTTGTATTTGTTTATAATTCCGTGTAATTTTTATTGGTTGGGTTAATTGAAAGTTGGGTTAGAAACAGTCATTGCATGCTTTTAAAATAAAATTAACAATTAATGGGTCTATTTTAAGCAATTTTTAAATGTTAATTTTACATTGTAGAATATTGGATATTTTCCAGGATAGCTCTACTAAAAAAGTGAATAACAAATAGCCTGTTATTATTAGTACTAGTATTACATGAATATAAATACAACGAATAGTTATAAACAATACAAGATTGTTATGGTTGCATATTATCGAGTTAACTATCTTTAAACTATTCACTCCTACAAAGTGAATGTCCCTTAAAGGATTCTCTTCCTCGAAGTGATGAAGAAACCTTCCTTTATTTAGGATTGGATTATTGATTAACACTTAAATGAGAAAATAAAAAAGGCGGAGCGGCCCTGTGGTCTAGTGGTTTGCATAACAACCTACTAAACCCATGATCGCGGGTTCGTAGCCCTAGGATTTTTTTAAGGGAGTAAAAAATCCTTGGTTCTTCCCTCCTTAGGAAGGGACGTTAAACAGGGGTCCTGAGCCTGTACGATGTCAGGTACTCGTTAAAAATACCTATACCTATTAAACGTGGGTAGCCAAAATTTTGAGCTCCCGCTGTAGCACCTTCCGATTAGCCATATCAACATGAAGTGATGTTAAATATACAAACAAACGGTATGGATCTATGTAATGAAGTGGCAACGGTTCTGGTAAGTCAGTAATTGGTGAACACAAGATGTCTAAAAGTTCCAACTACTTGCGTATTTTTGTTCTCTCTACGCTGTGGATCACGTATCTCAGCTTGTTTTTACAGTTTCAAAATATTGATCCCTACACGTGGCTCTCAGAAGGACAGATAAACTTGCCTTTATTATTTGTTTATTGTAGTATTTTATTTATTCATTTAATGTAATTTAGTAAGGGTGGGGTTTGAATGTGGGTGATAATCTATGGATTAATTGGCAAGCAGCTGTTAGTGGAAAGGCATCGAACCTTTGGATTTGTTATGCCTTTTATTATTCGTGGAAATTATAACAGGTGTTACCACGACGCTTTCCATTCCTTAGAGTCTTTTATTTCAGCCACGAGTGCCTTATTATTTTCATTATTTATTGAAATTTTCAGAGATTGAATCATTCGTCATTTTTATCCCATAAAAACACATCCCAAAGCATGGATACTACTTCAATATCTACAGTCACTTATTTTAAAAATTTATTTAATGCAATTTACAACTTTATTATGACAATAATAACAACAAGTAAATTATGAATGATAAAAAAATGACATGGTTCAAGGCAGTTATAGAAACTGCCTAGTAATAATACTCAAATAATAATTGAATTAAATAGTCACGAGACCATCTTCTTTTCATACGCATCGGAGTGTTATCGCGAATTAAAGAAGTAGCTTGGTTTTGGATTAGTGGTTTTGAGTGGGAATATAGTTTGAATGGATTGATATCTGGTCATTATAGATTATTAAGTTCATTATAGACGACTTTCCTCGTAAGCAAGTAAGGATCATTGAGCATTTTGCAAAATATTTCGTACCGTCAGGAGTAGATACGAGGGGGGTTCAATGGCTTAGTGGAGCCCCAAAGCACTACTCCGTAAGTCCAAATAGGTCTTATAATAGTCATGTATATAACTCTTTTCTAAGGAATCGGGTGCCTTCAACTAAAATTGATAAACACAGTAAAATGCGAAAAGTGGCAAGATATTTTCTTCCATTTTTTGAGAATTATTTTGTCTACGCTGAATTTAAGTAGTTTAAAATATTAAGTGCAAATTCTAACTTAAGCAGATAAGGACACATGTTTAGAATAAGTTTGTGGGTTTTCCTTCCTGAACACACCTTCCAGTCCTCCTTGAATTTGTTTTACCGTCAATGATATGTCTGATGCAGTTTCTCAATGAGAATACTGGATTGAACTTCCGCCAATACTTACGTATCCCTCAGGCAATGCTCAGTAGAAAAAAAAGTAGAGTACCTTCGAAAAATTTTGCAATAACTTCCTTTGACTTAAGGAAATGTTGATCATTTCTCAAAACAGAAAACGATTTGGATCTCAGAAACGAGCTTTTGCTGTGCTTAGCAATTAACTTTATTACTATTTTGAGATATTGCTGTTGAGATGTGGCTATTAAATAACGAGAATGACGTTGCAATAAAATTTATTTTTATTTTATACATAATTACATACTACCCCATAAACCCCACGTTGCCCAAATTTCTCGTCGAGCAATAAGCTCTCTAAAGTTATTCCACCTTTCCAAACATCTTCTAACACTACCTATCCGTAAGCTCCTCATCACATCTTTTATCTTTCCACACTTTGACTATGGTTGTGTGGCATATGGTGGACTCTCGAACAGGCTCGAGGAGAGGTTGAGGCGGATTATGATCTGTTCGCTTCGATTTGTATTCGCTGCCTCGAGAAGGTCTCATGTATCCCGCCGTTACGTTGAGTTAAAGTGACTCTTCCCTTCTATCCCTAGACTGTATTTCCTACGTTTTTACTTATATCAAACCATCAACTCACAACATCCATCTTACATCTATAGTCTCCTGCAATTCAAATCTTCTATCCAATCCCAGAGCACAAGATCTCGCCCTTCCGATCTTTATATCCGTTCCCATTGAACCAAAACTTTTGAGCGTTCCTTTCTCGCCCGTTCTATCTCTCTTTGGAACTCACTCCCACCCGATATCCGTCATGCGTCTTCTTTAACCTCATTTAAATCTAAACTTTTCCAACATCTTCTAAATTCCCAATCAGATGCTTTATAATCAATAAATAATTTATAGATATTTTCAACTTTATTGATTGATGAACTACTGTAAATATTCCTCACTCATCATGAAATCATTTTTTTATTTTTGTTACCAGATGCTATCATGTATTTACTGTTTTTTTCCCATAAGCCTAGTTCTTTTTATTGTAAATTTGTCTGTTTTTTTATTTTAATTTTGCATCACATTTTCTGATCTACCAAAACTGTTTAGTTATTTACTTTCAAGATATTTTGTAAATATTGTTTTACTCAGATGTAGGCCTTTGGCCAGATAATTATTTTCTTAATTATGTTCATCTCTGTTATTCTAAAGGAACCTGGTCCCAGAATAAAATTATTTTTCTATTTCTATTTCTATTTCTATCACCTTCAATATCTCTATAGCGCTCCAGGCGAATTCCAAATAATTATCGTGGATAGCTCATGCATATGTTGAAACAAGTAAAATTCTCAATTAGTCTTAACTGTCGGTTACATGTTAATATAATTAAAAGTGAAATGATTTTACATCTTATTTTTTTAGTCCACGGCTATGCAGAGGTGACTTGGGTGAGATCACATTCAGCCACCTGGTTTTCTTCTGTGGGAGAGGCACAATATGGCCTGTAGGTTCCATTTATGGCTGAATTCGCATTTAATTTAAAGCCAACGATGTTAACTATAAAATATAATATTGTTGAGGCAGGAAATATATAACATAGGAAATATAAAAGATAATGCTAATATCTAATTAGGTACAATGTATACATTTTGATTTTCTTTTTGTTTAGTTTTGTAGTACTGTTTTTCGCCACTTTAATTGTGGGGGCTTTGGTGATAATGCTGGAAGAACCACGATATGGTCTGTAGATCGCATATAATTCGAATTATTTGATTGAGGGCTACTTGCTAACGATTTTCTTACCTTTGCAAAGTTTGATGTTTTCATAATTTCTTGATGGAAGTTTATAGCTTGTGATTCGGGTGGAATTTCGAAAAGCTGTTCATGAGGTGCAGCTATAGGTGCTATGCATACAAGGATAGATTTTCCATCGGCCGACGATTTCACAACAAAGTCAAATCTTAATTTTTCAATTTTTTTGACGTGTAATTCCAAAAAAATGCTGTTTTATAATGACATTTTTAATTTTTTTATTTAAGACAGCATTGTTTCTCAGAAAAAACAAAGATTTATTTACAATATATTCATATTTACATATTTTAAATTATTACAATAACTTTCAACTAAACATTCTCTCACCTGAAAAAACAAAGAAACAGCATTCAATGTATTTACTTCGTCCTTCATTCAGTTAAAATTATATTTAACTCGATACACAGTAACGGTAACAAAACAAATACCATTTGTAACGTAAAACATGTTACAAACACCCAACAGATGTTGGGTCAAGAAGGTTTTGACGCTCTTGAAGCAAATACAAAATTAAGAAAACTTCCGTATGTTAAAGAGGCAATTTTATTTACACACAGACACACACACACATATATATATATATATATATATATATATATATATATATATATATATATATATATATTGGTTTTCTTTTTCTTTAGTTTTCTAGTACTATTTCATGACACCTTACTGGTGTGTGACACTAGAGATAATGCAGACTGTTACGACACTATCATAACATTCATACTCCATGAATTTCACTTACCTTCCCCTGATAAATGCTGATACTTATTTATTTAGAACTACTATTCTAAATATATCGTAAAGTTTGGTAGAGTGAGGGGAATTCATACTGTAGTTCTGTGATTTTCCGCAGCAAGGTGTTTTAAAACTAATGTAGATGGCGCTGTGTACCATTTACCAGTAACATAAACAGTAAGGCTAAGTTATTTATTTAATTATTTTAAGAAAATAGCAACTATTACAATAGGAATATAGGGGCATCTGTTCCGCAGGTTGTAGCTTCGACTTAAATTACAAGTTTTAACTGCTTATTCATTTCATTTTTAATGTTTTTCAAAAATACAAGTTATCATGAGATTTAGTATGGAAAAAAGAATGTAATTATGGATAATGAGTAGGTTTCCGTAATCATGCTCAAGGATCCCAGGTACATTTTTGCACTTGATTACCTTTGCGAAAATTCTCGATTGTGGTAGCTAACAGAGGTAGCAAGGATAAAATGTGTCGATTTGATGATTCTCCAAAATTTAAGGATAACGTACCACGCAATTTGTAGGACAATATGACTGTTAAATTATATAAATATGAACTAAGTAAAACAAAAAAATGAGCTGGTTAGTAATCATTTTTGATGACCTCGTTATCGATACATGTTGATGCGTGGGACGTTATCCTTAAATTTTGGAGAATTACAAATCGACATACTTTATCCTTGCTACCTCTGTTAGCTACCACAATCGAGAATTTTCGCAAAGGAAATTGTTGGGCGTCTCATCAAAACGAAGCTATTCACGAAGATTCAGCTTGATAGTAATCAAGTGCAAAAATGTACCTGGGATCCTGGACTATCATCTCAACAAGAAATAAAAGTTTCACTTGATATTTCAGAGTATAGATGACATATATTTGTTAAAACGTCCATAGAGGAAATGATTACCGATGTATACACATTTCCCACAATTATGTTCTCTTTTCCATGTTAAAGCTCATGATAATTTGCATTTTTGGAAAATATTAAAAGGGGTACGAATGAAAAGTTAAAACTTGTTGTAACTTAACTAGAAGCGACAACCTGCGGAATAACTACAAAAATAAGAATGACAGCATTATAAAATTTAAGAGAAGTATTATTTTTATTGATTTTACTAACGTTAACAATACTACTTGAGGGTTATTTTTTTTTGTATTTTTTATGTTATGTCATTGTGGAAGTTAGTACTATGTATTCGCCAACATCGGGGGGGGGGCGATGTATTAGCCTTAGCGACCATGCTTTCCGCCCTTTCCGTGTCCTCCTCCGTATCCTCCGTATCCTCCTTTGTGACTTGGTTGTGGTTCTGGCTCAGCGATGGCGGTCGCAGCTGAGAGCCCCATGATGAGGGCCACGACGAGCGCGAAAATCTGGAAAAAATCAAAATATCAACTAACATTTATAATTTTTAAATTTATGATTTATAGTTGAAACGCCTGTTTGAAGGCGTGAACTGCCCGGAACAGGCTAATATTCATGGAACTTTTCCTGTATCTCTATAACCCACGAAGGGAGTAATGATCTCAAGTCCTAGGAAATGGTTATTACAAATGTTCAGGATCAACATTTTGCTCATTAATGGGTAGTCATGAAGTTTCAAGTACATAATAAAAAAAAGTAAATAATAAAAATTATAGAATTTATGAGTAACATAGTTAATCTGTCCACAAATATATAAACAAAATACACCATTAAAACTATATAGGGCATTAGTAACAGTTTTATTTAGTTGGTTACTTCTTAGAGATTTATTATTTAACTGTTGTGAGGAAATGATTAAACAATGTTTTTATATTACCATTTAAACAAACAGTATGAATATAAATATGATAAAAATGTAAGACAAAAGATTGTTATTCAAAATTTTATTATCTTTTAGATCTTACGGTGTTCTAAAAAAAAGTTCTGTGAAGAATATTCGGTCCATTGGAGAGTGAGACCTCTGGAGAATATAGGCGATTACACAACGCAGAATTGTGAAGCATGCTACCGATTAATATTTTTGAGTTGATAGCCTCACGAAGATTAAGATGGGCTTAGTTACGAACCAATTCCTAAAAATTCAATAAGCGCAGTCCTGAATGGGAAGCGTCTGAGGGTTAGACCTAAACGTAGTTGGGAGGATTACGTTAAGGGTGATCTGGCAGATTTGGGTTTGGGCAGTGGTTGGTAGTATCGGCGTCGAACCTTCGGGTTTGACAAGCCTTGTTATTATTATTATCTTTTGGAAGCAGCTTCAAGGAATGTCTTATTTCCTATTTTAGGTTAAGTAATAAATATTATTTTCTATTATTTTTTAATTAGACCTTATAGTCAGTGAAAGTACATATCTTATTTTGAAAAAATGAATAAATAAAATGCGTCTACTTTTCATTTTAATTGTAAAAGGGCAAGGAGTGGTGGACAAATTATGCCCGCTTCTCTACCATTGCAAATTTCTTCATAAATATAAATGTATTAATACACATTTCAAAATATTATTTGAGTATATTATATATTAATTGTATATGTGAGGGTTCAATTCACTTTTTCAAGTTTTTCCCTTGTTTAGTCAAGCAATTTCGTCTTACAGGACACTTTGCCGCTATATTTCTCATTGGTTTAGGCCGGTTCTAACCCTGAACTTTCGGGAGCATAAAGCATTGCTTGAATAAATAAGGGAGGGATATGAAAAAGTCAATTTTTGAAATTTCGGAGTTACACGCTTTTAACGCCTCTTTTTTAAAAATTATTTAGTTGACATTATGTTTTTTTTTTAATTAGTTTTATTGATTTATGGCATTTTATCTTTTAAGTTTTATGGATTATTAACATATGTGCGTAATAACCTAGTTAAATAAAAATGGCAAAAAAAAACTAATTAGATTCACTTCAAGTGTTAATTAAATGAAGTCGAGATTTACAATATTTTCAATAAGAAGCACTTGCTTCTTTAAATTATAAAAACCTGTGTAAATACATTACAACCTTGGTTGTTGATGCAATCTCGCAGGTTTTAATTACAATAATTAAGATATTTAAAGTAACTTGACCGCAGCTTCAACAAAGGGATATTTTTATCTACCAACTATAAAACATATCGAAGCATCTGTTAATTACATATTCCTTGAAGAACAGAAACTCTGCTTTCATTATTCTCCAAATCTATATATTCATTATATATAGTAGCACAGTATATATACAAATTTTTATATATATATATATATATATATATATATATATATATATATATATATATATATATATATATATATACTAGCTGACTCGGCCACGCGTTGCTGTGGCTGTTGTAACAGTTTTAAAAATATATTACGTTAAAATTTGAATTTTAAAGATATAATGAATGAATGGAATAAATTAATTAAATAGATTTTTGAGTTTACATTTTATTCATCTTATATCTAAGTGCAGTATATAATAAATAAATAATATACGAAATTCCTAACTGATCATGGAATCAAAAAATATAAACAAAATAAAATTAAATTAAATTACAAATAAAATAGAATAAAAAAAATAAAATACAGGCCAAAAACTGAAATCATTCAGCAATTTTTGAAGTTTTTCCGCAAAAAAAATGTATTCCCGTCCGTTTTTTCGATTGCGAACTTGTATTTACACTACTAATACATGCGCTTACAACATATCAAAAATGCAGCGTCATCAAGCGTTACTGCTCCGACCAAACAGCACAATTTCAAAAATGCATCTCCCTACCACCGACCAGCTACTTCACACTATATCACAACATGTTTTCACTTTACTGATCAACGATCAAGTAATCCGTTTCCAGGGGACAGTGGCGTTATTTACTTGCTATATTCGACGATTTAAATCATTACCTCATTCTGAATTAATTAAATTCGCGTAGCATGAACTACGCTAGCCTAGACCTTGAACATCAGATTTTTTGTTTATAGCGCGATTTTTATATTTCTCTATAGCTATCATTTCGTCAACTTCAACATCAACGTAGAGCCTAAACCGCTGATAGTAGAGACCTAAAACTTGGAGAGTGTGTTGTGGGGCAATGTTTGAATGTTTGCTCACGTGTTTCTTACTCCCAAAATCTAAATATTTTTGCTGAACAAAACAAAACAAGCAACATGGTTCACTTCTTTTGAACTTGGCACGGCAGAAATACCGCATGCTATACCACCTGCTTTTGTCGCCGCAGCTCTTACTGAATTATAAATCTACAAGTCCATCATAAGACCTACATTGCTCTATGGTGCACCACTACTGAGACACCTCTACAAAACAACGCTGAAGCGCCTGCAGCATTACCAGAATTCCATCCTTAGGAAGATCGTAAGTGGCACATCGCTCGAGGAAGCACTTAACACCACCATCCGGGAGGAGCTTCGGCTTCCCTCGGTGCCCGAGTTAATAGGTCGGAGGCACATTAAATTTTTTGATGGGCTGAAGACCTGTGCGAACCCCCTATTTAGGGACTTAACCCTCCTCCCCCCCCCAGACCTGGGAGATGGCAGGGCAGTGTTCCCTTGGTCGATGTGCTTACATTTGATCTAGGGATGGGGTAAGTACTCCCTTGTCCTTATCCTTCCTTCCTTCTCCTTCTTCCTTCCTCCACTTTCTTCATTCTACAACTATTTCTTGATCCCGCTAAACGGTCCCTTGTATAGAATCCGTCAGTTAGCTCAGCGTGTAGAGTGTGCAATTGTGTTCTGGGTTCAAATCCGGCTACGGCAGATAGATTGGTTAATCTGTCATTAAACTAGAAACCCTCCTGGACCAATAATGCCCCAATAAAGTTTGCAGACTTCATTGAATAAAAACTTGGTACACAACCGTTGTCTAAGAAGCAGTACAGACTCTATAATGTCTTGAGTCGAAGACACTTCATGGGTTGTAGTATATTTTTTTTCAATGATCATTTATTATCTCTAAATCTCAATAAAATAGTATATAATTTATAAACCTAAACTTCAATAACAATTTGATCATTTTAAAATTTGTTGTATCACTGGACTAAAATCACTTCGAGTTTTCAAATAATGAAAGGAAAAAATCCATCATCCAGTGCAAATGAAATCTTCATTTATTGATTCTTGAGACGTTCGACTAACATGAGTCATTTTCAATCACAAAATAATTATTGGTTTTATACATTCAAAAACAGTATTCGTAAATAAATAGATAAGTTAAAATCAGCATTTCTGCAACAACAAAAAAAATACCAAGAACATTATACATTAAAAAATTATTAAAATTACAGATTTAAAATATTTATTGTCCAAACAATAGTGCAAAAAATGCTTGATGCATCGATTAAAAAAAATTTTCATTTTTTTCATTTTAAACAAATTTTACTTAATTTTAAAATGTAGGGTATATTCCCCATTTAAATTGATTTTAGAATTTGAAACTATGAGATTAACCAAGTTACTATAATATTTATTATTATTACTATTTTTTTTTAAACCTTTTAACAAATTCTTTTATAAATAAATAAATAAGGATAATTATTTTTAAAAAAAATTATTTGTAAAAATTATAATCACTATAAGATATTAAAGAAAAATATATGGAAAATTACAAGGAGATATAGAATACGAAGGTAGGTTATAATGATAAGATTATCCACACTCGATACTAAATGTTATTTAAGTTGAAGAATTCCTATATTATTGTTTTGTCCAGTATAGCTGAGCAGAATTTTCCTATATCACATCCCTCTTTTTTATCATTAACTATGTTATCTAAGTTTTCATTAATACGAGTAGAAAAGCTTCCAAGAATTTTTGTTTGATTGTGGTTTTTTTTTGGCGAAATTCTGATTTTACCATATCTATTTATGTACGAATATGGTTTTTGGATTCATAAATGCAATAATTATTTTATGATTGAAAATGACCGATGTTAGTCGAAGATTTCATTAGTAATGGATGATGGATTTTTTCTTTCTTTTATGATAATAATTTGATTTAAAACAGTATTCATTAACAATTAAAGATGTGATTATATTATAATATTATATATTAATTTATTGTTTTTTACCAGTGGTTGATTTATTCATGAAAAAAATGAATGCGTTTTATTTACTCGTTAATTAATAGTAAATTGGCACTATTAAATCCGTAGGACAGATGAATATTTTATTCAAACTCTTCAATCTGAACACACCCATTAACTTTTTCATCGGAAAAGGATTTGAGAGACTAAATTTTTAAAAAGTCTCTTTTATGGACTGCTAAACCCCTCAAGCGTTAGGAATGAGAGAGATTTTATTATCATTTTGTAAATATTTATAACCATGCTACCTCGACTTCCTATGTTTTGACATAAATCCTTGTTTATAGTTTCTTTTTTATAATTTGTTTTATAGTTAAACAAATTCCAATCATAATTAAGAAATAAAGTTATTAATTAAGAGATTTTATTAATTCCTGCCCTACTGTATCCTTTAATAACATTCCACTGATCCCTGTCGAACAGATAGGTTCGTTACCTAGGACTCCATCTGGACAAACGTCTCACTTGGAATCCTCATACAAGACTGAAAAGACAAGAAACTGCTCGACGTTTTCGCCTACTTCAACATTTACTGGACAAACACTCTAAGCTCCCAATTAATTATAAAAGACTCATTTACATGACAGTTATCAGACCTATTTGGACATACGGAGTTGAGCTTTGAGGCTCTACTAAACCATCCAATTCATTTCGTATCCAATCCTAACAATCCAAAATCCTTCGTAAAATCCTCAATGCTCCTTATTATGTCACAAACAAACTCATCCATCATGATCTTAATATCCCATATGTTGCTGATTTGGCCCAAACTAGATACCTATCCTTCCATGGCATGCTCCATACACACTTGAATCCGCTAGTCCCTCAACTTGCTTCCCTTAATATTCCTAATAATCCTCCGAGACGTCTGGAAAGAAGATGGCCTCGAGACCTTCTACTATAGAACTTTATTGGAGTGCTATCAATGGATAGTTTCTCCACAAGTGGTTTTTTTTTCATGCCCTTTGTTAATACAGCAGATTTACTTGATGTAATATAATTACAGTTGTAAATATCAATAAATTATTCTAAAAGAAACTTAAAACAAATACTTGAACCAAATTCAAATGCAGAATTTTTGAAAAATAGACAAATAGACGTGATTTAAAATTATATAAAGAAGGAATTTATATTTATTGATATTTTAAATATTGTTTAAGCAGTCTTATCCCCTTTCCATTCGCCGGGCTTCTAAGAATTCTTGTTTTGTTTTTAAAAATAAAAAGTCAGGAAATATATATTTTCCAAATTCACGTAGTGTATTAATTCATTCCTAAATATCTCATTAATTTAATAAATTTATTTGGCTTGACAAGGAATTTCTCACTTGATTGATTATAGAGATATTTATATAATTTTATCTAATTTTGTGAGACGAAGGAACAAGATTGAAAATCTCAAGCCATTGTGTCAGAATTTGACCAAACTATAGAAAATATAAGTATTTTTCTAGTTTTCGAGGGTCTTAAATGTACGAAGAAAGTGGTTCTAAGTCATGCTAAGTGATGAAGCATCCCTAACAACTTGGTTCTATTGTGAAGGCAATACTGAAGTCGTTACAGACCGCGAGGGTAAGCCATACTTAATATAACGGCAGCGAATTTGAATTTTGTCTACTAATGACTTTCTAAATGTCGGCAATATTCACTGTCCTCTTAGCTTGGCAATACCGAACTTTAAAAAAATATTTCATAAAAACATGCAGGAAATTTAATATTAATAATTGTATATGATTTTTTCCTTAATTATATATTTCTATGTTATGAGTTTTTATTGTTTATTCGTTAAATGTCATTATGTACTGTTTATCACGACTCGGATGATAGTACAGTGAGAGTCTTAAATTTTGAATACCCAGATATAATTAAGAAGCCTGGTGCCTTTAACGAGTATCTGACACCACACAGGCTCGGAATCTCCAATTTACGTTCCTTCTGCGGGACGACATGACCAAGGATTTTGTATTTCCTTTAAATAGCTGTTGGGCTACGAACCTCCGACCTTGGGCGTAGAAGGTTGTTAGAATAGCCACTACACCACAGGTTAGTCGTTTTAAGTTTATTTGAAACGAATCAGATCTAAAGCGAATTCTAATATCCAACAGTCTTTCTAAAAAATCCCCAAAATATGTATGAAATATTCCATTCCATTTTCAACCCTTTTGATGATATTGATTGACGTTTTGATGCTCCTGTTTTAGCTTAGCTGTTACCAAAATTTTATTTAAAATTTTTAAAATATTATTTACTAAAAATACTGGACATTCTTTTTTAATTAATAAATTAAACTGTGATAATGTACAAATTTATTGCCGTTCACAAAACAAACTATCAACCGATTAAAATACTTATGCACACTGTTTGTTTTTTTAGTCACACTGCCTTATAACCAATATTTATGTATTGGTTTGGAGAATTATATTTTTAATTTTCTTGTATTTGGTTGTGTTGGATCTTTGTTTAATTAGCCATAGCAGCATATAGTGACGTTAAATGAACAAGCTAACCCAAATTTGTAAGTTCGCCCTCAATGAAATCCTCCCATTTACGACTAGTTCACCAATTGGACATAAACCAGACTCTAGGCTTATTAAGTTTTTAGCGATTCATTCGCTATTAGGCCTCAGAACGTTACAACCTTGGCAATGCTATATATTACTTCAATGATTCCGGTTGTATACACTGTAATCTGCGAAGTGTAATTTGTAAGTTTAATACAACATATATTACCATACTAGTCTAATCGCAAGGATAAGAAAACCGAACCATCTTTAAACTGGCAAACAGTTTACTTGATATTAAAAATGTTTTTATATCAATTACTTTAGAATAAAAAACTTATTGAAACAAAAACTGAAATTCTCAGTATGCGAACAAGCCAAATAATGAATTATTGACAAAATGACATTTTAAACACCTACAATTATTAATAGCAATAAAAAAATATTGCATACAATTATTATTATTTTATTATTATTAAATAGGAATTTCATATTTTTGAAGGATAAAATTTCATATTCAAAATTTTGGCAACATTTGGGTTTCATAATGTTTCCATTGGTATGTGAAATTAAAAATTTTTATTTTTAGATTAATCTATTGATATTTACAACTGTAATAATATTAAAACAAGTAAATCTGCTAATAAGAACAAAGGACATGGGAAAAAACACTCGTGGAAAAACTACCTATCGCTAAAAAAAAATTAAACTTCATTTTTAATACATTTATATTTTGATGAAATTGTAAGCCCTGATATCTCAATGGTGGAGAAATTAGACAGTGAAAAATGAAGTGAATAATCAAATGTAGCTTTAATATTTTCAAAAATATTATTATTCTTTATTTACGTTATGAATGCATAAATATGTTTTTTCCATATTGAAAGAAAAAGAATTTTCTAAGATTGCCGTGTCTTAAACGGTTAAGTACATTCAAGCCATTTTATTCAGGAATAAACCGATTGTTGTTTCTTCTAGATATTTTAAAAGTTATGTAAAGTTCTATGTTCTACTTACATAATAGAAATTCATGTTCGATATGATGGGTCTGCAGGATGACTGATTCCTCACAAGAGATCCCCAGAGCTTTTATACGCAAAGATTGTGACGTGCACCTGCTCATACACCGGCAAAGAGGAGGAAAATACATTTCAAATTTTTATTTATTTTTATTTTTTTCCTTTTTTTTCACTCAGACCAGGCAGACTGGTTAAAATAAAAATATTTAATCATCACCTTGCATAAAATATTAGCATGATTATCTATCATTATTGGAATAAAAATACTGCGCAGTTCTGCTAGAAAGTTGAAAAAAAATATCAGTCGCAATTGGTAGGTTTATTCCTAATCCTTATATAATAATTATTATTAATTATGATCATAATTATTATATAATCTTAATAATTATTCTTTATCCAGTAAATTGGGAAAAGGTTATAGGAAGTAGACTATGAAAAATATATAAAAATCTGTTATAATTACGTACAAATAACAAGAGATTGTTCTATCTCTATGGCAATTGTTTTAAAGGGTGGTGATTTGGGCGTTCTTATCAAAGTTTAGTCGCTCTTAAAAGGCAGAGTGAGCCCAAGGTGGCTCATCAGGGTGTATTCACGGTTTTTATATATTAAATAATATTTATTTATTATATTTTTAATATATTCCTTCTAGGGGGCCAGAAACGTGTCGGCCCTTTCTATACAAAAATATAAAGAAATGTTAAACAAAGTATGCAATACATGTAATTATATAATAAATAACATATCATGCTTTTTATAAAATAATTAATTAAAATTATAATAATAAATATGTAATAATAATTAAATAAAAATAGAAAATGAAAAATTGTTAAATTTATGTTTCATAAATGAAGTGTAAGTGTTCAAATACTTGATCACCTAATTGTATTAATTAGCCAGCAATATAATTAGTTGTTTAATTAGTTTATGATATTAATTAGTGGATTAGTTACTAATCCTTAATGCATGCGTTGATGGTTCTGGTGTTGGTCCTACAGCAGACTGTGCCATGAACATGACATCATGGGTTATGATGTCATGGAGTATAAAAATTATTCCTACATATGTGTATTTATCATAGAATTGAATAAGCACAAATAGAGACATCAAAGAATTGCTAGATAGACCATTTATATTTCACATTCGAAATCATGTCTAAAATTTAACTTAAAACAAGAAATCTTGTTGATATCTCGCAGATTAAGGCACAATACAATTATAGAATATTTAAATAAAGTAAAAATATTTAAAAAAAAAATAACAATTGAAGCACATCCCAAATAAACAGTCCAAAAAGATACAGTGTAAAGACATTCACAAATGCTGAACCAAAGGAAGGGCATGACAACAACTGGCAAATATAACACTAAATAAATAATCATCATATGCGTTTAAGGCAGAGAGATGCCTTGGCATGTCTATTATTGAATATTACCTTGGAAAAGATTGTTTGGAAGTCGAAAATCCAGAACAACAACACAATTTATAACAGGCTAGTTCAATTATTGGACTATGTGGATGATTTAGATATTGTCGCTCGCTGATTCGTAACACTGAAGGCAATATTCTCTTCACTGATGGAGGTGGCAGAAGAGATGGGTCTAAGCATCAATGAAGAAAAAATCTATGAAGACAGGTGAATCTATAAGTAATGTAGTACAGTAGTTTGTAGAAATAGGTCCTTACAAGTTCCAGGAGGTTGATAGCTTTACTTATCTAGGAAGTGTTGTTACCTCGTCAAACGATATTTCTCAGGAAATAAAAGAGCGTGCCATCAACGCTAATAGATATTATTTTTGGCCGAGGAAGCATATAAGGAGCTCACTACTAACACGGACAACAAAAGTCATGCTGCAATTAGGCCAGTCCTGACCTACGCCTCTGAAAAATGAACTTTATCTAAAGCAAAGGAAAAAGAGCTTGCTGTTTTTGAAAGAAATAATGAGGAGGATCAAGCGCAGAAGCTGTTGGAGGGAAAGTTGTGCCGTGCAAGGGGAAGACCAAGGCTCCGAGAGGAAGATGAAGTGGCACAGGATGCAAGAGACATCTTAAACGTCCGTAACTTGAGGGCAGCTGCTTAAGATAGAGCCACTTGGTGAAGGTTCCTTGAAGAGGCTAAGACCCACACAGTGTTGTAGACCCATATTGTTGTATAAGTGGTGCGACAACCAAGTTATCGAGTAAAAACATTCACAAGCAGTTTTTGGCATCCCTTTCTGTCTTCCGCAGCCGCGATCCCACCCCAAGCAGATTTCTAGAACTTTTGCGACTCCATTTATCTATCGAAGGTTCTGTCTCTCGATGCTACTCGTTCCACTAAGTTCATAAGTCAAGATATTTTATGAAACGTTTTCCTCATTCATCCTGGGAACATGTCCAGCCTATCCAAGGCCTTCTATGTTGATGACAATGTCCGGTTCTCATGTCCAATTGTAGAGCTTCAAGTTTCCTCGCCTCCTTTCACTGGACCATAGATTTGGCGTAGAATTTACCTCTAAAACACCAGGAGGCTTTGCTCATCTGATTTTGAGAAAGTCGAAGCCTCCGATCCGCACAAGATTAGGGTCTTATACAATCTAAACTTTGTACTCCAAGTGTGATGATGGTTTCTGAAGAGGTTTACTGACCCGAAGAAGATTCTGTTCGATATCATTATTCTCCTTCTTATTTATGTTGTTATTATAACAACAAAATTTAAAATTTGAAAAAAGAAATAGGAATGCAAACATATTGGGGAGATAGGTCTTTATCTAGAATCATCACAGCTAATCGACTAATTACCAATTTACAAGATCAGAAGATCAAGACATAAAAGTATTGTTAGATTCCTAACAGTATTGTAACAACTTTCATTTTCATGGCGTCCGTTCGGCGCTGCGACCAATTGGGGAAGACCTTTAAACCTCACCAGCTGCGAGCTCATTGTGTGGTGAGCTACCTTAACATGTAGATGCATACCTTACCTCAGTTTATCGTTTTTTTTTTGCCAATAAATAGCCCAAATTTTTCTCTATCTTAACTTTTTCTCTGTGGCTAGGGTTGGTGTTATGTTATTATTGTTGGTCATTTATGATACATTAATGATTTTTATTGTTTATTTCTTTATTTGGACCTTGGATCTAAAACCTAAAAACCTGGTCACAGTATGTATTTAATGTTGTATTTGCTGAGGAAAGCTGAATGTTGTTCTCCTCAGTAAATAAAACATTCGGACAAAGGAAGAGTACACCGTCCCTTCATATTCTCAGGTAGAATCTCTCAAGAAGAAGTCCAACAAGATTTACCTGTTTATACATTTCATTTTTAATATTTTCCAAAAATACAAGTTAACGGGAGCTTTAGTATGGAAAGAAAAATATGATTATGGGTAATGAGTATATTTCGGTTATTATTTTATTAGGAAATAAATGTTTTAATTGACATTTCCAAGTATAGCTGACAATGTTTACTTTTTATTAATTGTTATTCTTTTTAAATATGTTTGCTTTGAAGAGAAAAGAGTTAACAGGGACATAATCCCGACAAGATCCAGGGCAGATCTTTTCTCTTCATAACAAGAATGTTATTGTTGACATATGTTTGTTGAAAGATCCATTGCCGGATGAAATGATTACCGAAGAATACACATTTCCCATAATTATCTTTTCTTTTCCATGTTAAAGCTCATGATAACTTGTATTTTTTTGGAAAATATTAAAGAGGAAACTGATGAAAAATTAAAATGTGTTGTGACCCAATTCGAATCGTCAACCTGCGGAATAATTACAAAAATAATAATGACAGGATTGTAAAGTGAGAAGTTTTATTATTATTGATTTTATTATTGTTAACAATACTAATTGAGGGTTATTTTTTTATTCATGTTATGCCATTGTGGAAGTTGGTACTATTTATTCGCCAATATCGGGGGGTGGGGTGATGTATTTAGCCATGGTGATGGCTACCACCGTGGCCTCCTCCACCGTGGCCACCTCCACCGTGGCCTCCTCTGTGACCTGGTTGTGGTTCTGGTTCAGCGATGGCGGTCACAGCTGAGAGCCCCATGATGAGGGCCACGACGAGCCCGAAAATCTGAAAAAAATCAAAATATTAACTAACATTTATAATTTATAAATTTATGATTTATAATTTATAGTTTTGAAGGAGTGAGCTACCCGGAACAGGCTTTTGAGTTATGTATGTGAAATAAATAGTAATGGTCTGAATAATGATCTAGTAATTATTTGTCCTAGGAAATGGTTGTTAAAAACGTTCAGGAGCAGCTGTAAGCTGTTGTTAGTCGTTAAAAACATATGTACGTAAAACAAATTATAGAATTTAACATGGCTAATTTGTCCATAAATATACAAAAAAAAATACACCATTAAAACTATAAAGGGCATTAGTTAGAGTTTTAGTTGGAATTACATCTTAGAGACTAATTATTATTGTTTTAGCAGTTGTGAGGAGATGGTTAAACAATACTTTTAATTATTTTTTTTAAATGTAAGTTACTTTTACATCTAAAATTTCAGAGGTCTAACTTCAAAACTGACGAATTCTATACAACCTTTGAATCCCTATTATATTAAAGGGTATGTGTGGGGGGGTCTTCCATTCAGTCGGTCTTCCATTTTCTTAATATAGTCTACCTTTTTCAATATGACTGTACTGTTGCCCTTACCTGCTGGTGATAATAACAGGTCATCCCGTTTCTGCAATGCCATTAAGGCTTTTTCTTTTTTAACAGTTAGATTAGACTTAGTTGGCATGGTTTTGGTTGGCATTGAAGCAGAGTTAAGTATTACTCTTTAGTTGTCCCCTCCTCCTAAAGCATTCCATTCTTCCGAAATATCAAACATTATTCACAGATAACCCGCCAACAAAGCCCCTGGGCACGACCAAATCACACCCAACATTCCAAAATGCCTTCCTCGGGAAGCGATCCTACTCCTTACATATATATACAATGCCGTACTGCGCACCACATACATTTCTGATTCCTGGGAATTATCCATAGTTAAGATGATAACCAAAACCTAAAAAAAACACAAGAACTACCATCTTCTTACCGTCCTATATCTCTCCTGCCCATAATTGGCAGAATACTTGAAAAACTCAATCCCAGATCACCAATTTGATTTAAGACATCACAATCCAGTAATGTGTCGTCTGGTGGACATTGTTTCATCCGCATTAGAGCGCGAAATGTACTGCACGGGAGCTTTTCTCGATGTAAAGCAGGCTTTTAATCGAGTCTGGTACAAACTTCATGCTGTACAAACTCCGTAAATTCTTACCTTCTACTTACTTCCTTATTATCAGTTCCTACCTCAGTAATAGAACCTTCAAAGTAAACCATAATTTTTTCTACTCTTCCCTCTTTACCCAGTCTGCTGGTGTTCCTCAAGGTAGTATCCTGGATCCCATCCTATATACCCGATATATACAGCTGACATCCCAACCCATCCAAGCACTGTCCTCATTACGCACGCTGATAACACATGTGTGTTATCAGTAAATAAGAATTTATTGCATCTCAATCTCTTCAATCCCATATCTCAAACCTTCAAGAATGGTGTCAAAATTGGAGACCTAAAATAAATGCAATCAAATCCCTATACCTTCACTCTTCGTCGTAAACCTACGAATTCCTGCCCTACTGTATCCTTTAATAACATTCCACTGATCTCTGTCAAACAGATACGTTACGTAGGACTCCATCTGGACAAAAGTCCGCATACAAGACTGAAGAGACTGCTCGACGTTCTCGCCTACTTCTACGTTTACTGGACAAAAGTTCAAATCTCCCAATTAGTTACAAAAGGCTCAGATGATTACATGAAAGTTATCAGACCTATTTGGACACACGGAGTTGAACTTTGGGGCTCTACTAAACCATCCGATTCATCTCTTATCCAATCCATACAATCCAAAATCCTTCGCAAAATCCTCAATGCTCCTTATTATGTCACAAACAAACTCATCCATCAAGATCTTAATTTGGTCCAAACAAAATACCTATCCTTTCATGAAAAGCTCCATACACACTTGAATCCGCTAGTCTCTCAACTTGCTTCCCATACTATTCCTGATATCCCCCCGAGACGTCTGGAAAGAAGATGGCCTCGAGACCTTCTACTATAGAACTTCATTGGAGTGCTATCAATGGATAGTTTCTCCACAAGTGTTTTTTTTTTCATGACCTTTGCTCATACAGCAGATTTACTTGATGTAATATAATTATAGTTGTAAATATCAATAAATTATTCTAAAAAAACAACAAAACAAATACTTGAACCAAATTCAAGTGCAGAAATTTCGAGAAATAGACAAATAGACGTGATTTAAAATTATATAAAGCTGGAATTTATATTTAGTGATATTTTAAATATTGTTTAAGCATCAGTCTTATCCCCTTCCCATTCGCCGGGCTTCAAAGAATTCTTGTTTTGTTTTCTAAAATAAAAAGTCAGGGAATATATATTTTCCAAATTTACGTTATGTAATAATTCATTATTAAAAAATCTCATTAGTTTAATAAATTTATTTGGCTTGATAAGGAATTTCTCACTTGATTGATTATAGAGGTCTTTATATAATTTTATCTAATTTTGTGAAACAAATGAACAAGTGCAAAAATAAGCGCGTATCAACTTCATTACGTCATTGTGACAGAATATGACCAAACTGTAGAAAATATTAGTATTTTTCTAGTTTCGAGGGTCTCAAATTTACGAAGAAATTCTGCATCATTTCTTACGAAGTTCTAAGTCATGCTAAGTGCATCCCTAACAACTTGGTTCTATTGTGAAGGCAATTCTGAAGTCGTTACAGACCGCGAGGCTAAGCCATACTTATTGTAACAGCAGCGAATTTGAATTTTGTCTACTAATGACTTTCTAAATGTCGGCAATATTCACAGTCCCCTTAGCTTGGCAATACCGACCTTTAAAAAAATATTACATAAAACCATGCAGAAATAAATGTTGTTATTATTGTTATTTGTGATAATTGGATTTTGTCATCATCCACGTTCTGACAAGACCTTTATTAATTCTTTTAGCGGCCGGAGATGGGTAAAATGGGATTTAGGATCCTCCTGGGGTTCACTCAACCTCTATAAAGAGGTTATAAATTAGGGGAAAAATCTGGTGGTTGAGAGTCGGAAAAATCACTTCTCTGCACAACTGTTATACGTGAAACCATTTGTACCATGTTCTGAACCATAAACCCGTTCACGATTTGTAGTGGTACATTTTTTTTTTTTTTTTTATAATTTTTCGCTTATATTGATCATAATTATTGACTTTGCGATACCCCTATTTTAGCTTAACTGTTACGAATTTCTAAAATATTATTCACTAAAAACACTGTACATTTTTTCTTTAATTAATAAATGAATCTGTATAAATAAAGTACAAATTTAATGCCGTTCACGAAACAAATTATCAATAGATTAAAATAGTTCTGCGAACTGCTTTTTTGATATCGCACTGATTTATAACTAATACATTAGTATTGGTTTGAAGAATTATATTTTTAATTTTCCTTGTATATGGATCTTTGTTTAATTAACTGATACTATTCAGTGAAAATAAGGAATGAAAAAATCTATTTTATATTTGTAATATACTACTTTAAATTAGTTTACATTTTTTTTAAGTTTTGAACTGTTAGAAATGAAGATAAAAAAATAATACCTTACCAACTAAATTTTATATTTGTATAACATATATTTGTATAAAATATTTGTATAAATTTTATAAGAAAAAAAATATATATAATATATCAATGAATACAAAATCTGAGAGAATGTTTAAGTAGCTCAAAGTTTGAATATATTTTTAGTTGTACAGATCTTTACATCATCCGACTATTAACCTGCATATACGCTCCCTTCAACATATATACATATATTAACCTTCATGGACATTACGTACAATAGACTGCTAATAATTAATGCTCCAAGTCAAGAACTATTCAAGCTTATCCTAACAGAATAAAGTAAAGAAGACCAGAATAGCCATGAAAAATATATATACTAAAGTGGATCGTACACTGAATTATTAAATACATTAGAAAGCTATCAAGTTGTTTTTCATTTAATTGCATTAGGAAACGCAGGTAAACATATTATGTTTACCTACGTTTCCTAATGCAAATGAAGCTCATTATAAATTCTAATAAAGACATTATTTACCGGAAAATTGGAAGTCCAATTAAAATTATCAACATATTACTGGAGTATTAAAGTATATTTATAAATTTAATTTCTTACAAAGCGAATTGGAATATTATAGATTCACTTAGCATAGAAATTTGTTTCGAATTTTATTTATAATTTAAGATAAATGAAATAGCCATTTAGAAAAACTTGTTTTAATAAAATTAAATGTAATATTTCTTCATAGTACTTCATTCCCATCAATGTCTAATATATATATATATATATATATATATATATATATATATATATATATATAAACATAATCTAAATTGAAGTGTGGCAGGAAAGAATTTCAAAAGCTTAATTTTATCATTATTTTTTATAACTTAGACATTTCATTTTAAATTACTCAATGCTAAATGCTTTACATTTATAGCACTCAAGCTTTTGCCCGCGGCTTCGCTCACGTGGAATTTGTTCTGCCCAAAAAGTTTCGTGACAGACCAATTTAAATAAATAATTTAATTTTTTCTTTACTATAAGTTACTTGTACATCCAAAATTTCAGATGTCTAACTTCAAAACTGACGGATTTCATACTACAGTCTTTGAACCCCATATCATATTAAGGATAAAACCCTTGGGGTTGCATTATCCAAGTTTCTTTCTTAAATTATACTAACAAAGTATCTGCAAATTTCAACATGCTAAGTTCCTGATTTGCCTTTAATTATGTAATATAATGGATTCTCCACAGAACACAAAAACTATCTTGGGAGCACTTGTCCCCGTGACCCCCTAAACCTGTCCTTGCTGTTGCCTACATACAAACTTTCGCATTAATAATATTAGTAGGATAGTAGGATATCAAAACAATAGTTTCACTCATGTTCTTTCTGTTATTTTAACTGCTGTTATCATGTGAGTAGGGTATATTGGCGGGTAGAGCAGAAAAACTAAATTCGTGACCTTGACCTAGTAATGGGACCGGTCTTGTGACCTTGAGCTATATTAAGAGACAACTCGCTAGACCGGAGTCGATGACCTGCCCTAACCGGTCATGTGACGTTGGGCTACTTCCTTGGATGGAATTGGTCATTGACCCTCGCTCGAAATGGAAGGCAATTACTGCTTGAAGCCTGTAATTTATGGAAGGTAAGTATGTTATAAATGTGTATGACAAAGTCACTAGCCATTAGCGGACAACTAGTGAAGCTATTTTAATTACATATATACATACAATGACAGAAATAAAAGACTGAGCTGGATGCATTCATGCAAGCTAAGTTATTACACTTATAAGTTATATTATATGGTTATCATTATAGTTATTCCCATTAGGCTTCTACATAAATCTGATCCTTTGCTCAATTGGTTTGAAACAATTAATTGCAGCAGCTCACCCCCCCCCCTTAACTGCTCTCCGAGCA
Organism: Arma custos; assembly: GCA_037127475.1. Lineage (NCBI taxonomy): Eukaryota > Metazoa > Arthropoda > Insecta > Hemiptera > Pentatomidae > Arma > Arma custos. Next base: position 2,179,212 of record CM073760.1, read on the forward strand.
GGGTATACAGCAAGCGAGCTTAGGTGCCTTAGCCATTGACTGCCTATACTCTGTGATCATCCTTTCTCAACACCGACGGTGAGTATGAATATTTCCTCAGAATAAATTTACTTTAATTTGACTATTCCTTAATTTAATGTTTCTGTATATTAAACCAGATGTCTTTTGCCGAAACATTAAATAAGCTTAACAAATTTCCAGTGTACAAAACACTGGATGAATTGGAAAATGGGAGAATTTATACTATTGCAAGCATGGAGATGAAGCAAACTCAATAAGGAAAATCTTTACAGATTATCTTAGAGGGAGAAGAGGAAAAAATTAGAACATTTCTCCCAAAAAGATTTTTGTCACCATTTACGAAAGATTACGTAAACAACGTTTTGCAATAGAGTCAGAATCCTAGGAATCTGCGCTGCAACGAATTTCCACTCTTCTATATCCATATAAACAACTGTTTTCTTATGCAGGACGGCGATAGTAGGCACATAATCGCACACACCGACACGAACTAGTTTGCTCCTAGTGATGGGGTAATCAGTTAATAGTTCCAATCGACGTGGGACAACCATCTCGCAAGGGTACAACGTCGACACTGAGAGATTTTAAACCTAGGAGGGGGAAAGATGAAGTTTTTCTAAATTTTTTATTAGATGATTTATCTCTTTCCTTTTTATTTCATACAATGATATCAAGTTTTTCAAGTCGTTAAGTTGACGTAGAAAAATACAAAGTCTCCTATTCGGATCAGCAACAACCAATTTTTTTTTCCTTTATTTTCTTCTTCGCCATCAATTACTTCACTTATTTTTATTGGTAAGCTCTCCAGTTGTTCCAGATATTTAATAAATCGACAATTTTCAGACCATTTTCTATGCTCTACTAAAGGATCGTCATACACTTCCCATTCATGCACTATCACTCCGCAAAATGGACACCTTGTGCGGTCCGAATTTTTCAAGTAATAAAATCCCGCAGATGCTAGATTCAATGCACTCACTGGCGAATTCCAACCGACGAATGTGGACAGTCGGTCGGCCTCATACCTCAAGTTCCTACTTGTCAGTCGTCCCATAATAAACTGATTCTTGGAGGATAGTATGAGAAGGAAGGACAAAGGTGACGACTTAAGTGTGTGGAGAGGGTCAATGGCAGTAGTGGGAGAAGAAAAAATAAATTCCTTCCTTTTACTAAGTTTGTTCATGTAAAATAAACATGAACGCTCAATGAATTCAAATGGCTTCAAAAGAAGAACAACAAAGCTTAAGTAAAGTATGTCTCTTGTCCACGGAAGGAAACTAAAACCACAGCCACATAGGAAAATATATGAATGAACTTCTAAAGTAGATCAAACGCGATGTCGATCTGAATTTAGGTCAAACTCACAGCGAGGGTCAATGACCAATTCCACCCAAGGAAGTAGCCCAACGTCACATGACCGGTTAGGGCAGGTCATCGACTCCGGTCTAGCGAGTTGTCTCTTAATATAGGTCAAGACCACAAGACCGGTCACGTTACTAGGTCAAGGTCACAAAGTCAGTTTTTCTGCTCTACCCGCCAATATACCCTACTCACATGATAACAGTAGTTAAAATAACAGAAAGAACATGAGTGAAACTATTGTTTTGATATCCTACTAATATTATTAATGCGAAATTATTATTAGGGGCGCCCTGTGGTATAGTGGTTAGCGTAACAAACTACTAAGCCCAAGATCGCGGGTTCATAGCACGGCAGATAGCCTAAGGATTTTTTAAAGGGAGTAAAAAATCCTTGGTTACGCCGTCCTTCGAAAGGGACGTTAAATGCTGGTCCCGAGCCTGTACGATGTCAGGTACTCGTTAAAAATCCCTATCGTAATAAAACCTGGGTTTATTTAGGGCTCCCAATGTAGCATCGTCCGAGTAGCCATAGAAGCATAAAGTGACGTTAAATGAACAAAGTAACACAAGTCTGTAAGTTCGCCTTCTATGAAATCCTCCCATTTACGACTAGTTTACCAATTGGATGTTAATCAGACCCTAGGCTTTTTAAGTTTTTAGGGTTTCATTCGCTTTAAGGCACGAGAACATTACAACCTATGCGATGCTTTCTATATATTAGTTCAATAATTCTGGTTGCTTACACTGTAATGCGCGAAGTGTAATCTACAAGCTTCATACACTATATATTGTAAGGATAAGGAACTGGCTATATTCGAACCAGCTTTAAACTGGCAAACAGTTTAATTGATATTAAAAATATTTTTATTTTATATCAATTACTCTAGAGAAAAAAAAACTTATTGAAACAAAAACTGAAATTCTCAGTATGCGAACGAGCCAAATAATGAATTATTGACAAAATGACATTTTAAACACCTACAATTATTACTAGCAATAAAAAAATATTGCATACAATTATTATTATTTTATTATTATTAAATAGGAATTTCATATTTTTCAAGAATAAAATTTCATATTCAGAATTTTGGCAACATTTGGGTTTCTTAATGTTTCAATTGGTATGTGAAATGATTATTTATTTTTTTAGGTTAATGTATTGATATTTACAACTGTAATAATATTACAACAAGTATATCTGCTAATATGAACAAAGGACATGGGAAAAAACACTTGTGGAGAAACTACCCATCGGGAGCACTCTAATAGAAATGAAAATAAAAATTAAACTTCATTTTTAATACATTAATATTTTGATGAAATTGTAAGCCCTGATATCTCAATGGTGGAGAAATTAGACAGTGAAAAATGGAGTGAATAATCAAATGTAGCTTTAATATTTTCAAAAATATTATTATTCTTTATTTACGTTCTGAATTCATAAATATGTTGTTTTTTTCGTATTTAAAGAAAAAGAATTTCCTAAAATTGCCTTGGCTTAAACGGTTAAGTAAATTCAAGCCATTTCATTCAGGAATAAACCGATTGTTGTTTCTTCTAGATATTTTAAAAGTTATGTAAAGTTCTATGTTCTACTTACATAATAGAAATTCATGTTCGATATGAAGGGTCTGCAAGATGACTGATTCCTCACAAGAGATTCCCGGAGCTTTTATACCAATGATGTTGACGTGCATCTGCTCATACACAGGTAAACATGAGGAAAATACATGTCAAATTTGTATTTAATTTTATTTTTTCCTGTTGTTTTTTTTCTCAGACTAGGAAGGCTGGTTAAAATGAAAACACTGAATCATCGCCTTATTTACAATATCATGTTTACCTAACATCATTGGAACAAAAATACTGAGCAGTATTGCTAGAAAGTTGAATAAAAGTATGAGGCGCAATTGGTTGCTTAGAATTATTCTTTATCCAGAAAATAGGAAAACGTTGTTCTGTTCTAGTGCATCCTCTACTATTTATATTATAATTGTTCCTAAATGAAATTTTTGAGTATTGTTCGTTATTGTGAAATCCGAGATAGTTTGTGGCAGTTAAATTATTTAATTTCTTAACACCCAAGGATAGAAGCCGTGGGCTTACTGAGCAATATAATATGGGTACAATTAAATGGGGAGAAACTCTGGCACCTCCGTGGACAACTTAGAAAAGTACGATACCAACCATATAACGAACCATAATAAAGGGGTTGTAATAAATAGTACACTATTTTAAAAAAAAACGTAAGTTGTAATTTTTGGTGAACTTATTGCTTAAATCATATAATTTAATGAGATAAATATGTAGTCAAATAGGCTAAGAGGTGATTAATCTCCTCAGTTTCCTTCGTGAGCCATCTCAACCTTCGTTCGAAACTACTATTATTACCTGAAATATAATTTCCTTGTATTTATTACCTTTACTATTACACATTACCACTATTATTATGAAGTGCCTTTTTATACTATTTTGTCAGTACTGTTCATTACTTATTTTTTGGTTCTTATTTAAAAAAAAAATAATTTTATGTTGCATTGAAACTCCTTCAATAATCAAATACTGTCACAATTTTTCTCATAGAAGCTTCATGTCATGAAGGTACACTATTTAAGTACCTTGATTTTCTTAATAGCCATTAGTTACCTTGACCGATGTTTTTCTCATAGTGTTTACGAATCTTTGCGCAATGAGTTCTCGGAAGGCCGGTCTGACTGAGCTGATGCGAGCAATCCTACGCAATGATCACTTTGTTTTATGAATGCAGGTGACTTTAATAGTTATAATGGTCTCGTAACACTTTTGCGTTTGTTTATAATTACGTGTAATTTTTATTTATAGGTGATATACGGAAATATAGAAAGTTGGGTTAGAAACAGTCATTGCATGCTTTTTAAAAAAAATAACAATTAATGGGTCTATTTTAAGTAATTTTTAAATAGTAATTTTACATCGTGGAATATTGGATGTTGTTCAGGATATCTCTATTCATACAGATAGCCTGTTACTATTAGTGCAGATTCTTTTTCAATGAGAATACTGGGTTGAACTTTCGTCAATATTTACGTATCCATCTGGCAATGACCATTTGCAAAAATAAGTAGAGGACCTTCCAAAAATCCTGCATTGCCTTTCTTATACTTAAGGAAATAATCAACGATATGCTTAAAACAGAAAACAATTTGGAGAGTTTTTGGTGTGCTTAAAATTATAATTTATTATACCATTACAATAGTCTTAACCTATTTAAAAAAAATTAATTAATTTTTTTTTTAAGACTTTTTGTATGAGTTTTGTCACTGCAGACGGTTTAATACCAATAACTAATTTTAAATATTTCTCTATAAAGGGGGAGAATGAAGACTGTTTTATAAAAAAAAAAAAATAATAAAAAAAAAAATAAAAAAAAAATAAAAAAAAAATAAAAAAAAGTACCCCAGCACGTTAAAAGGGCCAACCGAAATAAATAGTTATTAAAAATTTTATAAGACGGAAAGAGAATTTTCGAAGAAGTCGGGGTTTGTAAAGAACTGCAAATTGAAAAATATAACGATTCATATCAACACAAATCAATTCCAAAATTTCATCGATTCATTCTATAACCTCGGCGATAGATTCAGATAATTTCTTCTTTGCATTCCACAATTCTCCTTTTAATAATTATCTTGTAATATTCACGCATGTTGAAACAAGTAAATTCTGACAGCCTGAACTGTCGGTTTCATGTTAATATAATTAAAAGTAAAATTACTTTACATCTTATTTTTTTAGCCTTTTTACCTTTTGAACCCCTAATAGAATTTTGTTTAAATATTTTGTAGGTATCCTGCTTATTTTTGTGATGCCTTGAACTCCATCTCATTGTGTCTTAACGCGTGTAATGTACTATTTTATATAAAATAGAAATCCGCCCCACTACATCCCATGGAGGGTCTTGCGTTGAGTTCAAGGTAGAGACTGCACTGGTTTTAATTCCACGGCTGTACAGAGAAGTTCGAACAGGTTTTCTTCCGTGGGAAGAAATATTGTGGAAGAACCGCAATATGGTCTGTAGGTTCCATTTATGGCTGAATTCGCATTTGATTTAAAGTTAACCATTATTTACATTAACATATAATATTGTTGAGGCAGGAAATATATATTATAAAAGATTGAATATTGAATCTTGAAGATGTAATATATTTTTATTATTATTTATTTATTTACATCTGTATTACAATAATAAAACTAGTAAATAGGCTAACTGATACATAATGAAATGAGATAATGGCAAGTAGAGAAGCTACCTACTGGTAGTACTCAAATCACAAGTTCAACTAAGAAGGTCACGTGGCCATCTTCTTTTCAGACGCCTCGGAGGATTATCGGGAATTGAAGAGGCATCTAGGTTTGAAACTAGAGGGTTTGAGTGGGAATGGAGTTTGTTATGAAAGGATAGATACCGGGTTCGGGCCAAATCAGCAACAAAAGGGACATTAAGTTCGTTATGGATGAATTTATTCTTAACAAAATAAGGAGCATTGAGGATTTTACGAAGGATTTTGGAATGTAGGGATTAAAGATGTAATATAGGAAATATAAAAGATAAAAGTAGTATCTAATTAGATACAAAGTATACATTTTGATTTTCATTTTCTTTAGCTTTGTAGTGCTATTTTTTTCCACCTTGCTTGTGGTGGCTTTGGCGAAAATGAATTAATGATGGTTATTTTGATAACTTTAAGTGTCCATGGATTTAGCCTGCCATCTCCTGATGAATACGGAATTGATATTATAAGTGCACGATGAAGTTCGATATAGGAAGGTTCTTCTTCCATTTTATAGAGGCTGGGAGAGCCACTATATGCTCTATAGGTCCCATTTAATCCATTTATTGCTGAATTCGTATTAATTTAAAGAAGATTATTATTTAAAGTCAAATATAATATTGTTAAATCAGGTTTTTTTTGTATAATAGATAAAACTAATATCTAATTTGGTTCAATTTATACAACTTGATTTTCTTTAGTTTTATAATACAATAATTTTGGCCACCTTACCTAACAATGGCGCTAGTGATAATGCATGAATGAATAAAAGACTCCATGAATTTCACTTATCTTCTATTGATAAATGCTGATATTTATCAATGGAAGGTAACTGACTAGTAATCTAAATATATCGCAAAGGTTGGTAGAGTGAGGGTGATTCATTCTGTAGTTCAATGATTTTCCGCAGCAAGATGTTTTGAAAATAATGTAGATGGCGCTTTGTACCATCTACGATTTTAAAAACAGTAGTGTTCCGTTATTTATTTAGTGATTTTTGAAAAACGATCTACATTACAATGCCACCCCTATTGGTGAAAAAGAAAAAAAACAAAAAAACAAATATTGTTATAGGAAAATACGGGTACGTCTTGTAGCCCGATTCCAAGCGACAACCTGCGGAATAATTACAAAAATAACAATGACAGGATTGTGAAATATAAGAGAAGTTTTATTATTATTGATTTTATTTTTGTTAACAATAACAATTGAGGGTTATTTTTTTATTATGTTATGCCATTTTGGAAGTTGGTACTATTTATTCGCCAACATCGGCCGGGGTGATGCATTTAGCCATAGCGATCGCCTCTGTAACCACCTCCCCTGTATCCACCTCCCCTGTATCCACCTCCCCTGTATCCACCTCCCCTGTATCCACCTCCTCTGTATCCACCTCCTCTGTAACTACCTCTGTATCCTCCTCCACCACGACGTTGTGGTTCTGGCTCAGCGATGGCGGTCACAGCTGAGAGCCCCATGATGAGGGCTATGACGACACCGAAAATCTAGAACATATCAAAATATTAACTAACATTTATTATTTATACATTAATGATTTATAGTTTTGAAGGAGTGAGCTAAAAAAAAGGTGTGAAGAATATTCGGTCCATTGGAGAGTGAGACCTCTGGAGAAAATAGGCGATTACACAACCCATAATTGTGAAGCATGCTGCCGGTTAATATTATTGAGTTGATAGCCTCACGAAGATTAAGATGGGCTTAGTAACGAACCAATTCCTGTAAATTCAATAAGCGCAGTCCTGAATGGGAAGCGTCCGAAGGTTAGACCTAAACGTAGTTGGAAGGATTGCGTTAAGCGTTAAGGGTGATCTGGCGGATTTGTGTTTGGGTAGTGCTTCGTGGACAGAAGTTTGTAAGCAGAGGTTTGTAGTATCGGCATTGAACCTTCGGGTTTGATTAGCCGTGTTATTATTATTATCTTTTAGAAAGCAGCTTCAAGGAATGTTTTATTTCCTATTTTAGGTTAAGTAATAAATATCATTTTCTATTTTTTTTAATTATACCTTATAGTCAGTGAAAGTACATATCTTATTTTGAAATAAATTACATAAAATGCGTATACTTTTCACTTTAATTGGAAAAGGGCAAGGAGTGGTGGACAAATTATGCCCGCTTCTCTATCATTGCAAAATTCTTTATAAATATAAATGTATTAATACACATTTCGAAATATTATTTGAGTATATTATATATTAATTTATATAATATACCCGCTATATTTCTCATTGGTTTAGGCCGGTTCTAACCCTGAACTTTCGGGAGCATAAAGCATTGCTTGAATAAATAAGGGAGAAATATGAAAAAGTCAATTTTTGAAATTTCGGAGTTACACGCTTTTAACAGCTCTTTTTTAAAATGATTGACAAAATGACATTTTAAACACCTCCAATTACCACTAGCGATAAAAAAAATATTGCACACATCAATTATTAGTTTAATATGAGTAAAAAGGAATTTCATATTTTTCAAGAATAAAATTTTATATTCAGAATTTTGGCAACATTTGGGTTTCTTAATGTTTGAATTGGTATGTGAATTGAAAAATTTTTATTTTTAGATTAGTGTATTAATATTTACAACTGTAATAATATTACAACAAGTAAATCTGCTAATATGAACAAATATCATGAAAAAAAATACTTGTGGAGAAACTACCCATCGCTAGCACTCCAATAGAAATGAAAATAAAAATTAAACTTCATTTTTAATACATTAATATTTTGATGAAATTGTAAGCCCTGATATCTCAATGGTGGAGAAATTAGACAGTGAAAAATGAAGTGAATAATCAAATGTAGCTTTAATATTTTCAAAAACATTATTATTCTTTATTTACGTTCTGAATTCATAAATATGTTGTTTTTTTCGTATTGAAAGAAAAAGAATTTCCTAAAAGTGCCTTGGCTTAAACGGTTAAGTAAATTCAAACCATTTTATTCAGGAATTAAGCGGTTATTGTTTCTTCTAGATATTATAGTTATGTAAAGTTCTATGTTCTACTTACATAATAGAAATTCATGTTCGATATGAATGGTCTGCAGGATGACTGATACCTCACATTTGATCCCCAGAGCTTTTATACGCACAGATGTTGACGTGCATCCGCTCACACACCGGCAAACGTGAGGAAATGCATTTCAGATTTCTATTTTTCCCATAATTTCACTCAGACCAGGAATGCCAGTTAAAATGAAAACATTGAATCATCGCCTTATTTACTTTATTAGCATGTTTATCTAACATCATTGGAATTTAGGAAATAGAACATGAAAAAAACATAAAATACATGCCCAAAGTTGAGAGTTTCTCCACACATAAGAGCTGTACTGACTTCAAGACTTATTTATGTTTGTTTTTAATAATAATTTTTTTAAAACCGGAAAAAAGGGAATAACCTAAATAAAAATATAACGAATAATTAAATAAGAATAAATGGAATAAATGTATGTAAATAGAAAATAAAATATAGGAGTTAGATATTATTAATTAATTCCTTCTTTTGGTAGAAAGGCGATGACCTTATTAGGTCAATAACATACATTTCTGCATTTCCCAAAATCATTGATACATTGGCAGGTAGTCCAATTTTACTCATCGCTCTTTTGTAAAAGGTAGGACGCCTCCACTCTCCATCCACTAAAAATTGGACCATATACTCTCCTGAGGACTCTCCTTTCGAATATCAATAGCGATGGTTCGTGTGCTTGGGTCAGGGTCCAGTTTTGTTAGGCATATGTGAGAACTGGTCGGTTGAGAGTATTGTACAGTCTGTATCTTAGAGGATTTGGACAGAAGACCACCACGAAGATGCTTCTGGAGGCCAAAATATTAGCTGTTATAATCCGCTTCTCGACTTCCGCCCCAAAATCATTTTGTTATTTCACCTGGGATCCAAGGTAAACAAATTCTTCAATTCTATCCACACTCTTGGATATGGTTTTTAAGGTTTATTTGTTGAGGGTTTATGCATATGTACTTCGTTTTGCAATAGTTGACGATAAGTCCCATCCTCGTTGCAGCATCTCTCTGTGCGATAAATGCTTCCTTGACTGCTGCTAACGACCTGCCGGCAATATATATGTCGTCTGCAAATCCAAGGAGTTGTACGCAGGAGTTAATGAGTGTACCAGTTATTTGGATCCCAGAGCCTCTAACAGCATTTTCCAGAGCAAGGTTGAAGATCAGGCATGCCAATTCATCTGCCTGCCGAACCCCTGTCCCAGTGAAAAAGACTCTTGGGAGTCCACCACTAATGCGGACGAAGGATATGTTGCCCACTATAGTCATTCTTGTTAGGCGCACTAGCTTCGGTGGAAGATTCATCTCAAGCATTGCTCTTTATACTTCTGCCTGTTAACCAAGTCATAGGCTTGTAAGAAGTCAACAAATATATGGTATGTCGTTACCTTGTATTCTCTGGTCTTTTCCAACAGCATCCGGAGTGTGAATATCTGGTCGATCGTTGACCTACCTCTTCGAAATCCACATTGGTATTCCCTGACCTCCCTCTCATATGGAAGCAGCCGGTTGAGCAAGACGATTGACAATATCTTGTAAGCACAAGGAAGTAAAGATACACCCCTGAAGTTACTACAAGACAAGGTATCCCCTTTCTTGTGTATCGGGCAAATGACTGTCTTCTTCCATCCCATGGGTAGTCTCTCCTCAGTCCAGACATCGTGAAGTAGGTCCCGAAGAAATTGCACTAGATCGTATCCGCCATGCTTCAGCAGTTCCGCTTGGATATTGTCGATACCGAGGGCTTTGTTGGTATTAAGCTTTATCAGGGCTTCTTGAATTTCTTCTTCATCTGGGGGGTCCAACTGATCTGCTTCGAGTTCTTCTTCCAGTGCATGCCTTCTGAACTCTTCTTCTACATTACTTTTCTTGAGAAGATCTTCAAAGTGATCTCCCCACCGGTCTAATATCCCTTGCTTGTCAGCAATCTGGAATCCGTCCTCCGCTTTGCAGGCAGTAGCTCTAGGGTTAAAAGTTCGTCGGCTTTCTTTGACTTGATGGAAGAATTTCCGGCAGTTCTTTTCTAGATAGGATTTTTCTATTTCTTCAAGGATCTTATCCTCCAATTGCTTTTTCTTTCTTCTTCGAAGATGGACTTCCCCACGCCGCAGAGCTCGGTATTCCTCCGTGGATCTTCATGTTCGTAGACCCTGCACCATACTTTTGTAGGCATCATTCTTCCTGTCGTTCATGATCTGGGACTCTTCGTCAAACCACGGGTTGCGTCTTAGTTTCGCTTTAGTCTCCAGCACTTCCAATGCAGTTTTTGGCAGAGCCTGATGGCAATGATCCCACTTTTTATCGACATCCTCGTCAGCATTAATTAATATTAATTAATTAACAGAGATAAATATGTAGTCAAATAGGCTAAGAGGTGATTAATAATCTCAGTTTCCTTCGTGAGCCATCTCAACCTTCGTTCGAAACTACTATTATTACCTGAAATATAATTTCCTTGTATTTATTACCTTTACTATTACACATTACCACTATTATTATTAAGTGCCTTTTTATACTATTTTGTCAGTACTGTTCATTACTTATTTCTTGTTTTTCTTATTTAAAAAAAAAAAAAACATTTATGTTGCATCGAAACTCTTTCAATATTCAAGTACAGTCACAATTTTTCTCATAGAAGCTTCATGTCATGAAGGTACATTACTCACCATTAATTAGGTCAGTTACATCCTTTGTGTCTACAATTAATGCCGCAATAAAGAAGAGTGGGAAAACGAGGATTAGCGTAAAGAAGTAATTAGGAAGTAATAATTTTCGTAATAGCTGTTACTTACCTTGACCGATGATCTCTATGGCAACTGCTTTGCAGGGGGGTGATTTGCTCTTATCAAAGGTTAGTCGCTTTTAAAACGCTGAGGGAGCCCGAGGTGGCTCTTCAGGGTGTATTCACGGTTTTTAAATATATTAAATAATTTCCTTCTAGAGGGCCAGCAAAGTGTCAGCTAAGGGAATATACAAAAATATAAAGAAATATTAAACAAAGTATGGAATTCATGTAAGTATGTAATAAATAACATATCAAGCTATTATCGTATCTTATTGTAATCAACATTAACTGTTATTTACTCAGGAGAAAAGACTATTTTGGTTCAGCCGAGCTTTGCAAGGAAACTGAATTTAGGATCGATTACGTTCAGAGAGAACTTGATTTTTTAATTGCGTTTCAGTAAATCTCTTGCTTAACGAGGGTAACTTTTGAAATATAAACATAACTTGAAGTTTCACCAAATATAGGCTAAAGTATAGTTTCACAACTATGTGATAGGTTAGAGAAGAAATTAGTTGACTGGAACTTCTAATGTAAGGATGGAGATAGTTTGGGGTGCAGTCAATTAAAACCACCATAGTAAGTGCATACTTATTTATTGTGTGCCGACGTTTCGACCTACATTATAGGTCTTCTTCAGGGCTGTGAGAGAAAACAGACAAAACAAAATAACTATAAAATTACATTACAGTACCAAGAAAATGATAATACAATAATGCAAAGTAACAGAAAAATAGGGTAGGAATAATATGAATAAAACTTATCTAAGAATAAATGAACAGAAAAGTGATAATGCAAATAAAATACAAAGAGAAAAACAAAAAAGAAAAATTGGTAAACAGAATGAAAAATTATATACACAATGAAAATAATTAGACATGACAAGGTGAGATATAAGAGAGAGATATGCCAGTATCATGAGAGAAGAAAGTGACTAGTCAACGTTACGCCAAGTCAGGTATCATCAGGACGTCCACCGAAGGAAAATCACATTAGAGGAGATATAGCACAACTTAGAACTTATAGCTAATTATTAATAATCGTTACAGGCGGTATAAAACTATTAGAATTATTATCCGTGAGGATTGTATTGGTATTGTATCTGCTACTTATGGGATAAACAGTCCGACCAGTGGGACTTGTAGTCCTGTTTACCAACCTCTGACTTGAGTGGAAGAGACAGGAAATAAATTTCTTCAGAGCCACGAAATAAATAACTGACTTGGTGGGAATCGAACCTCCAATCAACTGGACCTGATACTCTTCTAATCCCCCAACGTGTACGGCCATCACGTCCTCCGTTAAGAGTTATGGCGTATCAAACTGTTCCGGACCAGCAATAGAGCATCCTGGGCCTACAGAATTTCGAGTGGAAACACGAATGAATGAAATAGTACTGCGTTAGGTATCGAAATATTACTGGTACTAATTGGTAATAAAATATTAAATTTGTTCACATCAGCATCTGAGTAACAGCGTATCCAACTATACAGATATATCTGCAGCCCGATTGGTAAAGCAGTTAAGCTGAATTTGGTCCAAAATGGAATTGTGCCATTTGTCTTGTGCCTCCGTGGTTAAGAGATGCCTTGGCTTGTATTTTGTTTCTTAGTCCCCTAGTTTATCTATTTTTTAAAACATTACAATGTATTTACACTTTTTATATATGATTGGGAGGATCTCTTGAACTTCACTTGATGCATTGAAATAAAAAGATGGGGATAGGACTTAGCTTGAAGATAGGAATAAGACTACACTTTTTTAATTTGGCTTGAAATTTTCATTTTTTCTTCTTTTTTTTTTTTTTTTCTTAGCCCCTTTAGGTTTGAAGATTTCTAATCTGGATTAGGATTAGGTTGGAGAGGAATCGCTTTTACTGTACTACGCACATTTTAAGAGGAGGATGAGAAAATGGAAGGCTCTAATTTCTTTCTTTATTTATTAACTTTAGATTTTTCCGGTGATGAGGCACACCGTGTCCTTTTCCTTTTATTTGTTTATTTTATTTATTTCTCAGTTCAGGCTGAGACTTTGTACTTGATCTTGCCACGTTTGTGGCCGTCCTGCTGGGGTGAGTGTTCTGAAAAGAGGGTTAGTACTGTATTTCAGACTGTCAACAAATTTGATGTGTCTGCGTTTTATGAAGTCTGTAACTGTCGGTAAGTTGAGAGAAGTGTGTAGGAGGTCCATTTTTGTTTTGTTTAATGTTGTGTGTCTCACTATGCGCTGCAGTACGCCATTTTGAAACTGTTGGAGCTTGCTGTTGCCGGTGTGATGGTACTTAATAGTGGTGGCTTGAAATAGAGTCACTGCTTATAGTATAATTGTATATTAAGCCAAATTCTACGAGAATCAGTTGTATATAAAATTAAAAGAAAAACATTGTAAATAATTTATTAACAAAAAAGGATTTATAAAAAAAAAAATAATAAAATACTACGAGAATGTCACGATTCCGCTTCCCTAAGTACAATAAACTCCTTCTGAACCAAATTCGACTTGACCAATTATTCACCATGGCTGTATATATAGCTTTGCTCATCTGATTTTGAGAAAGTCGAAGCCTCCGATCCGCACATGATTAGGGTCTCATACAATCTAAACTTTGTTCTCCAAGTGTGATGATGGTTGCTGAAGAGGTTTACTGACCCGAAGAAGCTTCTGTTGCATATCATTATTCTCCTTCTTGTTTATGTTGTTATTATATTATTAACAACAAAATAGAAACTAACTATATATAGATAACTAACCATCCTAATAAGTAAGAAGGTTAATAAAACAAAATACGTTTATATTATATTTAAAATTTGAAAAAAGAAAAAGGAATCCAAACGTATTGGGGAGATAGGTTTTTATCTAGAATCATCAAAGCTAATCTATCTTAACTTTTTCTCTGTAGCTAGGGTTGGTGTTATGTTATCATTCTTGGTCATTTATGATACATTAATGATTTTTATTGTTTATTTCTTCATTTGGACCTTGGATCCAAAACCTACAAACCTGGTCACATCGTATGTATTTAATGTTGTATTTGCTGAGGAAAGCTGAATGTTGTTTTCCTCAATAAATAAAACATTCGGATAAAGGAAGAGTACACCGTCCCTTCATATTCTCAGGTAGAATCTCTCGAGAAGAAGTCCAACAAGATTTACCTGTTTATACATTTCATTTTTAATATTTTCCAAAAATACAACTTATCGGGAGCTTTAGTATGGAAAGAAAAATATGATTATGGGTAATGAGTATATTTCGGTAATTATTTTATTAGGAAATAAATGTTTTAATTGTCATTTCCAAGTATAGCTGACAATGTTTACTTTTTATTAATTGTCATTATTTTTAAATATGTTTGCTTTGAAGAGAAATTAGTTAACAGGGACATAATCCCGACAAGATCCAGGGCAAATCTTTTCTCTTCTAAACAGAAACATAGATGACACATGTTTGTTGAAACGTCCATGAATGAAAAGTTAAAACGTGTTGTGAACCAATTCGAAGTGACAACCTGCGTAATAATTACAAAAATAAAAACGACAGGATTGTAAAATATAAGAGAAGTTTTATTATTATTGATTTTATTATTGTTTACAATATCAATTGAGGGTTATTATTTTTTTTATTGCTATGCCATTGTGGAAGTTGGTACTATTTATTCGCCAACATCGGCCGGGGTGATGTATTTAGCCCCAGTAATATCCATTTCCGTATCCATGTCTGTATCCATTTCCGTATCCATGTCCGTATCCTCCCCAACCATAGCCACGATATTGTGGTTCTGGCTCAGCCATGGCGGCCACCGCTGAGAGCCCAATGATGAGGGCTATGACGACCCCGAAAATCTGGAAAAAATCAAAATATCAACTAAAATTTATAATTTATACATTAATGATTTATAGTTTTGAAGGAGTGAGCTACCCGGAATGGGCTAATGTTCATGGAATTTGTCCTGTATCTCTATAACCCACGTAGGGTTTTGAGTTATGTACGTGAAATAAATAGTAAAGGTCTGAATAATGATCTAGTAATGATTTGTCCTAGGAAATGGTGGTCAAAAACGTTCAGGAGCATCTGTAAGCTGTTGTTAGTCGTTGAAAACATTTTACTCATTAAATGGTGGCCTTCAACACGAAATTTCAAAACAAATTTTAAAATTTAACAATGTTAATTGCCCATAAATATATAAAAATAAGTAATATATATTTTTCTATTTTTTTTAATTATACCTTAAAGTCAGTGAAAGTACATATCTTATTTTGAAATAAATTACATAAAATGCGTCTACTTTTCACTTTAATTGGAAAAGTGCAAGGAGTGGTGGACAAATTATGCCCGCTTCTCTATCATTGCAAAATTCTTTATAAATATAAATGTATTAATACACATTTCGAAATATTATTTGAGTATATTATATATTAATTGTATATGTGAGGGTTCAATTCACTTTTTCAAGTTTTTCACTTGTTTAGTCAAGCAATTTCGTCTTACACAACACTTTGCCGCTATAATTCTCATTGGTTTAGGCCGGTTCTAACCCTGAGCTTTCGGGAGCATAAAGCATTGCTTGAATAAATAAGGGAGAAATATGAAAAAGTCAATTTTTGAAATTTCGGAGTTACACGCTTTTAACGCCTCTTTTTTAAAATTATTGACAAAATGACATTTTAAACACCTCCAATTACCACTAGCGATAAAAAAATATTGCACACATCAATTATTAGTTTAATATGAATAAAAAGAAATTTCATATTTTTCAAGAATATCATTTTATATTCAGACTTTTGGCAACATTTGGGTTTCTTAATGTTTGAATTGGTATGTGAAATGAAAAATTTTTATTTTTAGATTAGTGTATTAATATTTACAACTGTAATAATATTACAACAAGTAAATCTGCTAATATGAACAAATGGCATGGAAAAAACAATACTTGTGGAGAAACTACCCATCGGTAGCACTCCAATAGAAATGAAAATATAAATTAAACTTCATTTTTAATACATTAATATTTTGATCAAATTGTAAGCCCTGATATCTCAATGGTGGAGAAATTAGACAGTGAATAATCAAATGTAGCTTTAATATTTTCAAAAATATTATTATTCTTTATTTACGTTCTGAATTCATAAATACGTTATTTTCCCGTATTGAAAGAAAAAGAATTTTCTAAAATTGCCGTGTCTTAAACGGTTAAGTAAATTCAAGCCATTTTATTCAGGAATAAACCGATTGTTGTTTCATCTAGATTTTAAAAGTGATTTAAAGTTCTATTTTCTACTTACATAATAGAAATTCATGTTCGATATGATGGGTCTGCAGGATGACTGATACCTCACATTTGATCCCCAGAGCTTTTATACGAACAGTTGTTGACGTACATCTGCTCACACACCGGCAAACGTGAGATAATCCATTTCAGATTTTTATTTTTTCCCTTATTTTCACTCAGACCAGGCATGCTAGTTTGAATGAAAACATTGAATCATCCTCTTATTTACAATATTCGCATGTTTATCTAACATCATTGGAATTTAGGAAATAGAACATGAAAAAAAACATAAAATACATACCCAAAGTTGAGAGTTTCTCCACACCTAAGAACTGTACTGACTTCAAGACAAATGTCGTACAGACGTGTCCTTTCCCCAAATCACACTCAAGCCTCAGGTTTTTTTTTCTCCAGATCATAAATTTTATTAGTAATAATGCAGAGCAGATATTGTTTGATATTTTATTTTTGTCATCAACACCTTAGTTTAGTTTGGCTTATATATATATATATATATATATATATATATATATATATTATTTATGTTCGTTTTTAATAATAATTTTTATAAAACCGGAAAAAAGGCAATAAAACTAAATAAAAATATAACGAATAATTAAATAAGAATAAATGGAATAAATGTATGTAAATAGAAAATAGAATATAGGAGTTAGATATAATTAATTAATTCCTTCTTTTGGTAGAAAGGCGATGACCTTATTAGGTCAATAACATACATTTCTGCATTTCCCAAAATCATTGATACATTGGCAGGTAGTCCAATTTTATTCATCGCTCTTTTGTAAAAGGTAGAACGCCTCCACTCTCCATCCACTAAAAATTGGACCATTTCCTCTCCTGAGGACTCTCCTTTCGAATATCAATAGCGATGGTTCGTGTGCTTGGGTCAGGGTCCAGTTTTGTTAGGCATATGTGAGAACTGGTCGGTTGAGAGTATTGTACAGTCTGTATCTTAGAGGATTTGGACAGAAGACCACCACGAAGATGCTTCTGGAGGCCAAAATATTAGCTGTTATAATCCGCTTCTCGACTTCCGCCCCAAAATCATTTTGTTATTTCACCTGGGATCCAAGGTAAACAAATTCTTCAATTCTATCCACACTCTTGGATATGGTTTTTAAGGTTTATTTGTTGAGGGTTTATGCATATGTACTTCGTTTTGCAATAGTTGACGATAAGTCCCATCCTCGTTGCAGCATCTCTCTGTGCGATAAATGCTTCCTTGACTGCTGCTAACGACCTGCCGGCAATATATATGTCGTCTGCAAATCCAAGGAGTTGTACGCAGGAGTTAATGAGTGTACCAGTTATTTGGATCCCAGAGCCTCTAACAGCATTTTCCAGAGCAAGGTTGAAGATCAGGCATGCCAATTCATCTGCCTGCCGAACCCCTGTCCCAGTGAAAAAGACTCTTGGGAGTCCACCACTAATGCGGACGAAGGATATGTTGCCCACTATAGTCATTCTTGTTAGGCGCACTAGCTTCGGTGGAAGATTCATCTCAAGCATTGCTCTTTATACTTCTGCCTGTTAACCAAGTCATAGGCTTGTAAGAAGTCAACAAATATATGGTGAAAGGGGATACTTTCTTGTGTATCGGGCAAATGGCTGTCTTCTTCCATCCCACGGGTAGTCTCTCCTCAGTCCAGACATCATAAAGTAGGTCCCGAAGAAATTGCACTAGATCGTATCCGCCATGCTTCAGCAGTTCCGCTTGGATATTGTCGATACCGGGGGCTTTATTGGTATTAAGCTTTATCAGGGCTTCTTGAATTTCTTCTTCATCTGGGGGGTCCAACTGATCTGCTTCGAGTTCTTCGTCCAGGGCATGCCTTCTGAACTCTTCTTCTACATTACTTTTATTGAGAAGACCTTCAAAGTGACCTCCCCACCGGTCTAATATCCCTTGCTTGTCAGCAATCTGGAATCCGTCCTCCGCTTTGCAGGCAGTAGCTCTAGGGTTAAAAGTTCGTCGGCTTTCTTTGACTTGATGGAAGAATTTCCGGCAGTTCTTTTCTAGATAGGATTTTTCTATTTCTTCAAGGATCTTATCCTCCAATTGCTTTTTCTTTCTTCTTCGAAGATGGACTTCCTCACGCCGCAGAGCTCGGTATTCCTCCGTGGATCTTCATGTTCGTCGACCCTGCACCATACTTTTGTAGGCATCATTCTTCCTGTCGTTCATGATCTGGGACTCTTCGTCAAACCACGGGTTGCGTCTTAGTTTCGCTTTAGTCTCCAGCACTTCCAATGCAGTTTTTGGCAGAGCCTGATGGCAATGATCCCACTTTTTATCGACATCCTCGTCAGCATTAATTAATATTAATTAATTAACAGAGATAAATATGTAGTCAAATAGGCTAAGAGGTGATTAATAATCTCAGTTTCCTTCGTGAGCCATCTCAACCTTCGTTCGAAACTACTATTATTACCTGAAATATAATTTCCTTGTATTTATTACCTTTACTATTACACGTTACCACTATAATTATTAAGTGCCTTTTTATACTATTTTGTCAGTACTGTTCATCACTTATTTCTTGTTTTTCTTATTTAAAAAAAAAATTAACATTTATGTTGCATCGAAACTCCTTCAATATTCAAATACAGTCACAATTTTTCTCATAGAGGTTTCATGTCATGAAGGTACATCACTCACCATTAATTAGGTCAGTTACATCCTTTGTGTCTACAATTAATGGCGCAATAAAGAAGAGTGGGAAAACGAGGATTAGCGTAAAGAAGTAATTAGGAAGTAATAATTTTCGTAATAGCTGTTACTTACCTCGACCGATGATCTCTATGGCAACTGTTTTGCAGGGTGGTGATTTGCTCTTATCAAAGGTTAGTCGCTTTTAATAGGCTGAGTGAGCCCGAGGTGGCTCTCCGGATCCAAAAAGGTGTATTAAATGTTTTTAATATAATAATGATTTCCCGGCAAAGTTTCGGCTAAGGGATTAAACAAAAATATAAAGAAATGTTAAACAAAGTATGGAATTCATTTAAGTATGTAATAAATAACACATCATGATATTATCGTATCTTATTGTAATCAACATTAACTGTTTTTTTTAGTTTTATTCCTTTAATTTGCTAATTTACAATTTTGTAACAATTATTTAATACATGTTGAAGTTGAATTGCGTTTCAGTATATCTCTTGCTAAAGTATGTTAATTATAAAGATGACACTGGTTTAATTCATATTAAAAAAGAATTAACTCAAATCGTAGCATTTTTCTGTAATAAATACACAACCAATTAACGAGGGTAACTTTTTTAATACGAACATAACTTGAAGTTTCACCAAATATAGGCTAAAGTATAGTTTCACAACTATGTGATAGGTTAGAGGAGAAATTAGTTGACTGGAACTTCTAATGTAAGGATGGAGATAGTTGGGGGTGCAATCAATTGAAACCACCATAGTAAGTGCATACTTATTTATTGTGTGCCGACGTTTCGACCTACATTATAGGTCATCTTCAGGGCTGTGAGAGAAAACAGACAAAACAAAATAACTATAAAATTACATTACAGTAGGTACCAAGAAAATGATAACATAATAATGTAGAGTAACAGAAAAAAATGAACAAAATAGTGAAGGAATAATATGAATAAAAATGATCTAAGAATAAATGAACAGAAAGGTGATAATGCAAATAAAATACAATGAGAAAAACAAAAAAAGAAAAATTGGTAAACAGAATGAAAAATTATATACAAAATGAAAAAAATTAGACATGACAAGGTGAGATATAAGAGAGAGATATACAAGTCTAATGAGAGAAAAAACTGACTAGTCAACGTTACGCCAAGTCAGGTATCATCAGGACGTCCACCAAAGGAAAATCACATTGGAGGAGATATAGCAAAACTTAGAACTTATAGCTGATTATTAATAATAGTTACAGGTGGTAAGAAACTATTAGAATTATTATCCGTGAGGATTGTATTGGTATTGTTTCTGCTATTTATAGGATAAACAGTCCGACAAGTGGGCCTTGTAGTCCTGTTTACCAACCTCTGACTTGAGTGGAAGAGACAGGAAATAAATTTCTTCAGAGCTACGAAATAAATAACTGACTTGGTGGGAATCGAACCTCCAATCTACTGGACCTGATACTCTTCTAATCCCCCAACGTGTACGGCCATCACGTCCTCCGTTAAGAGTTATAGCGCATCAAACTGTTCCGGACCAGCAATAGAGCAGCCTGGGCCTACAGAATTTTGGTGTGGAAACATAAACATGAATTAGTACTGCGTTAGGTATCGAAATATAAACTGGTACTAATTGGTAATAAAATATTAAATTTGTTCACATCAGCATCACGAGTAACAGCGTATCCAACTATACAGATATATCTGCAGCCCGGTTGGTAAAGCAGTTAAGCTGAATTTGGTCCAGAATGAGTTAATTGTGCTGAGGAAGTGGAATTGTGCCATTTGCCTAGTGCCTCCGTGGTTAAGAGATGCCTTGGCTTGAATTTTGTTTCTTAGCCCCTTAGTTTATTCTTCTTTAAAACATTATAATGTATTTATACTTTCTATATAGGATTGGGAGGATCTCTTGAACTTCACTTGATGCATTGAAATAAATAGATGCGGATAGGACTTAGCTTGAAGATAGGAATAAGACTACACTTTTTTAATTTGGCTTGAAATTTTTATTTTTTCTCCGTTTTATATTGTTGTTTTTTTTTCTGAGGGCACACCGTGTCCTTTTCCTTTTATTTGTTTATTTTATTTTTTTCTCAGTTCAGGCTGAGACTTTGTACTTGATCATGCCATGTTTGTGGCCGTCCTGCTGGGGTGAGTGTCCTGAAAAGAGGGTTAGTACTGTGTAACACCCCCGGCTTATTTGGAAGGGAATGGGGTTGTGAAAGGAAGGAAAGAATAGTAACACATAAGAAGAATAAAGAAAATTAGGAGAACGTACTCTTACTAAGAACTAAGCAATATAAATAAAATGACTATATTTATTTTTATTTAATAATAAAACCAAATTATTGACAAATATAAAAAAAAAATGCTTAATAAATTAATAATAAAACCAAACCGTTGAAAAGTATTAGAATGGTTAAAAATTCTGTAATTACTACACTACTGGTACAACCAGTTCCCCCACTTATTTGCTAGGACAAGAAAATCAAAAAAAACAATAAGGGAATATTATAAGTCTCAGAACAAAAATTATAGCCTGATACTCCACGGTAATCAATGAGTCTATCTCCAGAAATTAAATTGTTCACATGTACCTTGTATAACGTGTAGCGATCCTCCCATCTGATCGGTTCCGCAGTAACCAACACCAATTGTCTCCAACCTCTCACACTGCGACGTTACACCTCTTTGCACACGGGACAGACTGACTGACTTCTGAGCGATCGCGATCTCCCTCTCCCACGCTGGCCACCGTCTAGACGCCACCTCAGCATCCTTGACGGTCTCAGCCCCACGATCGCTCGACTAAATGATTTAATTAAACTTATTTACGGCCAGTCCCGCCACGGTTCTGTTACATCACCCTCCCCTTTACAAAAGAGTGGAACCACGGGGTCCACTCATACACTACGCCGTGGAGTACCAATGGTGGCTGAAACTTAATCCTACACTACACTGTATACACTGCCACTATATACACTCCTGTCAGTTGGTGCTGGCTTCTGGGCGCCCACCGGGTCGATGTATGGTCCTGGTTGTCAATTCTTCCAGAGCTCTGGCATCTTGTATTCGTTGAGTAGCCTTGGACTGTCTGTTTCCCAGCCACTTGCGTAGGCCCCATGTTCCAAGGACACCCAGCAACAATAGCGCCAAGGTCGTTGTGGCACTCCACGTCCACCATCTTCGGTTAACCCGTTCTTCCTGTATCCTTTCAAGCGCACGCCGAAGGGCCAAGACCCGAACTTCATCAGCGGCCCACTGACCCGCTCCCAGGTCTCCTTGCTGCTCCAAGGACTTCCAAGCCTCTGGTAGGTCTTCCCTCCTAATTGTCGTTTTTTTCTGACCCTATGTGTAGAGATATAGGGTCCACGATCTGTATTTCCTTCTCCAACGTCGTGTACGTCGTCCCTCTGGAGCGGGGGAGCAGCCAGTAATCTGCTGTTTTCAGTGTACAAGACTCTGTTGCCTCCCATTCTCCATCACCGTCCAAAATAATCTCTCTGGGTTGCTGATTTCTGCAACTTATCGTTGCCTTGGTTGGCTCGTTGATACTAAAGAGCCATTTCTCTCTTGCCTCGTCCCAAATCCAAGTATCCAGTTGCGGGTCACGTAGTGCCCTCCATTTACACAGCGGTTGACCACTCTGCTCATCCCCAAAGAAGAGAGTGCTTAAGCAGGTCACTCGTCTCCGCACCATCAACGGAAACAGCGCGGGGCACACCCACGGCTGGGATGTCCGGCACCGTGACAGGTCCCCTTTCTGCAGAAGTGCATAATATTGTCTATCCACTGACACAAGAAAACTGTCCACTGACGTCTCTAATACCACCTTGTGCGGCACATCCACACTCCGTATCGGCATAGGTTGTACCCTATAGAGCTTGAAGGCTTGACCTGACCTAATCAAAGGGAGATCTATAACAACATGCACCGAAGTGGATGTGGCCACTCCATGGACTGCAGCGGCCTGGTAATAATGGTGGGCATCCTCGGGACGAGTACCTGTGAACAAACCAATTCCCGAGGGCAGCACATTGACCACCGTTTGGAGAATCTCACTCAAGGAGTGGGGAGACAGAAGGGCCTGACTCACTGCCCCCCATGATACCCTCTCTAATCCCAAATACAATTCCCTCAAATCACCACTGGCTTTCAGAGCCGTCACCTCCATATTTCGGAGGTTGGATATCAAGGTTAAGGATAGGTTAGTATAAAGGGAAAGCCGGTCTACTTGTGTCTCTAGGGTTAACATCCGCCGGTGGGTAGCTTCCATTTCCTTCTTCAACATTCCCGCGAAGCGTACTAGGTTCCTCGTATTTTCCTCGGTTCGTTGTCCCAAATTCCGTGTGACTGTGAGGTGCTCCGTGGCCAAGTGGACCAATCGCCCTTGTTGCATTGTTAGCTTCCCCAGATCGTCCCTTATCCCTTCTAAGTCGTCAGCATCCGGATTACCAAACACCGCTTTAATCACCTTCCCTCCAATGTTTAGCAGCCCTCTACTCCCTCGTTGAACCGGTAGCAGATTCCTGATGGACAAAACAGCTTCATCCACTTCTGCGACCATCTCCTTGGTCCTCTCCACCTCGTCCCAGTACCCCCTAAGTTCAGGGATATGGTTCAGTGTCCGTCGGTACTCAGCTTCTATTTCCTCTATTACTTCCCTCATCCGTAGTGCTTCACCACACAAGCGAGTCACGTTCACTTCCACTATTACCCGCCATCGCTCACTGCTCACTACTACGTCCCTTTCATCCAAAAACCTCACACCGCTGTGTCCCAGGGCCAACTGCAGCACCAGCCATCCTGTGAACACTGTCGTTTAACATTAGATTACTTTCTTGGCCTCAGCAGTATGGGGGATCGGGGGGTGACCAGGGAATCATCCTCCACCGGGGCCCACGAGGTGTCACGTGGGTCCTCAGGTGTACCTGGGTCATCTTCTGTGCGGGCCCAGGTTGTTTCTTGGGTGTCCTCTGGTGAACTCGGGTCATTCCTCATCCAATGAGGAGTAACGTGATCGACTATGCCCCGGGGGGTTGACAATTTTTCTGGCGTCCTTCGCTCCGTTACCGGGGACTCCCTGCGGACAGTTGAGTAAGCTCCGTCGACTTGACTCTCCTCTTGGTTGTCGTCCTTGACTTCTTCCATTTCATCCTCGCTGTCCTCTTTCCAGTGTGGGGGACATTCCTCCTCACTCTCATTTTCGTCCCGATGTTCATGTTCCTCCCAGTCACTCTCGTCTCCACTCTCATCCTCCTCCCTTCCTAACTCAGTAGGCCTATCACCTATAGCTGGTTTCAACCGATTGATGTGTACCACTACTTTTCGGCCCGATCCCAACTGTAACTCATACGTGACTGGGGAGATCTTCCTGATTACCTCATACGGTCCCGTCCAAGGACGATGAAATTTCTTGCAATGTCCCAGCTTTGTAATGGGGACATGCAGGAACACACACTCCCCCACTTCGAGTTCTCTGTGTTTTCGCCCCTTGTTCCATTGCCTCGTCCGACGGGTCCATGCCAATTCCATCCTCTTCGATGCCTCCTCATAAGCCTGACTTAATCTCTCCTGCAGCCGTTCCACGAACTCTTCTGCTGGCGTTTCACCGTCCAGTGGCATGATATTGAAGCCCACAGGCATCTGCACTTCTCGTCCATACAGAAGGTAGTTTGGCGAGTATCCCGTGGACGAGTGCGGGATGGCCCTATAAGCCATCAGGGCATAGGGTACCCATTGATCCCAGTCACGACCGTCCCGTCGTACATAATGAGCCACCGACTCAGCCAGAGTTCGGTGTAATCTTTCCACCATTCCATTGCCCTCTGGATGGTAGGGGGTTGTCTGAATTTTCTGTGTCCCCAGCAGCCGACATGTATTTTTCAATAGGGAGGAAACGAAATTTCTCCCCTGGTCAGTCAGCAATCGATCGGGGGCTCCGTGCCGGGTTACTATTGCCTCTACTAAGGCCCTTGCCGTCTCGTCCGCTGTGATTTCCTTCAAGGGTATTGCTTCGGCGTACCTCGTGAAATTGTCGATCATGGTGAGCAGGTACTTATAACCTCGCCCGCTCCTGGGAAGCGGACCGACGATGTCCATTGAAATTTGCTCAAACGGTCTGGTCGGGAAGAAAGGGGCTTCCAAAGGGGCCTTCAAACCTGGTGGGGATTTCCTTCTCTGACAGCTATCACACCTCGCGACGTATTCCCTTACGTCTGCACCCAGTGTGGGCCAGTAATACCCCTGCTGTACTACCGACGTCGTACGTTCTATACCCGGGTGTCCAGCCCATTTGGCTTCATGGCACTGCTGTAAAATGGCCCCTCTTAAAACTGTTGGTACTGCCAACTTCCAGTCCCCTATGCTGTCACTACCGTTTTTCCAATACAATACGCCCCGTGCATCCTTTCCTCCTGATCCTGATTGTTGTGCTAGATCTTGGCACCACGAATCATCCCGCTGGGCTATCTCTAGCTCGCTCTCATTAAACCCCGGTGTCTTCACTTGTACTCCCCGCACCGCCCTGCTCAAGGCATCAGCATTCGTATGCCTCCTCCCCGCCTTGTGCTCTACTTCATAATTGAACTCCTGGAGCCTTAGTGTCCACCTCATTAACCGAGAAGAAGGCTCCTTTAAGCTTAGCATCCATCTTAAAGCCGAATGATCAGTAACAAGCTTGAATTCCCTCCCAAGTAAGTAGCACCTAAACTGGCGGGTTGCCCAGATGACCGCTAGCAGTTCCAATTCGGTGGCCGAGTAATTTTTTTCTGGGCCTCGTAATTGCCGGCTGGCGTAGCATATGGGTCTTTCTTCCCCATCGCGCACCTGAGACAACACTGCTCCTAATGCCATCGAGGAGGCGTCGGTTGCTAAGATGAACGGGTCATGGAAATCGGGATAAACTAGAACCCGGTCAGACACCAAATGCTTTTTTAGCTCATTGAAAGCATCCTCTGCCTCCGACGTCCATCTAAAAGTGGCATTCTTTTTCGTGAGCTCAGTCAGTGGTTGAGCGATTCCCGCGAATCCCGCTACAAACCGGCGATAATACCCTGCTAACCCCAGGAAGGACCTTACTTCTCTCACGCTCCTTGGCCGAGGGTAGGCTCTCACTGCCTCTATCTTTGTGGGATCTGTTCTTACCCCATGCTCACTTACCACATGTCCAAGATAGGCAACTTCCTTCCGCACAAAGCGGCACTTCTCCCTGTTGACCTTGAGGTTAGCCTCTTGCAACTTACTGAATACATTCCCTAATCTACGTGCTTGCTCCTCAATAGTCGCACTGTAAACAATGACGTCATCCAGGTACACGTAGCATTCTACCCCTTTCAGCCTACTTAATAGGCAATCCATCAATTTTTGGAATGTTGCAGGAGCCCCAGCCAACCCGAAAGCCATCCTACGGTACTCGTAGTGGCCACCTTCTGTGGTGAACGCCGTCTTTTCCCGATCTTTTTCCGCGACGGATATTTGATGGTAACCGCTTGCCAGGTCTAGCGTCGTAAAGTACCGGCTTCTCCCCAATTGCTCCAACGTTTCATTTATCAATGGCAGTGGATAAACATCCACTTTTGTAACCGCATTGAGACCACGAAAATCAGTACAGAACCGAAACTTGGTTTCCCCATGGTACGACTTCTTTCTAACCAATACAATGGGGGCCGACCAGGGACTCGATGATGGCTGGATGATCCCATTATCCAGCATTTCCTGGATGTGTTGTTTAACAATAGGTCTCTGATGGAAGGGTACTGGATACGGTCGTTTTGCTACTGGTGACGCGCCGCCTGTTTCAATGGAGTGCTCGACGCCTAGGGTGCAACCCCTCTCATCTGGTGGGTCGAACAACATCCCATACCGCTCTAACACCTCTTCAATAGTCGATCTATCGTTCGGTGATAAATGACCAAGCTCAGCGTCCCAATTCCGCTGGTCCACTTTCTCCTTAGACTGGTGTAGTCCCACTACTCCTATCACGGTCTCCTCCCCGTCCCAGACGTCCGCCTCAACCGCCCTCCCCAAGGTTTGTCTGCGGTCAACCACGATCGGTTCTCCGGTCAAGTTGACCACCCGGACGTTCACCATCCCCTTTTCCACTCTGCCAACGCCCCTCCCCGTTCTCAACCCCTTCTGCGGCTGGATTTCAGGTTCTACCATGACCACTTTGCCGTCCATCATTGCCAGCTTCCCAGCTATTATGGCTTCAGCGTACTTTGGGATTATAGACCTCGCAACGGCCCGTACAGTGTATTCCTGCTGTGGCTTCTGAAGCGGTTCTGACTCACTAGGACTTGGCTTCCCCCGATGACACTTCTTCCCTGTCTGACGCTTGACTGCCTCAGCCGTCACCCCTCTAACCAGTACAGTGTTAGACCGAGCGTGAATTTCTATATCGACCTTCTTCATAAGGTCCAGCCCCAATATCCCGTCGTACGCCATTTCAATGTCCGCGACTGTAAACCGATGGCTTACTTTTCTCCCTTTTATTTGGCATTCAACCTCCTGTTCCCCTCTTATACGCAGGGCCCTTCCCGTTACTCCCCTGGCCTTCAGGTTTGACCATCTCACCTTATGACCTTGGACCGGTTCCCTTAACAAGGAGATCTGAGCCCCCGTATCCACCAGCAGAATTTTCTTTTGCCCGGCTATCACAACCTCAAGACTTAACCCGTCGTTCTCCTGGCCAGATATACAGGGAATTAAACCAAGCTTACCCCTTTTGTTCTCCTGGGGCCTCCCTTCGGGGCAAAAGGGCGGCCTTAGGCTTTTGGGTCACTCCCATTTTGAGCGGCGGTGGTACAATGGGAAGCGAAGTGTCCTATTCTTCCACATCTGAAACAAGCTCCAGGGTAGTCTGGTCGTCTCCTGGTTCGCTGTGGGGTCTGGCCAACTCTGTTAGGGCAATTTCTCGACAAATGCCCCCTCTTAGCACAGTTAAAACATTGGACCTCCGAAAGTGGTGGCCGAGCGTTTACCCGCCCCTCGTTCCTTCCGGGCTGCCGGTAGTTTGCGCAAACACATACGGGTGGTTGCACCTCTTGTGCGCCCGTCATCGGCTCTACCTGTGGTTCTCTTACTACATATATGTTTTTTCCCCGTTGATGCTCCTGTAGGGCCTGTTCCAGCTCCAACGCCATTTTCTGGGCTTCCCTTAAGGTCTGTGGGCGGCCGAACAATACTTGCTTACCTACCTCCCCAGTCAAACCCCTAGTGAACGCCTCTAACACCTTCCTTTCTACCTCCCTCGCCCACCACGTTCCCTCGTCTCCGGCTAAGGTTGGCCTGGCCATCTTTCCACCCACCGTAATACATCGGTCGGCAAACTCTTGTATCTTCTCCTTAGACTGTTGGCTCATGTCCTGCAGCACTCTGCCGTAATATTCGAAGGTGTTTGGATCGCCAAACCGCTCCTTCAATACCTCCGAAAGTCGCTGGAACGTAACCTCACCCCTAAGCTCTTCAGCGCCCCTTACGAACGTCGCCGCTTGTCCCTGAAGTTTTAACCGACATATCCTCACTCTATCTCCGTCATCCCAAGCCCCACAAGCCGCTACCTCCTCCAGGTAGTCCAAAAACTCCTCCACTGGCCGCGCAGTCGCTTCCCCTCCCCATGGCTTCACTAGTGACTGTAACGATAGATCTCTGCGAGGTGGTTTAACAACCAGTTTAGCATCTGGTTGATTTATCTCTAGCTCTACAATCTGCTGCTTGAGTTCCCCCTCCCGCTTTTGAAACTCCTCGTTTAGTTTTAACACCTCATCCAATTTAGCCCTTAATTGACTCTCAGCCGTCATTTTAAAAACGTGAATTTAGTTTGTGGTATTTTTGCAACCACCCCACACCTGACACCACTGTAACACCCCCGGCTTATTTGGAAGGGAATGGGGTTGTGAAAGGAAGGAAAGAATAGTAACACATAAGAAGAATAAAGAAAATTAGGAGAACGTACTCTTACTAAGAACTAAGCAATATAAATAAAATGACTATATTTATTTTTATTTAATAATAAAACCAAATTATTGACAAATATAAAAAAAAAATGCTTAATAAATTAATAATAAAACCAAACCGTTGAAAAGTATTAGAATGGTTAAAAATTCTGTAATTACTACACTACTGGTACAACCAGTTCCCCCACTTATTTGCTAGGACAAGAAAATCAAAAAAAACAATAAGGGAATATTATAAGTCTCAGAACAAAAATTATAGCCTGATACTCCACGGTAATCAATGAGTCTATCTCCAGAAATTAAATTGTTCACATGTACCTTGTATAACGTGTAGCGATCCTCCCATCTGATCGGTTCCGCAGTAACCAACACCAATTGTCTCCAACCTCTCACACTGCGACGTTACACCTCTTTGCACACGGGACAGACTGACTGACTTCTGAGCGATCGCGATCTCCCTCTCCCACGCTGGCCACCGTCTAGACGCCACCTCAGCATCCTTGACGGTCTCAGCCCCACGATCGCTCGACTAAATGATTTAATTAAACTTATTTACGGCCAGTCCCGCCACGGTTCTGTTACATCACCCTCCCCTTTACAAAAGAGTGGAACCACGGGGTCCACTCATACACTACGCCGTGGAGTACCAATGGTGGCTGAAACTTAATCCTACACTACACTGTATACACTGCCACTATATACACTCCTGTCAGTTGGTGCTGGCTTCTGGGCGCCCACCGGGTCGATGTATGGTCCTGGTTGTCAATTCTTCCAGAGCTCTGGCATCTTGTATTCGTTGAGTAGCCTTGGACTGTCTGTTTCCCAGCCACTTGCGTAGGCCCCATGTTCCAAGGACACCCAGCAACAATAGCGCCAAGGTCGTTGTGGCACTCCACGTCCACCATCTTCGGTTAACCCGTTCTTCCTGTATCCTTTCAAGCGCACGCCGAAGGGCCAAGACCCGAACTTCATCAGCGGCCCACTGACCCGCTCCCAGGTCTCCTTGCTGCTCCAAGGACTTCCAAGCCTCTGGTAGGTCTTCCCTCCTAATTGTCGTTTTTTTCTGACCCTATGTGTAGAGATATAGGGTCCACGAACACCAATTGTCTCCAACCTCTCACACTGCGACGTTACACCTCTTTGCACACGGGACAGACTGACTGACTTCTGAGCGATCGCGATCTCCCTCTCCCACGCTGGCCACCGTCTAGACGCCACCTCAGCATCCTTGACGGTCTCAGCCCCACGATCGCTCGACTAAATGATTTAATTAAACTTATTTACGGCCAGTCCCGCCACGGTTCTGTTACAACTGTATTTCAGACTGTCAAAAAATTTAATGTGTCTGCGTTTTATGAAGTCTGTAACTGTCAGTAAGTTGAGAGAAGTGTGTAGGAGGTCCATTTTTGTTTTGTTTAATGTTGTGTTTCTCACTATGCCCTGCAGTACGCCATTTTGATTCCTTATCTAGAATCATCAGTTAGATTCCTAACAATATTGTAACAACTTTCATTTTTATAGCGTCCGTTCGGCGCTGCGACCAATTGGGGAAGACCTTTAAACCTCACCAGCTGCGATCTCATTGTGTGGTGAGCTACCTTAACATGTAGATGCATACCTTACCTCAGTTTATCGTATTTTTTTTGCCAATAAATGGCCCAAATTTTTCTCTATCCTAATTTTTTCTCTGTGGCTAGGGTTGGTGTTATGTTATTATTCCTGGTTATTTATGATACATTAATGATTTTTATTGTTTATTTCTTCATTTTGGGCCTTGGATCTAAAACCTAAAAACCTGGTCACAGTATGTATTTAATGTTGTATTTGCTGAGGAAAGCTGAATGTTGTTCTCCTCAGTAAATAAAACATTCGGATAAGGAAGAGTACACCGTTCCTTCATATTCTCAGGTAGAATCTCTCAAGAAGAAGTCCAACAAGATTTACCTGTTTATACATTTCATTTTTAATATTTTCCAAAAATACAAGTTATCGGGAGCTTTAGTATGGAAGGAAAAATATGATTATGGGTAATGTGTATATTTCGGTAATTATTTTATTAGGAAATAAATGTTTTAATTGACATTTCCAAGTATAGCTGACAATGTTCACTTTTTATTAATTGTCATTATTTTTAAATATGTTTGCTTTGAAGAGAAATGAGTTAACAGGGACATAATCCCGACAAGATCCAGGGCAAATCTTTTCTCTTCAAAACAGAAATATAGATGACACATGTTTGTTGAAACGTCCATGAATGAAAAGTTAAAACGTGTTGTGAACCAATTCGAAGCGACAACCTGCGGAATAATTACAAAAATAAAAACGACAGGATTGTAAAATATAAGAGAAGTTTTATTATTATTGTTTACAATATCAATTGAGGGTTATTATTTTTTTTATTGCTATACCATTGTGGAAGTTGGTACTATTTATTCGCCAACATCGGCCGGGGTGATGTATTTAGCCCCAGTAATATCCATTTCCGTATCCATGTCTGTATCCATTTCCGTATCCATGTCCGTATCCTCCCCAACCATAGCCACGATATTGTGGTTCTGGCTCAGGCATGGCGGCCACCGCTGAGAGCCCAATGATGAGGGCTATGACGACCCCGAAAATCTGGAAAAAATCAAAATATCAACTAAAATTTATAATTTATACATTAATGATTTATAGTTTTGAAGCAGTGAGCTATCCGGAACAGGCTAATGTTCATGGAATTTGTCCTGTATCTCTATAACCCACTTAGGGTTTTGAGTTATGTACGTGAAATAAATAGTAATGGTCTGAATAATGATCCAGTAATGATTTGTCCTAGGAAATGGTGGTTAAAAACGTTCAGGAGCAGCTGTAAGCTGTTGTTAGTCGTTGAAAACATTTTACTCATTAAATGGTGGCCTTTAACACGAAATTTCAAAACAAATTATAAAATTTAACAATGTTAATCGTCCATAAATATATAAAACAAAAATACACCATTAAAACTATATAGGGTATTAGTTAGAGTTTTAGTTGGAGTTACATCTTAGAGATTTATTATTATTGTTTTAGCGTTTATGATGAGATGATTAAACAATCATTTTATATTACGATTAAAACAAACAGTAAAGAAGTATGAATATGATAAAAATGTAAGACAAAAGATTGTTATTAAAAATTTTATTATCTTTTAGATGTTACGGTGTTCTAAAAAATAAGTTCTGTGTTAATAAGTATGTATTAATACACATTTTAAAATATTATTTGAGTATATTATATATTAATTGTATATGTGAGCGTTCACTTCACTTTTTCTAATTTGTCACTTGTTTAGTCAAGCAATTTCGTCTTACAGGACACTTTGCCGCTATAATTCTCATTGGTTTAGGCCAGTTCTAACCCTGAACTTTCGGGAGCATAAAGCATTGCTTGAATAAATAAGGGAGAAATATGAAAAAGTCAATTTTTGAAATTTCGGAGTTACACGCTTTTAACGCCTCTTTTTTAAAATGATTGACAAAATAACAATTTAAACACATCCAATTACTACAAGCAATACAAAAATATTACATACATCAATTATTAGTTTATTATGCGTAAAAAGGAATTTCATATTTTTCAAGAATGAAATTTCATATTCAGAATTTTGGCAACATTTGGGTTTCTTAATGTTTCAATTGGTATATGAAATGAAAATTTTTTATTTTTAGATTGATATTTGATATTTACAACTGTAATAATATTACAACAAGTAAATCTGCTAATATGAACAAATGGCATGGAAAAAACAATACTTGTGGAGAAACTACCCATCGCTAGCACTCCAATAGAAATGAAAATAAAAATTAAACTTCATTTTTAATACATTAATATTTTGATGAAATTGTAAGCTCTGATATCTCAATGGTGGAGATATTAGACAGTGAAAAATGAAGTGAATAATCAAATGTAGCTTTAATATTTTCAAAAATATTATTATTCATTATTTACGTTGTGAATTCATAAATATGTTGTTTTTTTCGTATTGAAAGAAAAAGAATTTTCTAAAATTGCCGTGGCTTAAACGGTTAAGTAAATTCAAGCCATTTCATTCAGGAATAAACCGATTGTTGTTTCTTCTAGATTTTAAAAGTGATTTAAAGTTCTATTTTCTACTTACATAATAGAAATTCATGTTCGATATGATGGGTCTGCAGGATGACTGATACCTCACATTTGATCCCCAGAGCTTTTATACGCACAGATGTTGACGTGCATCTGCTCACACACCGGCAAACGTGAGATAATCCATTTCAGATTTTTATTTTTTCCCTTATTTTCACTCAGACCAGGCATGCTAGTTTGAATGAAAACATTGAATCATCGCCTTATTTACAATATTCGCATGTTTATCTAACATCATTGGAATTTAGGAAATAGAACATGAAAAAAACATAAAATACATGCCCAAAGTTGAGAGTTTCTCCACACCTAAGAACTGTACTGACTTGAAGACAAATGTCGTACAGAGATGTCCTTTGCCCTTAATCATACTCAAGCCTCGGTTTTTTTTCTCCAGATCATAACTTTATTTAGTAATAATGCAGAGCAGTTATTGTTTGATATTTTATTTGTCTATGCTATAAATGCTAAGACATTTATTTTATTCAGTAACCACGCTCCGGCGTTATGATAATATAGTAAAAATGTAAACAATAACTAGGATATTATATTGTAAATAAATATTTAGGAAACGCACTTCCTACCGAAAACATTGTTGTTAAATAAGATAACGAATATGGACTGAGGTAGGTTTGTATGTTATTTATTGTATACAAAGTTGTGATTGTGTATTAGTTTGCTGTTTATAATTGGAGGCGTAAAATCGATTGGTCATCCAACACCTTAGTTTGGTTTCGCTTATATATATGTATATATATATATATTTATATATATATATATATATATATATATATATATATATATATATATATATATATTTATATTTATATATAGGAGTTAGATATTATTAATTAATCCTTCTTTTGGTAGAAAGGCGATGACCTTATTAACATACTTTTCTGCAATTCCCAAAACCATTGATACATTGCCAGGTAGTCCTATCTTATGCATCAATCTTTTGTAAAAGGTACAGCCTTCAAAGACATGGACTATGGGACATGTCCCATAAGACCTGCCACTCTTGGAGTACGCTCTGTCTTAGTGGTCGCGCTAGCTCGGGTGGGGCCAAGGTAGCAGTACCACTTGTATATTGTAATTGGTTCTAAATAATATTGTATAACATAATTACTTTATGTAGAATATAATATAATTTAAAAATTTATATCATAATTGTTTCTAAATGAAATGTTTTAGTATTGTTCGTTATTGTGCTGTGAATTCCGAGATAGAGACAGTTTGTGGCAGTCAAATTATTTAATTTCTTAACACCTAAGGATGGAAACCTAGGCCTTACCGAGCAATATAATATGGGTTCCATTAATTGGGGATAAAATCTGGCACCTCCGTGGACGATTTAGATAAGTACGATACCAACCATATAACGAACCATAATAAAGGGGTTGTAATAAATAGTGTACTTTTTTTTAAAAACGTAAGTTGTAATTTTTGGTGAACTTATTGCTTAAATCATATAATTTAATGAGATAAATAGGCTAAGAGGTGATTAATATCCTCAGTTTCCTTCGTGAACAATCTCAACCTTCGTTCCAAACTACTATTATTACCTCAAATTACATCGAAAGATATTTCCTTGTATTTATTACCTTAACATATCTGTACTCTTATTATTAGGTGCCTTTTTAAACTCTTTTATCAGTACTGTTCATTACAGTTACAATTTTTCTCATAGAGGATTCATGTCATGAAGAAACATTACAAGATACAGGTTTTTAATATATTAAATAATTTCCCAGCAGTGTCGGCTAAGGGATTAAACAAAAATATAAAGAAATATTAAACAAAGTATGGAATTCATGTAAGTATATAATAAATAACACATCATGATATTATCGTATCTTATTGTAATCAACATTACTGTTGTTTTTTTGTTTTTTTTTTTAAGTTTTATTCCTTTAATTTGCTAATTTACAATTTTGTAACAATTATTTAATACATGTTGAAGTATAACAATTTACACTGCAAGTTTAATAACATAGTAAATACAAGCTGTAATATATTTATAGCAGTTGGAAAAAGAAGAAAACCCTACACAAAATAGAAATATAAATAAAATAAGTATGATTTGTAGTAAAAATAAAGAATTTTAGTACAAAACAATCTTAGTACATTTTTTTTTCTCTACCATTTAAGGAATAAATTCGCTTATGATTGATAACTTATTATAATGTATTAAATTAATTATATTTTTTCTAATAGTATATGTCTAGTTCGTCTATGTATGTATCGTCTTAAGGTCTGTTGTTATAATTGCCTATTGATTGCATTAAGGGATTTCCTGAGTTTTTTGTTAAGTTGAAAAATTAACTGTTTAATTGTTTGTAGGTCTAAATCAAGTACCATGTCGGTTATTTTTGTGTACCTGGGATAGTCATTTATGATTCTCATACATAAGTTCTGTATTCTTTCTATTTTTTTATAGTTGGAGTCACAGGTGTAGCTCCAATACAGGGGAGGCATATGTCAGTAAAGGTCTTATGACTGATTTAGATAATATAATTTTGTTTTTACTAGAGAGCGGAGATTTT
The DNA here is from genome assembly GCA_037127475.1 of Arma custos. NCBI lineage: Eukaryota > Metazoa > Arthropoda > Insecta > Hemiptera > Pentatomidae > Arma > Arma custos. The sequence continues at coordinate 2,215,314 of CM073760.1, forward strand.
CTACGGAAATATGGGGCCATAGTACTTATAAGTTTTTTGGCTTTACAACATTTGTTATTTATATGGGGAGTAAATGTTAATCTTTTATCTGATTCCAGACCTAGGTAGGTGACATTTTGTGCCCTGGGTATTCGAGTATTATTTAGAATAATATGTTCCGGTATAGTAGGCCTTCTTTTTGTAAATGTTATTGCTGAAGTTTTGTGTTCGTTTATTTTTATTTTCCATTTTTTATAATATTTGCTTAATCTAGAGTATAAGGATTTTAATCTATTTTCTATTGTATCTATCCTGTAAGAACTAGTGTAAATGGCGGTGTCATCTGCATAAAAAGATCTTTCAACTGATGGGAGTGTGGGTAGGTCGGATAAGTATAGGTTAAAGAGCGTTGGGGAAAGACAGGGTCCTTGGGGAAGACCTGCTGATAGTGGATGTTTAGGAGTTGTGGTATTGTTGGTGGTGATTTGAAAGGATCTATTAGAAAGGAATGAATGGATAATGTGAATGATATAGGGTGGAAATTGATAAGAAATAACCTTGACTATTAGTCCGTTATGCCATATTTTGTCGAAAGCTTTTTCGATGTCTAGTAATATCATCCCTGTATGATCGCCCTTGCGCGGGGGCCATGCTAATCTTCTCTGTATCGTTCCAATATGTTTTTGTACCGCCGAGGCGAGTACTATTTTAATTGTTATTTACTTAGGAGAAAAGACTATTTTGGTTCAGCCGAGCTTTGCAAGGAAACTGAATTTAGGATCGATTACGTTCAGAGAGAACTTGATTTTTTAATTGCATTTGAGTATATCTCTTGCTAAAGTATGTTAATTATAAAGATGATAGTGTTTTAATTAATATTAAAAAAAAATTAACTCAAATCATTGCATTTTTCTGTAATAAATACACAACCAATTAACGTGAGTAACTTTTGAAATATAAACATAACTTGAAGTTTCCCCAAATATAGGCTAAAGTATAGTTTCACAACTATGTGATATGTTATAGAAGCAATTAGTTGACTGGAACTTCTAATGTAAGGATGGAGATAGTTGGGGGTGCAATCAATTGAAACACCATGAGTGCATACTTATTTATTGTTTGCCGACGTTTCGACCTACATAATAGGTCATCTTTAGGGCTGTGAGAGAAAACAGATAAAACAAAATAACTATAAAATTACATTACAGTAGGTACCAAGAAAATGATAACATAATAATGTAGAGTAACAGAAAAAATTGAACAAAATAGTGAAGGAATAATATGAATAAAAATGATCTAAGAATAAATGAACAGAAAGGTAATAATGCAAATAAAATACAAAGAGAAAAACAAAAAAGAAAAATTGGTAAACAGAATGAAAAATGAAATACAAAATGAAAAAAATTAGACCTGACAAGGTGAGATATAAGAGAGAGATATACAAGTCTAATGGGAGAAAAAACTGACTAGTCAACGTTACGCCAAGTCAGGTATCATCAGGACGTCCACCAAAGGAAAATCACATTGGAGGAGATATAGCAAAACTTAGAACGTATACCTAATTATTAATAATAGTTACAGGTGGTATGAAACTATTAGAATTATTATCCGTGAGGATTGTATTGGTATTGTATCTGCTACTTATGAGATATACAGTCCGACAAGTGGGCCTTGTAGTCCTGTTTACCAACCTCTGACTTGAGTGGAAGAGACAGGAAATAAATTTCTTCAGAGCTACGAAATAAATAACTGACTTGGTGGGAATCGAACCTCCAATCAACTGGACCTGATACTCTTCTAATCCCCCAACGTGTACGGCCATCACGTCCTCCGTTAAGAGTTATGGCGTATCAAACTGTTCCGGACCAGCAATAGAGCAGCCTGGGCCTACAGAATTTCGGTGTGGAAACATAAACATGAATTAGTACTGCGTTAGGTATCGAAATATTACTGGTACTAATTGGTAATAAAATATTAAATTTGTTTACATCAGCATCATGAGTAACAGCGTATGCAACTATACAGATATATCTGCAGCCCGGTTGGTAAAGCAGTTAAGTAGAATTTGGTCCAGAATAAGTTAATTGTGCTGAGGAAGTGGAAATCGATTGGTCATCCAACACCTTAGTTTGTTTTCGCTTATATATATGTATATATATATATATATATATATATATATATATATATATATATATATATATATATATATATATACATATATATATATATTTATAGGAGTTAGATATTATTAATTAATCCTTCTTTTGGTAGAAAGGCGATGACCTTATTAACATACTTTTCTGCAATTCCCAAAACCATTGATACATTGCCAGGTAGTCCTATTTTATGCATCAATCTTTTGTAAAAAGTACAGCCTTCAAAGACATGGACTATCGTTAAGCTCTTGTTGCACTTCTCGCGGATACTGGAGGGTGGTCTTTAGTGATTGAGTGAGCTTGGGTGAGCCCTTTTTTAAAGAACTTTTTTAATACGAACATAACATGAAGTTTCACCAAATATAGGCTAAAGTATAGTTTCACAACTATGTGATAGGTTAGAGAAGAAATTAGTTGACTGGAACTTCTAATGTAAGGATGGAGATAGTTGGGGGTGCAGTCAATGGAATCACCATAAGTGCATACTTATTTATTGTTTGCCGACGTTTCGACCTACATTATAGGTCTTCTTCAGGGCTGTGAGAGAAAACAGTAAAAAAAAAATAACTATAAAATTACATTGCAGTACCAAGAAAATGATAATACAAGAATGTAGAGTAACAGAAAAATAGTGAAGGAATAATATGAATAAAAATGATCTAAGAATAAATGAACAGAAAGGTGATAATGCAAATAAAATACAAAGAGAAAAACAAAAAAGAAAAATTGGTAAACAGAATGAAAAATTATATACAAAATGAAAAAAATTAGACATGACAAGGTGAGATATAAGAGAGAGATATGCAAGTCAGGTATCATTAGGACGTCTACCGAAGTAAAATCACATTAGAGGAGATATATTACAGCACAACTTAGAACGTATACCTAACTATTAATAATCGTTACAGGTGGTATGAAACTGAGAGAGAGAAGAAGAAAACACTTTATTGAAGCATTACAATCTGCCTGTTGTGGGCAATAAGTAATGGTGCTATGTGGCTTACAATCATTCCATAAAAAAATCAATGATATAAACGAAATAAATGCATAAATAAATATATACAAGCGAAAAAATATATACAAAAATAAAGTAATATATATATATATATATATATATATATATATATATATATAATAGAAAAATATAATAATAATAAAAAAAACATGAATGAAATATACTGTACACATTCGTACTCTATTTACAATGTGCCTGGGGTCCCCGAACTGAGCTTCTTCCTCATGAATGAGGGCAAAGCAGGAGTCCGGGAGGCCCCAGCCCCCTTTTCCAGCCGCATCACTGGCATTAAACGCCAATGGAAGCTGGTTAAGGGCGCTTCACACACACACACACACACACACACAGGTCGTGAGTGGAGAATCTGGGCAGTGCCAGTACTCCAAATAACATTATTATACCAAGTCTCGAGACCATTGCCGGTTTAGGCGGCGGGGTGGGTTATATGGATGTGTGGAACTGGATAATGACTGAGCCAGGGGATTGGGATGACAGGCAAGGTTTTGGTGAAAGTTTGAAAATTTAATAGGGATGAGGTCGAGGACGAAATGAATTTTGAGATCTTTATGGAGGGTTTTGTTGGAAACATAATGAGGAGCATTGACAATAGTTCTCAGGACTTTGGATTGAAAGGATTGAATGCGTCTGATATTCGATTTTTTCGCGGTCCCCCACAGTTCCAGTCCATAGATCCAAATAGGTTAGTTGGGATTTCAGCGGTGTACAATATGTATAGGATAGGACCCAAGACGCTGCCCTGGGGGAATCCAGCTTGAATTGGGTAAAGATTGGAGTATTCGTTACCACAGCGTACTTGGAAGTAGTGATCAGAGAGGTAGGATCGAAGGACTAGGAATAAGGATTGAGGTAACTGGGTTTTGAGCTTGAACAGCAAACCGGCATGCCATACCCGGTCGAAAGCTTGTGTTACGTCCAGAAATGCGTCTGTGCAGTATTGTTTGCTTTCAAGAGCAGAGGATATGTGATCGGTAACTTGGAGTCCCTGCTGGACCGTCGAGTGCCTGGGACGGAATCCAAACTGGTGTGAAGGAATATCATTGGATTCTATTATGGGTAGGATTCGTTTCAGGAGGATTTTTTCGAAAATTTTTGAAAGAATAGGAAGCAGGCTGATGGGTCGGTATGATGATGTGGCATTGGGTGGCTTGCGAGGTTTAGAGAATAGGATGATGACGGAGTGTTTCCACAGCAAAGGGAAGTGAGTTGTACGAAGGATACAGTTATATAGGTAGGTAAGGAAAATAATCTCTTCTTGAGGAAGATGTTGAAGAATCTGGGTGGTTAGAAGGTCATGTCCAGGAGATTTGCGGACTTTTAACATTTGTAAGAGGAATTTGAGCTCAGAGGGATTTACCGCTTTAGGAGATAAGGATAGAGGGATGGGTGAAGAGAGGAATTCATTAATATTGGAAATGTGCGTAGAGTGGATATCAGGATGTGGGATATATGTATTTGAAAGGTGTTTGGCAAATCTTCTGCTTTGTCCTCATCTGATGCAGCCCAAGAGCCGTCTTCACGTCGGAGGGGGTGGGAAATAGAGTGATATTTGAGGATTTTTTTTGGTGGCATTCCAAAGGTAATTATCTGCAGCAGATAGTGTGGAAAGGTAGCATTTGTAGGATTCGGATCTATAGGTTGTCAGGTTCTTTTTGACTAATTTGGTGAAGTAGTTATACCGTCTCCGATCTTGAGGATGCCTGGTTCTTTGCCAAAGGGATCGGTAACGGCGTTTGATAAGGATAAGATCTCTAAGATCTTGCGGTAATGGATTTTTCTTACGGATTTTGAAGGAAGGACGGGGTGAAGATGCAGTCCAAACTGCTTGCTGGATCAAATTGGTAAAGGAATTGACGGAATCATCCAACTCCTGACGTGTTTTTATGGAAACTCTGAGGTCAATGGTGTCGGATACAATCTGGTGAAATAGGTTCCAGTCAACTGGTCCCCTAATAAATGATGGCGGAGGAAGTTTGGATATTGGGACTATAGAAAGGGTAAGGATCAAAGGACTGTGATCTGAGGACAGGTCATCAAGGCGTTCTATGGAGTAGTTTAGGGGACCTAAGAAAGCATGGATGAAAAAGTCAAGGAGATCAGGATTTCGGTTTGGGTCAGTGGACCAACATGTAGGGTTGCTTGGAGAAATAAAACTGGAATTATGGGAGTTAAGTGCAAAGAGGAGGATGCGACCTCGGGTATTAGTAGTTCTTGAGCCCCATTGTTGGTGTTTCGCATTAAAGTCTGCACCTAAAAGGAAATGAATCCCTAAGGATTTTAGGAGAGAGCTGAATTGGGAATGGGAAATGGATTTATTAGGAGGGCAGTACACTGATGCTAAGGTGAGAGGAAAGGAAAAGTTTTTGATTGTAACAGCTGTAGCCTGAAGGATATCGTTTGATTGGAGTGGAAATGAGTGTTGGGAGAGAGATTGATGGACAATGACAGCCGTACCACCGTGAGCTTTTCCATCAGGATGGTCTGTCCGGTAGGTTTGGTACTGTGTTATGTTGAGCTTCCGTTTACTGGTCAGTCGAGTTTCTGTAATTAAGGCTACACCAATTTTTTTATCATACAGTAAGGATGTTAGTTCGTCATTGTGGTTTCGAATACCATTCGCATTCCAAAGGAAAATGGATAAGGTGGATGTCATTTAAGGATTTTGTTGGACAGGAAAGAGATGGGAAACAAGATTTGTTAGGAGAGATATTAGTGGTGTGACCATGGATTTGAACTCGGAGAGGAATGATGTGAGTAGTGTTGTGAGATCAGTAACATTTGAAGGAGGGGGGATATGAGGGATTTGATGCGGGGTATTTGGATTTTGATTCACGGGATATCCTAGTTGTTGGGGCTGGTTTATTGGTTGTAGAGAATTGATTTGTGGTTTAGAGAGGGGTTTGGGGGGTTCGGGTTGTAGCGTGGCCCCGAGACTGTTTGTTTGTTGGCCACCTGACATTTCGGCGTAGGAAACAGCTCCATCTACAATTTTAGAAGGCTGTCTTCTTGAGGTCCTCACTTCGTCGCTGGGCCGACGTGCTGCCAGAACTTGAGATTTTATATTCTTGTAGGTTTGGCAACCATTATAATTGGCTGGATGCCCTTGAAGACATAGTGCGCAGGCAGCTGGTTTTCTCTCGGCTTGACGCATTCTTCAGTTTTATGCGGTTCTCCGCATTTGACGCATCTTGGGGTATGATGGCAGTAGTGCCTAGTGTGCCTGTATGCCTGGCAGTTATGGCATTGCACGATGTCTTTCTTTGGGTATGGTTTTTCGATTTGAACCTGGGTATAGTATAGTCTACTTACATCATAGATTTTTTCTACTCCGGGTGCTGGTTCTAAATCTATGAAGAAGAGAGGCAATGGGATTTTGTTGCCTGTCTCGGGGTGTACAGGATTCTTCTTGTAGACATTTGTGATTTGTCTAACTTTGAAGCCCATGGCGGTGAGCTCCTCCTCTATGACGTCAGCAGGGGTGGTTGGGTGCAATTTTCTGACTTCCACTCTGATGGATCTCTCCTCCTTTAGTTGGTACTTGTGGTAATCTGCCTTGATCTCCGTTAGGTACTTGACTATATTTCGGTATGTCTCGGGCGTGTCTGACTGGATCTTTGTATCGTTGGTTCTGCTAGTGCAATAGTATTTTCCGGTGCCTACTGCCTTATTCAGTTTTGTGCAAGGAAGCCTAACGTTTTTTATGCACCGTACGAAAATTGGTGGAGGCCTGTGCACTTTAGGGGCCGATGTGGTCTCCATTGCTTCACTAGGTAGATTTGTTAGGGGCTGAAATCTGTTGGGTGAGTAGAAGGGAGAATCTTCAGTGAACTGAGTAGATGACCCTTATTGGGTATTTTCATTCGACGGTCCTGCCTTGGGTTCCTTATTATCATTCGGAGTAGTAGGAGGTGTGTCGACTTTACGCCTTCTATTAGGTTTAGGTTTACTAGGGCTATTTCTCGTAGTTGATTCTAGGGATCGACTTCTCTTTGAATTTCCTTTTTTATCTGATTTACTGGATAATACTTGGTGGTAAAACTTCATTTTGGAATATTATGTCACTAGAGCAGATAGTAGTAAAGAAAAGAAAGGTAGGACAGAGAGGAAAGGGAACAAAATAAAGCTAAATTATTTACATTATAATATCCTAGTTACTGTTTACATTTTTACTATATTATCATAACGCCGGAGCATGGTTACTGAATAAAATAAATGTCTTAGCATTTCTCTAAGTTAAGACAAATAAAATATCAAACAATAACTGCTCTTCATTATTACTAAATAAATTTATGATCTGGAGAAAAAAAAACCGAGGCTTGAGTGTGATTAAGGGCAAAGGACATCTCTGTACGACATTTGTCTTGAAGTCAGTACAGTTCTTAGGTGTGGAGAAACTCTCAACTTTGGGTATGCATTTTATGTTTTTTTTCATGTTCTATTTCCTAAATTCCTATGATGTTAGATAAACATGCTAATAAAGTAAATAAGGCGATGATTCAATGTTTTCATTTTAACTAGCATTCCTGGTCTGAGTGAAATTATGGGAAAAAATAGAAATCTGAAATGCATTTTCTCACGTTTGCCGGTGTGTGAGCAGATGCACGTCAACATCTTTGCGTATAAAAGCTCTGGGGATCAAATGTCAGGAATCAGTCATCCTGCAGACCCATCATATCGAACATGAATTTCTATTATGTAAGTAGAAAATAGAACTTTAAATCACTTTTAAAATCTAGAAGAAACAACAATCGGTTTATTCCTGAATAAAATGGTTTGAATTTACTTAACCGTTTAAGCCAAGGCAATTTTAGGAAATTCTTTTTCTTTCAATACGAAAAAAACAACATATTTATGAATTCAGAACGTAAATAAAGAATAATAACATTTTTGAAAATATTAAAGCTACATTTGATTATTCACTTCATTTTTCACTGTCTAATATCTCCACCATTGAGATATCAGGGCTTGCAATTTCATCAAAATATTAATGTATTAAAAATGAAGTTTAATTTTTATTTTCATTTCTATTCGAGTGCTAGCGATGGGTAGTTTCCCCACAAGTATTTTTTTCCATGCCATTTGTTCATATTAGCAGATTTAGTTGTTGTAACATTATTACAGTGTAAATATCAATACATTAATATAAAAATAATAATTTTTCATTTCACATACCAATTGAAACATTAAGAAACCCAAATGTTGCCAAAATTCTGAATATGAAATTTTATTCTTGAAAAATATGAAATTCCTTTTTACTCATAATAAACTAATAATTGATGTGTGCAATATTTTTTTATTGCTAGTGGTAATTGGAGGTACTTAAAATGTCATTTTGTCAATCATTTTAAAAAAGAGGCGTTAAAAGCGTGTAACTCGGAAATTTCAAAAATTGACTTTTTCATATTTCTCCCTTATTTATTCAAGCAATGCTTTATGCTCCCGAAAGCTCAGGGTTAGAACCGGCCTAAACCAATGAGAAATATAGCGGCAAAGTGTCCTGTAAGACGAAATTGCTTGACTAAACAAGGGAAAAACTTGAAAAAGTGAATTGAACCCTCACATATACAATTAATATATAATAATACTCAAATAATATTTCGAAATGTGTATTAATACATTTTTATTTCTAAAGAATTTTGCAATGATAGAGAAGCGGGCATAATTTGTCCACCACTCCTTGCCCTTTTCCAATTAAAGTGAAAAGTAAACGCATTTTATGTAATTTATTTCAAAATAAGATATGTACTTTCACTGACTATAAGGTATAATTAAAAAAAATAGAAAAATATATATTACTTATTTTTATATATTTATGGACAATTAACATTGTTAAATTTTATAATTTGTTTTGAAATTTCGTGTTGAAGGCCATCATTTAATGAGTAAAATGTTTTCAACGACTAACAACAGCTTACAGCGGCTCCTGAACGTTTTTAACCACCATTTCCTAGGACAAATCATTACTAGATCATTATTCAGACCATTACTATTTATTTCACGTACATAACTCAAAACCCTACGTGGGTTATAGAGATGCAGGACAAATTCCATGAACATTAGCCCGTTCCGGGTAGCTCACTCCTTCAAAACTATAAATCATTAATATATAAATTATAAATTTTAGTTGATATTTTGATTTTTTCTAGATTTTCGGGGTCGTCATAGCCCTCATCATTGGGCTCTCAGCGGTGGCCGCCATGGCTGAGCCAGAACCACAATATCGTGGCTATGGTTGGGGAGGATACGGACATGGATACGGAAATGGATACAGACATGGATACGGAAATGGATATTACTGGGGCTAAATACATCACCCCGGCCGATGTTGGCGAATAAATAGTACCAACTTCCACAATGGCATAGCAATAAAAAAAATAATAACCCTCAATTGATACTGTAAACAATAATAAAATCAATAATAATAAAACTTCTCTTATATTTTACAATCCTGTCGTTTTTAATTTTGTAATTATTACGCAGGTTGTCGCTTCGAATTGGTTCACAACACGTTTTAACTTTTCATTCATGGACGTTTCAACAAACATATGTCATCTATATTTCTGTTTTGAAGAGAAAAGATTTGCCCTGTATCTTGTCGGGATTATGTCCCTGTTAACTCATTTCTCTTCAAAGCAAACATATTTAAAAATAATGACAATTAATAAAAAGTAAACATTGTAAACATACTTGGAAATGTCAATTATAACATTTATTTTCTAATAAAATAATTACCGAAATATACTCATTACCCATAATCATATTTTTCTTTCCATACTAAAGCTCCCGATAACTTGTATTTTTGGAAAATATTACAAATGAAATGTATAAACAGGTAAATCTTGTTGGACTTCTTCTTGAGAGATTCTACCTGAGAATATGAAGGGACGGTGTACTCTTCCTATATCCAAATGATTTATTTACTGAGGAGAACAACATTCAGCTTTCCTCAGCAAATACAATATTAAATACATACTGTGTCCAGGTTTTTAGGTTTTAGATCCAAGGCCCAAAATGAAGAAATAAACAATAAAAATCATTAATGTATCATAAATGACCAAGAATGATAACATAACGCCAACCCTAGCCACAGAGGAAAAGTTAAGATGGAGAAAAATTTGGGCTATTTAATGGCAAAAAAAATACGATAAACTGAGGTAAGGTATGCATCTACATGTTAAGGTAGCTCACCACACAATGAGCTCGCAGCTGGTGAGGATTAAAGGTCTTCCCCAATTGGTCGCAGCGCCGAACGGACGCCATAAGAATGAAAATTGTTACAATACTGTTAGGAATCTAACAATTATTTTATGTCTTGATCTTCTGCTCTTGTAAATTGGTAATTAGTGGATTAGCTTTGATGATTCTAGATAAAGACCTATCTCCCCGATACGTTTGCATTCCTTTTTCTTTTTTCAAAGTTTAAATATGATTCGTATTTTGTGTTTATAATAACAACATAAACAAGAAGGAGAATAATGATATCGAACAGAAGCTTCCTCGGGTCAGTAAACCTCTTCAGAAACCATCATCACACTTGGAGTACAAAGTTTAGATTGTATGAGACCCTAATCATGTGCGGATCGGAGGCTTCGACTTTCTCAAAATCAGATGAGCAAAGCTATATATATACAGCCATGGTGAATAATTGGTCAAGTCGAATTTGGTTCAGAAGGAGTTTATTGTACTTAGGGAAGCGGAATCGTGACATTCTCGTAGTATTTTATTATTATGTGTAAAGGAGATAGTTGGGGGGTGCTTTACATTAGATCATCCAGTCAACTATTTTCATCTCATTCATATTTTATTATTATTTTGTTATAAATGCTTTTTTATTAATAAATTATTTACAATGTTTTTCTTTTAATTTTATTTACAACTCATTCTCGTAGAATTTGGCTTAATATACAATCTTACTATAAGCAGTGTCTCTATTTCAAGCCACCACTATTAAGTACCATCACACCGGCAACAGCAAGCTCCAACAGTTTCAAAATGGCGTACTGCAGCGCATAGTGAGACACACAACATTAAACAAAACAAAAATGGACCTCCTACACACTACTCTCAACTTACCGACAGTTACAGACTTCATAAAACGCAGACACATTCAATTTTTTGACAGTCTGAAATACAGTACTAACCCTCTTTTCAGAACACTCTCCCCAGCAGGACGGCCACAAACGTGGCAAGATCAAGTACAAAGTCTCAGCCTGAACTGAGAAATAAATAAAATAAAAAAATAATACTTGGTGGTAAAACTTCATATTGGAATATTATGTCACTAGAGCAGATAGTAGTAAAGAAAAGAAAGGTAGGACAGAGAGGAAAGGGAACAAAATAAAGAGTTCGTATGAGATCTGATCTGAATACGGCACTGATCAGCCTCATTCGGTGCCAGAGGCAGCACTGATAGGTTCTTAACTTATACTGGGTGGGGATGATCCTGCCGCGACCAGCACTAAGATAAGCAACTCCTGTCTCTTAAATCACTTAATTTATAATTAATGCAGTCACGTTATAAGTCCGTAATAAGCTACGAAACTTCACATTTTACTTCACTGGTACACAGACTATGACTATGTAAAAAGCCGTGAATGTACGATAAAGTTAATAGGTATAAAAAAAAAGTATCACAGAGGCGATGTTACTCACTCCAGCGCGTGCTGTGAACTCGGTATGAAACTATTAGAATTATTATCCGCGAGGATTGTATTGGTATTGTTTCTGCTATTTATAGGATAAACAGTCCGACAAGTAGGCCTTGTAGTCCTGTTTACCAACCTCTGACTTGAGTGGAAGAGACAGGAAATAAATTTCTTCAGAGCCACGAAATAAATAACTGACTTGGTGGGAATCGAACCTCCAATCAACTGGACCTAATACTCTTCTAATCCCCCAACGTGTACGGCCATCACGTCCTCCGTTAAGAGTTATGGCGTATCAAACTGTTCCGGACCAGCAATAGAGCAGCCTGGGCCTACAGAATTTCGGTGTGGAAACATGAACATGAATTAGTACTGCGTTAGGTATCGAAATATTACTGGTACTTATTGGTAATAAAATATTAAATTTGTTCACATCAGCATCATGAGTAACAGCGTATCCAACTATACAGATATATCTGCAGCCCGGTTGGTAAAGCAGTTAAGCTGAATTTGGTCCAGAATAAGTTAATTGTGCTGAGGAAGTGGAATTGTGCCATTTGTCTAGTGCCTCCGTGGTTAAGAGATGCCTTGGCTTGAATTTTTTTCTTATTCCCTTAGTTTATTCTTCTTTTAAAACTTTATAATGTATTTACACTTTTTATATATGATTGGGAGGATCTCTTGAACTTCACTTGATGCATTGAAATAAAAAGATGGGGATAGGACTTAGCTTGAAGACAGGAATAAGACTACACTTTTTTAATTTGGCTTGAAATTTTTATTTTTTCTTCTTTTTTTTTTCGTAGCCCCTTTAGGTTTGAAGATTTCTAATCTGGATTAGGATTAGGTTGGAGAGGAATCTCTTTCACTGTACTGCGCACATTTTAAGAGGAGGATGAGAAAATGGTAGGCTCTAATTTCTTTCTTTATTTATTAACTTTAGATTTTTCCGGTGATGGGGCACACCATGTCCTTTTCCTTTTATTTGTTTATTTTATTTATTTCTCAGTTCAGGCTGAGACTTTGTACTTGATCTTGCCACGTTTGTGGCCGTCCTGCTGGGGTGAGTGTTCTTAAAAGAGGGTTAGTACTGTATTTCAGACTGTCAAAAAATTTAATGTGTCTGCGTTTTATGAAGTCTGTAACTGTCGGTAAGTTGAGAGAAGTGTGTAGGAGGTCCATTTTTGTTTTGTTTAATGTTGTGTGTCTCACTATGCCCTGCAGTACGCCATTTTGAAGCTGTTGCCGGTGTGATGTTACTTAATAGTGGTGGCTTGAAATAGAGACACTGCTTATAGTAAGATTGTATATTAAGCCAAATTCTACGAGAATGAGTTGTAAATAAAATAAAAAGAAAAACATTGTAAATAATTTATTAACAAAAAAGGATTTATAAAAAAAAAAATAATAAAATACTACGAGAATGTCACGATTCCGCTTCCCTAAGTACAATAAACTCCTTCTGAACCAAATTCGACTTGACCAATTATTCACCATGGCTGTATATATAGCTTTGCTCATCTGATTTTGAGAAAGTCGAAGCCTCCGATCCGCACATGATTAGGGTCTCATACAATCTAAACTTTGTACTCCAAGTGTGATGATGGTTTCTGAAGAGATTTCCTGACCCGAAGAAGCTTCTGTTGGATATCATTATTCTCCTTCTTGTTTATGTTGTTATTATAACAACAAAATAGATACTAACTATATATAGATAACTAACCATCCTAATAAGTAAGAAGGTTAATAAAACAAAATACGTATTATATTTAAAATTTGAAAAAAGAAAAAGGAATGCAAACGTATTGGGGAGATAGGTCTTTATCTAGAATCATCAAAGCTAATCGACTAATTACCAATTTACAAGAGCAGAAGATCAAGACATAAAATTATTGTTAGATTCCTAACAGTATTGTAACAACTTTCATTCTTATGGCGTCCGTTCGGCGCTGCGACCAATTGGGGAAGACCTTTAAACCTCACCAGCTGTGAGCTCATTGTGTGGTGAGCTACCTTAACATGTAGATGCATACCTTACCTCAGTTTATCGTATTTGTTTTTGCCATTAAATAGCCCAAATTTTTCTCTATCTTAACTTTTTCTCTGTGGCTAGGGTTGGTGTTATGTTATCATTCTTGGTCATTTATGATACATTAATAATTTTTATTGTTTATTTCTTCATTTTGGGCCTTGGATCTAAAACCTAAAAACCTGGTCACAGTATGTATTTAATGTTGTATTTGCTGAGGAAAGCTGAATGTTGTTCTCCTCAGTAAATAAAACATTTGGATAAAGGAAGAGTACACCGTCCCTTCATATTCTCAGGTAGAATCTCTCAAGAAGAAGTCCAACAAGATTTACCTATTTACACATTTCTTTTTTAGTATTTTCCAAAAATATAAGTTATCGGGAGCTTTAGTATGGAAAGAAAAATATGATTATGGGTAATGAGTATATTTCGGTAATTATTTTATTAGGAAATAAATGTTATAATTGACATTTCCAAGTATAGCTGACAATGTTTACTTTTTATTAATTGTCATTATTTTTAAATATCTTTGCTTTGAAGAGAAAAGAGTTAACAGGGACATAATCCCGACAAGATCCAGGGCAAATCTTTTCTCTTCAAAACAGAAATATAGATGACACATGTTTGTTGAAACGTCCATGAATGAAAAGTTAAAACGTGTTGTGAACCAATTCGAAGCGACAACCTGCGGAATAATTACAAAAATAAAAACGACAGGATTGTAAAATATAAGAGAAGTTTTATTATTATTGATTTTATTATTGTTTACAATATCAATTGAGGGTTATTATTTTTTTTTATTGCTATGCCATTGTGGAAGTTGGTACTATTTATTCGCCAACATCGGCCGGGGTGATGTATTTAGCCCCAGTAATATCCATTTCCGTATCCATGTCTGTATCCATTTCCGTATCCATGTCCGTATCCTCCCCAACCATAGCCACGATATTGTGGTTCTGGCTCAGCCATGGCGGCCACCGCTGAGAGCCCAATGATGAGGGCTATGACGACCCCGAAAATCTAGAAAAAATCAAAATATCAACTAAAATTTATAATTTATATATTAATGATTTATAGTTTTGAAGGAGTGAGCTACCCGGAACGGGCTAATGTTCATGGAATTTGTCCTGCATCTCTATAACCCACGTAGGGTTTTGAGTTATGTACGTGAAATAAATAGTAATGGTCTGAATAATGATCTAGTAATGATTTGTCCTAGGAAATGGTGGTTAAAAACGTTCAGGAGGTGCTGTAAGCTGTTGTTAGTCGTTGAAAACATTTTACTCATTAAATGGTGGCCTTCAACATGAAGTTTCAAGAACGTAAAAAAAAATATAGAATTTAACACGGTTAATTTGTCCATAAATATATAAAACAAAAATACACCATTAAAACTATGTAGGGTATTAGTTAGAGTTTTAGTTGGAGTTACATCTTAGAGATTTATTATTATTGTTTTAGCGTTTATGAGGAGATGACTAAACAATAATTTTATGATACGATTAAAACAAACAGTAAAGAAGTATGAATATGATAAAAATGTAAGACAAAAGATTGTTATTGGAAATTTTATTATCTTTTAGATGTTACGGTGTTCGAAAAAATAAGTTCTGTGAAGAATATTCGGTCCATTGGAGAGTGAGACCTCTGGAGAATATAGGCGATTACACAACCCAGAATTGTGAAGCATGCTGCCGGTTAATATTATTGAGTTGATATCCTCACGAAGATTAAGATGGGCTTAGTAACGAACCAATTCCTATAAATTCAATAAGCGTAGTCCTGAATGGAAAGCGTCTGAGGGTTAGACCTAAACGTAGTTGGGAGGATTACGTTAAGGGTGATCTGGCAGATTTGGGTTTGGGCAGTGGTTGGTAGTATCGGCGTCGAACCTTCGGGTTTGATAAGCCTTGTTATTATTATTATCTTTTAGAAAGCAGCTTCAAGGAATGTCTTATTTACTATTTTAGGTAAGGTAATAAATATTTTTTTCTATTTTTTTTAATTATACCTTATAATCAGTGAAAGTACATATCTTATTTTGAAAAAAAAATACATAAAATGCTTTTCACTTTAATTGGAAAAGTTCAAGGAGTGGTTGACAAATTATGTCCGCTTCTAAATCATTGCAAAATTCTTTAGAAATATAAATGTATTAATACACATTTCGAAATATTATTTGAGTATATTATATATTAATTGTATATGTGAGGGTTCAATTCACTTTTTCTAATTTGTCACTTGTTTAGTCAAGCAATTTCGTCTTACAGGACACTTTGCCGCTATAATTCTCATTGGTTTAGGCCGGTTCTAACCCTGAACTTTCGGGAGCATAAAGCATTGCTTGAATAAATAAGGGAGAAATATGAAAAAGTCAATTTTTGAAATTTCGGAGTTACACGCTTTTAACGCCTCTTTTTTAAAATGATTGGCAAAATGACATTTTAAGCACCTCCAATTACCACTAGCAATAAAAAAATATTTCACACATCAATTATTAGTTTATTATGAGTAAAAAGGAATTTCATATTTTTCAAGAATAAAATTTCATTTTCAGAATTTTGGCAACATTTGGGTTTCTTAATGTTTCAATTGGTATGTGAAATGACAAATTTTTATTTTTATATTAATGTATTGATATTTATAACTGTAATAATATTACAACAAGTAAATCTGCTAATATGAACAAATGGCATGGAAAAAACAATACTTGTGGAGAAACTACCTATCGCTAGCACTCCAATAGAAATGAAAATAAAAATTAAACTTCATTTTTAATACATTAATATTTTGATGAAATTGCAAGCCCTGATATCTCAATGGTGGAGATATTAGACAGTGAAAAATGAAGTGAATAATCAAATGTAGCTTTAATATTTTCAAAAATATTATTATTCTTTATTTACGTTGTGAATTCATAAATATACATGTGTATTATCAGTCAACTTCAATCCAGTTATTGCATCCCAAAGCCTCCAATCCCATATCACTGATCTTGAAGAATGGTGTCAAAACTAGAGAGTTAAAATAAATTCTCAAATATCGCATCAAGTCACTTTTACCTTACGTCGTAAACCAATGACTTCCTGCCCTTCAGTATCCTTTAATAATATCCCTCTGGTGCCTGTAGAACCGATCCGATACTTAGGGTTGCACCTTGACAAACGATTAACCTGGAATCCTCATACAAGACTGAAAAGACCAAAACCCCTCGACGTTTCAGGCTATTTCAATACTTACTAGACAAACGCTCTAAGCTCCCAATTAACTACAAAAGACTCATCTACATGACCATCATACGACCTATTTGGACTTACGGAGTAGAGCTTTGGGGCTCCACTAAGCCATCGAATTCCTCTCGTATCCAATCCTTACAGTCCAAAATCCTTCGCAAAATCCTCAATGCTCCAATCCTTATTTTGTTAAGAATAAACTCATCCATAACGACCTTAATGTTCCTTTTGTAGCTGATTTGGTCCGAACCCGGTATCTATCCTTTCATAGCAAACTTCATTACCACTCTAGTTTCAAACCTAGCTTCCTCCTCAATTCCCGATAATCCTCCGAGGCGTCTGAAAAGAAGATGGCCACGTGACCTTCTTAGTTGAACTTTGATTTGAGTACTACCAGTGGGTAGTTTCTCTACTTGTCATTATCATGTCATTATATATCACTTAGCCTATTTAATTGTTGTATTATTGTAATACAGTTGTAGATATCAATAAATAAATTAAAAAATAAAAAAAAATAAAGAATTCATAAATATGTTGTTTTTTTCGTATTGAAAGAAAAATAATTTCCTAAAACTGCCTTGGCTTAAACGGTTAAGTAAATTCAAGCAATTTTATTCAGGAATAAACCGATTGTTGTTTCTTCTAGATTTTAAAAGTGATTTAAAGTTCTATTTTCTACTTACATAATAGAAATTCATGTTCGATATGAAGAGTCTGCAAGATGACTGATGCCTCACATTTGATCCCCAGAGCTTTTATACACACAGATGTTGACGTGCATCTGCTCACACATCGGCAAACGTGAGGTAATCCATTTCAGATTTTTATTTTTTCCCATATTTTCACTCAGACTAGGCATGCTAGTTTAAATGAAAACATTGAATCATCGCCTTATTTACAATATTCGCATGTTTATCTAACATCATTGGAATTTAGGAAATAGAACATGAAATAAAAACATAAAAGACATACCCAAAGTTGAGAGTTTCTCCACACCTAAGAACTGTACTGACTTCAAGACAAATGTCGTACAGACGTGTCGTTTCCCCAAATCACACTCAAGCCTCAGATTTTTTTTTCTCCAGATCATAAATTTATTTAGTAATAATGAAGAGCAGTTATTGTTTGATATTTTATTTGTCTATGCTATAAATGCTAAGACATTTATTTTATTCAGTAACCACGCTCCGGCGTTATGAAAATATAGTAAAAATGTAAACAATAACTAGGATATTATATTGTAAATAAATATTTAGGAAACGCACTTCCTACCGAAAATATTGTTGTTACATAAGATAACGAATATGGACTGAGATAGGTTTGTATGTTATTTATTGTACATAAAGTTGTGATTGTGTATTAGTTGGCTGTTTATAATTGGAGGCGTAAAATCTATTGGTCATCCAACACCTTAGTTTGGTTTCGCTTATATATATATATATATACATAACTTGCTTATATTATATATATATATATATATATATATATATATATATATATATATATATATATATATATACATATATTTATATATAGGAGTTAGATATTATTAATTAATCCTTCTTATGGTAGAAAGGCGATGACCTTATTAACATACCATTTGCAATTCCCAAAATCATTGATACATTGCCAGGTAGTCCTATTTTATGCATCAATCTTTTGTAAAAGGTACAACCTTCAAAGACATGGACTATCGTTAAGCTCTTGTTGCACTTCTCGCGGATATTGGCGGGTGTTCTTTAGTGATTAGTGAGCGTGGGTGAGCCTTGTATGTCCTGTCCTAAGGCCTGGAAGGACCAATTCCTCTCTTCAGGTGCTACGGCAGGAGCTGCTCCTTGGAATTATATCAATTTTTATATGTTTCAGTTTGTTTGGAGGGATATTGTCCCATAAGACCTGCCACTCTTGGAGTACGCTCTGTCTTAGTGGTCGCGCTAGCTCGGGTGGGGTCAAGGTAGCATTACCGCTTGTATATTGTGATTGCTTCTAAATAATATTGTATAACATAATTACTGTATGTATAATATAATTTAATTTCGTTATTGTGCTGTAAATTCCGAGATAGAGACAGTTTGTGGCAGTTAAATTATTTAATTTCTTATCACCCAAGGATGGAAACCTAGGCCTTACCGAGCAATATAATATGGGTACCATTAATTGGGGATAAAATCTGGCACCTGCGTGGACTATTTAGATAAGTACGATACCAACCATATAACGAACCATAATAAAGGGGTTGTAATAAATAGTGGACTTTTTTTTAAAAACGTAAGTTGTAATTTTTTGTTAACTTATTGCTTAAATCAGATAGTTTAATGATATAAATATGTAGTCAAATAGGCTAAGAGGTGATTAATATCCTCAGTTTCCTTCGTGAACAATCTCAACCTTCGTTCGAAACTACTGTTATTACCTCAAATTACATCGAAAGATATTTCCTTGTATTTATTACCTTAACATATCTGTACTCTTATTATTAGGTGCCTTTTTAAACTCTTTTATCAGTACTGTTCGTTACAGTCACAATTTTTCTGATAGAGGTTTCATGTCATGAAGATACATCACTCACCATTAATTAGGTCAGTTACATCCTTTGTGTCTACAATTAATGCCGCAATAAAGAAGAGTTGGAAAACGAGGATTAGCGTAAAGAAGTAATTAGGAAGTAATAATTTTCGTAATAGCTGTTACTTACCTTGACCGATGATCTCTATGGCAACTGCTTTGCAGGGGGGGTGATTTGCTCTTATCAAAGGTTAGTCGCTT
Organism: Arma custos; assembly: GCA_037127475.1. NCBI lineage: Eukaryota > Metazoa > Arthropoda > Insecta > Hemiptera > Pentatomidae > Arma > Arma custos. The sequence goes on from CM073760.1 coordinate 2,235,155, forward strand.
TTAATAGGCTGAGTGAGCCCGAGGTGGCTCTCCGGATCCAAAAGCGTGTATTAAAGGTTTTTAATATAATAAATGATTTCCCGGCAAAGTGTCGGCTAAGGGATTAAACAAAAATATAAAGAAATATTAAACAAAGTATGGAATTCATTTAAGTATATAATAAATAACACATCATGATATTATCGGATCTTATTGTAATCAACATTAACTGTTATTTACCTAGGAGAAAAGACTATTTTGGTTCAGCCGAGCTTTGCAAGGAAACTGAATTTAGGATCGATTACGTTCAGAGAGAACTTGTTTTTTTAATTGCGTTTCAGTATATCTCTTGCTGAAGTATGTTAATTATAAAGATGATACTGCTTTAATTAATATTAAAAATGAATTAACTCCAATCGTAGCATTTTTCTGTGATAAATACACAACCAATTAACGTGAGTAACTTTTGAAATATAAACATAACTTGAAGTTTCACCAAATATAGGCTAAAGTATGGTTTCACAACTATGTGATAGGTTAGAGGAGAAATTAGTTGACTGGAACTTCTAATGTAAGGATAGAGATAGTTTGGGGTGCAGTCAATTAAAACCACCATAGTAAGTGCATACTTATTTATTGTGTGCCGACGTTTCGACCTACATTATAGGTCTTCTTCAGGGCTGTGAGAGAAAACAGACAAAACAAAATAACTATAAAATTACATTACAGTACCAAGAAAATGATAATACAATAATGCAAAGCAACAGAAAAATAGGGTAGGAATAATATGAATAAAACTTATCTAAGAATAAATGAACAGAAAAGTGATAATGCAAATAAAATACAAAGAGAAAAACAAAAAAGAAAAATTGGTAAACAGAATGAAATATTATATACAAAATGAAAAAAATTAGACATGACAAGGTGAGATATAAGAGAGAGATATACAAGTCTAATGGGAGAAAAAACTGACTAGTCAACGTTACGCCAAGTCAGGTATCATCAGGACGTCCACCAAAGGAAAATCACATTGGAGGAGATATAGCACAACTTAGAACGTATACCTAATTATTAATAGTAGTTACAGGTGGTAAGAAACTATTAGAATTATTATCCGTGAGGATTGTATTGGTATTGTTTCTGCTATTTATAGGATAAACAGTCCGACAAGTGGGCCTTGTAGTCCTGTTTACCAACCTCTGACTTGAGTGGAAGAGACAGGAAATAAATTTCTTCAGAGCCACGAAATAAATAACTGACTTGGTGGGAATCGAACCTCCAATCAACTGGACCTGATACTCTTCTAATCCCCCAACGTGTACGGCCATCACGTCCTCCGTTAAGAGTTATAGCGCTTCAAACTATTCCGGACCAGCAATAGAGCATCCTGGGCCTACAGAATTTCGAGTGGAAACATGAATGAATGAAATAGTACTGCGTTAGGTATCGAAATATTACTGGTACTAATTGGTAATAAAATATTAAATTTGTTCACATCAGCATCTGAGTAACAGCGTATCCAACTATACAGATATATCTGCAGCCCGATTGGTAAAGCAGTTAAGCTGAATTTGGTCCAAAATGGAATTGTGCCATTTGTCTTGTGCCTCCGTGGTTAAGAGATGCCTTGGCTTGTATTTTGTTTCTTAGTCCCCTAGTTTATCTATTTTTTAAAACATTACAATGTATTTACACTTTTTATATATGATTGGGAGGATCTCTTGAACTTCACTTGATGCATTGAAATAAAAAGATGGGGATAGGACTTAGCTTGAAGATAGGAATAAGACTACACTTTTTTAATTTGGCTTGAAATTTTCATTTTTTCTTCTTTTTTTTTTTTTTTTCTTAGCCCCTTTAGGTTTGAAGATTTCTAATCTGGATTAGGATTAGGTTGGAGAGGAATCTCTTTCACTGTACTGCGCACATTTTAAGAGGAGGATGAGAAAATGGAAGGTTCTAATTTCTTTCTTTATTTATTAACATTAGATTTTTCCGGTGATGGGGCACACCGTGTCCTTTTCCTTTTATTTGTTTATTTTATTTATTTCTCAGTTCAGGCTGAGACTTTGTACTTGATCTTGCCACGTTTGTGGCCGTCCTGCTGAGGTGAGTGTCCTGAAAAGAGGGTTAGTACTGTATTTCAGACTGTCAACAAATTTAATGTGTCTGCGTTTTATGAAGTCTGTAACTGTCGGTAAGTTGAGAGAAGTGTGTAGGAGGTCCATTTTTGTTTTGTTTAATGTTGTGTGTCTCACTATGCCCTGCAGTACGCCATTTTGAAACTGTTGGAGCTTGTTTGCTGTTGCCGGTGTGATGGTACTTAATAGTGGTGGCTTGAAATAGAGACACTGCTTATAGTAAGATTGTATATTAAGCCAAATTCTACGAGAATCAGTTGTATATAAAATTAAAAGAAAAACATTGTAAATAATTTATTAACAAAAAAGGATTTATAAAAAAAAAAATAATAAAATACTACGAGAATGTCACGATTCCGCTTCCCTAAGTACAATAAACTCCTTCTGAACCAAATTCGACTTGACCAATTATTCACCATGGCTGTATATATATAGCTTTGCTCATCTGATTTTGAGAAAGTCGAAGCCTCCGATCCGCACATGATTAGGGTCTCATACAATCTAAACTTTGTACTCCAAGTGTGATGATGGTTTCTGAAGAGATTTACTGACCCGAGGAAGCTTCTGTTGGATATCATTATTCTCCTTCTTGTTTATGTTGTTATTATAACAACAAAATAGATACTAACTATATATAGATAACTAACCATCCTAATAAGTAAGAAGGTTAATAAAACAAAATACGTTTTTATTATATTTAAAATTTGAAAAAAGAAAAAGGAATGCAAACGTATTGGGGTGATAGGTCTTTATCTAGAATCATCAAAGCTAATCGACTAATTACCAATTTACAAGAGCAGAAGATCAAGACATAAAATTATTGTTAGATTCCTAACAGTATTGTAACAACTTTCATTCTTATGGCGTCCGTTCGGCGCTGCAACCAATTGGGGAAGACCTTTAAACCTCACCAGCTGCGAGCTCATTGTGTGGTGAGCTACCGTAACATGTAGATGCATACCTTACCTCAGTTTATCGTATTTTTTTTGCCAATAAATGGCCCAAATTTTTCTCTATCTTAAATTTTTCTCTGTGGCTAGGGTTGGTGTTATGTTATCATTCTTGGTCATTTATGGTACATTAATGATTTTTATTGTTTATTTCTTCATATGGACCTTGGATCCAAAACCTACAAACCTGGTCACAGTATGTATTTAATGTTGTATTTGCTGAGGAAAGCTGAATGTTGTTCTCCTCAGTAAATAAAACATTCGGATAAAGGAAGAGTACACCGTCCCTTCATATTCTCAGGTAGAATCTCTCAAGAAGAAGTCCAACAAGATTTACCTGTTTATACATTTCATTTTTAATATTTTCCAAAAATTCAAGTTATCGGGAGCTTTAGTATGGAAAGAAAAATATGATTATGGGTAATGAGTATATTTCGGTAATTATTTTATTAGGAAATAAATGTTTTAATTGACATTTCCAAGTATAGCTGACAATGTTTATTTATTAATTGTCAGTATTTTTAAATATGTTTGCTTTGAAGAGAAAAGAGTTAACAGGGACATAATCCCGACAAGATCCAGGGCAAATCTTTTCTCTTCAAAACAGAAATATAGATGACATAAGTTGGTTGAAACGTCCAGGATTGTAAAGTATAAGAGAAGTTTTATTATTATTGATTTTATTATTGTTTACAATATCAATTGAGGGTTATTATTTTTTTATTGCTATGCCATTGTGGAAGTTGGTACTATTTATTCGCCAACATCGGCCGGGGTGATGTATTTAGCCCCAGTAATATCCATTTCCGTATCCATTTCCGTATCCATTTCTGTATCCATTTCCGTATCCATGTCCGTATCCTCCCCAACCATAGCCACGATATTGTGGTTCTGGCTCAGGCATGGCGGCCACCGCTGAGAGCCCAATGATGAGGGCTATGACGACCCCGAAAATCTGGAAAAAATCAAAATATCAACTAAAATTTATAATTTATACCTTAATGATTTATAGTTTTGAAGGAGTAAGCTACCCGGAACGGGCTAATGTTCATGGAATTTGTCCTGTATCTCTATAACCCACGTAGGGTTTTGAGTTATGTACGTGAAATAAATAGTAATGGTCTGAATAATAATCTAGTAATGATTTGTCCTAGGAAATGGTGGTTAAAACGTTCAGGAGGTGCTGTAAGCTGTTGTTAGTCGTTGAAAACATTTTACTCATTAAATGGTGGCCTTCAACACGAAATTTCAAAACAAATTATAAAATTTAATAATGTTAATTGTCCATAAATATATAAAAATAAAATACACCATTAAAACTATATAGGGTATTAGTTGGAGTTACATCTTAGAGATTTATTATTATTGTTTTAGCGTTTATGAGGAGATGATTAAACAATAATTTTATAATACGATTAAAACAAACAGTAAAGAAACATGATAAAAATGTAAGACAAAAGATTGTTATTGAAAATTTTATTATCTTTTAGATCTTACGGTGTTCGAAAAAATAATTTCTGTGAAGAATGTTCGGTCCATTGGAGAGTGAGACCTCTGGAGAATATAGGCGATTACACAACCCAGAATTGTGAAGCATGCTGCCGGTTAATATTATTGAGTTGATAGCCTCACGAAGATTAAGATGGGCTTAGTAACGAACCAATTCCTATAAATTCAATAAGCACAGTCCTGAATGGGAAGCGTCTGAGGGTTAGACCTAAACGTAGTTGGGAGGATTACGTTAAGGGTGATCTGTCAGATTTAGGTTTGGGCAGTGTTTGGTAGTATCGGCGTCGAACCTTCGGGTTTGATAAGCCTTGTTATTATTATTATCTTTTAGAAAGCAGCTTCAAGGAATGTCTTATTTACTATTTTAGGTTAAGTAATAAATATTTGTTTCTATTTTTTTTAATTATAGCTTATAGTCAGTGAAAGTACATATCTTATTTTGAAAAAAAAAATACATAAAATGCTTTTCACTTTAATTGGAAAAGTTCAAGGAGTGGTTGACAAATTATGTCCGCTTCTCTATCATTGCAAAATTCTTTATAAATATAAATGTATTAATACACATTTCGAAATATTATTTGAGTATGTTATATATTAATTGTACATGTGAGGGTTTAATTCACTTTTTCAAGTTTTTCCCTTGTTTAGTCAAGCAATTTCGTCTTACACAACACTTTGCCGCTATATTTCTCATTGGTTTAGGCCGGTTCTAACCCTGAGCTTTCGGGAGCATAAAGCATTGCTTGAAAAAATAAGGGAGAGATATGAAAAAGTCAATTTTTGAAATTTCGGAGTTACACGCTTTTAACGCCTCTTTTTTAAAATGATTGACAAAATAACATTTTAAACACCTCCAATTACTGCAAGCAATAAAAATATATTGCATACATCAATTATTAGTTTATTATGCGTAAAAAGGAATTTCATATTTTTCAAGAATAAAATTTCATATTCAGAATTTTGGCAACATTTGGGTTTCTTAATGTTTCAATTGGTATGTGAAATGAAAAATTTTTATTTTTAGATTAGTGTATTGATATTTACAACTGTAATAATATTACAACAAGTAAATCTGCTAATATGAACAAATGACATGGAAAAAACAATACTTGTGGAGAAACTACCCATCGCTATCACTCCAATAGAAATGAAAATAAAAATTAAACTTCATTTTTAATACATTAATATTTTGATGAAATTGTAAGCTCTGATATCTCAATGGTGGAGATATTAGACAGTGAAAAATGAAGTGAATAATCAAATGTGGCTTTAATATTTTCAAAAATATTATTATTCTTTATTTACGTTCTGATTTCATAAATATGTTTTGTTTTTTTTGTATTGAAAGAAAAAGAATTTCCTAAAACTGCCTTGGCTTAAACGGTTAAGTAAATTCAAGCAATTTTATTCAGGAATAAACCGATTGTTGTTTCTTCTAGATTTTAAAAGTGATTTAAAGTTCTATTTTCTACTTACATAATAGAAATTCATGTTCGATATGAAGAGTCTGCAAGATGACTGATGCCTCACATTTGATCCCCAGAGCTTTTATACACACAGATGTTGACGTGCATCTGCTCACACATCGGCAAACGTGAGGTAATCCATTTCAGATTTTTATTTTTTCCCATATTTTCACTCAGACTAGGCATGCTAGTTTAAATGAAAACATTGAATCATCGCCTTATTTACAATATTCGCATGTTTATCTAACATCATTGGAATTTAGGAAATAGAACATGAAATAAAAACATAAAAGACATACCCAAAGTTGAGAGTTTCTCCACACCTAAGAACTGTACTGACTTCAAGACAAATGTCGTACAGACGTGTCGTTTCCCCAAATCACACTCAAGCCTCAGATTTTTTTTTCTCCAGATCATAAATTTATTTAGTAATAATGAAGAGCAGTTATTGTTTGATATTTTATTTGTCTATGCTATAAATGCTAAGACATTTATTTTATTCAGTAACCACGCTCCGGCGTTATGAAAATATAGTAAAAATGTAAACAATAACTAGGATATTATATTGTAAATAAATATTTAGGAAACGCACTTCCTACCGAAAATATTGTTGTTACATAAGATAACGAATATGGACTGAGATAGGTTTGTATGTTATTTATTGTACATAAAGTTGTGATTGTGTATTAGTTGGCTGTTTATAATTGGAGGCGTAAAATCTATTGGTCATCCAACACCTTAGTTTGGTTTCGCTTATATATATATATATATACATAACTTGCTTATATTATATATATATATATATATATATATATATATATATATATATATATATATATATATATATACATATATTTATATATAGGAGTTAGATATTATTAATTAATCCTTCTTATGGTAGAAAGGCGATGACCTTATTAACATACCATTTGCAATTCCCAAAATCATTGATACATTGCCAGGTAGTCCTATTTTATGCATCAATCTTTTGTAAAAGGTACAACCTTCAAAGACATGGACTATCGTTAAGCTCTTGTTGCACTTCTCGCGGATATTGGCGGGTGTTCTTTAGTGATTAGTGAGCGTGGGTGAGCCTTGTATGTCCTGTCCTAAGGCCTGGAAGGACCAATTCCTCTCTTCAGGTGCTACGGCAGGAGCTGCTCCTTGGAATTATATCAATTTTTATATGTTTCAGTTTGTTTGGAGGGATATTGTCCCATAAGACCTGCCACTCTTGGAGTACGCTCTGTCTTAGTGGTCGCGCTAGCTCGGGTGGGGTCAAGGTAGCATTACCGCTTGTATATTGTGATTGCTTCTAAATAATATTGTATAACATAATTACTGTATGTATAATATAATTTAATTTCGTTATTGTGCTGTAAATTCCGAGATAGAGACAGTTTGTGGCAGTTAAATTATTTAATTTCTTATCACCCAAGGATGGAAACCTAGGCCTTACCGAGCAATATAATATGGGTACCATTAATTGGGGATAAAATCTGGCACCTGCGTGGACTATTTAGATAAGTACGATACCAACCATATAACGAACCATAATAAAGGGGTTGTAATAAATAGTGGACTTTTTTTTAAAAACGTAAGTTGTAATTTTTTGTTAACTTATTGCTTAAATCAGATAGTTTAATGATATAAATATGTAGTCAAATAGGCTAAGAGGTGATTAATATCCTCAGTTTCCTTCGTGAACAATCTCAACCTTCGTTCGAAACTACTGTTATTACCTCAAATTACATCGAAAGATATTTCCTTGTATTTATTACCTTAACATATCTGTACTCTTATTATTAGGTGCCTTTTTAAACTCTTTTATCAGTACTGTTCGTTACAGTCACAATTTTTCTGATAGAGGTTTCATGTCATGAAGATACATCACTCACCATTAATTAGGTCAGTTACATCCTTTGTGTCTACAATTAATGCCGCAATAAAGAAGAGTTGGAAAACGAGGATTAGCGTAAAGAAGTAATTAGGAAGTAATAATTTTCGTAATAGCTGTTACTTACCTTGACCGATGATCTCTATGGCAACTGCTTTGCAGGGGGGGTGATTTGCTCTTATCAAAGGTTAGTCGCTTTTAATAGGCTGAGTGAGCCCGAGGTGGCTCTCCGGATCCAAAAGCGTGTATTAAAGGTTTTTAATATAATAAATGATTTCCCGGCAAAGTGTCGGCTAAGGGATTAAACAAAAATATAAAGAAATATTAAACAAAGTATGGAATTCATTTAAGTATATAATAAATAACACATCATGATATTATCGGATCTTATTGTAATCAACATTAACTGTTATTTACCTAGGAGAAAAGACTATTTTGGTTCAGCCGAGCTTTGCAAGGAAACTGAATTTAGGATCGATTACGTTCAGAGAGAACTTGTTTTTTTAATTGCGTTTCAGTATATCTCTTGCTGAAGTATGTTAATTATAAAGATGATACTGCTTTAATTAATATTAAAAATGAATTAACTCCAATCGTAGCATTTTTCTGTGATAAATACACAACCAATTAACGTGAGTAACTTTTGAAATATAAACATAACTTGAAGTTTCACCAAATATAGGCTAAAGTATGGTTTCACAACTATGTGATAGGTTAGAGGAGAAATTAGTTGACTGGAACTTCTAATGTAAGGATAGAGATAGTTTGGGGTGCAGTCAATTAAAACCACCATAGTAAGTGCATACTTATTTATTGTGTGCCGACGTTTCGACCTACATTATAGGTCTTCTTCAGGGCTGTGAGAGAAAACAGACAAAACAAAATAACTATAAAATTACATTACAGTACCAAGAAAATGATAATACAATAATGCAAAGCAACAGAAAAATAGGGTAGGAATAATATGAATAAAACTTATCTAAGAATAAATGAACAGAAAAGTGATAATGCAAATAAAATACAAAGAGAAAAACAAAAAAGAAAAATTGGTAAACAGAATGAAATATTATATACAAAATGAAAAAAATTAGACATGACAAGGTGAGATATAAGAGAGAGATATACAAGTCTAATGGGAGAAAAAACTGACTAGTCAACGTTACGCCAAGTCAGGTATCATCAGGACGTCCACCAAAGGAAAATCACATTGGAGGAGATATAGCACAACTTAGAACGTATACCTAATTATTAATAGTAGTTACAGGTGGTAAGAAACTATTAGAATTATTATCCGTGAGGATTGTATTGGTATTGTTTCTGCTATTTATAGGATAAACAGTCCGACAAGTGGGCCTTGTAGTCCTGTTTACCAACCTCTGACTTGAGTGGAAGAGACAGGAAATAAATTTCTTCAGAGCCACGAAATAAATAACTGACTTGGTGGGAATCGAACCTCCAATCAACTGGACCTGATACTCTTCTAATCCCCCAACGTGTACGGCCATCACGTCCTCCGTTAAGAGTTATAGCGCTTCAAACTATTCCGGACCAGCAATAGAGCATCCTGGGCCTACAGAATTTCGAGTGGAAACATGAATGAATGAAATAGTACTGCGTTAGGTATCGAAATATTACTGGTACTAATTGGTAATAAAATATTAAATTTGTTCACATCAGCATCTGAGTAACAGCGTATCCAACTATACAGATATATCTGCAGCCCGATTGGTAAAGCAGTTAAGCTGAATTTGGTCCAAAATGGAATTGTGCCATTTGTCTTGTGCCTCCGTGGTTAAGAGATGCCTTGGCTTGTATTTTGTTTCTTAGTCCCCTAGTTTATCTATTTTTTAAAACATTACAATGTATTTACACTTTTTATATATGATTGGGAGGATCTCTTGAACTTCACTTGATGCATTGAAATAAAAAGATGGGGATAGGACTTAGCTTGAAGATAGGAATAAGACTACACTTTTTTAATTTGGCTTGAAATTTTCATTTTTTCTTCTTTTTTTTTTTTTTTTCTTAGCCCCTTTAGGTTTGAAGATTTCTAATCTGGATTAGGATTAGGTTGGAGAGGAATCTCTTTCACTGTACTGCGCACATTTTAAGAGGAGGATGAGAAAATGGAAGGTTCTAATTTCTTTCTTTATTTATTAACATTAGATTTTTCCGGTGATGGGGCACACCGTGTCCTTTTCCTTTTATTTGTTTATTTTATTTATTTCTCAGTTCAGGCTGAGACTTTGTACTTGATCTTGCCACGTTTGTGGCCGTCCTGCTGAGGTGAGTGTCCTGAAAAGAGGGTTAGTACTGTATTTCAGACTGTCAACAAATTTAATGTGTCTGCGTTTTATGAAGTCTGTAACTGTCGGTAAGTTGAGAGAAGTGTGTAGGAGGTCCATTTTTGTTTAGTTTAATGTTGTGTGTCTCACTATGCCCTGCAGTACGCCATTTTGAAACTGTTGGAGCTTGTTTGCTGTTGCCGGTGTGATGGTACTTAATAGTGGTGGCTTGAAATAGAGACACTGCTTATAGTAAGATTGTATATTAAGCCAAATTCTACGAGAATCAGTTGTATATAAAATTAAAAGAAAAACATTGTAAATAATTTATTAACAAAAAAGGATTTATAAAAAAAAAAATAATAAAATACTACGAGAATGTCACGATTCCGCTTCCCTAAGTACAATAAACTCCTTCTGAACCAAATTCGACTTGACCAATTATTCACCATGGCTGTATATATATAGCTTTGCTCATCTGATTTTGAGAAAGTCGAAGCCTCCGATCCGCACATGATTAGGGTCTCATACAATCTAAACTTTGTACTCCAAGTGTGATGATGGTTTCTGAAGAGATTTACTGACCCGAGGAAGCTTCTGTTGGATATCATTATTCTCCTTCTTGTTTATGTTGTTATTATAACAACAAAATAGATACTAACTATATATAGATAACTAACCATCCTAATAAGTAAGAAGGTTAATAAAACAAAATACGTTTTTATTATATTTAAAATTTGAAAAAAGAAAAAGGAATGCAAACGTATTGGGGTGATAGGTCTTTATCTAGAATCATCAAAGCTAATCGACTAATTACCAATTTACAAGAGCAGAAGATCAAGACATAAAATTATTGTTAGATTCCTAACAGTATTGTAACAACTTTCATTCTTATGGCGTCCGTTCGGCGCTGCAACCAATTGGGGAAGACCTTTAAACCTCACCAGCTGCGAGCTCATTGTGTGGTGAGCTACCGTAACATGTAGATGCATACCTTACCTCAGTTTATCGTTTTTTTTTTGCCAATAAATGGCCCAAATTTTTCTCTATCTTAACTTTTTCTCTGTGGCTAGGGTTGGTGTTATGTTATCATTCTTGGTCATTTATGGTACATTAATGATTTTTATTGTTTATTTCTTCATATGGACCTTGGATCCAAAACCTACAAACTTGGTCACAGTATGTATTTAATGTTGTATTTGCTGAGGAAAGCTGAATGTTGTTCTCCTCAGTAAATAAAACATTCGGATAAAGGAAGAGTACACCGTCCCTTCATATTCTCAGGTAGAATCTCTCAAGAAGAAGTCCAACAAGATTTACCTGTTTATACATTTCATTTTTAATATTTTCCAAAAATTCAAGTTATCGGGAGCTTTAGTATGGAAAGAAAAATATGATTATGGGTAATGAGTATATTTCGGTAATTATTTTATTAGGAAATAAATGTTTTAATTGACATTTCCAAGTATAGCTGACAATGTTTATTTATTAATTGTCAGTATTTTTAAATATGTTTGCTTTGAAGAGAAAAGAGTTAACAGGGACATAATCCCGACAAGATCCAGGGCAAATCTTTTCTCTTCAAAACAGAAATATAGATGACATAAGTTGGTTGAAACGTCCAGGATTGTAAAGTATAAGAGAAGTTTTATTATTATTGATTTTATTATTGTTTACAATATCAATTGAGGGTTATTATTTTTTTATTGCTATGCCATTGTGGAAGTTGGTACTATTTATTCGCCAACATCGGCCGGGGTGATGTATTTAGCCCCAGTAATATCCATTTCCGTATCCATTTCCGTATCCATTTCTGTATCCATTTCCGTATCCATGTCCGTATCCTCCCCAACCATAGCCACGATATTGTGGTTCTGGCTCAGGCATGGCGGCCACCGCTGAGAGCCCAATGATGAGGGCTATGACGACCCCGAAAATCTGGAAAAAATCAAAATATCAACTAAAATTTATAATTTATACCTTAATGATTTATAGTTTTGAAGGAGTAAGCTACCCGGAACGGGCTAATGTTCATGGAATTTGTCCTGTATCTCTATAACCCACGTAGGGTTTTGAGTTATGTACGTGAAATAAATAGTAATGGTCTGAATAATAATCTAGTAATGATTTGTCCTAGGAAATGGTGGTTAAAACGTTCAGGAGGTGCTGTAAGCTGTTGTTAGTCGTTGAAAACATTTTACTCATTAAATGGTGGCCTTCAACACGAAATTTCAAAACAAATTATAAAATTTAATAATGTTAATTGTCCATAAATATATAAAAATAAAATACACCATTAAAACTATATAGGGTATTAGTTGGAGTTACATCTTAGAGATTTATTATTATTGTTTTAGCGTTTATGAGGAGATGATTAAACAATAATTTTATAATACGATTAAAACAAACAGTAAAGAAACATGATAAAAATGTAAGACAAAAGATTGTTATTGAAAATTTTATTATCTTTTAGATCTTACGGTGTTCGAAAAAATAATTTCTGTGAAGAATGTTCGGTCCATTGGAGAGTGAGACCTCTGGAGAATATAGGCGATTACACAACCCAGAATTGTGAAGCATGCTGCCGGTTAATATTATTGAGTTGATAGCCTCACGAAGATTAAGATGGGCTTAGTAACGAACCAATTCCTATAAATTCAATAAGCACAGTCCTGAATGGGAAGCGTCTGAGGGTTAGACCTAAACGTAGTTGGGAGGATTACGTTAAGGGTGATCTGTCAGATTTAGGTTTGGGCAGTGTTTGGTAGTATCGGCGTCGAACCTTCGGGTTTGATAAGCCTTGTTATTATTATTATCTTTTAGAAAGCAGCTTCAAGGAATGTCTTATTTACTATTTTAGGTTAAGTAATAAATATTTGTTTCTATTTTTTTTAATTATAGCTTATAGTCAGTGAAAGTACATATCTTATTTTGAAAAAAAAAATACATAAAATGCTTTTCACTTTAATTGGAAAAGTTCAAGGAGTGGTTGACAAATTATGTCCGCTTCTCTATCATTGCAAAATTCTTTAGAAATATAAATGTATTAATACACATTTCGAAATATTATTTGAGTATGTTATATATTAATTGTACATGTGAGGGTTTAATTCACTTTTTCAAGTTTTTCCCTTGTTTAGTCAAGCAATTTCGTCTTACACAACACTTTGCCGCTATATTTCTCATTGGTTTAGGCCGGTTCTAACCCTGAGCTTTCGGGAGCATAAAGCATTGCTTGAAAAAATAAGGGAGAGATATGAAAAAGTCAATTTTTGAAATTTCGGAGTTACACGCTTTTAACGCCTCTTTTTTAAAATGATTGACAAAATAACATTTTAAACACCTCCAATTACTGCAAGCAATAAAAATATATTGCATACATCAATTATTAGTTTATTATGCGTAAAAAGGAATTTCATATTTTTCAAGAATAAAATTTCATATTCAGAATTTTGGCAACATTTGGGTTTCTTAATGTTTCAATTGGTATGTGAAATGAAAAATTTTTATTTTTAGATTAGTGTATTGATATTTACAACTGTAATAATATTACAACAAGTAAATCTGCTAATATGAACAAATGACATGGAAAAAACAATACTTGTGGAGAAACTACCCATCGCTATCACTCCAATAGAAATGAAAATAAAAATTAAACTTCATTTTTAATACATTAATATTTTGATGAAATTGTAAGCTCTGATATCTCAATGGTGGAGATATTAGACAGTGAAAAATGAAGTGAATAATCAAATGTGGCTTTAATATTTTCAAAAATATTATTATTCTTTATTTACGTTCTGATTTCATAAATATGTTTTGTTTTTTTTGTATTGAAAGAAAAAGAATTTCCTAAAATTGCCTTGGCTTAAACGGTCAAGTAAATTCAAGCAATATTAGTCAGGAATAAACCGATTGTTGTTTCTTCTAGATTTTAAAAGTGAATTAAAGTTCTATTTTCTACTTACATAATAGAAATTCATGTTCGATATGATGGATCTGCAGGATGACTGATGCCTCACATTTGATCCACAGAGCTTTTATACGCAAAGATGTTGACGTGCATCTGCTCACACACCGGCAAACGTGAGATAATCCATTTCAGATTTTTATTTTTTCCCATATTTTCACTCAGACTAGGCATGCTAGTTTGAATGAAAACATTGAATCATCGTCTTATTTACAATATTCGCATTTTTATCTAACATCATTAGAATTTAGGAAATAGAACATGAAAAAAACATAAAATACATGCCCAAAGTTGAGAGTTTCTCCACACATAAGAACTGTACTGACTTGAAGACAAATGTCGTACAGACGTGTCGTTTCCCCAAATCACACTCAAGCCTCAGATTTTTTTTTCTCCAGATCATAAATTTATTTAGTAATAATGAAGAGCAGTTATTGTTTGATATTTTATTTGTCTATGCTATAAATGCTAAGACATTTATTTTATTCAGTAACCACGCTCCGGCGTTATGAAAATATAGTAAAAATGTAAACAATAACTAGGATATTATATTGTAAATAAATATTTAGGAAACGCACTTCCTACCGAAAATATTGTTGTTACATAAGATAACGAATATGGACTGAGATAGGTTTGTATGTTATTTATTGTACATAAAGTTGTGATTGTGTATTAGTTGGCTGTTTATAATTGGAGGCGTAAAATCTATTGGTCATCCAACACCTTAGTTTGGTTTCGCTTATATATATATATATATATATATATATATATATACATAACTTGCTTATATTATATATATATATATATATATATATACATATATTTATATATAGGAGTTAGATATTATTAATTAATCCTTCTTATGGTAGAAAGGCGATGACCTTATTAACATACCATTTGCAATTCCCAAAATCATTGATACATTGGCAGCTAGTTCTATTTTATGCATCAATCTTTTGTAAAAGGTACAACCTTCAAAGACATGGACTATCGTTAAGCCCTTGTTGCACTTCTCGCGGATATTGGCGGGTGTTCTTTAGTGATTGAGTGATCGTGGGTGAGCCTTGTATGTCCTGTCCTAAGGCGTGGAGGACCGCTTCCTCTCTTCAGGTGCTACGGCAGGAGCTGCTCCTTGCAATTATATCAATTTTTATATGTTTCAGTTTATTTGGAGGGATATTGTCCCATAAGACCTGCCACTCTTGGAGTACGCTCTGTCTTAGTGGTCACGCTATCTCGGGTGGGGTCAAGGTAGCATTACATCTTGTATATTGTAATTGCTTCTAAATAATATTGTATAACATAATTACTGTATGTATAATATAATATAATTTAAAAATTTATATCATAATTGTTTCTAAATGAAATGTTTTAGTATTGTTCGTTATTGTGCTGTAAATTCCGAGATAGAGATAGTTTGTGGCAGTTAAATTATTTAATTTCTTATCACCCAAGGATGGAAACCTAGGCCTTACCGAGCAATATAATATGGGTACCATTAATTGGGGATAAAATCTGGCATCTCCGTGGACAATTTAGATAATTACGATACCAACCATATAACGAACCATAATAAAGGGGTTGTAATAAATAGTGCACTTTTTTTTAAAAACGTAAGTTGTAATTCTTGGTGAACTTATTGCTTAAATCAGATAATTTAATGAGATAAATATGTAGTCAAATAGGCTAAGAGGTGATTAATAATCTCAGTTTCCTTCGTGAGCCATCTTAACCTTCGTTCGAAACTACTATTATTACCTGAAATTACCTTGGGTATAATTTCCTTGTATTTATTACCTTAACATGTCTGTACTCTTATTATTAGGTGCCTTTTTAAACTCTTTTATCAGCACTGTTCATTACAGTTACAATTATTCTCATAGAGGCTTCATGTCATGAAGAAACATTACAAGATACAGGTTTTTAATATATTAAATAATTTCCCGGCAAAGTGTCGGCTAAGGGATTAAACAAAAATATAAAGAAATATTAAACAAAGTATGGAATTCATGTAAGTATATAATAAATAACACATCATGATATTATCGGATCTTATTGTAATTAACATTAACTGTTATTTACTTAGGAGAAAAGACTATTTTGGTTCAGCCGAGCTTTGCAAGGAAACTGAATTTAGGATCGATTACGTTCAGAGAGAACTTGATTTTTTAATTGCGTTTCAGTATATCTCTTGCTTAACGAGGGTAACTTTTGAAATATAAACATAACTTGAAGTTTCACCAAATATAGGCTAAAGTATAGTTTCACAACTATGTGATAGGTTAGAGAAGAAATTAGTTGACTGGAACTTCTAATGTAAGGATGGAGATAGTTGGGGGTGCAATCAATTGAAACACCATGAGTGCATACTTATTTATTGTTTGCCGACGTTTCGAACTACATAATAGGTCATCTTTAGGGCTGTGAAAGAAAACAGACAAAACAAAATAACTATAAAATTACATTGCAGTAGGTACCAAGAAAATGATAACATAATAATGTAGAGTAAGAGAAAAAATTGAACAAAATAGTAAAGGAATAATATGAATAAAAATTATCTAAGAATAAATGTATAGAAAGGTGATAATGCAAATAAAATACAGAGAGAAAAACAAAAAAGAAAAATTGGTAAACAGAATGAAAAATTATATACAAAATGAAAAAAATTAGACATGACAAGGTGAGATATAAGAGAGAGATATGCAAGTCAGGTATCATCAGGACGTCTACCGAAGTAAAATCACATTAGAGGAGATATATTACAGCACAACTTATAACGTATACCTAACTATTAATAATCGTTACAGGTGGTATGAAACTGAGAGAGAGAGAAGAAAACACTTTATTGAAGCATTACAATCTGCCTGTTGTGGGCAATAAGTAATGGTGCTATGTGGCTTACAATCATTCCATAAAAAATCAATGATATAAACGAAATAAATGCATAAATAAATATATACAAGCGAAAAAATATATACAAAAATAAAGTAAAAAAAATATATATATATATAATAGAAAAATATAATAATAATAAATAAAACATAAAAGAAATATACTGTACACATTCGTACTCTATTTACAATTTGCCTGGGGTCCCCGAACTGAGCTTCTTCCTCATGAATGAGGGCAAAGCAGGAGTCCGGGAGGCCCCAGCCCCCTTTCCCAGCCGCGTCACTGGCATTAAACGCCAATGGAAGCTGGTTAAGGGCGCTTCACACACACACACAGGTCGTGAGTGGAGAATCTGGCCAGTGCCAGTACTCCAAATAACATTATTATATCAAGTCTCGAGGCCATTGCCGGTTTAGGCGGCGGGGTGGGTTATATGGATGTGTGGAACTGGATAATGACTGAGCCAGGGGGTTGGGATGACAGGCAAGGTTTTTTTTTTTTTTTTTTTTTTTTAATAATGTCTTTATTTATTCTGGGACGAGTCCCTATAGAATAACAATACAGGCATTGTAAGCTATTAAATCTTAGAGTGTTAAATAATTACTTTTAATTAATTATTACAATTAATTTAATTAGTGAGAACGAATAAAAAAAATGAACAAATAAAAAATGTGAATTACCTACAATAACAGTATTTCAAAAACATATTAGAAGAAAAGAAAGAAAAAAAATTAAAATAAGTTTACAATAATTATATAAGAGAAACAAATTTATGGTCACATATATCAAATTTATGCCAAGAAAAAAAACAAAAAAGAAAGATTAAACAAGATTATCCGAGATTTACCTTTCATCCCTTTTTGTCCTTTTTAATATCTATCTATATGACATTAATAATACATATGTACGTGGTTTAAATTCCACACACTCAAATATATGAATACAAAATAACACACACAAATGTACATCTAAAAACATCATTCATTCATCGAATAAACAGAGCATTAAGTCAATACTGATCCCCTACTGTTTTCGATTTTTGGGAATTGTAGGGATAATAGGTGCTGGAATATACGGGATTTGAAGGTTGGAAGATTATTGGAACGATGAATGGAAGAAGGTATAGAGTTCCAAAGGGAGGAGGATCGGATCAGGAAAGCTCTGTCAAAAGCTGCAGTTCGGTGGGATGCTGTATATAGATCAGAGAGCCGAGAACGGGTGTTGCGGGAGAGGACTGTGGTTTTGAATTGAAGGAGATCGAAAATGTAAGATGGTCGACGGGATTGGATAACTTGGTAAAGGAAAGATGCTAGGACGTACTTACGGCGGTAGGAAGGGTAGAGCCATTTCAATTCTTCGTAATATCGGGTCACCGAGGCATCTCTAGGGATCCCAAAGATGAATCGAACGAAGCAATTAAGCAACCGCTTTAATTTTGCTTCGAGATCCCCAGAGATACCCCCATACACCGAACAACAATAGTCAAAATGGGGGAAAATTAGGGAAGAAACTAGGAGTTTACGGATTTCAAAAGGGAACAGGTGACGAAGGTAATTGAGACGCTTTAAGGTGGAGAAGGTACGACGAGAAATTTCAGAGATATGGTTTTTCCAGGAAAGGGTCTGATCAAAAGTAATTCCCAGGTTTTTGACAGTTGGGTAGAATTTGATAGGATTATTGTTTAGAAGGAGGATTGGATTATGTGGAATAGTTTTAAGGAAGTAGTTTGACCCTATTATTATTGCCTTGGTTTTGTCCACGTTCAACTTTAGCTTGTTATCCATTGCCCATCGATTTATTCGATTCAGGTCATCTTGGAGTTTTTCGGTGGCTAATATTAGATCGGAAGGGGAAAAGGATAGGTACACCTGAAAGTCATCGGCATAGAGATGATACTGGGAATGTCGGATAAGAAGTGGAAGGTCGTTTATGTAAATGGCAAATAGGGTGGGGGATAGTGATGAACCCTGTGGGACACCACAGGATAGCGGAAGGGTTATGGAGGGAGGTTGACCGGGGACCATAACATATTGGGAGCGATCTGAGAGGAAAGACTTGAACCATCCTAGAGCACTGTTGGATATAGGTAAGTTTCGTAGCTTGGCGAGAAGGATATTGTGGTCTACTGAGTCGAAGGCTTTGGAAAAATCTAAAAGGATCAGAATGGTTAATTTTTGCTGTTCAATTGCAGTATGGAGATCATGGGTGATTTTGAGGAGAGCGGATTGAGTTGAATAGCCTGGACGAAAGCCGGATTGGAGAGGGTTAATGAGGGAACGTTCTTCTAGAAAATTTGAAATTTGGTTTTGGGCTAGGCGTTCTAATGGTTTTGAGAGGTTAGGGAGAAGAGAGATAGGGCGGAAGTCATTTGGAGAGGAGGGATTTTCAACTTTATTTAGCGGGCGCACTAACGCGGTTTTCCAAGGCGTGGGAAATATGGAGTTTTGTAATGAGAAATTATAAATATGATGTAATACGGGCATTAAGTAATAAGGGTTTTGGTGAAAGTTTGAAAATTTAATTGGGATGAGGTCGAGGACGAAAGGAATGTTGAGATCATTATGGAGGGTTTTGTTGGAGACATAATAAGGAGCATTGGCAATAGTTCTCAGGACTTTGGATTGAAAGGATTGAATGCGTCTGATATTCGATTTTTTCGCGGTCCCCCACAGTTCCAGTCCATAGGTCCAAATAGGTTTGATGATGGTCTTGTATATTAGTAGTTTATTGTCTATTGAAAGATGGGAGGTCCTACATAGTAATCTGTATAGTTGGCTGAATCGTCTTTTAAGTTCTTGTCTTTTGAGTCCGGTATGAGGATTCCATGCAAGTCTTTTGTCTAGGAGAAAGCCAAGGTATCGTAGTGTGTCGGAAATGGGTAGGACGGTTTCATTGAATTGGACAGAAGGACATGCTCCCCGGCGAAGTGTAAAAGTCACGTGTTTGCATTTTTCCTCGTTGACTTTGATCCGCCATTGGTTATACCAAATTTCAATGAGTGAAAGGTGCCTTTGGAGGTTCGAGGAAGCCATTTTGGGATCTGGATGAGATGATAGGATAGCTGTGTCGTCTGCGAACGTTGCAAGGAAGGTTTCAGGAGTAGTTGGGATATCAGCGGTGTACAATATGTATAGGATAGGACCCAAGACGCTGCCCTGGGGGAATCCAGCTTGAATTGGGTAAAGATTGGAGTATTCGTTACCACAGTGTACTTGGAAGTAGTGATCAGAGAGGTAGGATCGAAGGACTAGGAATAAGGATTGAGGTAACTGGGTTTTGAGCTTGAACAGCAAACCGGCATGCCATACCCGGTCGAAAGCTTGTGCTACGTCCAGAAATGCGCCTGTGCAGTATTGTTTGTTTTCAAGAGCAGAGGATATGTGATCGACAACTCGGAGACCCTGCTGGACTGTAGAGTGCCTGGGACGGAATCCAAACTGGTGTGAAGGAATATCATTGGATTCTATTATGGGTAGGATTCGTTTCAGGAGGATTTTTTCGAAAATTTTTGAAAGAATAGGAAGCAGGCTGATGGGTCGGATGATGTGGCATTGGGTGGCTTGCCGGGTTTAGAGAATTGGATGATGACGAAGTGTTTCCACAGCAAAGGGAAGTGAGTTGTACGAAGGATACAGTTATGTAAGTAGGTAAGGAAAATAATCCCTTGTTGAGGAAGATGTTGAAGGATCTGGGTGGTTAGAAGGTCATGTCCAGGAGATTTGCGGACTTTGAACTTTTGTAAGAGGAATTTGACCTCAGAGGGATTTACCGCTTTAGGAGATAAGGATAGAGGGATGGGTGAAGAGAGGAATTCATTAATATTGGAAATGTGCGTAGAGTGGATATCAGGATGTGGGATAAATGTATTTGAAAGATGTTTGGCAAATTCTTCTGCAAATTCTTGTACTTTAATAGTTCCACCATTGAGATATCAGGGCTTACAATTTCATCAAAATATTAATGTATTAAAAATGAAGTTTAATTTTTATTTTCATTTCTATTGGAGTGCTACCGATGGGTAGTTTCTCCACAAGTATTTTTTTCCATGCCATTTGTTCAGATTAGCAGATTTACTTGTTGTAATATTATTACAGTTGTAAATATCAATACATTAATATAAAAATAATAATTTTTCATTTCACATACCAATTGAAACATTAAGAAACCCAAATGTTGCCAAAATTCTGAATATGAAATTTTATTCTTGAAAAATATGAAATTCCTTTTTACTCATAATAAACTAATAATTGATGTGTGCAATATTTTTTATTGCTAGTGGTAATTGGAGGTGCTTAAAATGTCATTTTGCCAATCATTTTAAAAAAGAGGCGTTAAAAGCGTGTAACTCCGAAATTTCAAAAATTGACTTTTTCATATTTCTCCCTTATTTATTCAAGCAATGCTTTATGCTCCCGAAAGTTCAGGGTTTGAACCGGCCTAAACCAATGAGAATAGCGGCAAAGTGTCCTGTAAGACGAAATTGCTTGACTAAACAAGTGACAAATTAGAAAAAGTGAATTGAACCCTCACATATACAATTAATATATAATATACTCAAATAATATTTCGAAATGTGTATTAATACATTTATATTTATAAAGAATTTTGCAATGATAGAGAAGCGGGCATAATTTGTCCACCACTCCTTGCACTTTTCCAATTAAAATGAAAATTAGACGCATTTTATTTATTCATTTTTTCAAAATAAGATATGTACTTTCACTGACTATAAGGTCTAATTAAAAAATAATAGAAAAAAATATTTATTACTTAACCTAAAATAGTAAATAAGATATTCCTTGAAGCTGCTTTCTAAAAGATAATAATAATAACAAGGCTTATAAAACCCGAAGGTTCGACGCCGATACTACCAACCACTGCCCAAACCCAAATCTGACAGATCACCCTTAACGTAATCCTCCCAACTACGTTTAGGTCTAACCCTCAGACGCTTCCCATTCAGGACTGTGCTTATTGAATTTATAGGAATTGGTTCGTTACTAAGCCGATCTTAATCTTCGTGAGGCTATCAACTCAATAATATTAACCGGCAGCATGCTTCACAATTATGGGTTGTGTAATCGCCTATATTCTCCAGAGGTCTCACTCTCCAATGGACCGAACATTCTTCACAGAAATTATTTTTTCGAACACCGTAAGATCTAAAAGATAATAAAATTTTCAATAACAATCTTTTGTCTTACATTTTTATCATGTTCATACTTCTTTACTGTTTGTTTTAATCGTAGTATAAAATTATTGTTTAGTCATCTCCTCATAAACGCTAAAACAATAATAATAAATCTCTAAGATGTAACTCCAACTAAAACTCTAACTAATACCCTATAAAGTTTTAATGGTGTATTTTATTTTTATATATTTATGGACAATTAACATTGTTAAATTTTATAATTTGTTTTGAAATTTCGTGTTGAAGGCCATCATTTAATGAGTAAAATGTTTTCAACGACTAACAACAGCTTACAGCTGCTCCTGAACGTTTTTTACCACCATTTCCTAGGACAAATCATTACTAGATCATTATTCAGACCATTACTATTTATTTCACGTACATAACTCAAAACTTTACGAGGGTTATAGAGATACAGGACAAATTCCATGATCATTAGCCCGTTCCGGGTAGCTCACTCCTTCAAAACTATAAATCATTAATGTATAAATTATAAATTTTAGTTGATATTTTGATTTTTTCCAGATTTTCGGGGTCGTCATAGCCCTCATCATTGGGCTCTCAGCGGTGGCCGCCATGCCTGAGCCAGAACCACAATATCGTAGCTATGGTTGGGGAGGATACGGAAATGGATACAGACATGGATACAGAAATGGATACGGAGGATATTACTGGGGCTAAATACATCACCCCGGCCGATGTTGGCGAATAAATAGTACCAACTTCCACAATGGCATAGCAATAAAAAAAATAATAACCCTCAATTGATATTGTAGACAATAATAAAATAAATAATAATAAAACTTCTCTTATATTTTACAATCCTGTCGTTTTTATTTTTGTAATTATTACGCAGGTTGTCACTTCGAACTGGTTCACAACACGTTTTAACTTTTCATTCATGGACGTTTCAACCAACATATGTCATCTATATTTCTGTTTTGAAGAGAAAAGATTTGCCCTGGATCTTGTCGGGATTATGTCCCTGTTAACTCATTTCTCTTCAAAGCAAAGATATTTAAAAATAATGACAATTAATAAAAAATAAACATTGTCAGCTATACTTGGAAATGTCAATTAAAACATTTATTTCCTAATAAAACAATTACCGAAATATACTCATTACACATAATCATATTTTTCTTTCCATACTAAAGCTCCCGATAACTTGTATTTTTGGAAAATACTAAAAAAGAAATGTATAAACAGGTAAATCTTGTTGGACTTCTTCTTGAGAGATTCTACCTGAGAATATGAAGGGACGGTGTACTCTTCCTTTATCCGAATGTTTTATTTATTGAGGAGAACAACATTCAGCTTTCCTCAGCATATACAACATTAAATACATACTGTGACCAGGTTTTTAGGTTTTAGATCCAAGGCCCAAATGAAGAAATAAACAATAAAAATCATTAATGTATCATAAATGACCAAGAATAATAACATAACACCAACCCTAGCCACAGAGAAAAAGTTAAGCTAGACAAAAATTTGGGCTATTTATCGGCAAAAAAAATACGATAAACTGAGGTAAGGTATGCATCTACATGTTAAGGTAGCTCACCACACAATGAGCTCACAGCTGGCGAGGTTTAAAGGTCTTCCCCAATTGGTCGCAGCGCCGAACGGACGCCATCAGAATGAAAGTTGTTACAATACTGTTAGGAATCTAACTGATGATTCTAGATAAAGACCTATCTCCCCAATACGTTTGCATTCCTTTTTCTTTTTTCAAATTTTAAATATAATACGTATTTTGTTTTATTAACCTTCTTACTTATTAGGATGGTTAGTTATCTATATATAGTTAGTATCTATTTTGTTGTTATAATAACAACATAAACAAGAAGGAGAATAATGATATCCAACAGAAGCTTCTTCGGGTCAGTAAACCTCTTCAGAAACCATCATCACACTTGGAGTACAAAGTTTAGATTGTATGAGACCCTCTCATCAAAATCAGATGAGCAAAGCTATCTTATATATACAGCCATGGTGAATAACACAAGGGAACAACATTTTTGTTGCATGAAATATTTTGACTAATATTCTACTTCCACCAGGTGCTGATTTAAGATCTGAAGTCAGTTTGTTTGTATCAGCTTTACTTTTGGGGTTATAATTATAAACTGTTTTTTAAGATGAAAATATTTTTTATTAAGAAAACTATTAAAAAAATTACCACTACATATCAAAAAATTTTCTTTTGTAAGATTTTCTGGCTTGATTCGGTTCACGGGGGCTGTTTTTAATGCTCCAACAATAGTCCGCCATCATGTGAGCATTCCAGTGACCTTGGTAACGTTCCTCCATAGTTCGAATGTCCTGATGGAACCGTTCCCCTTGTTCTTCACTCAGATCACCAAGATTTTCAGGGAAACGGTCCAAATGGCTGTGGAGGAAGTGTACTTTGATGCTCATATTACAACCAAGCTGCTGGAAGTGTAACAACATTAGTTCAATATGCTCCGCATAGCTTTCTTCCTTTTTGTTTCCCAGAAAATTTTGAGCAGTCCAAACGAATTCATTCCAGGCATTTTTTTCAATATCAGTCATGTAACTAATAAAGTTTTCATCCTTTATCAACCTTCTTATTTGGGGACCATCAAAAATTCCATTTTTAATTTTTTCTTGGCTCAAATTAAAGAACTTCTTAGAGATGTATTTATAGCAATCACCACCCTTGTTCAAAGCTTTGACAAATTGTTTCATGAGCCCTAGTTTGATATGCAAAGGTGGCAGTATTATTCGATCCGTGGGCACAAGGGGCTCATTTATTACATTCAGTTGTCCCGGAACCATAGATTGCCTGGAAGGCCAATCTTTTCTAATCCAGTGCTCAGACCTAGCTCTGCTGTCTCATAAACAAATAAAACATGGATATTTTGTATATCCACCTTGTTGTCCAAGAAGAAAATTCACCATTTTTAGATCAACACTTATCAACCACTTTTGTTCGTTGTATTTGATTCTATCCATTACAGAAGCTACAGTAGCATATTCTTCTTTGACTGTAGTTGAATGTGCAATCGGTATCGAACCCAGCTTATTGCCGTTATGCATAAGTACACATTTCAGGCTACGTTTAGAGGAGTCAATAAATAAACGCCATTCATTTGGATCATACTTCTGTACTCCCATTGCTTTCAATAAACCAGGAACATCTGAACAAAAAGCAAAGTCGTCATCTTTAGAAAAGAATGACAGCAATTCTGCCTCTCGGTTACGATAGTATGAAATTCTTGTTTCTGGGGTTAAAAGATTTCTTTGCTTTAATCGAGAAGCTAGAATCTCCGATGTCTTTTTAGAAAGACCAAGATCTCTGATTAATGCATTGAGGTCTTCCTGATTAAAGAGCTGGGGCTCAGAAGTAAAATCAGGGTAAGAATCACTTGTCCGACTTTCATCACTTGAAGAATAGTTTTGTTTTTCTATATCATGATCATTTTGTACAGATGAAGAAGCTTGGGGTACTGGTGCATCGCCAGAGAACAAGACTGGTCGAGTAACAGATAACAAGTTTGGATAAGACCATTTCGACCGGTTATTTTTATTAATTCCATTAATATCAATCACACAAAAATAACAATCATCTTGATGATTATTAGGTTCCCACCAAATCATTGGTGTTTGATACTTAAAATGGGGTCTTTTCTTATTTGCCCATAATCTCAAAGACTCAACACATGTTTTACATACCATATGAGGGATCCAGTACTTGTCACGGATGTCCAAAGCGAATCCAAAGTAATCAAAATATACCTGTGTTATAAACTCTGACACACTTAGCCTACAATTTTTGAATGTATATTCACCACAAATGTTACAGAAATAGTTTGGATCGTTTCTACAGATATTTCTTAACTTGGACATTGTTATTTAACACAAGAGCACAAACTTTTTCACTAAACAACTCAGTTGAATTGAAGTTTGAATGTGACTAGTACAAATATATGTCTATCAGCTGTTTGCCAAAAACAAAAGGTGCTGGAGAAAAACTGAGGCTAGATTTGTAATCACCAACCTCTAATTAGTAAACAACAGACCTAAAACTCCATGCAACAAAAAATTAATAAAAATTTGTTCCCTTGTGTAATTGGTCAAGTCGAATCTGGTTCAGAAAGAGTTTATTGTACTTAGGGAAGCGGAATCGTGACATTCTCGTGGTATTTTATTATTATTTTGTTATAAATGCTTTTTTATTAATAAATTATGTACAATGTTTTTCTTTTAATTTTATTTACAACTCATTCTCGTAGAATTTGGCTTAATATACAATCATACTATAAGCAGTGTCTCTATTTCAAGCCACCACTATTAAGTACCATCACACCGGCAACAGCAAGCTCCAACAGTTTCAAAATGGCGTACTGCAGCGCATAGTGAGACACACAACATTAAACAAAACAAAAATGGACCTCCTACACACTACTCTCAACTTACCGACAGTTACAGACTTCATAAAACGCAGACACATTAAATTTTTTGACAGTCTGAAATACAGTACTAACCCTCTTTTCAGAACACTCTCCCCAGCAGGACGGCCACAAACGTGGCAAGATCAAGTACAAAGTCTCAGCCTGAACTGAGAAATAAATAAAATAAACAAATAAAAGGAAAAGGACACGGTGTGCCCCCAGAAAAAAAACAACAATAAAAAACGAAGAAAAAATAAAAATTTCAAGCCAAATTAAAAAAGTGTAGTCTTATTCCTATCTGCAAGCTAAGTCCTATCCCCATCTATTTATTTCAATGCATCAAGTGAAGTTCAAGAGTTCCTTCCAATCCTATATAAAAAGTATAAATACATTATAAAGTTTTAAAAGAAGAATAAACTAAGGGGCTAAGAAAAAAATACAAGCCAAGGCATCTCTTAACCACGGAGGCACTAGACAAATGGCACAATTCCACTTCCTTAGCTCAATTAACTCATTCTGGACCAAATTCAGCTTAACTGCTTCACCAACCGGGCTGCAGATATATCTGTATAGTTGGATACGCTGTTACTCATGATGCTGATGTGAACAAATTTAATATTTGAATACCATATTATTATCAGTAATATTTCGATACCTAACGCAGTACTAATTCATGTTCATGTTTCCACACCGAAATTCTGTAGGCCCAGGATGCTCTATTGTTGGTCCGGAACAGTTTGATACGCCATAACTCTTAACGGAGGACGTGATGGCCGTACACGTTGGGGGATTAGAAGAGTATCAGGTCCAGTTGATTGGAGGTTCGATTCCCACCAAGTCAGTTAATATTTATTTCGTGGCTCTGAAGAAATGTATTTCTTGTCTCTTCCACTCAAGTCAGAGGTTGGTAAACAGGACTACAAGGCCCACTTGTCGGACTGTTTATCCTATAAATAGCAGAAACAATACCAATACAATCCTCGCGGATAATAATTCTAATAGTTTCATACCACAGCATACCAGAGTTCACAGCACGCGCTGAAGTGAGTAACATCGCCTCTGTGATACTTTTTTTTTATACCTATTAACTTTATCGTACATTCACGGATTTTTACATAGTCATAGTCTGTGTACCAGTGAAGTAAAATGTGAAGTTTTGTAGCTAATTACGGACTTATAACGTGACTACATTAATTATAAATTAAGTGATTTAAGAGACAGGAGTTGCTTATCTTAGTGCTGGTCGCGGCAGGATCATCCCCACCCAGTATAAGTTAAGAACCTATCAGTGCTGCCTCTGGCACCGAATGAGGCTGATCAGTGCCGTATTCAGATCAGATCTCATACGAACTCTTTATTTTGTTCCCTTTCCTCTCTGTCCTACCTTTCTTTTCTTTACTACTATCTGCTCTAGTGACATAATATTCCAAAATGAAGTTTTACCACCAAGTATTATTTGTTTATTTTATTTATTTCTCAGTTCAGGCTGAGACTTTGTACTTGATCTTGCCACGTTTGTGGCCGTCCTGCTGGGGAGAGTGTTCTGAAAAGAGGGTTAGTACTATAGTCTGAAAAGAGGGGTAGTATTTCAGACTGTCAAAAAATTTAATGTGTCTGCGTTTTATGAAGTCTGTAACTGTCGGTAAGTTGAGAGAAGTGTGTAGGAGGTCCATTTTTGTTTTGTTTAATGTTGTGTATCTCACTATGCGCTGCAGTACGCCATTTTGAAACTGTTGGAGCTTGCTGTTTCCGGTGTGATGTTACTTAATAGTGGTGGCTTGAAATAGAGACACTGCTTATAGTAAGATTGTATATTAAGCCAAATTCTACGAGAATGAGTTGTAAATAAAATTAAAAGAAAAACATTGCAAATAATCTATTAATAAAAATAATAATAAAATACTACGAGAATGTTACGACTCCGCTTCCCTAAGTACAATAAACTCTTTCTGAACCAAATTCGACTTGACCAATTATTCACCATGGCTGTATATATAGCTTTGCCCATCTGATTTTGAGAAAGTCGAAGCCTCCGATCCGCACATGATTAGGGTCTCATACAATCCAAACTTTGTACTCCAAGTGTGATGATGGTTTCTGAAGAGGTTGCCTGACCCGAGGAAGCTTCTGTTGGATATCATTATTCTCCTTCTTGTTTATGTTGTTATTATAACGAAAAGCATAGATGAAAAAATACATACTATCCATGATAATAAGTAAGAAGGTTAATAAAACAAAATACGTATTATATTTAAAATTTGAAAAAAGAAAAAGGAATGCAAACGTATTGGGGAGATAGGTCTTTATCTAGAATCATCAGTTAGATTCCTAACAGTATTGTAACAACTTTCATTTTGATGGCGTCCGTTCGGCGCTGCGACCAATTGGGGAAGACCTTTAAACCTCACCAGCTTGAGCTCATTGTGTGGTGAGCTACCTTAACATGTAGATGCATACCTTACCTCAGTTTATCGTATTTTTTTCCCCAATAAATAGCCCAAATTTTTCTCTATCTTATCTTTTTCTCTGTGGCTAGGGTTGGTGTTATGTTATCATTCTTGGTCATTTATGATACATTAATGATTTTTATTGTTTATTTCTTCATTTGGACCTTGGATCCAAAACCTACAAACCTGGTCACAGTATGTATTTAATGTTGTATTTGCTGAGGAAAGCTGAATGTTGTTTTCCTCAATAAATAAAACATTCGGATAAAGGAAGAGTACACCGTCCCTTCATATTCTCAGGTAGAATCTCTCAAGAAGAAGTCCAACAAGATTTACCTGTTTATACATTTCATTTTTAATATTTTCCAAAAATACAACTTATCGGGAGCTTTAGTATGGAAAGAAAAATATGATTATGGGTAATGAGTATATTTCGGTAATTATTTTATTAGGAAATAAATGTTTTAATTGTCATTTCCAAGTATAGCTGACAATGTTTACTTTTTATTAATTGTCATTATTTTTAAATATGTTTGCTTTGAAGAGAAATTAGTTAACAGGGACATAATCCCGACAAGATCCAGGGCAAATCTTTTCTCTTCTAAACAGAAATATAGATGACACATGTTTGTTGAAACGTCCATGAATGAAAAGTTAAAACGTGTTGTGAACCAATTCGAAGTGACAACCTGCGTAATAATTACAAAAATAAAAACGACAGGATTGTAAAATATAAGAGAAGTTTTATTATTATTGATTTTATTATTGTTTACAATATCAATTGAGGGTTAGTATTTTTTTTATTGCTATGCTATTGTGGAAATTGGTACTATTTATTCGCCAACATCGGCCGGGGTGATGTATTTAGCCCCAGTAATATCCATTTCCGTATCCATGTCTGTATCCATTTCCGTATCCATGTCCGTATCCTCCCCAACCATAGCCACGATATTGTGGTTCTGGCTCAGCCATGGCGGCCACCGCTGAGAGCCCAATGATGAGGGCTATGACGACCCCGAAAATCTGGAAAAAATCAAAATATCAACTAAAATTTATAATTTATACATTAATGATTTATAGTTTTGAAGGAGTGAGCTACCCGGAATGGGCTAATGTTCATGGAATTTGTCCTGTATCTCTATAACCCACGTAGGGTTTTGAGTTATGTACGTGAAATAAATAGTAAAGGTCTGAATAATGATCTAGTAATGATTTGTCCTAGGAAATGGTGGTCAAAAACGTTCAGGAGCATCTGTAAGCTGTTGTTAGTCGTTGAAAACATTTTACTCATTAAATGGTGGCCTTCAACACGAAATTTCAAAACAAATTATAAAATTTAACAATGTTAATTGTCCATAAATATATAAAAATAAGTAATATATATTTTTCTATTTTTTTTAATTATACCTTAAAGTCAGTGAAAGTACATATCTTATTTTGAAATAAATTACATAAAATGCGTTTACTTTTCACTTTAATTGGAAAAGGGCAAGGAGTGGTGGACAAATTATGCCCGCTTCTCTATCATTGCAAAATTCTTTATAAATATAAATGTATTAATACACATTTCGAAATATTATTTGAGTATGTTATATATTAATTGTATATGTGAGGGTTCAATTCACTTTTTCAAGTTTTTCCCTTGTTTAGTCAAGCAATTTCGTCTTACACAACACTTTGCCGCTATATTTCTCATTGGTTTAGGCCGGTTCTAACCCTGAACTTTCGGGAGCATAAAGCATTGCTTGAATAAATAAGGGAGAAATATGAAAAAGTCAATTTTTGAAATTTCGGAGTTACACGCTTTTAACGCCTCTTTTTTAAAATGATTGACAAAATGACATTTTAAACACCTCCAATTACCACTAGCAATAAAAAAATATTGCACACATCAATTATTAGTTTAATATGAATAAAAAGGAATTTCATATTTTTCAAGAATATCATTTTATATTCAGACTTTTGGCAACATTTGGGTTTCTTAATGTTTGAATTGGTATGTGAAATGAAAAATTTTTATTTTTAGATTAGTGTATTAATATTTACAACTGTAATAATATTACAACAAGTAAATCTGCTAATATGAACAAATGGCATGGAAAAAACAATACTTGTGGAGAAACTACCCATCGGTAGCACTCCAATAGAAATGAAAATAAAAATTAAACTTCATTTTTAATACATTAATATTTTGATGAAATTGTAAGCCCTGATATCTCAATGGTGGAGAAATTAGACAGTGAAAAATGAAGTGAATAATCAAATGTAGCTTTAATATTTTCAAAAATATTATTATTCTTTATTGACGTTCTGAATTCATAAATATGTTGTTTTTTCGTATTGAAAGAAAAAGAATTTTCTAAAATTGCCGTGTCTTAAACGGTTAAGTAAATTCAAGCCATTTTATTCAGGAATAAACCGATTGTTGTTTCATCTAGATTTTAAAAGTGATTTAAAGTTCTATGTTCTACTTACATAATAGAAATTCATGTTCGATATGATGGGTCTGCAGGATGACTGATACCTCACATTTGATCCCCAGAGCTTTTATACGAACAGTTGTTGACGTACATCTGCTCACACACCGGCAAACGTGAGATAATCCATTTCAGATTTTTATTTTTTCCCTTATTTTCACTCAGACCAGGCATGCTGGTTAAAATGAAAACATTGAATCATCCTCTTATTTACAATATTCGCATGTTTATCTAACATCATTGGAATTTAGGAAGTAGAACATGAATAAAACATAAAATACAGACCCAAAGTTGAGAGTTTCTCCACACATAAGAGCTGTACTGACTTCAAGACAAATGTCGTACAGACGTGTCCTTTCCCCAAATCACACTCAAGCCTCAGGTTTTTTTTTCTCCAGATCATAAATTTTATTAGTAATAATGCAGAGCAGATATTGTTTGATATTTTATTTTTGTCATCAATACCTTAGTTTAGTTTGGCTTATATATATATATATATATATATATATATATATATATATATATATATATATATATATATATATATATATTATTTATGTTCGTTTTTAATAATAATTTTTATAAAACCTGAAAAAAGGCAATAAAACTAAAAAAAAATATAACGAATAATTAAATAAGAATAAATGGAATAAATGTATGTAAATAGAAAATAGAATATAGGAGTTAGATATAATTAATTAATTCCTTCTTTTGGTAGAAAGGCGATGACCTTATTAGGTCAATAACATACATTTCTGCATTTCCCAAAATCATTGATACATTGGCAGGTAGTCCAATTTTATTCATCGCTCTTTTGTAAAAGGTAGAACGCCTCCACTCTCCATCCACTAAAAATTGGACCATTTCCTCTCCTGAGGACTCTCCTTTCGAATATCAATAGCGATGGTTCGTGTGCTTGGGTCAGGGTCCAGTTTTGTTAGGCATATGTGAGAACTGGTCGGTTGAGAGTATTGTACAGTCTGTATCTTAGAGGATTTGGACAGAAGACCACCACGAAGATGCTTCGGAGGCCAAAATATTAGCTGTTATAATCGGCTTCTCGACTTCCGCCCCAAAATCATTTTGTTATTTCACCTGGGATCCAAGGTAAACAAATTCTTCAATTCTATCCACACTCTTGGATATGGTTTTTAAGGTTTATTTGTTGAGGGTTTATGCATATGTACTTTGTTTTGCAATAGTTGACGATAAGTCCCATCCTCGTTGCAGCATCTCTCTGTGCGATAAATGCTTCCTTGACTGCTGCTAACGACCTGCCGGCAATATATATGTCGTCTGCAAATCCAAGGAGTTGTACGCAGGAGTTAATGAGTGTACCAGTTATTTGGATCCCAGAGCCTCTAACAGCATTTTCCAGAGCAAGGTTGAAGATCAGGCATGCCAATTCATCTGCCTGCCGAACCCCTGTCCCAGTGAAAAAGACTCTTGGGAGTCCACCACTAATGCGGACGAAGGATATGTTGCCCACTATAGTCATTCTTGTTAGGCGCACTAGCTTCGGTGGAAGATTCATCTCAAGCATTGCTCTTTATACTTCTGCCTGTTAACCAAGTCATAGGCTTGTAAGAAGTCAACAAATATATGGTGAAAGGGGATACTTTCTTGTGTATCGTGCAAATGACTGTCTTCTTCCATCCCACGGGTAGTCTCTCCTCAGTCCAGACATCATAAAGTAGGTCCCGAAGAAATTGCACTAGATCGTATCCGTCATGCTTCAGCAGTTTCGCTTGGATATTGTCGATACCGAGGGCTTTGTTGGTATTAAGCTTTATCAGGGCTTCTTGAATTTCTTCTTCATCTGGGGGGTCCAACTGATCTGCTTCGAGTTCTTCGTCCAGGGCATGCCTTCTGAACTCTTCTTCTACATTACTTTTATTGAGAAGACCTTCAAAGTGATCTCCCCACCGGCCTAATATCCCTTGCTTGTCAGCAATCTGGAATCCGTCCTCCGCTTTGCAGGCAGTAGCTCTAGGGTTAAAAGTTCGTCGGCTTTCTTTGACTTGATGGAAGAATTTCCGGCAGTTCTTTTCTAGATAGGATTTTTCTATTTCTTCAAGGATCTTATCCTCCAATTGCATTTCTTTCTTCTTCGAAGATGGACTTCCTCACGCCGCAGAGCTCGGTATTCCTCCGTGGATCTTCATGTTCGTCGACCCTGCACCATACTTTTGTAGGCATCATTCTTCCTGTCGTTCATGATCTGGGACTCTTCGTCAAACCACGGGTTGCGTCTTAGTTTCGCTTTAGTCTCCAGCACTTCCAATGCAGTTTTTGGCAGAGCCTGATGGCAATGATCCCACTTTTTATCGATATCCTCGTCAGTATTAATTAATATTAATTAATTAACAGAGATAAATATGTAGTCAAATAGGCTAAGAGGTCATTAATAATCTCAGTTTCCTTCGTGAGCCATCTCAACCTTCGTTCGAAACTACTATTATTACCTGAAATATAATTTCCTTGTATTTATTACCTTTACTATTACACGTTACCACTATAATTATTAAGTGCCTTTTTATACTATTTTGTCAGTACTGTTCATCACTTATTTCTTGTTTTTCTTATTTAAAAAAAAATTAACATTTATGTTGCATCGAAACTCCTTCAATATTCAAATACAGTCACAATTTTTCTGATAGAGGTTTCATGTCATGAAGATACATCACTCACCATTAATTAGGTCAGTTACATCCTTTGTGTCTACAATTAATGCCGCAATAAAGAAGAGTATTAGAAGGATTAGCGTAAAGGTTTTTAAATATATTAAATAATTTCCTTCTAGAGGGCCAGCAAAGTGTCAGCTAAGGGAATATACAAAAATATAAAGAAATATTAAACAAAGTATGGAATTCATGTAAGTATATAATTAATAACACATCATGATATTATCGGATCTTAATGTAATCAACATTAACTGTTATTTACTTAGGAGAAAAGACTATTTTGGTTCAGCCGAGCTTTGCAAGGAAACTGAATTTAGGATCGATTACGTTCAGAGAGAACTTGATTTTTTAATTGCATTTGAGTATATCTCTTACTAAAGTATGTTAATTATAAAGATGATAGTGTTTTAATTAATATTAAAAAAAAATTAACTCAAATCATTGCATTTTTCTGT
Organism: Arma custos; assembly: GCA_037127475.1. Lineage (NCBI taxonomy): Eukaryota > Metazoa > Arthropoda > Insecta > Hemiptera > Pentatomidae > Arma > Arma custos. The sequence goes on from CM073760.1 coordinate 2,269,916, forward strand.
AATAAATACACAACCAATTAACGTGAGTAACTTTTGAAATATAAACATAATTTGAAGTTTCACCAAATATAGGCTAAAGTATAGTTTCACAACTATGTGATATGTTATAGAAGCAATTAGTTGACTGGAACTTCTAATGTAAGGATGGAGATAGTTGGGGGTGCAATCAATTGAAACCACCATAGTAAGGGCATATTTATTTATTGTGTGCCGACGTTTCGACCTACATTATAGGTCATCTTCAGGGCTGTGAGAGAAAACAGACAAAACAAAATAACTATAAAATTACATTACAGTAGGTACCAAGAAAATGATAACATAATAATGTAGAGTAACAGAAAAAAATGAACAAAATAGTGAAGGAATAATATGAATAAAAATGATCTAAGAATAAATGAACAGAAAGGTGATAATGCAAATAAAATACAATGAGAAAAACAAAAATAGAAAAATTGGTAAACAGAATGAAAAATTATATACAAAATGAAAAAAATTAGACATGACAAGGTGAGATATAAGAGAGAGATATACAAGTCTAATGAGAGAAAAAACTGACTAGTCAACGTTACGCCAAGTCAGGTATCATCAGGACGTCCACCAAAGGAAAATCACATTGGAGGAGATATAGCAAAACTTAGAACTTATAGCTGATTATTAATAATAGTTACAGGTGGTAAGAAACTATTAGAATTATTATCCGCGAGGATTGTATTGGTATTGTTTCTGCTACTTATAGGATAAACAGTCCGACAAGTGGGCCTTGTAGTCCTGTTTACCAACCTCTGACTTGAGTGGAAGAGACAGGAAATAAATTTCTTCAGAGCCACGAAATAAATATTAACTGACTTGGTGGGAATCGAACCTCCAATCTACTGGACCTGATACTCTTCTAATCCCCCAACGTGTACGGCCATCACGTCCTCCGTTAAGAGTTATGGCGTATCAAACTGTTCCGGACCAGCAACAGAGCAGCCTGGGCCTACAGAATTTCGGTGTGGAAACATGAACATGAATTAGTACTGCGTTAGGTATCGAAATATTACTGTTACTAATTGGTAATAAAATATTAAATTTGTTCACATCAGCATCTGAGTAACAGCGTATCCAACTATACAGATATATCTGCAGCCCGGTTGGTAAAGCAGTTAAGCTGAATTTGGTCCAGAATGAGTTAATTGTGCTGAGGAAGTGGAATTGTGCCATTTGCCTAGTGCCTCCGTGGTTAAGAGATGCCTTGGCTTGAATTTTGTTTCTTAGCCCCTTAGTTTATTCTTCTTTAAAACATTATAATGTATTTATACTTTCTATATAGGATTGGGAGGATCTCTTGAACTTCACTTGATGCATTGAAATAAATAGATGCGGATAGGACTTAGCTTGAAGATAGGAATAAGACTACACTTTTTTAATTTGGCTTGAAATTTTTATTTTTTCTCCGTTTTATATTGTTGTTTTTTTTCTGAGGGCACACCGTGTCCTTTTCCTTTTATTTGTTTATTTTATTTTTTTCTCAGTTCAGGCTGAGACTTTGTACTTGATCTTGCCATGTTTGTGGCCGTCCTGCTGGGGCGAGTGTCCTGAAAAGAGGGTTAGTACTGTATTTCAGACTGTCAAAAAATTTAATGTGTCTGCGTTTTATGAAGTAAGTTTTATGAAGACTTACTGTCGGTAAGTTGAGAGTAGTGTGTAGGAGGTCCATTTTTGTTTTGTTTAATGTTGTGTTTCTCACTATGCCCTGCAGTACGCCATTTTGATTCTTTATCTAGAATCATCAGTTAGATTCCTAACAATATTGTAACAACTTTCATTTTTATAGCGTCCGTTCGGCGCTGCGACCAATTGGGGAAGACCTTTAAACCTCACCAGCTGTGAGCTCATTGTGTGGTGAGCTACCTTAACATGTAGATGCATACCTTACCTCAGTTTATCGTATTTTTTTTGCCAATAAATGGCCCAAATTTTTCTCTATCCTAATTTTTTCTCTGTGGCTAGGGTTGGTGTTATGTTATTATTGCTGGTTATTTATGATACATTAATGATTTTTATTGTTTATTTCTTCATTTTGGGCCTTGGATCTAAAACCTAAAAACCTGGTCACAGTATGTATTTAATGTTGTATTTGCTGAGGAAAGCTGAATGTTGTTCTCCTCAGTAAATACAACATTCGGATAAGGAAGAGTACACCGTCCCTTCATATTCTCAGGTAGAATCTCTCAAGAAGAAGTCCAACAAGATTTACCTGTTTATACATTTCATTTTTAATATTTTCCAAAAATACAAGTTATCGGGAGCTTTAGTATGGAAGGAAAAATATGATTATGGGTAATGTGTATATTTCGGTAATTATTTTATTAGGAAATAAATGTTTTAATTGACATTTCCAAGTATAGCTGACAATGTTTACTTTTTATTAATTGTCATTATTTTTAAATATGTTTGCTTTGAAGAGAAATGAGTTAACAGGGACATAATCCCGACAAGATCCAGGGCAAATCTTTTCTCTTCAAAACAGAAATATAGATGACACATGTTTGTTGAAACGTCCATGAATGAAAAAATTAAAACGTGTTGTGAACCAATTCGAAGCGACAACCTGCGGAATAATTACAAAAATAAAAACGACAGGATTGTAAAATATAAGAGAAGTTTTATTATTATTGTTTACAATATCAATTGAGGGTTATTATTTTTTTTATTGCTATGCCATTGTGGAAGTTGGTACTATTTATTCGCCAACATCGGCCGGGGTGATGTATTTAGCCCCAGTAATATCCATTTCCGTATCCATGTCTGTATCCATTTCCGTATCCATGTCCGTATCCTCCCCAACCATAGCTACGATATTGTGGTTCTGGCTCAGCCATGGCGGCCACCGCTGAGAGCCCAATGATGAGGGCTATGACGACCCCGAAAATCTGGAAAAAATCAAAATATCAACTAAAATTTATAATTTATACATTAATGATTTATCGTTTTGAAGGAGTGAGCTACCCGGAACGGGCTAATGTTCATGGAATTTTTCCTGAATCTCTATAACCCACGTAGGGTTTTGAGTTATGTACGTGAAATAAATAGTAATGGTCTGAATAATGATCTAGTAATGATTTGTCCTAGGAATTGGTGGTTAAAAACGTTCAGGAGCCGCTGTAAGCTGTTGTTAGTCGTTGAAAACATTTTACTCATTAAATGATGGCCTTCAACACGAAATTTCAAAACAAATTATAAAATTTAACAATGTTAATTGTCCATAAATATATAAAAATAAAATACACCATTAAAACTATATAGGGTATTAGTTAGAGTTTTAGTTGGAGTTACATCTTAGAGATTTATTATTATTGTTTTAGCGTTTATGATGAGATGATTAAACAATCATTTTATATTACGATTAAAACAAACAGTAAAGAAGTATGAATATGATAAAAATGTAAGACAAAAGATTGTTATTAAAAATTTTATTATCTTTTAGATGTTACGGTGTTCTAAAAAATAAGTTCTGTGTTAATAAGTATGTATTAATACACATTTCAAAATATTATTTGAGTATGTTATATATTAATTGTATATGTGAGCGTTCACTTCACTTTTTCTAATTTGTCACTTGTTTAGTCAAGCAATTTCGTCTTACAGGACACTTTGCCGCTATAATTCTCATTGGTTTAGGCCAGTTCTAACCCTGAACTTTCGGGAGCATAAAGCATTGCTTGAATAAATAAGGGAGAGATATGAAAAAGTCAATTTTTGAAATTTCGGAGTTACACGCTTTAAACGCCTCTTTTTTAAAATGATTGACAAAATAACAATTTAAACGCATCCAATTACTACAAGCAATACAAAAATATTACATACATCAATTATTAGTTTATTATGCGTAAAAAGGAATTTCATATTTTTCAAGAATGAAATTTCATATTAAGAATTTTGGCAACATTTGGGTTTCTTAATGTTTGAATTGGTATGTGAATTGAAAAATTTTTATTTTTAGATTAGTGTATTAATATTTACAACTGTAATAATATTACAACAAGTAAATCTGCTAATATGAACAAATATCATGAAAAAAAATACTTGTGGAGAAACTACCCATCGCTAGCACTCCAATAGAAATGAAAATAAAAATTAAACTTCATTTTTAATACATTAATATTTTGATGAAATTGTAAGCTCTGATATCTCAATGGTGGAGATATTAGACAGTGAAAAATGAAGTGAATAATCAAATGTAGCTTTAATATTTTCAAAAATATTATTATTCATTATTTACGTTGTGAATTCATAAATATGTTGTTTTTTTCGTATTGAAAGAAAAAGAATTTCCTAAAATTGCCTTGGCTTAAACGGTTAAGTAAATCCAAGCCATTTCATTCAGGAATAAACCGATTATAGTTTCTTCTAGATTTTAAAAGTGATTTAAAGTTCTATGTTCTACTTACGTAATAGAAATTCATGTTCGATATGAAGGGTCTGCAGGATGACTGATACCTCACATTTGATCCCCAGAGCTTTTATACGCACAGATGTTGACGTGCATCTGCTCACACACCGGCAAACGTGAGATAATCCATTTCAGATTTTTATTTTTTCCCTTATTTTCACTCAGACCAGGCATGCTAGTTTGAATGAAAACATTGAATCATCGTCTTATTTACAATATTCGCATGTTTATCTAACATCATTGGATATTAGGAAATAGAACATGAAAAAAACATAAAATACATGCCCAAAGTTGAGAGTTTCTCCACACATAAGAGCTGTACTGACTTGAAGACAAATGTCGTACAGAGATGTCCTTTGCCCTTAATCATACTCAAGCCTCGGTTTTTTTTCTCCAGATCATAACTTTATTTAGTAATACTGCAGAGCAGTTATTGTTTGATATTTTATTTGTCTATGCTATAAATGCTAAGACATTTATTTTATTCAGTAACCACGCTCCGGCGTTATGATAATATAGTAAAAATGTAAACAATAACTAGGATATTATATTGTAAATAAATATTTAGGAAACGCACTTCCTACCAAAAACATTGTTGTTAAATAAGATAACGAATATGGACTGAGGTAGGTTTGTATGTTATTTATTGTATACAAAGTTGTGATTGTGTATTAGTTTGCTGTTTATAATTGGAGGCGTAAAATCGATTGGTCATCCAACACCTTAGTTTGGTTTCGAATATATATATGTATATATATATATATATATATATATATATATATATATATATATATATATATATATATATTTATATATAGGAGTTAGATATTATTAATTAATCCTTCTTTTGGTAGAAAGGCGATGACCTTATTAACATACTTTTCTGCAATTCCCAAAACCATTGATACATTGCCAGGTAGTCCTATCTTATGCATCAATCTTTTGTAAAAGGTACAGCCTTCAAAGACATGGACTATGGGACATGTCCCATAAGACCTGCCACTCTTGGAGTACGCTCTTTCTTAGTGGTCACGCTAGCTCGGGTGGGGCCAAGGTAGCATTACCACTTGTATATTGTAATTGGTTCTAAATAATATTGTATAACATAATTACTTTATGTAGAATATAATATAATTTAAAAATTTATATCATAATTGTTTCTAAATGAAATGTTTTAGTATTGTTCGTTATTGTGCTGTGAATTCCGAGATAGAGACAGTGTGTGGCAGTTAAATTATTTAATAATTTATTTAATTTAAACACCCAAGGATGGAAACCTAGGCCTTACCGAGCAATATAATATGGGTTCCATTAATTGGGGATAAAATCTGGCACCTCCGTGGACGATTTAGATAAGTACGATACCAACCATATAACGAACCATAATAAAGGGGTTGTAATAAATAGTGCACTTTTTTTTTAAAAACGTAAGTTGTAATTCTTGGTGACTTTTGCTTAAATCATATAATTTAATGAGATAAATATGTAGTCAAAAAGGCTAAGAGGTGATTAATAACCTCAGTTTCCTTCGTGAGCCATCTCAACCTTCTTTCGAAACTACTATTATTACCTCAAGTTACATCGAAAGATATTTCCTTGTATTTATTACCGTAACATATCTGTAGTCTTATTGTTAGGTGCCTTTTTAAACTCTTTTATCAGTACTGTTCGTTACAGTCACAATTTTTCTGATAGAGGTTTCATGTCATGAGGATACATCACTCACCATTAATTAGGTCAGTTACATCCTTTGTGACTACAATTAATGCCGCAATAAAGAAGAGTGGGAAAACGAGGATTAGCGTAAAGAAGTAATTAGGAAGTAATAATTCTCGTAATAGCTGTTACTTACCTTGACCGATGATCTCTATGGCAACTGTTTTGCAGGGGGGTGATTTGCTCTTATCAAAGGTTGGTGGCTCTTAAAAGGCTGAGTGAACCCGAGGTGGCTCTCCGGATCCAAAAGGGTGTATTAAAGGTTTTTAATATAATAAATGATTTCCCGGCAAAGTGTCGGCTAAGGGATTAAACAAAAATATAAAGAAATATTAAACAAAGTATGGAATTCATTTAAGTATATAATAAATAACACATCATGATATTATCGGATCTTATTGTAATTAACATTAACTGTTATTTACTTAGGAGAAAAGACTATTTTGGTTCAGCCGAGCTTTGCAAAGAAACTGAATTTAGGATCGATTACGTTCAGAGAGAACTTGATTTTTTAATTGCGTTTCAGTATATCTCTTGCTAAAGTATGTTAATTATAAAGTTGATAGTGTTTTAATTAATATTAAAAAAGAATTAACTCCAATCGTAGCATTTTTCTGTGATAAATACACAACCAATTAACGAGGGTAACTTTTGAAATATCAACATAACTTGAAGTTTCACCAAATATAGGCTAAAGTATAGTTTCACAACTATGTGATAGGTTAGAGAAGGAATTATTTGACTGGAACTTCTAATGTAAGGATGGAGATAGTTGGGGGTGCAGTCAATTAAAACCACCATAGTAAGTGCATACTTATTTATTGTTTGCACACGTTTCGACCTACATTACAGGTCATCTTCAGGGCTGTGAGAGAAAACAGTAAAAAATACCAAGAAAATGATAACATAATAATGTAGAGTAACAGAAAAAATTGAACAAAATAGTAAAGGAATAATATGAATAAAAATGATCTAAGAATAAATGTACAGAAAGTTGATAATGCAAATAAAATACAAAGAGAAAAACAAAAAAAGAAAATTTGGTAAACAGAATGAAAAATGAAATACAAAATGAAAAAAATATAGACATGACAAGGTGTGATAAAAGAGAGAGATATACAATTATAATGAGAGAAAAAACTGACTAGTCAACGTTACGCCAAGTCAGGTATCATCAGGACGTCCACCAAAGGAAAATCACATTAGAGGAGATATAGCACAACTTAGAACTTATAGCTAATTATTAATAATAGTTACAGGCGGTATGAAACTATTTTTTTTTATTTATATTAACACTTTATTGAAATATTACAATCTGCCATTTATGGGCAATAAGTCATTCCACAACAAACAATAATATAAACAAAATAAAATAAATAAATATACACATGCGGAAAAATATATACATGCGGTAACAGAAAGGAATTAATAATAAAGTAAAATAAGTAATAAAGTAAAGTAAATAATAGTAATAGTACTAATAATAAAATAAAATAGAATGTACACATTCATACTCTATTTACAACATGCCTGGGGTCCCCGAACTGAGCTTCTTCCCCAGGAATAAGGGCAAAGCAGGAGTCCGGGAAGCCCCAGCCCCCTTTCCCAGCCGCGTCACTGGCATTAAACGCCAATGGAAGCTGGTTAAGGGCGCTTAACACACACACACAGGTCGTGAGTGGAGAATCTGGCCAGTGCCAGTACTCCAAATAACATTATTACAACAGATCTCCGGGCCATTGCCGGTTTAGACGGCGGGGTGGGTTATATGGATGTGTGGAACTGGATAATGACTGAGCCAGGGGGTTGGGATGACAGGCAAGGTTTTGGTGAAAGTTTGAAAATTTATTAGGGATGAGGTCGAGGACGAAAGGAATGTTCAGATCTTTATGGAGGGTTTTGTTGGAAACATAATGAGGAGCATTGACAATAGTTCTCAGGATTTTGGATTGAAAGGATTGAATGCGTCTGATATTCGATTGTTTTGCGGTCCCCCACAGTTCCAGTCCATAGGTCCAAATAGGTTTGATGATGGTCTTGTATATTAGTAATTTATTGTCTATTGAAAGATCGGAGATCCGACATAGTAATCTGTATAGTTGGCTAAATCGTCTGTTAAGTTCTTGTCTTTTGAGTCTGGTATGAGGATTCCATGTAAGTCTTTTGTCTAGGAGGAAGCCAAGGTATCGTACTGTGTCGGAAATAGGTAGGATGGTTTTTTTGAATTGGACAGAAGGACATGTTCCCCGGTGAAGGGTAAAAGTCACGTGTTTGCATCTTTCCTCGTTGACTTTGATCCGCCATTGGTTACACCAAATTTCAATGAGTGAAAGGTGGCTTTGTAGGTTTGAGGAAGCTATTTCGGGATCTGGATGAGATGATAGGATAGCTGTGTCGTCTGCGAACGTTGCAAGGAAGGTTTCAGGAGTAGTTGGGATATCAGCGGTGTACAATATGTATAGGATAGGACCCAAGACGCTGCCTTGGGGAACTCCAGCTTGAATTGGTTAAAGATTGGAGTATTCGTTACCACAGCGTACTTGGAAGTAGCGATCAGAGAGGTAGGATCGAAGAACTAGGAACAAGGATTGAGGTAACTGGGTTTTGAGCTTAAACAGCAAACCGGCATGCCATACCCGGTCGAAAGCTTGTGTTACGTCCAGAAATGCGCCTGTGCAGTATTGTTTGTTTTCAAGAGCAGAGGATATGTGATCGATAACTCGGAGTCCCTGCTGGACCGTCGAGTGCCTGGGACGGAATCCAAACTGATGTGAAGGAATATTATTGGATTCTATGATGGGTAGGATTCGTTTCAGGAGGATTTTTTCAAAAATGTTGGAAAGAATAGGGAGCAGGCTGATGGGTCGGTATGATGAAGTGACATTGGGTGGTTTGCCAGGTTTAGGGAATAGGATGATGACGGAGGGTTTCCACAGCAAAGGAAAGTGAGTTGTACGAAGGATACACTTGTATAGATAGGTAAGGAAAATAATCGCTTTTTGAGGAAGACGTTGAAGGATCTGGGTGGTAAGAAGGTCATGTCCAGGAGATTTGCGGACTTTTAACTTTTGTAAGAGAAATTTGACCTCAGAGGGATTTACAGCTTTAGGAGGTAAGGATAGAGGAATGGGTGAAGAAAGGAATTCATTAATATTGGAAACGTGGTTAGGGTGGATTTCAGGATGTGGGATAAATGTATTTGAAAGGTGTTTGGCAAATTCCTCTGCTGTATCCTCATCTGATGCATCCCAAGAACCGTCTTCACGTCGGAAAGGATGGGAAATAGAGTGGTATTTGAGTATTTTTTTGGTGGCATTCCAAAAGGAATTATCTGAAGCAGATAGTGTGGAAAGGTAGGATTTGTAGGATTCGGATCTATAGGTTGTCAGGTTCTTTTTGACTAATTTGGTGAAGTGGTTATACAGTCTCCGATCGTGAGGATGCCTGGTTCTTTGCCAAAGGGATCGGTAACGGCGTTTGGTAAGGATAAGATCCCTAAGATCTTGCGGTAATGGATTTTCCTTGCGGACTTTGAAGGAAGGACGGGGTGAAGATGCAGTCCAAACTGCTTGCTGGATCATATTGGTAAAGGAATTGACGGCATCATCTAACTCCTGAGGTGTTTTTAGGGAAACTCTGAGGTCAATGGTGTCGGATACAAGCTGGTGAAATAGGTTCCAGTCAATTGGTCCCCTAATAAATGATGGCGGAGGAAGTTTGGATATTGGGACTATAGAAGGGTAAGGATCAAAGGACTGTGATCTGAGGACAGTTCATCAAGGCGTTCTATGGAGTAGTTTAGGGGACCTAAGAAAGCATGGATGAAAAAGTCAAGGAGATCAGGATTTCGGTTTGGGTCAGTGGACCAACATGTAGGGTTGCCTGGAGAAATAAAACTAGAATTATGGGAGTTAAGTGCAAAGAGGAGGATGCGACCTCGGGTATTAGTAGTTCTTGAACCCCATTGTTGGTGTTTCGCATTAAAGTCTGCACCTAAAAGGAAATGAATCCCTAAGGATTTTAGGAGAGAGCTGAATTGGGAATGGGAAATGGATTTATTAGGAGGGCAGTACACTGATGCTAAGGTGAGAGGAAAGGAAAAGTTTTTGATTGTAACAGCTGTAGCCTGAAGGATATCGTTTGATTGGAGTTGAAATGAGTGTTGGGAGAGAGATTGATGGACAATGACAGCCGTACCACCGTGAGCTTTTCCATCAGGATGGTCTGTCCGGTAGGTTTGGTACTGTGTTATGTTGAGCTTCCGTTTACTGGTCAGTCGAGTTTCTGTAATTAAGGCTACACCAATTTTTTCATCATACAGTAAGGATGTTAGTTCGTCATTGTGGTTTCGAATACCATTCGCATTCCAAAGGAAAATGGATAAGGTGGATGTCATTTAAGGATTTTGTTGGACAGGAAAGAGATGGGAAACAAGATTTGTTAGGAGAGATATTAGTGGTGTGACCATGGATTTGAACTCGGAGAGGAATGATGTGAGTAGTGTTGTGAGATCAGTAACATTTGAAGGAGGGGGGATATGAGGGATTTGATGCGGGGTATTTGGATTTTGATTCACGGGATATACTAGTTGTTGGGGCTGGTTTATTGGTTGTAGAGAATTGATTTGTGGTTTAGAGAGGGGTTTGGGGGGTTCGGGTTGTAGCGTGGCCTCGAGACTGTTTGTTTGTTGGCCACCTGACATTTCGGCGTAGGAAACAGCTCCATCTACAATTTTAGAAGGCTGTCTTCTTGAGGTCCTCACTTCGTCGCTGGGCCGACTTGCAGCCAGAACTTGAGATTTTATATTCTTGTAGGTTTGGCAACCTCTATAATTGGCTGGATTCCCTTGAAGACATAGTGCGCAGACAGCTGGTTTTCTCTCGGCTTGACACATTCTTCAGTTTTATGCGGTTCTCCGCATTTGACGCATCTTGGGGTATGATGGCAGTAGTGCCTAGTGTGACTGTATGCCTGGCAGTTATGGCATTGCACGATGTCTTTCTTTGGGTATGGTTTTTCGATTTGAACCTGGGTATAGTATAGTCTAATTACATCATAGATTTTTTCTACTCCGGGTGCTGGTTCTAAATCTATGAAGAAGAGAGGCAATGGGATTTTGTTGCCTGTCTCGGGGTGTACAGGATTCTTCTTGTAGACATTTGTGATTTGTCTAACTTTGAAGCCCATGGCGGTGAGCTCCTCCTCTATGACGTCAGCAGGGGTGGTTGGGTGCAATTTTCTGACTTCCACTCTGATGGATCTCTCCTCCTTTAGTTGGTACTTGTGGTAATCTGCCTTGATCTCCGTTAGGTACTTGACTATATTTCGGTATGTCTCGGGCGTGTCTGACTGGACCTTTGTATCGTTGGTCCTACTAGTGCAATAGTATTTTCCGGTTCCTACTGCCTTATTCAGTTGTGTGCAAAAAAGCCTAATGTTTTTTATGCTTCGTACGAAAATTGGTGGAGGCCTGTGCACTTTAGGGGCCGATGTGGTCTCCATTGCTTCACTAGGTAGATTTGTTAGGGGCTGAAATCTGTTGGGTGAGTAGAAGGGAGAATCTTCAGTGAACTGAGTAGATGACCCTGGATGGGTATTTTCATTCGACGGTCCTGCCTTGGGTTCCTTATTATCATTCGGAGTAGTAGGAGGTGTGTCGACTTTACGCCTTCTATTAGGTTTAGGTTTACTAGGGCTATTTCTCGTAGTTGATTCTAGGGATCGACTTCTCTTTGAATTTCCTTTTTTATCTGATTTACTGGATAATACTTGGTGGTAAAACTTCATTTTGGGATATTATGTCACTAGAGCAGATAGTAGTAAAGAAAAGAAAGGTAGGACAGAGAGGAAAGGGAACAAAATAAAGATAAATTATTTACATTATAATATCCTAGTTATTGTTTACATTTTTACTATATTATCATAACGCCGGAGCGTGGTTACTGAATAAAATAAATCTTAGCATTTCTCTAAGTTAAGACAAATAAAATATCAAACAATAACTGCTCTTCATTATTACTAAATAAATTTATGATCTGGAGAAAAAAAAACCGACGCTTGAGTGTGATTAAGGACAAAGGACATCTCTGTACGACATATGTCTTCAAGTCAGTACAGCTCTTATGTGTGGAGAAACTCTCAACTTTGGGCATGTATTTTAAGTTTTTTTCATGTTCTATTTCCTAAATTCCAATGATGTTAGATAAACATGCGAATATTGTAAATAAGACGATGATTCAATGTTTTCATTCAAACTAGCATGCCTAGTCTGAGTGAAAATAAGGGAAAAAATAAAAATCTGAAATGGATTATCTCACGTTTGCCGGTGTGTGAGCAGATGCACGTCAACATCTGTGCGTATAAAAGCTCTGGGGATCAAATGTCAGGAATCAGTCATCCTGCAGACCCATCATATCGAACATGAATTTCTATTATGTAAGTAGAAAATAGAACTTTAAATCACTTTTAAAATCTAGAAGAAACAACAATCGGTTTATTCCTGAATAAAATGGTTTGAATTTACTTAACCGTTTAAGCCAAGGCAATTTTAGAAAATTCTTTTTCTTTCAATACGAAAAAAACAACATATTTATGAATTCAGAACGCAAATAAAGAATAATAATATTTTTGAAAATATTAAAGCTACATTTGATTATTCACTTCATTTTTCACTGTCTAATTTCTCCACCATTGAGATATCAGGGCTTACAATTTGATCAAAATATTAATGTATTCCTATTGGAGTGCTAGCGATAGGTAGTTTCTCCACAAGTATTGTTTTTTCCATGCCATTTGTTCATATTAGCAGATTTACTTGTTGTAATATTATTACAGTTATAAATATCAATACATTAATATAAAAATAAAAATTTTTCATTTCACATACCAATTGAAACATTAAGAAACCCAAATGTTGCCAAAATTCTGAATATGAAATTTTATTCTTGAAAAATATGAAATTCCTTTTTACTCATAATAAACTAATAATTGATGTGTGCAATATTTTTTTTTTGCTAGTGGTAATTGGAGGTACTTAAAATGTCATTTTGTCAATTATTTTAAAAAAGAGGCGTTAAAAGCGTGTAACTCCGAAATTTCAAAAATTGACTTTTTCATATTTCCCCCTTATTTATTCAAGCAATGCTTTATGCTCCCGAAAGCTCAGGGTTAGAACCGGCCTAAACCAATGAGAAATATAGCAGCAAAGTGTTGTGTAAGACGAAATTGCTTGACTAAACAAGGGAAAAACTTGAAAAAGTGAATTGAACCCTCACATATACAATTAATATATAATAATACTCAAATAATATTTCGAAATGTGTATTAATACATTTTTATTTCTAAAGAATTTTGCAATGATAGAGAAGTGGGCATAATTTGTCCACCACTCCTTGCACTTTTCCAATTAAAGTGAAAAGTAGACGCATTTTATGTAATTTATTTCAAAATAAGATATGTACTTTCACTGACTATAAGGTATAATTAAAAAAAATAGAAAAATATATATTACTTATTTTTATATATTTATGGACAATTAACATTGTTAAATTTTATAATTTGTTTTGAAATTTCGTGTTGAAGGCCATCATTTAATGAGTAAAATGTTTTCAACGACTAACAACAGCTTACAGCGGCTCCTGAACGTTTTTAACCACCATTTCCTAGGACAAATCATTACTAGATCATTATTCAGACCATTACTATTTATTTCACGTACATAACTCAAAACCCTACGTGGGTTATAGAGATACAGGACAAATTCCATGAACATTAGCCCGTTCCGGGTAGCTCACTCCTTCAAAACTATAAATCATTAATGTATAAATTATAAATTTTAGTTGATATTTTGATTTTTTCCAGATTTTCGGGGTCGTCATAGCCCTCATCATTGGGCTCTCAGCGGTGGCCGCCATGGCTGAGCCAGAACCACAATATCGTAGCTATGGTTGGGGAGGATACGGACATGGATACGGAAATGGATACAGACATGGATACGGAAATGGATATTACTGGGGCTAAATACATCACCCCGGCCGATGTTGGCGAATAAATAGTACCAACTTCCACAATGGCATAGCAATAAAAAAAATAATAACCCTCAATTGATATTGTAAACAATAATAATAAAACTTCTCTTATATTTTACAATCCTGGACGTTTCAACCAACTTATGTCATCTATATTTCTGTTTTGAAGAGAAAAGATTTGCCCTGGATCTTGTCGGGATTATGTCCCTGTTAACTCATTTCTCTTCAAAGCAAACATATTTAAAAATAATGACAATTAATAAAAAGTAAACATTGTCAGCTATACTTGGAAATGTCAATTAAAACATTTATTTTCTAATAAAATAATTACCGAAATATACTCATTACCCATAATCATATTTTTCTTTCCATACTAAAGCTCCCGATAACTTGTATTTTTGGAAAATATTACAAATGAAATGTATAAACAGGTAAATCTTGTTGGACTTCTTCTTGAGAGATTCTACCTGAGAATATGAAGGGACGGTGTACTCTTCCTTTATCCGAATGTTTTATTTACTGAGGAGAACAACATTCAGCTTTCCTCAGCAAATACAACATTAAATACATACAGTGACCAGGTTTTTAGGTTTTAGATCCAAGGCCCAAAATGAAGAAATAAACAATAAAAATCATTAATGTATCATAAATGACCAAGAATGATAACATAACGCCAACCCTAGCCACAGAGGAAAAGTTAAGATAGAGAAAAATTTGGGCTATTTAATGGCAAAAAAAATACGATAAACTGAGGTAAGGTATGCATCTACATGTTAAGGTAGCTCACCACACAATGAGCTCACAGCTGGCGAGGTTTAAAGGTCTTCCCCAATTGGTCGCAGCGCCGAACGGACGCCATAAGAATGAAAATTGTTACAATACTGTTAGGAATCTAACAATAATTTTATGTCTTGATCTTCTGCTCTTGTAAATTGGTAATTAGTGGATTAGCTTTGATGATTCTAGATAAAGACCTATCTCCCCGATACGTTTGCATTCCTTTTTCTTTTTTCAAATTTTAAATATGATTCGTATTTTGTGTTTATAATAACAACATAAACAAGAAGGAGAATAATGATATCCAACAGAAGCTTCCTCGGGTCAGGAAACCTCTTCAGAAACCATCATCACACTTGGAGTACAAAGTTTAGATTGTATGAGACCCTAATCATTTGCGGATCGGAGGCTTCGACTTTCTCAAAATCAGATGGGCAAAGCTATATATACAGCCATGGTGAATAATTGGTCGAGTCGAATTTCGTTCAGAAAGAGTTCATTGTACTTAGGGAAGCGGAGTCGTGACATTCTCGTAGTATTTTATTATTATGTGTAAAGGAGATAGTTGGGGGGTGCTTTACATTAGATCATCCAGTCAACTATTTTCATCTCATTCATATTTTATTATTATTTTGTTATAAATGCTTTTTTATTAATAAATTATTTACAATGTTTTTCTTTTAATTTTATTTACAACTCATTCTCGTAGAATTTGGCTTAATATACAATCATACTATAAGCAGTGACTCTATTTCAAGCCACCACTATTAAGTACCATCACACCGGCAACAGCAAGCTCTAACAGTTTCAAAATGGCGTACTGCAGCGCATAGTGAGACACACAACATTAAAGAAAACAAAAATGGACCTCTCAACTTACCGACAGTTACAGACTTCATAAAACGCAGACACATTAAATTTTTTGACAGTCTGAAATACAGTACTAAACCTCTTTTCAGAACACTCTCCCCAGCAGGACGGCCACAAACGTGGCAAGATCAAGTACAAAGTCTCAGCCTGAACTGAGAAATAAATAAAATAAACAAATAAAAGAAAAAGGACACGGTGTGCCCCCAGAAAAAAAACAACAATAAAAAACGAAGAAAAAATAAAAATTTCAAGCCAAATTAAAAAAGTGTAGTCTTATTCCTATCTTCAAGCTAAGTCCTATCCCCACCTATTTATTTCAATGCATCAAGTGAAGTTCAAGAGATCCTCCAAATCATATATAAAAAGTGTAAATACATTATAATGTTTTAAAAAATAGATAAACTAGGGGGCTAAGAAAAAAATACAAGCCAAGGCATCTCTTAACCACGGAGGCACTAGACAAATGGCACAATTCCACTTCCTTAGCTCAATTAACTCATTCTGGACCAAATTCAACTTAACTGCTTCACCAACCGGGCTGCAGATATATCTGTATAGTTGGATACGCTGTTACTCATGATGCTGATGTGAACAAATTTAATATTTGAATACCATATTATTATCAGTAATATTTCGATACCTAACGCAGTACTAATTCATGTTTATGTTTCCACTCGAAATTCTGTAGGCCCAGGCTGCTCTATTGCTGGTCCGGAACAGTATGATGCGCTATAACTCTTAACGGAGGACGTGATGGCCGTACACGTTGGGGGATTAGAAGAGTATCAGGTCCAGTTGATTGGAGGTTCGATTCCCACCAAGTCAGTTAATATTTATTTCGTGGCTCTGAAGAAATGTATTTCCTGTCTCTTCCACTCAAGTCAGAGGTTGGTAAACAGGACTACAAGGCCCACTTGTCGGACTGTTTATCCTATAAATAGCAGAAACAATACCAATACAATCCTCGCGGATAATAATTCTAATAGTTTCATACCGAGTTCACAGCACGCGCTGAAGTGAGTAACATCGCCTCTGTGATACTTTTTTTTTATACCTATTAACTTTATGGTACATTCACGGCTTTTTACATAGTCATAGTCTGTGTACCAGTGAAGTAAAATGTGAAGTTTCGTAGCCAATTACGGACTTATAACGTGACTACATTAATTATAAATTAAGTGATTTAAGAGACAGGAGTTGCTTATCTTTGTGCTGGTCGCGGCAGGATCATCCCCACCCAGTATAAGTTAAGAACCTATCAGTGCTGCCTCTGGCACCGAATGAGGCTGATCTGTGCCGTATTCAGATCAGATCTCATACGAACTATTTATTTTGTTCCCTTTCCTCTCTGTCCTACCTTTCTTTTCTTTACTACTATCTGCTCTAGTGACATAATATTCCAAAATGAAGTTTTACCACCAAGTATTATTTGTTTATTTTATTTATTTCTCAGTTCAGGCTGAGACTTTGTACTTGATCTTGCCACGTTTGTGGCCGTCCTGCTGGGGAGAGTGTTCTGAAAAGAGGGTTAGTACTATAGTCTGAAAAGAGGGGTAGTATTTCAGACTGTCAAAAAATTTAATGTGTCTGCGTTTTATGAAGTCTGTAACTGTCGGTAAGTTGAGAGAAGTGTGTAGGAGGTCCATTTTTGTTTTGTTTAATGTTGTGTGTCTCCCTTTGCCCTGCAGTAAGCCATTTTGAAGCTGTTGCCGGTGTGATGTTACTTAATAGTGGTGGCTTGAAATAGAGACACTGCTTATAGTAAGATTGTATATTAAGCCAAATTCTACGAGAATGAGTTGTAAATAAAATTAAAAGAAAAACATTGTAAATAATTTATTAACAAAATAGGATTTATAAAAAAATAAAATAAAATACTACGAGAATGTCACGACTCCGCTTCCCTAAGTTCAATAAACTCTTTCTGAACCAAATTCGACTTGACCAATTATTCACCATGGCTGTATATATATAGCTTTGCTCATCTGATTTTGAGAAAGTCGAAGCCTCCGATCCGCAAATGATTAGGGTCTCATACAATCTAAACTTTGTACTCCAAGTGTGATGATGGTTTCTGAAGAGGTTGCCTGACCCGAGGAAGCTTCTGTTGGATATCATTATTCTCCTTCTTGTTTATGTTGTTATTATAACAAAAAGCATAGATGAAAATATACATATTAACCATCCTAATAAGTAAGAAGATTAATAAAATAAAATACGTATTATATTTAAAATTTGAAAAAAGAAAAAGGACTGCAAACGTATTGGGGAGATAGGTCTTTATCTAGAATCATCAGTTAGATTCCTAACAGTATTGTAACAACTTTCATTTTTATGGCGTCCGTTCGGCGCTGCGACCAATTGGGGAAGACCTTTAAACCTCACCAGCTGTGAGCTCATTGTGTGGTGAGCTACCTTAACATTTAGATGCATAACTTACCTCAGTTTATCGTATTTTTTTTGCCAATAAATGGCCAAAATTTTTCTCTATCTTAACTTTTTCTCTGTGGCTAGGGTTGGTATTATGTTATTATTCCTGGTTATTTATGATACATTAATGATTTTTATTGTTCATTTCTTCATTTGGGCCTTGGATCTAAAACCTACAAACCTGGTACACAGTATGTATTTAATATTGTATTTGCTGAAGAAAGCTGAATGTTGTTCTCCTCAGTAAATAAATCATTTGGATATAGGAAGAGTACACCGTCCCTTCATATTCTCAGGTAGAATCTCTCAAGAAGAAGTCTAACAAGATTTACCTGTTTATACATTTCTTTTTTAGTATTTTCCAAAAATACAAGTTATCGGGAGCTTTAGTATGGAAAGAAAAATATGATTATGGGTAATGAGTATATTTCGGTAATTATTTTATTAGGAAATAAATGTTTTAATTGACATTTCCAAGTATAGCTGACAATGTTTTTTTTTTATTAATTGTCAGTATTTTTAAATATGTTTGCTTTGAAGAGAAAAGAGTTAACAGGGACATAATCCCGACAAGATCCAGGGCAAATCTTTTCTCTTCAAAACAGAAATATAGATGACACATGTTTGTTGAAACGTCCATGATTGAAAAGTTAAAACGTGTTGTGAATCAATTCGAAGTGACAACCTGCGTGATAATTACAAAAATAAAAATGACAGGATTGTAAAATATAAGAGAAGCTTTATTATTATTGATTTTATTATTGTTTACAATATCAATTGAGGGTTATTATTTTTTTTATTGCTATGCCATTGTGGAAGTTGGTACTATTTATTCGCCAACATCGGCCGGGGTGATGTATTTAGCCCCAGTAATATCCTCCGTATCCATTTCTGTATCCATTTCTGTATCCATTTCCGTATCCTCCGTATCCTCTGTATCCTCCCCAACCATAGCTACGATATTGTGGTTCTGGCTCAGCCATGGCGGCCACCGCTGAGAGCCCAATGATGAGGGCTATGACGACCCCGAAAATCTGGAAAAAATCAAAATATTAACTAAAATTTATAATTTATATATTAATGATTTATAGTTTTGAAGGAGTGAGCTACCCGGAATGGGCTAATGTTTATGGAATTTTTCCTGAATCTCTATAACCCACGTAGGGTTTTGAGTTATGTACGTGAAATAAATAGTAATGGTCTGAATAATGATCTAGTAATGATTTGTCCTAGGAAATGGTGGTTAAAAACGTTCAGGAGCAGCTGTAAGCTGTTGTTAGTCGTTAAAAACATTTTACTGATAGAATGGTGGCCTTCAACACGAAATTTCAAAACAAATTATAGAATTTAACAATGTTAATTTCTCCATAAATATATAAAACAAAAATACACCATTAAAACTATATAGGGTATTAGTTAGAGTTTTAGTTGGAGTTACAGGTTAGAGATTTATTATTATTGTTTTAGCGTTTATGAGGAGATGATTAAACAATAATTTTATATTACGATTAAAACAAACAGTAAAGAAGTATGAATATGATAAAAATGTAAGACAAAAGATTGTTATTGAAAATTTTATTATCTTTTAGATCTTACGGTGTTCGAAAAAATAAGTACTGTGAAGAATATTCGGTCCATTGGAGAGTGAGACCTCTGGAGAATATAGGCGATTACACAACGCACAATTATGAAGCATGCTGCCGTTTAATATTATTGACACAATGGAAAGTCACATGGTCCTGGTGATATACCAATTGAGCTGATCAAACTTGGTCCAGTCGGAATGAACAAAGCTCTGGCACACCTTATGACAAGGAGTATGGAGCAAGGCACAATTCCCAAGGAATGGAAGGAAGCTCATATCACTCCCATTTAGAAAAAAGGAAAAAAAAAAAGGATTGTTGTAACTACAGAGGAATCTCTGTAACGAGCAGTATATGTAGATTTTACAGCACAGTACTAAACAGAAGACTAATGGACGAGGGTAAAGAGCTGTTGCCGGAAGAACAAGCCGGTTTTCGAACAGGTAGATCCTGTATAGACCATATCTTTACTCTTACACAGCTTCTTGAAAAGAAGAAAGGCTGCAATGGAGAAGTTGTATTAGTATTTGTCGACCTACAGAAAGCATACGACAAGGTACCCCCAAGTAATCTTTGGGACACTCTGAAAAAATTAGGAGTGAGCGGATATATTATCAATGCAATAAAAGGGATGTATAAGGGTTCGAAAGTCAGAGTAAAACTCAAGAATGGTCTATCAAAAGAATTTGAACAAAACAAAGGACTTAAACAGGGTTGCTCCTTTCCCCTACACTTTTCAATTTATATGTATAAAGTGTACTGTGTGAGTGGAAAAGGAAATGCCAGAAGATGGGAATCATGGTAGGAAATGAATGCCTTTATAATCTTCAGTTTTCCGATGACCAAGTGGTAATAGCCAATGATGAGGAGGATGCTTCCTATATGATAAGAAAACGTACAGGAACTCCACAATATCTTCTACACTATCGAAACCAAAAAGCTCAGCTGGCCATGTAATGAGAATGTCAGAAAATCGATGGCCCAAGAGAATAATTAATTATGTTCCTAAGGAGAAGAGGACGTCTGGCAAAGAAATGGTACGATGGATTGGAGGAAGGAATGGCAGCCAGAGGCCTTTCGGAGGAGGACTGCCAGGACCGGGAAAAGTGGAAGAAATCATTGTCAGCTTACGACTTATGACAATTGTTGTAATAAAGTTGTATTATATACAAACTTTATTTTTAATACATTAATTTTTTTGACCAAATTCTAAGCCCCGATATCTCAATGGTGGAGAAATTAGACAATGAAAAATGAAGTGAATAATCAAATGTAGCTTTAATATTTTCAAAAATATTATTATTCTTCATTTACGTTGTGAATTCATAAAGATGTTGTTTTTTTCGCATTGAAAGAAAAAGAATTTCCTAAAATTGCCTTGGCTTAAACTATTAAGTAAATTCAAGCAATTTTATTCAGGAATAAACAGATTATAGTTTCTTCTAGATTTTAAAAGTGATTTAAGTTCTATGTTCTACTTACATAATAGAAATTCATGTTCGATATGATGGGTCTGCAGGATGACTGATACCTCACATTTGATCCCCAGAGCTTTTATACGCACAGATGTTGACGTGCATCTGCTCACACACCGGCAAACGTGAGATAATCCATTTCAGATTTCTATTTTTTCCTATAATTTCACTCAGACCAGACATGCTGGTTAAAATGAAAACATTGAATCATCGTCTTATTTACAATATTCGCATGTTTATCTAACATCATTGGAATTTAGGAAGTAGAACATGAATAAATCATAAAATGCATACCCAAAGTTAAGAGTTTCTCCACACCTAAGAACTGTACTGACTTCAAGACAAATGTCGTACAGAGATGTCGTTTCCCCAAATCACACTCAAGCCTCGGGTTTTTTTTCTCCAGATCATAACTTTATTTAGTAATAATGCAGAGCAGTTATTGTTTGATATTTTATTTGTCTTATGTTATAAAAATGCTAAGACGTTTATATTATTTATTGTACATGAAGTTGTGATTGTGTATTAGTTAGTTGTTTAAAATTGGAAGCGTAAAACTGATTGGTCATTAACACCTTTAGTTTAGTTTGTTTTATATATATATATCTTACTAATATTATAAATGTGAAAGTTTGTATGTTTGTCTCTCTTTAACGCAAAAACTAATGGACGGATATGGATGAAAATTATTGAGTAAAACAGGTTATACATCATAGGCTATAGCAAGGGCAGATTTATGTGGGAGCACGGGGGCATGTACCCCCCTCTTATAGTACGTAATTAAAGGCAAATCAGGAACTTAGCATCTTGAAATTTGCAGATAGGTTCTTTGTATAATTTAAGAAAGAAATTTGAGTAATTCCACCCCATGGGTTCCCCCTTTAATATAATAGGGATTCAAAGGTTGTATAGAATCCGTCAGTTTGGAAGTTAGGCATCTGAAATTTTGGATGTACGAGTAACTTATATTACGCCCTTGCTATTATGATCTTTCACGATACCTTATGTGGCAGACCAAATTCCACGCGAGCGAAGCCGCGGGCATAAGCTAGTATATATATATATATATATATATATATTCGTTTTTAATAATAATTTTTATAAAACTGGTAAAAAAAGGTAATAAAACTGAATAAAAATATAACGAATAATTTAATATAACAATTGAATAAATGTATGTAAAGGTAAAATAAAATATAGGGGTTAGATATTATTAATTAATCCTTCTTTTGATAGAAAGGCGATGACCTTATTAACATACTTTTCTGCAATTCCCAAAACCATTGATACATTGCCAGGTAGTCCTATTTTATGCATCAATCTTTTGTAAAAGGTACAGCCTTCAAAGACATGGACTATCGTTAAGCTCTTGCTACACTTCTCGCGGATATTGGCGGGTGTTCTTTAGTGATTGAGTGAGCCTTGTATGTCCTGTCCTCAGGCCTGGAAGGACCTCTTCCTCTCTTCAGGTGCTACGGCAGGAGCTGCTCCTTGCAATTATATCAGTTTTTATATGTTTCAGTTTGTTTGGAGGGATATTGTCCCATAAGACCTGCCACTCTTGGAGTACGCTCTTTCTTAGTGGTCACGCTAGCTCGGGTGGGGTCAAGGTAGCATTACCACTTGTATATTGTAATTGCTTCTAAATAATATTGTATAGCATAATTACTGTATGTATAATATAATAAAATATAAAAATTTATATTATAATTGTTTCTAAATGAAGTTTTTTATTATTTTTTGTTATTGTGCTGTGAATTCGACAGTGTGCGAAGATAGAGACAGTTTGTGGCAGAGTGAGTGGGCCCGAGGTGGCTCACCGGATCCAAAAGTGTGCATTCACGGTTTTTAAATACATTATATTATATAATTTCCTTCTAGAGGGCCAGCAAAGTGTCGGCTAAGGGATCGAACAAAAATATAAAGAAATATTGAACAAAGTATGGAATTCATGTAAGTATATAATTAATAACACATCATGATATTATCGGTTCTTAATGTAATCAACATTAACTGTAATTTATTTAGGAGAAAAGACTATTTTGGTTCAGCCGAGCTTTGCAAGGAAACTGAATTTAGGATCGATTACGTTCGGAGAGAACTTGATTTTTTAATTGCATTTCAGTATATCTCTTGCTCTCTCTATCTCTTGCTATACTTGCTAAAGTATGTAATTATAAAGATGATACTGTTTTAATTAATATTAAAAAAGAATTACTCAAATCGTAGCATTTTTCTGTAATAAATACACAACCAATTAACGTGAGTAACTTTTGAAATATAAACATAACTTGAAGTTTCACCAAATATAGGCTAAAGTATAGTTTCACAACTATGTGATAGGTTAGAGAAGGAATTAGTTGACTGGAACTTCTAATGTAAGGATAGAGATAGTTTGGGGTGCAGTCGATTAAAACCACCATAGTAAGTGCATACTTATTTATTGTGTGCCGACGTTTCGACCTACATTATAGGTCATCTTCAGGACTGTGAGAGAAAACAGACAAAACAAAATAACTATAAAATTACATTACAGTAGGTACCAAGAAAATGATAATACAATAATGTAGAGTAACAGAAAAATTGAACAAAATAGTGAAGGAATAATATGAATAATAATTATCTAAGAATAAATGTACAGAAAGGTGATAATGCAAATAAAATACAAAGAGAAAAACCAAAAAAGAAAATTTGGTAAACAGAATGAAAAATGAAATATATGAGAGATATACAAGTTTAATGAGAGAAAAAACTGACTAGTCAACGTTACGCCAAGTCAGGTATCATCAGGACGTCCACCAAAGGAAAATCACATTGGAGGAGATATAGCACAACTTAGAACTTATAGCTAATTATTAATAATAGTTACAGGTGGTATGAAACTGAGAGAGAGAGAAGAAAACACTTTATTGAAGCATTACAATCCGCCTGTTGTGGGCAATAAGTAATGGTGCTATGTAGCTTACAATCATTCCATAATAAATCAATGATATAAACGAAATAAATGCATAAATAAATATATACAAGCGAAAAAATATATACAAAAATAAAGTAAAAAAAAATATATATATAGATATATATACATTTCTATTATTTTTATCTTCTATATTTTTCTATCTATTATTTTATTTTCTATTACATATATATATATATATATATATATATATATATATATATATATATATATATATATATATATATCATAGAAAAATATAATAATAATAAATAAAACATAAAAGAAATATACTGTACACATTCGTACTCTATTTACAATTTGCCTGGGGTCCCCGAACTGAGCTTCTTCCCCAGGAATGAGGGCAAAGCAGGAGTCCGGGAGGCCCCAGCCCCCTTTCCCAGCCGCGTCACTGGCATTAAACGCCAATGGAAGCTGGTTAAGGGCGCTTCACACACACACACACAGGTCGTGAGTGGAGAATCTGGCCAGTGCCAGTACTCCAAATAACATTATTATATCAGGTCTCGAGGCCATTGCCGGTTTAGGCGGCGGGGTGGGTTATATGGATGTGTGGAACTGGATAATGACTGAGCCAGGGGGTTGGGATGACAGGCAAGGTTTTGGTGAAAGTTTGAAAATTTAGTAGGGATGAGGTCGAGGACGAAAGGAATGTTGAGATGATTATGGAGGGTTTTGTTGGAGACATAATAAGGAGCATTGACAATAGTTCTCAGGATTTTGGATTGAATGCATCTGATATTCGATTTTTTCGCGGTCCCCCACAGTTCCAGTCCATAGGTCCAAAAAATAGGTTTGATGATGGTCTTGTATATTAGTAGTTTATTGTATATTGAAAGATGGGAGGTCCTACATAGTAATCTGTATAGTTGGCTGAATCGTCTGTTAAGTTCTTGTCTTTTGAGTCCGGTATGAGGATTCCATGTAAGTATTTTGTCTAGGAGAAAGCCAAGGTATCGTAGTGTGTCGGAAATGGGTAGGACGGTTTCATTGAATTGAACAGAAGGACATGCTCCCCGGCGAATTGTAAAAGTCGCGGACCTAATACTCTTCTAATCCCCCAACGTGTACGGCCATCACGTCCTCCGTTAAGAGTTATGGCGTATCAAACTGTTCCGGACCAGCAATAGAGCAGCCTGGGCCTACAGAATTTCGAGTGGAAACATAAACATGAATTAGTACTGCGTTAGGTATCGAAATATTACTGGTACAAATTGGTAATAAAATATTAAATTGGTTCACATCAGCATCATGAGTAACAGCGTATCCAATATACAGATATATCTGCAGCCCGGTTGGTGAAGCAGTTGAGTTGAATTTGGTCCAGAATGAGTTAATTGTGCTGAGGAAGTGGAATTGTGGAATAAGGAAAGTGGAAGCTTGCAGATAGGAATAAGACTACACTTCTTTAATTTGGCTTGAAATAGAGACACTGCTTATAGTCTAATTGTATATTAAGCCAAATTCAACGAGAATGAGTTGTATATAAAATTAAAAGAAAAACATTGTAAATAATTTATTAACAAAAAAGGATTTATAAAAAAAAATAATAATAAAATACTACGAGAACGTCACGATTCCGCTTCCCTGAGTACAATAAACTCTTTCTGAACCAAATTCGACTTGACCAATTATTCACCATGGCTGTATATATAGCTTTGCTCATCTGATTTTGAGAAAGTCGAAGCCTCCGATCCGCACATGATTAGGGTCTCATACAATCTAAACTTTGTACTCCAAGTGCGATGATGGTTTCTGAAGAGGTTTCCTGACCCGAGGAAGCTTCTGTTGGATATCATTATTCTCCTTCTTGTTTATGTTGTTATTATAACAAAAAGAATAGATGAAAATATACATACTAACCATGATAATAAGTAAGAAGGTTAATAAAAAAAGTACGTATTATATTTAAATTTTGAAAAAAGAAAAAGGAATGCAAACGTATTGGGGAGATAGGTCTTTATCTAGAATCATCAGTTAGATTCCTAACAGTATTGTAACAACTTTCATTTTTATGGCGTCCGTTCGGAGCTGCGACCAATTGGGGAAGACCTTTAAACCTCACCAGCTGCGAGCTCATTGTGTGGTGAGCTACCTTAACATGTAGATGCATACCTTACCTCAGTTTATCGTATTTTTTTTCCCAATAAATAGCCCAAATTTTTCTCTATCTTAACTTTTTCTCTGTGGCTAGGGTTGGTGTTATGTTATCATTCCTGGTTATTTATGATACATTAATGATTTTTATTGTTTACTTCTTCATTTGGGCCTTGGATCTAAAACCTACTAACCTGGTCACAGTATGTATTTAATTTTTTTTCGTACAAAACTGCAATATTTCAGATATAGCTTGGAGGAAACCAGAATGTTGTTCTCCTCAGTAAATAAAACATTCGGATAAAGGAAGAGTACACCGTCCCTTCATATTCTCAGGTAGAATCTCTCAAGAAGAAGTCCAACAAGATTTACCTGTTTATACATTTCATTTTTAATATTTTCCAAAAATACAAGTTATCGGGAGCTTTAGTATGGAAAGAAAAATATGATTATGGGTAATGAGTATATTTCGGTAATTATTTTATTAGGAAATAAATGTTTTAATTGACATTTCCAAGTATAGCTGACAATGTTTATTTTTTATTAATTGTCAGTATTTTTAAATATGTTTGCTTTGAAGAGAAAAGAGTTAACAGGGACATAATCCCGACAAGATCCAGGGCAAATCTTTTCTCTTCAAAACAGAAATATAGATGACACATGTTTGTTGAAACGTCCATGATTGAAAAGTTAAAACGTGTTGTGAATCAATTCGAAGTGACAACCTGCGTGATAATTACAAAAATAAAAATGACAGGATTGTAAAATATAAGAGAAGCTTTATTATTATTGATTTTATTATTGTTTACAATATCAATTGAGGGTTATTATTTTTTTTATTGCTATGCCATTGTGGAAGTTGGTACTATTTATTCGCCAACATCGGCCGGGGTGATGTATTTAGCCCCAGAAATATCCTCCGTATCCATTTCTGTATCCATTTCTGTATCCATTTCCGTATCCTCCGTATCCTCTGTATCCTCCCCAACCATAGCCACGATATTGTGGTTCTGGCTCAGCCATGGCGGCCACCGCTGAGAGCCCAATGATGAGGGCTATGACGACCCCGAAAATCTGGAAAAAATCAAAATATTTACTAACTAAAAATATTAACTATAATAAAATATACAAAATATTAACTTATAATTTATACATTAATGATTTATAGTTTTGAAGGAGTGAGCTACCCGGAGCAGGCTAATGTTCATGGAATTTTTCCTGAATCTCTATAACCCACGTAGGGTTTTGAGTTATGTACGTGAAATAAATAGTAATGGTCTGAATAATGATCTAGTAATGATTTGTCCTAGGAAATGGTGGTTAAAACGTTCAGGAGCAGCTGTAAGCTGTTGTTAGTCGTTGAAAACATTTTACTCATTAAATGGTGGCCTTCAACATGAAGTTTCAAGAACTTAAAAAAAAATATAGAATTTAACATGGTTACTTTGTCCATAAATATATAAAACAAAAATACACCATTAAAACTATATCGGGTATTAGTTAGAGTTTTAGTTGGAGTTACATCTTAGAGATTTATTATTATTGTTTTAGCGTTTATGAGGAGATGATTAAACAATAATATTATATTACGATTAAAACAAACAGTAAAAAAGTATAAATATGATAAAAATGTAAGACAAAAGCTTGTTATTGAAAATTTTATTATCTTTTAGATCTTACGGTGTTCGAAAAAATAAGATCTGTGAAGAATATTCGCTCCATTGGAGAGTGAGACCTCTGGAGAATATAGGCGATTACACAACGCAGAATTGTGAAGCATGCTGCCGGTTAATATTATTGACACAATGGAAAGTCACATGGTCCTGGTGATATACCAATTGAGCTGATCAAACTCTGGCACACCTTATGACAAGGAGTATGGAGCAAGGCACAATTCCCAAGGAATGGAAGGAAGCTCATATCACTCCCATTTAGAAAAAAGGAAAAAAAAAAAAATTGTTCTAACTACAGAGGAAGCTGTAACGAGCACTATATGTAGGTTTTACGGCAGAATACTAAACAGAAGACTAATGGACGAGGGTAAAGAGCTGTTGCCGGAAGAACAAGCCGGTTTTCGAACAGGTAGATCCTGTATAGACCATATCTTTACTCTTACACAGCTTCTTGAAAAGAAGAAAGCTAGCAATGGAGAAGTTGTATTAGTATTTGTCGACCTACAGAAAGCATACGACAAGGTACCCCCAAGTAATCTTTGGGACACTCTGAAAAAATTAGGAGTGAGCGGATATATTATCAATGCAATAAAAGGGATGTATAAGGGTTCGAAAGTCAAAGTAAAACTCAAGAAAGGTCTATCAAAAGAATTTTAACAAAACAAAGGACTTAAACAGGGTTGCTCCTTTCCCCTACACTTTTCAATTTATATGTATAAAGTGTACTGTGTGAGTGGAAAAGAAAATGCCAGAAGATGGGAATCATGGTAGGAAATGAATTTATAATCTTAAGTTTTCCGATGACCAAGTGTTAATAGCCAATGATGAGGAGAATGCTTCCTATATGATAAGAAAACGTACAGGAACTCCACAATATCTTCTACACTATCGAAACCAAAAAGCTCAGCTGGTCATGTAATGAGAATGTCAGAAAATCGATGGCCCAAGAGAATAATAAATTATGTTCCTAAGGAGAAGAGGACGTCTGGCAAAGAAATGGTACGATGGATTGGAGGAAGGAATGGCAGCCAGGGGCCTTACAGAGGAGGACTGCCAGGACCGGGAAAAGTGGAAGAAATCATTGTCAGCTTACGACTTATGACAATTGTTGTAATAAAGTTGTATTACATACAAACTTTATTTTTAATACATTAATTTTTTTGATCAAATTCTAAGCCCCGATATCTCAATGGTGGAGAAATTAGACAATGAAAAATGAAGTGAATAATCAAATGTAGCTTTAATATTTTCAAAAATATTATTATTCTTCATTTACGTTGTGAATTCATAAATATGTTGTTTTTTCGCATTGAAAGAAAAAGAATTTCCTAAAATTGCCTTGGCTTAAACGATTAAGTAAATTCAAGCAATTTTATTCAGGAATAAACCGATTATAGTTTCTTCTAGATTTTAAAAGTGATTTAAAGTTCTATGTTCTACTTACATAATAGAAATTCATGTTCGATATGATGGGTCTGCAGGATGACTGATACCTCACATTTGATCCCCAGAGCTTTTATACGCACAGATGTTGACGTGCATCTGCTCACACACCGGCAAACGTGAGATAATCCATTTCAGATTTTTATTTTTTCCCATATTTTCACTCAGACTAGGCATGCTGGTTAAAATGAAAACATTGAATCATCGTCTTATTTACAATATTCGCATGTTTATCTAACATCATTGGAATTTAGGAAATAGAACATGAAAAAAAAACATAAAATACATGCCCAAAGTTGAGAGTTTCTCCACACCTAAGAACTGTACTGACTTCAAGACAAATGTCGTACAGAGATGTCCTTTGCCCTAAATCACACTCAAGCCTCGGGTTTTTTTTCTCCAGATCATAAATTTATTAAGTAAGAATGCAGAGCAGATATTGTTTGATATTTTATTTGTCTTATCTTAGAAAAATGCTAAGACGTTTATATTATTTATTGTACATGTGATTGTGTATTAGTTAGTTGTTTAAAATTGGAAGCGTAAAACTGATTGGTCATTAACACCTCTAGTTTAGTTTGGTTTATATATATATATATATATATATATATATATATATATATATATATATATATATATATATATATATTATATCTTATAAAAAGCATGCGCGGATTTATGGGGGGCGTACGGGTACACGTGCTTCCTCCCCCCGACAGTGTTTTGGGTATTGTGAAGAATCCATTATATTACATAATTAACCAGATAGGTTCTTTGTATAGTTTAAGAAAGAAATTTGGGTAATTCCACCCCATGGGTTTCTTCTTTAATATAATAGGGGTTCAAAGGTTGTATAGAATCCGTCAGTTTTGAAGTTGGACATCTGAAATTTTGGATGTAGGTGTAACTTATATTACGCCCTTGCTATTACGAATAACTTAAAAAAATAATTAAATTATTTATTTCAAATGATCTTTCACGATACCTTATGTGGCAGACCAAATTCCACGCGAGCGAAGCCGCGGGCATAAGCTAGTATATATATATATATATATATATATATATATATATATATATATATATATATATATATATATATATATATATATATTCGTTTTTAATAACAATTTTTATAAAACCGGTAAAAAAAGGTAATAAAACTGAATAAAAATATAACGAATAATTAAATATAACAATTGAATAAATGTATGTAAAGATAAAATAAAATAGAGGGGTTAGATATTATTAATTAATCTTGATTTTATTAAGAGATCTTTTAGATATTATTAATTGATCTTTCACGATACCTTATGTGGCAGACCAAATTCCACGCGAGCGAAGCCGCGGGCATAAGCTAGTATATATATATATATTCGTTTTTAATAACAATTTTTATAAAACCGGTAAAAAAAGGTAATAAAACTGAATAAAAATATAACGAATAATTAAATATAACAATTGAATAAATGTATGTAAAGATAAAATAAAATAGAGGGGTTAGATATTATTAATTAATCTTGATTTTATTAAGAGATCTTTTAGATATTATTAATTGATCTTTCACGATACCTTATGTGGCAGACCAAATTCCACGCGAGCGAAGCCGCGGGCATAAGCTAGTATATATATATATATTCGTTTTTAATAACAATTTTTATAAAACCGGTAAAAAAAGGTAATAAAACTGAATAAAAATATAACGAATAATTAAATATAACAATTGAATAAATGTATGTAAAGATAAAATAAAATAGAGGGGTTAGATATTATTAATTAATCCTTCTTTTGGTAGAAAGGCGATGACCTTATTAACATACTTTTCTGCAATTCCCAAAACCATTGATACATTGCCAGGTAGTCCTATTTTATGCATCAATCTTTTGTAAAAGGTACAGCCTTCAAAGACATGGACTATGAGACATGTCCCATAAGACCTGCCACTCTTGGAGTACGCTCTTTCTTAGTGGTCACGCTAGCTCGGGTGGGGCCAAGGTAGCATTACCACTTGCATATTGTAATTGCTTCTAAATAATATTGTATAACATAATTACTGTATGTATAATATAACATAATATATACATACAAAATTTATATTATAATTGTTTCTAAATGAATTTTTTTATTATTGTTTGTTATTGTGCTGTGAATTCGATAGTGTGCGAAGATAGAGACAGTTTGTAGCAGAGTGAGTGGGCCCGAGGTGGCTCACCGGATCCAAAAGTGTGCATTCACCGTTTTTAAATATATTATATTATGTGATTTCCTTCTAGAGGGCCAGCAAAGTGTCGGCTAAGGGATCGAACAAAAATATAAAGAAATATTGAGCAAAGTATGGAATTCATGTAAGTATATAATTAATAACACATCATGATATTATCGTATCTTATTGTAATCAACATTAACTGTTATTTACTTAGGAGAAAAGACTAGTTTGGTTCAGCCGAGCTTTGCAAGGAAACTGAATTTAGGATCGATTACCTTCGCAGAATTACCATAAAGTTAACAACAAAATGCACTTAAGATGTTTCATAATTAGAGAGATGATATGTAATTAACAAAATTAAATAATATAATTTTAAAGCAATCTGAACCTTCTATTGATTGATAGGTGAAATGCATACACAGTACTCTTGTGATAGGTGGGGTAAATATTAAAATGAATATCAAGCGGCGGATATAGTTTTAATTCACATAAAAGCTCAGTAATCGTATTAAAAAATGTAAGTCTGCCATTTTTCAGGTACAGTAATATTAATAAATAATTAAATAAAATTATGTAATGATAATATAAAAGTAATAATAATTAAATAAAAATAAAAAGTGAAAAATTCTTAAATTTATGTTTAATGAATGAAGGGTAAGTGATCTAATACTTAATCACCTAATTGTATTAATTAGTCACCGATATAATTAGTTGTTTAATTAGTTCATCTTGTCGATGCTGGTCCTCAAGATGCCCTTTACACTGAAGAGAGACTGTATATATCTAAGTTACGACAGATTTTTTATTGTTTATTTCTTCATTTGGATCTAAAACCTACAAACCTGGTCACAGTATGTATTTAATTTTTTTTTTTGTTTTTTGTACAAAACTTCAATATTTCGGATATAGCTTGGAGGAAACCAGAATGTTGTTTTCCTCAGTAAATAAAACATTCGGATAAAGGAAGAGTACACCGTCCCTTGATATTCTCAGGTAGAATCTCTCAAGAAGAAGTCCCTCTTGAGGGTAAAGGGCATAGGGAGGCAAATCCCTGGGGCTTGGGTTTCTTGAGGGCCAGCATCGACTAAGGGAATAAATAAAAATATAAAGAATTATTTAAAAAAATATGCTATTATATAACATAGCATGCTACTATCGTATATTATAGTAATCACCTTTAACTGTTATTTATTAAGGAGAAAAGAATATTTTTCGCAGAACACTTGACCTATTTATTGCGTATGAGTATATCTGTTGCTTAAATGTGCTAATTATTAACATAAAACTATTTTAATTAACTCAAGTCGTAGCATTTTTCTGTAATAAATACACAACCAATCAACGTGGGTAACTTTTTTAATATAAACAAAACATGAAGTTTCACCATTATAAGCTAAAGTATAGTTTCACAACTATGTGATAGCCTAATTAAAATTCGCAGCGATACCAGCCGGGCCCAATTTAAATCAAATATAATTAGGGAAAAACTGACTAGTTAACGTTACACCAAATCAGGACATCCACCGAAGGAAAAATCACATTAGTGGAGATATAGCGCAGCACATCTCACATCAACAGACCTAACAGGCTAATCACACAGGGATAACTACCCAAATCCACAACTTTAACTAAAAGAGATTTAATAAAATAGAGCCAAAAACTCAAAAAGAAACACTTATTTAGTATAATGCAATTGGGAAAAACCACAATGCAAAGCCTTATGTTTCAAATCCAGTAATACAACCACCTACCAGTCGACGTTTCGCTTATTCAGGCATTATCAAGACACAAAAACAACAATGTTTGATTTGGATTTGAAACATAAGGCTTTGCATTGTGGATTTTCACAATTACTAAAAGAGATTTGTTATTAATGGTTATCTTAAACTTAAATTTGATTTAAGGTTTAAAATTATAAGATAATTTAACCGTTATTGTTGTAAAATTGTATTATTTTTATTTTAAATATTACTTTGTATAGTAAATTACATATTAATTAACTTATTCTCTTTGCTGGAGTAACTTTCATAGGATACGTTCATGTTGTCAAAATATTTTTTAACCACTTAATGCTAGATCTCAAATGGCGATAGATTATATATGGTCCTATTACTGGTCACTGGTGAAGGAGGGAGATATGTTAACAAATTTAAGAATCTCCACCAAAAATGTTTTGTTTGTTTTGTTCTTAAAGTTAGATTTAGCAACTTATTATTAATGCTTAAGCAATAATATTTTATTTTCACGCTCTATAAATTACTAGCTTTTGCCCGCGTCTTCGCTCGCGTGGAATTTGGTCTGCCACATAAAGTTTCCTGACAGATCATTTAATAACAGATCATAAATAATTTAATTTTTTTTAACTATAAGTTACTAATACATCCAAAATTTCAGAGGTCTAACTTCAAAACTGACGGATTCCAAACAATCTTTGAGCCCCTATTATATTAAGAGGGAAACCCTTGGGGTGGAATTATCAAAATTTCTTTCTTAAATTATACAAAGGACCTATCTGCAAATTTCAGGATGCTATGTACTATATGGATTCTCCACAGAACCTAAAAAACTGCCTGGGGGGCACGTGCCCCCCCCTAAATCCGCTCTTGTTGTAGCCTATGTGTTATTCTGATGTATAACCTATATTACTGTAAAGTTTCATCCAAATTCTTTCAGTGTTTTTTGCGTGAATGAGTTACAAACATACAAACTTTCACATTTATAGTATTAGTTGGATATCAAAACAAAAGTTTCAATCATGTTCTTTCTGTTATTTTAACAACTATTATCATGTGATTTGCCTTTATTGATGTACTACAATGGATTCTCCACAGTACCTAATAAAACTGTCTGGGGGGCATGTGTCCCCGTGCCCCCTCCTAAATCCGCCCTTGCTATAGCTATGTGTTATTCTGATGTATAACCTATATTACTGTAAAGTTTCATCCAAATCCGTTCAGTAGTTTTTGAGCGAAAGAGAGACAAACATACAAATTTCGCATTTATAATATTAGTATGATAAGCATTTAAATTTCATAAACCAGTTTCCTAATTCGGCCAGAGATACCAAACGCTTTGTTCATTATTTCATAGTCGTACGGAATTATATGCGAAGCCCCCTCAATTTTCATAGAAGATAGAACCACAAGAAAGTGGTTCGTTAGCAGACGATGTCTTCTTAATTAGCGCATTATAAAACCACAAAGTGTTTCTTTTTCCATAGATTTTCCCTCCGTGCTTAAGAAACATTATCTTTCTAACCTGTAGGTAACGTCTAGATAACCTCTAGGTTACTATTAAACAAATGAATAAATAAACTGTTTTTACTAAATAGTTTGAATGTTTTCACTCTGGCTATTAGACTGTGAACGTACCGATTAATTTGATGAATGTTTAATAACATAACTTTTGCTAAATTAAAGAGTGAAATTATTTTCAAAATGAGAATACTTACGTCTAATAAACTGCTATTTCTGTATGATTACCATTTTTTATACGTTACGTTTAACTTTTAATATATCAATTGAAAATGTAACCAAATCAGTATTTAATTGAATTTTTTTTGTCATATTTATGCTGTGAATAGTTTTCAGAATAAGGAATAATCTTCGCGATTCTGAAAATGATATATTTAAAACAACTTTGGACTTTGAATGAGGGTAAAATTTGCTTCAGAGTAACTTATCTTTGAATTCTTTGGAATACTTTGCCTAACTTTCTTTGCGTTCCGACTGAATAAATAATTTAAATTTAACAAGTGAGTTAAAAATGTTTCTTAATCTCTTTAAGTTAAGAAGAAAGATATGCTGAATAAAAAATATTATAATAAAGAATGGAGATAGTTGGGGGGTGGAGTAAAAAAAACAACACTAAAAAGTACTAGACTTATATTTAGTTAGTGCCGACGTTTCGACCTGCAATGTAGGCCATCTTCAGGGCTATTTGAGAGAAACAAACAGAACAAAAATATATTAAAAAAATGTTGCAGTAACAATAATATAGTAACATGGAATGTAGAAAATTAAAATAGTGACAGATATAATAATTGAAGATAACGAATATAAAATACAGAATAAATGTACAGAAAGGATAATAATGTAAACATAATATAAAGGGAAAGAAAAATGAGAAGGTAAACAGAAAGACACAAAATGAAAAGATTAAAATATAGAAAAAGGTGAAATATAAAGGATTTAGAAAAAACTAGTTTAATTATAGATATAAAATGTATGATAATAGACTCCTAGAGGTTACATAAGGAAAATTTATGAAAAATAATCATAATAATCATATTTTGTATTATATTATGTTTACATTATTATCCTTTCTGTACATTTATTCTGTATTTTATATTCGTTATCTTTAGTTATTATATCTGTCACAATTTCAATTTTCTACATTACATGTCACTATATTCTTGTTACTGTAACGTTTTTATATATTTTTTGTTCTGTTTGTTTCTTTATCATAGCCCTGAAGATGGCCTACAAGGTAGGTAGAAACATAGGCACACATAAAATATAAGTCTTGTACTTATTTGGTGTTGTTTTTTTGACTGCACCCCCCAACTATCTCCGTTCTCCAAAACATATTGTAATTTTGTGTAGGTATAAATATTTGTAACTTTATTTGACAAAAAAAAATATAATGTATTGTATATTGTAATTAATTAGAAATACAATTTTGAAAATGAAAATGAAAATATTTGTTCATCATTCATGATTATGAATTTTCGTTATTGTTGATTTTATATTTTATTATTAGTATAAAGGTTGTTATTAATATAATATTAATAATTGAATATAAATTTATAGGTGTGTAATAAATTTAAATAAAAACTGCCACTATGATCATGAAGAGCCTTAGGTTCAATAAGTAGCAAAGACTTTATTGTTTATTGGACAACGGTTGTGCAGGGAGATGATTTGGCCAAAATCACGAAATTAAATTAATACATTTTTTTTTGAGAGAGTAATAATTTTCTTACGCGAATTAGTATTGAACCCGTTTCTTTTCTTTTTTTTTTTTGTTCTTATTCTTGATTGTTCTACTTAAATATTTTTTATTCCCTTTAGATGGCATTGGACACTTCCATACAGCCAGATTAATAAGTAAGAATGAAGAAAATATTTACATATTTATGTTTTAAATAAATTTTTTTATTGATTTAAAATAATTCAATATGGAGCTTATCTCATCTCTTTCGCTTCGTTATTTCTTTGTATGAAATGTTATTTATCTTGTAGAAGTTTTTTTCTATGAGGTGTATATGACTTACATTCCATAACGATAGGGTGCAGAGTTTCTCGATTATTGCAGTTTTGGAATGCGGCCGATTCCGAAATTCCGATACGGTGCAAATAGCTGTTACATAAACCGTGATTCGACCGTAACCTACAATATGTTTTTATTTCCCGTTTATTTAAATTGATATTTGAAAACCATGGCCTGCGTGAAATACTAGTAAATAAGGATTTATAATATTGCCCTGTAGTAGAAAGTGAATATTGATCCTGCCATGTGTTATGACAATCTTCTTTTATTGGTAAATAAAAATCTGTAAATGGGACCGAAATTTTTACCTGTTGGCCGGTGATCGTAGCGTCTTTGGCTAATTATCAACCTCTTCGTCTCCTTTAACCCCTATATAAGCTTTAAATATATTCACTTATCTGAAATCAAGGATGCAATTTTTTTTAAATATTGCTAATTAAAGAACTTGTGGACATGCCGAGCTTCCTTACAGATAAAAAAAAAAAAAGAACTCCAATTGAAGGTTTATCGGAAACAAAACATTCCAAGGTTGTTAAATTAGGTTTTGTTACATCTGAAAAATAATTAAACTATGTTTGCCATTTTTATGCAAAACGACAATAAATTAGGGCAGTGTGGTTGGACCCTGGGTCCACGTTCCATCCAAAATTTCATCCGTTTTACTTTTGTTAATAGTATTTATATTGCAGATATAGTGTTCTGGAATCATCACATATAATTATAATTATTATTTTGTTTAAAAGATAATTATCAATTATTACTGATATATTATAGAAACGTTTGTTTTATTTTTATTTTTTTTCTTAGAAAGCAACATCTTTTTCAGCTCCTCTTGTAATATCCATGGTATTTTCCATCTGGCAATGCCTATGGTATCCTGTGTCTTTTCTTAGGCAAATACTGGTAATTGGTTGATATTGCAACATTTACCAGTAATCCATCAGAAATTAAGAATTCCTCCAGGTGCGGTTTCTTTTTCCTCTTATATAAATTATGAAAATAAAAACAAATGGTGAACAATTAATTACTG
The DNA here is from genome assembly GCA_037127475.1 of Arma custos. Taxonomy (NCBI): domain Eukaryota; kingdom Metazoa; phylum Arthropoda; class Insecta; order Hemiptera; family Pentatomidae; genus Arma; species Arma custos. The sequence continues at coordinate 2,307,920 of CM073760.1, forward strand.
ATATGAATCAAGAAATACGTACAGGTGCTATACTAATTGGGTAAAGATCCTTGATGTCTTGCAAAATAAATAAATTGTGCTATCCTTATTCTGAGTTTGTGGCAAGACTGATTCTAAAAAGATAAATTGATTTTTGTGAAGTGGCAGCAACTTTTCGACAAGACCGACTAATGTTAACGATCACATCCTCCTCAGCCAAGGTGAAAAGATCATTGAAATAGTATGATATGGCTTATCAGTTCAATTTTAAAAATGAATTTTAATTGCGTCTATTTTAAATAGTTATCAGTCATTTGGCCCTTAACAACCTATAAGACTACAGTCCATGAAGGTTCTAAAGTTCAGCACATGGAGGCTGTACGTTTGTGTCCAGGATAACATTTTTTTTTCCAGTTAAGAGCCCACATTATGAATTTTGGGTAACCCTAGCAAAGCCTGCAGATCTTACAGGCTCCATCCTTGGCTGCTAACAGGATCTTACAGGCTCCATCCTTGGCTGCTAACAGGATCTTACAGGCTCCATCCTTGGCTGCTAACAGGATCTTACAGGCTCCATCCTTGGCTGCTAACAGGCTAAATAATAACTGCCACATCCGGATTTGAATCCAGAACCTTCAGCACAGGCGGAAACAATTTATTTAAACTGTTAAACCCTATGGGATAATCAGATCCTCCTGGCGCTTATCCAGTCTCAATATAGTGTGTATCCTTAATTGGGGGAAACTGATTTGCACGATATCGGCGAAATCTACACTGTGCAAAACCGTTGTCTTGGAATAAACATAGTCTCTACCATGTACTGAATCCAAGTCCTTCTTGGGTTATGTTGGTACAGGTTTCTTTTTCTTTTTTTTAGAATATTGATTTAGAAAACTAATTTTTCATATTTCAGGCGCTCTCTGGAGAACTCGCCATGTATCATTTATTGTTTGTTCACCATTTTCTTTGTGCAGAATTTGTATCTATTTTTTTCATTTTATAAACAAATAATAATTAGGTGGATTTCCCCTTCTCGAATGGAGTGCTTCTTATAAAGTGACTGAAGGAAAAGTTCTGTAAAGATGAGTAGATAAACTTAAGTGCTGTAGTGAGTAAATTGTACTTTTAATTATTTTAAACAAATTATCATTTTCATAAACACTTTTTGTTTTTAAATTTATATCCTTTAGTGTACGTTCCTTTAAGTTCGTGTGAATCCCATAAAACTAATAGAATGTTTAACTCACTCTTTTCCAATTGACCACAATTAATTTGTTTTGTGAGGTATAAAAAAATAAGTTGACAAACCTGCTGAAATAGGGAATCCCAGATCCAGCATAAAAAAAAAAAAAAGAGTTGAGCACGATTGTATCACCATAATTAGAAGTTTCATAAGACAAAATAGCAAATTGCTTGCGACTAATGGGAAATTAAAAGGTTTAGTTCATAAATAAAATATTTTTGAAATAAGACGGAATGTCTATTGGAATGGGAAAGTTCCTTTTACAAATAAACATATTTTCTATCGTGGTCCTATTATAAATATTTATTTTTTGTTAATGCAAGGCAATTTTTTAGGGAATACATAAAGAACAAGTATTAATCGTATTCAATCCAAAATCCTTCGTAAAATCCTCAATGCTCCTTACTTTATTACGAACAAGGTAATCCATAAGGACATTAATGTCCCATTAGTTGCTGATTTGGCCCGAATCCGATATCAATATTTTAATGACAAACTTCATTCCCCACTAGTTTCAAAAGTAGAAACCTCTTCAATTCCTGATAATCCTCCGTCTGAAAAGAAGATGGCCTCGTGACTTATTATATAATGGACTCATTATTTGAGTACTATTAATAATACCATAACTATTTTTCCGTAATCTTTTAGTAATGAGTTTATATTGTTAAAGTAATGCATTGTGCGTATGAAAGAAGATGGTATCATCGTGCGCTTTATGTGATGTGTAAAAAACAAAACCCTAAAAAATGTAAAAATTAAAATTTAATTTTGGTTCATTTGGTTTTAACTTCATTTCCTATGTAGAGGGAGAAGACCTTACTAAAATTAAATAACATGAATTAATTACACAGGTCTGCAAAAAAAACTTTTTTAATTTTTTTTTATTTAGTTAACTGATCTTCGTGTAGTTTTTAGCGCTGATTTCAAAAATGACATTGTTGTTTTTTTCTATCGCGTAAAGCTTGAATACAAAAAACAGTTGAAGTTTTTGGAAAAAATGCAAAAAACATAAAATTTTGGATTTGTTTTTTAACATGAAGTTAAAGCAAATAAAAGAAAATCAAGGATACCTAGCTAAAATGAGCATAAAAGTCATGCACATGTGTTGTGCAAATATAAATATAAATTTATAAATTACGCAATTGCACATTTAGGGTTACTGCACAAATTTGCACATTTTAGGTTTTCAGTGCACGAAAGCACACTTTTTGATATTTCATAAAAAATATTGAATTTTAAAAAAAATATTACTTACTTAATTTTCTAAAAAAAGAAAAAGATGACTCATGATTTCCAAATATTTCTTCGAATTCATTAAGGAAACAGTATAATGTCGAACAACGTTTCCTTTGTATTGACTTTCTTAGAAGTTCTAATTTGATTTGACTTCAAACATACTATTTTATTTTCATTTCATTCTAAAGTTGATTTTAGTTCGGTAAACAAGTACCTACAATAGTGGAAATGCCTAAAGTGACAGCAAGCCAATCTTCAAAAATCAAAATTTGGATAAAACCATACCCAGAATTGAAATCAGACGGGAAAACGATTTTTCGTTCTTCATGCAATAAATTAATTGGCTCCGATCATACATAGAAGTACATTCCATCTTTTCATAAGTAGCCTATGATAGCATATTTCCAAGCAAGCTCCAATTCTACAGTTACTCACACAAAGCTGCTCGTCATTAGACAACAAAAAAACATTCAATAAACTGCAGTCCAAGCCATTTAAGTCTTTTTTGCAAAAATACCCAAAACAAAACATTCCTGACAGGAGAACCCTAAGAAAAATTTATCTCAAAAACTTTTGTGAACATTCTCTTGAAAAAATACGAAAACTAATTTAAAACAATTATATTTACATCATGGTAGATGAAACAACAGACCCACGGGAACTTTACATTTGCAGTTTAATTGTTAGAATTCTCCACCCGGAGAATGAACCCAAACCATAGCTCATTTCATGCAAGCAGCTTCCAAAAACGAACAAGGAGTCTGTCTCTCGATTTGTGGACGACAGTTTAGCAAATTTTTTCTGCCAAACATCCTACCAAGATAAAATTATTTTTTAAAGAGAAAAGATAGGCCCTCGACCGGGATTTGAACCCGGAACCTTTTTCTCACCGTGACATCGCTCTGCCAATTGAGCTATCCAAGGCCCCTACCGGTCGAGGACAAACCTTCTGTCTCATAGATCCTAAAGCCCCAGTGTGCTCCCGCCATTTTTGCGATGAATACACTAGAACGAAGTTCTTCCGGTCGAGGGCCTATCTTTTCTCTTTAAAAAATAAAAATATTTATAACTCATGAAATATTACCAATAATTATAAAAAATTATAAATAATAATATGACGTAAGTCAATAAGATCCTGAATTAAAATTAATGTTCCTTATTATACACTGGGGCTTTAGGATCTATGAGAGAGAAGGTTTGTCCTCGACCGGGAGGGGCCTTGGATAGCTCAATTGGCAGAGCGATGTCACGGTGAGACAAAGGTTCCGGGTTCAAATCCCGGTCGAGGGCCTATCTTTTCTCTTTAAAAAATAAAAATATTTATAACTCATAAAAAATGACCAATAATTATAAAAAAATATATAAAATTATTTTATTTGTTAGCGATGCCGCTCCGTAGATAGTAAAAGCTGGAGAAGCAATAAAAGATTTTTATTCAAATATGGTGTGTTCTATGCATCACCGCGTAGGAAGAGTGAGGGAAATTTTCCCGAACTTGTTAATATTGGGAAACAAATATTTGAAGATTCCCCCGAACGTCCACACCAAGGTTTTGCTGCGGTGGAGGCTGGAAAACATGATTGGGTCGCATCTATTTATAGAATTGTTTATAACAATATTAATTTGTTTTTGTTTGTATCTTTTCGGATACAGCAATAACATGTTGATGAAGCTTTTCTTCATTGTTCATATAAAACCTGTAATTTTAGGGGCGGCCTGTGGTCTAGGGGTCTGCGTAACAAACTACTAAGCCCAAGATCGCGAGTTCGTAGCCCGGCAGGTGGCCCTAGGATTTTTTTAAGGGAGTAAAAAATATTTAGTTACGCCGTCCTTCGGAATGGAGGTTAAACGGGGGTCCCGAGCCTGTACGATGTCAGGTACTCGTTAAAAATCCCTATCCTGATTAGTCCTGGATAGGCAAAATTTAGAGCTACCAATGTACCAATGTACCAGTATCTTCCAATTAACCATAGCAGCAAAAAGTTACGTTAAATGAATAAACAAACAAACCTGTAATTTTATATTGTTCTTTATTTATTTTCTGTGTTATTAAACCTTTTTTTTTCTTTTAGAGAATAGAATAATTTATTGATATTTCCAACTGTAATTATATTACATCAAGTAAATCTTCTAGTATGTACAATATGATATGAAAACCACTTGTGAAGAAACTACCCATTGATAGCACTCCAATAAAGTTCTATAGTAGAAGGTCTCGAGGCCATCTTATTTTCAGACGCCTCGGAGGGTTATCAAGAATATTATGAGAATTAAGTTGAGAGACTAGCGGATTCAAGTGTGTATGAAGCTTGTCATGGAAGGATAGGTATCTAGTTTGGGCCAAATCAGCAACATATGGGATATTAAGATCATGATGGATGAGTTTGTTTGTGACATAATAAGGAGCATTGAGGATTTTACGAAGGATTTTGGATCGTACGGATTGGATACGAGATGAATTGGATGGTTTAGTAGAGCCCCAAAGCTCAACTCCATATGTCCAAATAGGTCTGATAACTGTCATGTAAATGAGTCTTTTGTAAATAATCGGGAGCTTTGAACGTTTGTCCAGTAAATGTTGAAGTAGGCAAAAACGTCGAGCAGTTTCTTTTCTTTTCAGTCTTGTAAACCTTACTTAAATTCAAACTTAACACTTTGCACTCGGCACCGTTTCGGACGTTACTTACCAGCAACTCGTAATATCATTATGATAGTATTATATTGTCTATTAATTCATTTGTAAAATACAAAGTAAAATAATCTATAGGTTCTTTTATATTGCTTGGTGTTTGTGGTCCGGATGTTGGTGATGTATGCAAAACTCGATTATTGATGGAGAATCGATAGATTGAGTAACGTCTTCCCCCTCTTCACTTGATACGTTGAATGCTTTCACTTTTACACTAGTTGTATCGCTTTCACTATCTATAAAATTTCTTCGTTTTCTTTTTGGTTGGATAATATCATCACAATCACTATCAATACTTGTCTGTTTGGACGCCCGTTGACCCCAGCGCCCCAAGTGTCACTTAACTACCTGTTACTGCTACCGTAACCTTTCTTAGTCCTTTGTTATTGTTTGTGCCAAGTGAACGTGGATGTGTTTTTATATTATTTTGACAATATGAGCTGGAATTTAATGAAGTCAGCCCTCCTATTTCTTCTTGTAATAAATGTTTCATTTTTTCTAGTTTTATTTTGTCTTCACGTGTTTCTCATTTATTTCATTTCCTAAAAATCTCTTCTATGATAATGAAAGGCAATACTATTTGAAAAGAATTGTTGGCAGCATAACCTGACATGGTCCAAATAGTTGAGGTAAGTGACACCTGAGCGCGCTGATGACAACGGACATAAAAACAGAATTTTCTTCTGCTTGAATAGTTATTTTGTTAAATCTGTCTCTATAAACGTCTATCTGAAACTCGTCTTCTCCACTGCTTACTTCACAAGATTCACAGGTGCTTGTTCGTTTTGTCATTTTTATAAAAAAATAATTTGATTATAAAATAAAAGAAAAGATAAAGAAATGCTTTGGAAATTACTAATGGTAAATTAAGGAAGCACATCACTGCCTTATTACTGCAGAGATCTTAACTACTCGACGCTTCGATACGAACTGAGATCTTGTAAATTTCATCTCTCAGTTTTCGGATTTCTTTATTATCTTATCAAGTTTCCCATATCATTGAGCCGTTCCCGTGTACCTTCATACGCCTAATCCACTAATTCTACAAATTGCTCAACGGATTAGAGAAGTGTATAGTCCGTCGTGAACGCACTTCGCACGTTCTTTTTCGACGTGTAAAATGGTTGATTTATTTGTCATGCATCTTGTTAATCTTATCATATTTCGATTTGTTTTTTTTGTGCCACTTTAATAGAAAAATACAAGATAACACGTGTTTCTTAAAAAATTGCGGTGGAATAAGTTCATTCTCCGTAATCGCTAATAAACTTGCATGCCCTCTCAGCCGAGTTACATGATAGAATTACGTTGTCCTTTCAAAGGGTTAATAAGCTATCAAATGAATATATAAATTGTCTAATCCGCTTAATATAAGAATCACCAAAAAAAAAGATATAGCGAAACACCGAATTGCAATGTTATTTATCGACGAAACTCCTGAAAATATATTTACATCACGCGTATATATTATGACAATTATTTGAATCCTGATTCATTTCATATTTAATAAATCATTCAAGAACACGATATTTTATGGGATTAATAGACATAAAACATAGTGTTTAAACTTTAGACGCATAGAAATGCATACCGTTGCGATGGTATTTGTTAATTTAAGTAAACTATTAATTATTTGAAGGACGCAGGACAATTACGCGATAGATGTTCCAGTACAGTAGCATTATGACTGATAATTTTCCTGTTACCCATTGATGTCCTAAAGCTGCTTATAAATTAAGTTCTGTAGAAAAAAAATTCTTATTGCGCCATGAACACGGCAAGTAACAGGAAATTTGTGGGATTCCCAAAGAAGTATTTGATGTAGCAGATGATAAACGGGCTACCACACGAAAGGAAGTTGATATTGTAATTTATTGTATAAAAATAAGTAATAGATCATTTGTTGATATAATAATATTTATTTGTCTAATGATCCATTCAAAAACACATTTGTAGTAAGCGTTTTTAACTATCTAATAATAAGATAACAGGCATTAGATGTTAATAATTCAAGTTGTATTAGGAAATAAACATATCCACTGAACACTTGTAAAATAATCTTGACTGTAACCTTTAAATAATTTAATTATATTATTAACGTAACACGTGGTATTCAATAAAGGTTTTCTCGGGATGTACTTTCCGTATTATCCCTCTTAAATGAAAAAATGTTTAATCAATAAAATAGAGCCAAAAACTCAAAAAGAAACACAAATATTTATTATAGCGCAATTAGAAAAACCCCAATGCAAAGCCTTATGTTTCAAATTTCTCCAGTAATACACACACTTACCAGTCGACGTTTCGCCTATTCAGGCATTATCAAGACTAAAAAAAAAATGTATGTGAATCACATCTCGAAGAAAAAGGTGCAATATATCCCAACGGTCAACAGCCCAAACAGGCTCCAATCCTGAGACAGCAACCCACCACCAAGACGTTCAACATACAACTTGATTGTGGGATGTAGAGCACCTTTTTCGAGATGTGATTTCTATAATCCTTTTTTTGTGTCTTGATAGGCGAAAAGTCGACCAATAAGTATGTGTTTTACTGGAGAATTTCGAAACAGTAGGCTTTGCATTGGGGTTTTTCCAATTGCACTATAAAAAAATGTTTAGTGATGTAATATTTTATAGATGTAGCCAAGAAACGGATCGAGGAATTACATTTGTCGTGCTAGATCAGTTAAATTAAAAATATTTTTAAAAACTGACTATTCACAAAGCAACTGTTTCTGACTTCTTTAAGCTATTGCACAAAACATTTTACTTTTTAAAATTTAAATGGAATGCATCGATTTGAAAAATAAAACGTTACATCTTATTCCATCATTCGTATTTCAGAAATATTATTTCAACACAGATAATCCATTGAAATGAAATTGAGATATTTTTCTTATAACTTTTTTGTTTAATGCATGAAACAGATCTAAAATAAATAAAAAAATCATAATTAATTAAATGTATTCTCTGTTAAAGGGTATCCTCTTGATGTAAAAAAAAAGTCTAAATAATTAGATTAAAAATTAAAATTAGATCCTCGTACAATTCCTATAAATCGAAAGGAGAATCGCTTTGAAAAATTAAAAACAAATATATTAATTATTATTAAGAGTAAAAAAAAACTCTAAATTATTGTGAACTGCTGAAAGCAATATATAAAATGTTCCATCCATGTTGGGCTGATTTCGTGTAGAAACCACTTGGTATATAGGATCGTTCCCCTCAGAATTCTACAAGCAAGCGATGTATCAGTCCTCGATCATCATCTTCCTTTTATATCAGATCGAAAAATAATAAACATGAATTAAATAAAGAATAAATATAACCCAAAGTATAAAAAATAATATTACGAAAGAGGTTCTGATGTAAATTTGACAAATGACAACGTAGGTTTACGTATTTGTTTATTTATAAAAACAAAATACATCAAATGTACTATTGTCTAATACGAAGAAGAAAAGTATCTTAAAAAGCAGTAAATGACGCTAGGTTCAGATTATGTTAATAAATTTTGGATTCAAAAAAGAGAGAAAATAAACATAAGGTCCCATGAAAATCGCTAACTGTAGAAAAAAAACTAGTCCAACTTTTTAGATTTTTATTTGTTTTTATGAAAAATTTAACAGAGACAGAATGCATGGTTTACAACAGAAAGGAGACTTGTCCGCATGATAACATCGTCTTGACAACGCCTTCAGTATTTTGTTTACTGAAGATAAGGAACTAATCCAGGACCTGTCTGTGGAAAATATTACTTCTGTGATGGCGCCTGGTGGCTAGTTTCTTAACTATTCTTTGTTGTTTTGTTTGGCAGCCGAGTCTGAAACAGTGATTAGACCAAAGCTAGTTATATGTTGAGAGTTGATGACTGAAAAATGATCTTCCGAATTGTATTCTATACTTTTTGTATTGTCAGTTTCGTAAAATAAACCATGACCAAAATTTTTCAATAGCCCTTTCTTTAATTTAAAATGTACGAACATTTATTTAACATAAAGGCTCCCAATAAAACCTTGTTAACTTCAGAAAAAAACAGATCTATGATAAAACTCCGAAAATCATTTTCTGATACGAAATAAGAATCTTTTTTTTACGCATTTTAAAAGTAAGCTTAGATGGTACAATAATAATTAAATGCACAGATACAATAACTATTGGTGATATTTTGTTGTATCAATTTTACCCATCTCTTGTAATTGTCTTAATTTCATTGCATTATCTTATTATTTTTTCATTTCATTTGTCCGTTTTTAATTCAAAAATCTTGCTATCTTACGCGTAACAACTTAAAGAAGTCAGAAGCAGTGACTGTGATTGGATGATTTTTAAGATTTATCTGATCCAAATAAATTACTTCCTCAATCCATTATTAGAATCTGTTTACAGCATGTCTAAAAACCTATTTTGTATAATAGAGATTAGAACATTGGATGATATAGGGATCAATCGTAATCTGTAAAGTCCCGATATTAAGAGTAAGATTTGGTGATAGCTTTCAACGCATTAATCAACAAATAAGAGTGTTATATTCTGTTGGCAGTTTGAAGTTACTAACAATTACAGAAGACTCAGTCCTGTTAAAAAATTTAAAAAAAAAAAAACCTCTCGATTTCATTGCTCTTTCGTGACTTCATTTTATAAATTGAATTTGGTACCTAAGATTGGAACCGGGGAGGTTCCATTATATATTTAGCTTTTCCAACGCTCCGTTACTGCCTCCGGCCAAACCTCTTCCATCCAATATTCCATTAGCTAGTGTATAACCCACTGGATTTAGCGATATCATGGATTGAACTCCACAACACCCCATTAAATTCAATTATAGCATCCGATGTCACGATCCGGCGCTTATTGCCCAAGTAACTTCAATAATCCGATCTTTTGGGGCAAGAAGGATCGTAGAATACAAAGAATTAAATTATTTTTTTAAATATTTTATTTGAAAAGATATGACGGGACTCGAACCCGGGTCTCCCGCCTGTCCGTGGCGGTGCCTTAACCATCTCGGCCATCCTGGTTCGCCTTTCGCTCAGTCATATCCCTTCTTTCCACTGATCCTATATCTCCCTGTTCTCGCAATTCGCGATGGATATTTTGGCAGGCTTCTTGGTAAAGTTAAAAAAAAAAAAGTTATTTACACACATAATAAATTACAGAATGTGTATTCTTGTGATTGAGATTGCCTGTCTGTTATATTTATATATCATATATATATTAAAGTATAGTGAAGTGAACCATAAGACCTAAAGTGTTTTACGCCTTTTAACAAAAACAAACAATAATAACAGGATAAACTAGATTAAAAAGGTATTATATTAATAATGTAACCCCAATCTTACTAATATTATAAATGTGAAAGTTTGTATGTTTATCTCTCTTTCACGCAAAAACTACTGAACGGATTTGGATGAAACTTTACAGAAATATAGATTATACATCAGAATAACACATAGGCTATAGAAAGCGCGGAATTAGGGGGGGTATGGAGTCACTTGCCCCCCCTGACAGTTTTTAGGTACGGTGGAGAATATATTATAGTACATAATTAAAGGCAAATCACACGATAATAGTTGTTAAATTAACAAAAAGAACATGAGTGAAACTATTGTTTTGATATCCCACTAATATTAGAAACGCAAATGTTTGTATTTATGTTTGTTACTCATTCATGCAAAAACTAATGAACGGATTTGGATGAAACTTATTGAGTAAAATAGGTTATACATCATAGGCTACAGCTAGGGCAGATTTAGGTGGGGGCACGGGGACATGTGCCCCCTCCCATTATAGTAAATAATTAAAGGAAAATCAGGAACTTAGCATCTTGAAATTTGTAGATAGGATCTTTGTATAGATTAAGAAAGAAATTTGGATAGTTCCACTCCAAGGGTTTCCCCTTTAATATAATAGGGCTTCAAAGGTTGTCTAGAATCCTTCAGTTTTGAAGTTAGACCTCTGAAATTTCGGATGTACAAGTAACTTATATTTAAAAAAAATAAATAAATTATTTACTTAAAATGATCTTTAACGAAACTTTATGTGGCAGACCAAATTCCACGCAAGCGAAGCCAAGGGCACAAGCTAGTGTAACTATAAGAATTGACAAAATAAAACAGGAAGATATAAAAAGGTTATAATTATAGTTATATAATGATAGGTGAAGTTTGTCTTCATTTAATAAATTTGAATCATTTGACTATAATAATGATGAAAAAGTAATGGGTATAAAACTTATTAGGAAATCGTAATAAAATTGTATTTAGTTAATTGGAGAACTAATCAGATAACAGAAAAATAAAGTTTAATATTCAAAAGAATGTAATTGATATTTAAAAGTAAAAGTATCGATGGTGTAAAATATTTTTGATATTATTATTTTTTTTATACATATTTGGATAATTGACAGACCCCATGACTAAAAATGATATAAAACCTATTTTCCTTATGACATTCCGACTTTTTTTCTACTTCGTAAAGTAATGCCTTTTAAGTTTAAGGACCTTGAGAAAGCTGGAGTGTAGTAATTGCCTCCATTAAGCATCAAATTTTGAGAACCTTGAGCCGAATTGCTAAATAGCCATCAGATCCACTTAACCTCAACTGGCCAATTAGCATTATTATTATTTTCTTTAATCCAATAGTTTATTAAATATTATTATTAATTATTAAATTTTATCTCATACTGTTTTCTTTACTTATTACAATTATTTGTTTCTAATACATGTATGCATTTCTTTTTAATATACATACATATTTATATATTTTATAAATATTAAGAATCAGTCAATGAAATTAATCCACACTAAAAGCGATAGCCAGATATATTGTTTACCAGGAGTATTGCCAGTTCTTGTAATAATACTATGTATTAAAAGATATATTAAATACCAAAAGATAACACAGGCCAACAAAAAAAACCTTTTTGAAAACTTTTTTAATTTTAATAGCTGATCTTGATAGATTTTTATGTGCTGAATCCAAATCTGCTCGTAGTTTTTATGTATCACCCTTAGTTTCCAAGCAAAATGTATTTTATTATATAGTCTAATACCCATTTACAGTATATAGGGAAATCAATGAAACACTGTAGAATCGTAAAAATGGTTTGTATTTACAGTAAAATACTTGGAATAGTAATTTTATGTGATGATACAAGGTTCACTTGTCAACTGGAATTGGTTTATATTTTCTTTCCCTTTTTTCCTTGAAGCTTCTTGTGTAGCTTTTCCTGCGATGAATAGCTTGCTGAACTTCCCGGTGAAGTGACCAACAGTAATCCCCCATCATGTTGGTATTCCAGCGGCCCTGGTAACGTTTTTCCATCACTTTAACGTCCTGGTGAAAACGCTCACCTTGCTCCTCACTAACATCTCCTAAATTTTCCGGGAAGTAATCGAGGTGGCTGCTCAAAAAGTGAACTTTCAGGCTCATCAAACATCCTAACTGTTCAAATTTTTTTAACATGTTAGCAACAATAGCCTTATATTCTGGGTCTTTTTCATTTCCCAAAAACTTGGTGACAACTTGCTTGAATGAAACCCATGCTTCCTTTTCATTTGAGGTCATTGTGGATTCAAAGTTAACGTCAAACATCATTTTTCTAATATCAGGCCCGGTAAAGACGCCTTCTTTCAGTTTAGCTTCTGAAAGGTGTGGAAACTTCTGACAGAGATATTTGAAACAAAGCCCATCTTTAGGCAAAGCCTTTACAAACTGTTTCATGAGACCTAACTTAATATGTAGTGGTGGTAGGAGCACGTTTTTTGGATCTACAAGGTTTTTGCGTAAAATGTTCTTCTCGCCAGGCTTTAAAGACTCCCTAGCAGGCCAGTTCTTTCTGCACCAATGTTGATTCCGAGCTCTACTGTCCCATTCACACAAGAAACATGGAAATTTGGTAAAACCCCCTTGCTGACCAAGGAGCATGCACGTAACTTTCAAATCACCACATATCATCCAACCGTGTGCAGAATAACCTATTTTATTTAACACTATTTCTAGATTTTCGTAACTCTCTTTCATATGTACAGAATGACCGACAGGTACAGAGGCATACATGTTACCGTTGTGTGCTAAAACTGCCTTCAAACTATTTTTGGATGAATCAATAAACAACCTCCAATCTTCTGTTTTGTATTCAATTCCAAACTCATTCATTAAACCATGAATGTCTGAGCAGTACACCAAATCACCCTCTTGTTCAAAATACTTCGAAAATTGTTGTTCTCTCTTCCTATACACATGAATGCTGGTTCCAGCCGCCAGCAAGTTCTTTTCTTTTAGCCTAGAGCCAAGCAGTTCAGCTTTTTCTTTTGTTAAGCCCAGATCCCTAACTAAGTCATTAAGCTCGACCTGAGTGAACAATTTAGGCTCTACATTTTCTGTAACACATTGGAATTCTTCATCGTGTTCATCTAACTCCGACTGTACATCAGAAAATACTTCTGTTTCAATAGAATTTAAGTCCTCTGGTGGTTCCGGGATTGGCAAATCTACACCGTGCCCTACTGGTCGGATGGCGGACGGAAGGTTAGGGTAGCTTATTACCTTCTTGTTCTTAGAGTTATGACCAGTAATATCTACACTGCAAAAGTAACAGTCATCGGAATGATTTTTTGGTTCCCTCCATATCATGGGAACAGCAAATTTAAAGTGTTTTTTCTCTTTTTTTGACCATTTCCTGAGGTCTTCAACACATACATAACATACCTTATGCGGTGCCCAAGGTTTATCCTGGTCTCCAAGTTTGGTTCCAAAGTATGCTAGATAAACCTTTTTCACAAAGTCTGTAATGTTTCTTTGGTGCTTTTTAATAACAAACTCACCACAAATATAACAAAAACTGTCAGCAGAGTTTTTACAGCCGCGATGAGACATTGCACTGAGCACATGTACAGGAAACGTAAAAGTGAGGTTATGTTGAAAATAAACAAAACATCAGCTGTTTAGCATGTGTTTCAGCAGTGCTGCCAACATCATCTTTGTTCATTAGACCTATTTTTTCATGTTATCTTAACTATGAAAAAGCTGTTAAATTCTAAAAATATTTCTTTATTTCATGAATTTAACTATAAAATGTGAATAAATGGTGGGTGATACAACTTTTTAAGCATCATATTTGGATTCAGCAACCTAAACAACATAAGAATAAGGTATTTTCATTAAAAAAGTTTTTTCATCGTTGGCCTGTGTAATTGTCCATTTATATATATATATATATATATATATATATATATATATATATATATATATATATATATATATAAAAATGGCCATAATATATATTGTTACGGGCTACTGGGTATTAAAATGAATTAAACTATTCCTTAATTAAAGATACTAATATTTATTAACAAAGTGACAAAAAGAATACAATTAAATTATTAACAATTAAATTGATATAAATTTACAATAATAATATTTTAAATATTTATTATCTAGACCTAACTCCTATTTAATTAATACAGTACTATATTACTAATTCTAAATAGCTTAACTATCTACATAAGCTTCTACAGATACCATAAAATAACAACTACTACTTAACTAATTAACTACTACTAATTAACACTTACAATTCACTAATTAAAGTTCACAGACCGTAAGATTCTCCAAAAAACAGTAACAAACAGAAACAGTTTGTTACACTTACAATCTGTCACAGTTCCTGATACACTTATTACACTGACTTTTTACTGATTTAGATGTTCATCACACCGCCTGGTTCAATACTCTCTGACTGACTGACTCGAGGCGAGGGGAGTGTTTAAATAGGCAAGGCCGAACATTCTAGAACGCGGAAGTAGGGGAACATTATTCTGGGAATGTCGAGAACCTTCTTAATCTCTTCCGACAAAGGAGAGGCATTCTAGTAAGTACGAGAAGGTTCTAACCCAATCTTAACTTCTCCCGCCGACGGACTTAAGACGCTAATCCCTTCCTTCCGTCCTTCTCTCTGTGACCGTTACGGTATATATATATATATATATATATATACACAAACAACTAATAGTACTCTGGGTTAACAATATATCTGGCCATCACTTTTAGTGTGGATCAATCTCATTCATTGACTGATTCATAAAATTTAGAAAATATAGCAATATAGATATAAGAAAGAAACGAGACAATAATGAACTAACCGTTACATAATTTAAAAAAATTTAAAAGATTTATTGATGAAGGACAAAAAACACAGATTCAAAAAAGTTAACTATCAATACGAAAAAGTCATTCTAGGAGAAAACGACTCATTACGGATGAGTGCGACCATAAAACAATAAACTGTTGTAACACCAGCGCTTCTTTCTATTATAGTCAACAATATTTACATTACACAAGACATATGCTAATGATTTTGTGGTTCAAATGACAATATGCCCATTTTATTAATTAATTCCCATTAAGTTGCATGGGAGCAGGTTTGCAACTTAAGCACTCAGTGCTCAAGTTGCAGTGCCAAAGAAACACGAGTATACTGTAAAGTATTCACATCCTTGTTTATTTTATGTGTTGTAATATCCGATTCGAGAGATAAAACATAGATTTACTTTAAAGATAAACTCATCTCTTTGTTTACCTTCGCGGGATTCCCAAGGGCACACTCAGGAGAATTCCAAGCATTTGAAATAACCAGAGCGTCCCAGAGAAATAGCCAACTCTTGCTTCAGTTTTATTGCTTAAAATTATATGACCTCGAGGGATTGAAGTCGTCTTTGCAGATTTCTGAACAAAATGTACTTGTTTCTTCTTATTTATTCATTGTTCTGTTTTTCTGTTCTGTAAAGTAAGTCTCGCTTCGGAGTAATAACTATTTTACATTTCGTCTGTAAGGAAAATATCACTGTTGTCCAGCATTTCCATAACTTGCAAGATAATAACCTATTGTTGTTTTACAAAAAAATAATTGTTACTAAGCAAGACCAAAAATTAGGCTTTTTGTGTTTTAAAATTTTTAAATAATGATAAGAAATATCACGTATATAATGTACTTACCAAATTATCACGATTAATATTTTATTATTTGAATAAGTGAACAAAAATGCTTTTTTATACTCCTTATCTAGATGTTATAAGGAAGGGAACTTTAACGAGTTCATGACAGAGCACAGCTTCGAGTGAGATGTGAACTCGCGAACTTGAGCACGGTAGGTTATTATGCTAACTTCCACACACCAAGTTAAGTCAATGTTAATGATCAAAATTAATTTTTGTGCTAATTAATTTAACTAAATAGACGCTAAAAAACATTATATCAACATATAAAATCCTGTAACATGTCAAACCATGAACAAAGAAGCTTTTTCACATGATATTATTATTTCATGACATTATTTTGTTCATTTTATCATTAGTATGGAGTTGCTTTATCAGCATTTATGGCGAGTAAATCGAAAGAAAAGAACATCTTTTTGGAAGAGGGATCGCTTATCAGATTAACATTACCAAACTATGATTACTATCGTAAGGATGGAGATTGTTGGGGTGCAGTCAAATTAAACACCAAATAAGTGAATACTTATTTATTATTTGTGCCGACGTTTTTTGTAAAAAAAAAGAAAATTTGACAAAAAAATAATTTTTTTGTCAGTTACACGGTTCCCGAGCAGTGGCTCCTTCTATTTGCACTGAAGATGACCTACAAAGTAGGTCGAAACGTCGGCACAAGTAATAAATAAGTATTCACTTATTTCGTGTTTAATTTGACTCCACCCCCCAACTATCTCCATCCTTACATTAGATCTTCTTGTCAACTAATTTCCTCTCTATACGTTGGCCAAGTCCCACAACCATAATGACGATTTAAAACTATCATCTTAAAGTAAAAAAAAAATCTTTCCAATTGCTTATAGTTCATAATATAACATTTATTCTAATATATAAAAAGATTTTTTTATGTACTAAAAAGGAAACAAATGTAACTAACACTGATGTTCGCAGATCTATTAAAAGAAATTGTATGTACATTCTTTGAATTTTTTTAATAATTAATTATTATTATTACCTATTATAAATTTTTAACATTTTCTCAAAAATGTATTATAAAAAATACGTCCCTTCAGTTTGCTTAGTATTAAATTATTTATTAGTTAGTATTAAATTATTTATTATTTAGTATTAAATTATTTAGTATTTAGTATTAAAGTATTTAGTATTTAGTATTAAATTATTTATTATTTAGTATTAAATTATTTTTTTACCCCTGGGTTACGTAACGTTATAACAAGATTGGAAGTTCGGGAAAAAATTGAAGTAAACCAATAGTAACACGTCAAAAGACTTAATAATAATTTTGATTTATAAAAATATATTTCAAAATAAAAAGGGTCTGGACAGAATGACACCTATTTAATAAATATTATTATTTTTAAAAGAATAAGGAAAAATAAATAAAATAACTGCTTTGACCACATCCGTCTATAATTTTTTAATTACAATAATTATCTGGTTGTGGTTACAATAATTTATAAGACTTAACGGATTAAACTATTAAATCATATTTTCTTAGTGGAACGTCTAATTATGTTCATAGATTATCATTAAAATGTGGTTGTAAATTTTTTGTTTTATATTCAACTTTGATATATACATTTATCAGGAACTGACTGTAAAGCTAAGGACATTAATGACAGGTTGTAAAAAAACTCAGACTGTTTGCTTTTTGTAGTTCATTTCCTTCTGCTTTCATAAATAAGGATTTTATTAATTATTAGTAAAGCAATTGCAATGAGAAATAAAATTCATGCATTTCTCTGAGACAAGAACTCATTTACTGCGAGGAGCTTCAATTATTTTCCGCTAGATCGCGTTTGCATTGATTTCTTTACTTGCCAATGATATGATCTAGCCAATCTGTAGTATATATTTTTTTAAGAAATCACCATTCCATTCAAGGCTAGAACTATCAGATCTGACAAAGATTTTCAAATATAACAACTTAAAGTATTTACAATAAGCAATGCTTTTGAAATATAATAGCAAGTATCGAAAAATAAATCACCCAAATGAACTAAAAATATAAAAAAGTAATTCAAAATTATACGAATAATATTAGTATAATGTTATCATTTGATAACGTGTTATTTTATCAATCCTCTCGCAAAAAAAAATCAGCTTTTGCTATCCACAAACAAAAAAATATTTACCTTACATTTATCAGAAATAAAATGAATAGAAGAGAATAAAATTATTTTGAAAAAAAGAAAGTTTATCTCAAGGAAAGAAAAGCAATGGAAGTTGCAGTAGATATTTTATTAATTTTTTACCTGGTAATAAATTTGTCAGGAGAATTCATGTATTGTTAAAATTAATGCCCATGTGATTTTACTATCTTTTATTATGTTCGCATATTTTATTTAACTCTTTTTGTCCTTTAATTTCTCGTCATTTTTTTAAATAATTTTACCTTTTGTTCTTTGTATTTCATTCTTTTCTTTCCTACCATTTCCGTCTATGTGCATTGCTATATTTCCTTTGGTACTGCCCTGTTAAAATTTATATTGTGTTAGTTTGTATACTCAGTCCTGACGAAGATCTAAAAATTAGGGTCTAATTTATTATATGTTGTGCTTATATAAAAATAAATTGAATATTTATCGGATTTATATACTTCAGCTTGTAATATGTAAATAATTCCCTAGTTTTCCTTCCTAACGATCATCTTCTTCGTTATAGCACTTCGAGGTTTCTTGCACACTATCTTGGAGGCCGGACAATTAAAGAAAGCTGAAAGGAATACAATATACACACTCGGGGGAAGGGCATGGTGAGAGGAGGAGATGCAGGGAGCCTGAAGCCTATTGGATAAATTATATCTCTTCGATATATATCAAGTCCACCTCGGGGCTAAGGAATATAATAAAAGAGAATTCTTCGAGTGCCTCTACTCCATCCCTTTAGGAGATGAGAGACGGATTGCAGAAGTTGCTATGTACTGATGCGGGCGGCAAACATAAAAGGGAATATGTTGTAGACAAAGAACAGACCTTTTTGGTCCCTTTATGGTCCAAGATGGTGGAGAAAGAAGAAAAGGGGGAGCAAGAAAAACTAGGGAGGAAGGACTCTGGAGACGTACAGCAAGGAGGAGAGATCTTGCGGAAGGAGCCGGCGAACAACGCGGACCCAGAAGATGGAGAGTCCTGGAGGCAACAAGAAGAAGACCGACCTGTAACCCAATCTACCCCTGTTCACAGATAAGTTTTCCTGTAAGGCATCTAATAGCAATCCTTTTTATCTATTAAAATCTGACTCATTAACCTTGTTTGAAATAGAATAAATAAACGATCCTCATTGTAATTCTTCTGGTGCTTACATACCCCAGATACACCATTTATTTATGAATAATATATTGAAGGTATAATAGATGAGTAAATTGGATTTATGACAGGCCTTTGGAAAGGAACCAAATTAAGATTAAGATGTATAAATAATAATTTGAGTACTCATCCTAAATGAGAATCTTTAGCATCCAAAATATCAATATATATATATATATATATATATATATATATATATATATATATATATATATATATTCAAAATATATTTAAGAGTAGAAACATAGCAAAGCATTATGATAATGGTTTTTCAAAGAACTCAATCCATATAATGCATGTATACGTAAACTCAAAGTTTATGTGCATTTATGTGTAATATGCCTTCTTTTTTCCATTCATTGAGTTTGATGCTGTATGTCTTTAGTTATTATGAGGATAGAATAAATACTGTATTCTGATGATTACAAGTACTAATGAACCTAGTAATAACTGACAGTAGATTAATTCTGTGAATAATATTTGATTATATAAGCTGAATACTCAGCTAAGAAGATAATAAACATTTAATAAAAGATTTTAATAATGATAACATTCTGGAGTGAAACAGTTAAAAAATAACAATATATTTGCTTTTGTTTCGACGAATCTAATCAAAAGTTCGATAAGCCATACCAGCATAATGTATTGTTAAATAAATAAAATAAAAAAGCAGATTTAATCTTGTAGATTTATTTAACTTAAATATAGACAAAATAATACTGAAGGATTTATAAGCAACTGAAGAGTTAGCTGAAACCTACATTGACAGTTCTGATATTTTCAGATTGAAGTCACAAATTCTTAAAGAAGGTAAAAACTACGATAAACAAGTAATTGCACAAGTATATCAAAACCATTAACTAAAAGCACTTAGAAAAATGTTAAATTGCTCAGGGTTCTAGTAGCTTCAAGAAAACCCACAGAAAAAAAAATTACTGGCCTCTCCGAGATAGTGAATTATGGCCTTCGGAAATCAAACTCTTAACTGCATTATAAAAACATGAAAAGTATCAAGGAATGGTTAAATAACCTTAAGTGGTATTTAGGAAATACGTGAAAATCCTCCGCCCAAAAGAATTGTAGCCAATTAGAGGAGGCTAACATCCCCATCCTCACGGAATATTCAAGGATCAAAAGTGAATAAAAGAGGTCATTTTTTTTGATTTTATCGAAGCCATAACTATACGTCAGGTTTCTCAAGGTCCTTAGTCCTTAAAAGGCTGTAATGTATAGCATTATAAAAGGTGGGGAAATCACAATATTAAAAGGTATATTCAAGACCAGATCTTGAAATTGATTTACCTAAAACTAAAAAAAAATAATTAATCTTTGTTGAATGATTTCTATTTGTCTCATTGATAAAATAATGACTGGTGAGTGGGGCTGGCCTTGCTCAGGGGCGAGCTAGTTCATTGTGAAGAGTCCTGAATTGTTGGGCTGAATGTTCAAAGTTCAAATTCGGCTGTAGCAGATAAAATTATTTTATCTGTTAACAGCCACGAATGGATTTTGTGTGATCTGCAGACCCTCCTGGAGTTCGCCCCAAAAGAGTGTTCTCGAACATATCACCTCTCTCCACAACCGTTGTCTTAGAAACCGGTCAATCTCAATCATGTACTGAACCAATGACCTTCCGTAGGTTGAAGTAATACAGATTATTTTAATCCTTTTTTTTTCAATGGTCTGGAACATTTGAGGCGTTAGGTTTCAAAATCGGGTACATCCATTTATTCAATTTTTTTTTTATATTTTTATTTTGAAGAGAAAAGATTTGCTTGGCCGGGATTCGAA
The DNA here is from genome assembly GCA_037127475.1 of Arma custos. NCBI lineage: Eukaryota > Metazoa > Arthropoda > Insecta > Hemiptera > Pentatomidae > Arma > Arma custos. The sequence goes on from CM073760.1 coordinate 2,329,178, forward strand.
CCCGGGTCTTTCGCCTCTTCGTGGCAGCGCTCTTACCAATTGAGCTACTTTTTTCAGATGTGTTTGTTTCAAAACTGTCTAGGTCCTTCAAAAATCAATTCCAAAAGATTCACATGCCTATTAAAAGTGGTAACATTCCTTACACCAAATGAAATATATATATATATATATATATATATATATATATATATATATATATTGTTTAATTAAATTGATTAATGTGAATTGTTTTTAAAAATGTCTATTTTACTTAAATCAACCATAAAATTACCAGATATCGATATTTTCTGATCAGTCAGGTATATCCAACATATCTTTATAAATATTTTTAAATTTTATTATTCAATGAAATATACAACTGTGTAATACTAATACAACAAGTAAATAGGATGTATGGTGCATACTTTTTTATATTAAATGAGATTTTTAAAAAAAGGATATTATAATTAACTGTCAGTAATTATTATTTGTGGTGAATTGTTATAAAAAAAATTGATTATTTCTTAAAATCGAATCTTTCTAGATCAGTCCTGAAAATTTATTGAAAATGGATTTAATCAGCTTTGATCCCGAACGCCTCATGTCTAATATCAGTTCCCAGATTTTTTTTTATATTATATATTTTATGTTAGAGAGGATAATAAATAGTTGACAGGATGATATAATGGAGAATGGAGATACTGGGAGGGGGGGTGCTGTCAAGAAAACGGCAAACTGACGTTTCGAGCTACTTTGTTGGTCATCTTAAGGGCTAATGGGAGAGGCGGCTGGGTGAACTCAATGAATGGTCGGTCTCAATGGTGAACTGAGTTTACCCAGCCTCCTCTCCCATCAGCCCTGAAGATGACCTACAAAGTAGGGCGAAACGTCGACACAAATAAAAATAAGTCTTATTGAATGATAATTGTTGACCTTGATAATATATGCGGAAGAAAGTGGTCCGGGCAGAGGTCACAATGAATTTCTCGTAGAATTGGAGGAAAACTTTATTGATTAACCAATGTTTCAAATCAGTCTGTGTTTCAAGCCAGTGAGAACCTACCCCCAGCCCCCCCCCCCCTCAGCCCTGAAGAAGACCTACAAAGTAGGTCGAAACGTTGGCTAATCAATAAAGTTTTTCTCAAATTCTACGAGAAATTCATTGTGACCTCTACCCGGACCACTTTCTTCCACAAAAATAAGTCTTGACTTTTTTTTTTTTTCTGCACCACCCCCCCAACTATCTCCATTCTCCATTATATGTCATTATGTTAGAAAACATTGGTTTCTCAAATAATCCTCGGCCATTTCCTTCAGTCAGCTTCTTATCAGTTCCGAATAACCTAGGTTAGTTCCATTAAGTGATTTAGCATAAGCATATTAAGTGTGTTAACATACGATTCTAATTAAAGGAAGTGAACCAAATCCCCTTAAGGTAAGTAGCTAACACCGAGATGATATTTGCTCACTTCCGCTAGCCTCCTTCAACAACAAACAAGTAACGTTACGTGCCTTGGTTCGGTTACCTCCCCACCTCCTCCCCATCGGCAGAGCAAACACGAGGTCCTATCTCCTTCCATGAACGTATGCCTTTATCCTTCCTTTACTATTCCCGATATTCAATTATTTGGAATGCTTATGATACAGATTCAATTTTCTGGAAGATCTTAAACAATGATCATCCTAATTAACTAGATTCCTTCCTAGTTAGTGCGAAACTATAACTCATGAAGGATCTTGGGTTAGGTTAGGTGTTTATAGAGACTGAGTGAGCCCCAAAGGGGTTATTCAAATCCCAGAGGGTCCAAACACGGTTGTAAACAGATTGAATAAATTATCCGCCTAGGCTAGATTTAAACCCGGATCCTTCGACATGCAACTCATCGCTCTTCTCACTGAGATTCCTCGCTCCATATTTTCAGGTAAGATCAGAGAATTATACGCTTATTCCGTAGAGTCCCCATTTCACATCCCTTCGGAAAGATGCCTTAACGAAAGATGCTTTACTCCCTTTTGCAAAATGTTATGGCCACCTTCTAGATTGCAATCCCGCGACCATGGGCGTAGTATGTTGTATGCTAAACACTTTGCCGCAAAATACGTTTTTTTTTCACCCGATATTGGGGTATTTTAGATTAATCGTCCTCTCCTCGAACCTCATCCTCTTGTCTCAGGTTATGTTCTTGACAGTTCCATCCTTAAGCCTATCATCCTTAACCACGAGTTCTCTTATATCCCTCTCTGTTTCCTTAAACTAATTCGTTCTATATTTATTTATTTTTTAATTAAATCTATATTTATTTGAATATTCTACTTGCATTTATTCACAGGACAAGTCCATAGAAATCTACCTATCTTTTCCTCATTATGTCGGCGAATCCATTTCACGTGAAGGCAACTTTGTCGTTTCAGAATTTAGGGCCTAAATTATTAAAATACAGCTGTTTATTACATACAATATATACTTTTTTGGTTCAATGCCTTTTCTAAAATACGTAGTATTACTTTATCGATATATAATGAATTATTTTGAATTATTACATAGATTTTATTCTGGCGTATTTACAAGACATCATATAGAGCCAGGGAGAACATTTTAGAGAAACATTTTGCCAGAAAATATACAAGATCATACAATAAATACCTTATTTGTGATACATAATGTTAAACTAAATAATGATATTACTACATTAATATTAAAAACAGAGTAAAAAGATTAATTCATTCATTTCTCTGTGCGAAATAGACCTATTAGAGGGGCTATCATTTGAACTGATGATGCCTGAAATTCTTTTATTACTACATCACACTGTTATTCTTCCAAATTATAATTAGCCATAAACCATTTTATTATTTACTTTACGATTTTATTATAATTTTTACGCTCACTCAAAATTATAATAAATATATTTTACACTAGGCTAGTGCAGGTCTCTGAGAGGGGGAAAAGTCTACGAGGAACTGCAGGAAAAGTGTAGTTAATTGAAGAATGGTTAGTGTAATCTTCATGCCAAGAAAAGCTAGGACATGTGACAAGACAACCAGCCGCAAGGAAATCTTGGTCAATTGCATGAGACAATGAATGAATTAGGAAGAAATGAATGAATCGGGACAAGGGTAAACAAGTTAGAGTGGAAAACAATTTATAGAGACAGAGAACTTTTAACCTTACGCGATGTTTGTAACAAGGAAAACCTCGCTGGTGGAAAGATCTAAGTCCCCCAACTGTTTTTCTCTATTAAATTCTCTAAAATTCTTATTCTATCCTTTTTGTTATAGGCTATAAGCAATAGCAATAAAATATTGGAAGTTAATTATACAGGTAATGTTTTTGAGAATGGTTTAGTTATAAATTTTATTTCACTTTTACTTGACTAATTTGGCACAATAGTTGGCTAAACTAAAATAGAATTTTTTTTTCCTTTCAAATATGGATGCATTGCCAAATTTATTTAGTAATGCAATAATATAAAAAGGTAGCGGTATACTAATGACAATAATAAAGGTCTTAATTATAGCACCAATTTAATAATATAAAATCTATAGTCGTATTGTTTTTTCTGATTGTAGCTGATTCTTCAGCGCAGTGGTACATTAAACTCGGAAAAAAATACCCTTTATCTCCAGCTGGTACAAAAACACGTGTTTTTGGCTCAATTAATTAGGACTAAAGTACGTCTTTTCTCCATGTGTATTAGAAATTGAGTCAAAATTATATGTTGCCAAAGAACTTCTATATATTGATAGGATTAGACTTAGTAAGACTTGAGACTTCAAGTTGAAAACCGCCGGAAAGTTGAGTTTGGTTAGCTGAGGAGGTTAATAATCAAAGGTTGGCTGGAGGATCAAGATATGCTCCAATATGTAAGCGCACTAATGACTCTTGGAAATTCTGGAAGCGGCAAGTTATCAAATGTAGCGTGGAAGAGGCTTGCCGGGGCTAAGCGTATCCATTTCCTCGCTCTTGTCGGCCAACTTCCCCGCCTCATTTCAATATGGCAGTGAGTGATGACTTTCCTCAATCAGTTAATGTACATATTAGTAAAGTTTCTGAGCTGTTATTGTCCCGCAAGAAGTCGTAGTATTGCCATTTAAGTAAATCAATAACATGCTGGATAAACATTATTTTTTTTAATAACATAAAAAACAGGTCATAAGAGTTATAAGAGAAATTATTCCAATCAAAAAGCGCTGAATTTGCATGTCGAAGGTAATGGGTTCAAATCTCACTCGCTAATAAACTTTTAGTTAATCCGCTTGTGACCTGAGATGGATTCTACGGACCTAGGAAACTTCTGGGGCTCACCCAGCCTCTCTATAATGAGTACCCAAAATATTGGGGGGGGGGGAGGAAATCTGGCGGTTGATCATATGCTCGTGTATAAAAGAAGAGGGGAGAATGCACTATCAGGATAGGTAGGAAATATTATGAGAGTGTTGGAGGAATGAGAGAGACTTGAATCGAAGACTGAAGATTCAAAGCGAGCTTATAGATATTTTCAATCGCTCCACATTGAACAGCTTAAACTGTAATTGGAGTAGTAATACCTACGTGTCCTGGAGGCTACTCCTAAAGATTTTTTTGGTCGTGTCTTATTTTCTTATTGTTCTTTGTTCCAAGATACGGAAGTTATTATTTTTTTTCATTTGCTTTTATGGACTTCGACACATAAAACACACTTCGAAAAATAAAACTATTTAGAGTAAGGACCATAACCGAATAATTGAATAAATAAGCGAAAAAAGTCGATAAGTAATTTTTATCTCAATAAATTATTTTTTAATTTGCGATGGATTTTTGTAGGTATAGTTTATATTTTCTCATTTAACCTTAAAATTTGATATTGATGAAATCCTCACACGTACGAAGCAAAAATAAAAAATCTTATCTAATTATAACGACAAAAATGAAAATATCATAAGGAATCAATAAATAAAACAAAAATTATCAAAGTAAAAATATATTTTATTCGAAGCTTGATAGATTATTAATAACATGTTATTAATAACACTTGTTTTTAATCTGCACCACTTTAACCTTTCTGGCCGCCGTATCCACCGCCACCGCCACCTCCGTGTCCGCCGCCGCCACCGCCTCCATGACCACCACCACCTCCTCCATGACCACCACCGCCACCTCCGTGACCGCCGCCTCCGTGACCACCGCCTCCGTTACCGCCGCCTCCATGACCACCACCGCCACCGTGACCGCCGCCGCCTCCATGACCACCACCACCACCTCCTCCGTGACCGCCGCCTCCATGTCCACCACCACCTCCTCCTCCGTGACCGCCACCTCCATGTCCACCACCACCACCTCCGTGACCACCACCTCCATGACCGCCGCCGCCTCCACCATGACCTCCGCCACCACCACCACCTCCATGACCTCCACCTCCGCCGCCGCCGTATCCACCTGGAGTTGCCATTGCTAATGCTACGAGGCAAGTGACCGTAACAAGGATGATCTGAAATTGTAGACAAAATTGGAGAGGCCTTCATCTTATTAACAAAGAAAAACTGGTTGCTTTAAATCATCTTTGGAGCTATCGTTCGTTGATCTAATAGAATGAACTAAATACAATAGTCCTTAGAGGATATAAATTAGAAATACTTATTAATTTAAATGTGAATTAATGATATGTCTGTGTGAATCTACTATGTACATACATATATGTGCAATTATAGGTTTAGCACAGTCGAAATAGGGTCCATATCTACATTTAATTACCATAATTCACATTTATTTATCTTTGATTTATGTGGACAAAAAAAATAAAATAAAATGTTTTTGATTAAATGAGACAGTTTTTAATGGTACTCTAACTTTTAGAATTGATATTCGACTCTGATAAACTTTCCCTAATATTAAAAAAGCTTATTTTTTGAAACAATATATTTAATTTTCGTTGCAATTCCTCTCTATTATATATTTCAAAAAAATACCAGTTTCCGTCTGGTAATAAATTTATAAGGACCATATACACTATAAAAATTATTTACTACCATAACAACAGTGGAGGTTAGTGCTCCGCTTGGCGGATAGGGTAGCCTCCCCCCCTTATCAGGGGTATCTATTATTTATCTATTGAATCTATATCTATTGCATAATATATCTATTATAATATATAATATATAATATATATATGGTGTAAATAGTATATAAAAATAAATATTAAAGATTGAATGAAGCAAGTTATTGCAGTTTATATTTTATTAGATATAATTATTATTCATCACAATTTAAATCTTTTAATTGCGCGTATGTTCCTATTTTAGATTTTTTTAATTAAAGGATATGTTGGTTTTTATGCAGCTTAAAGTGCATTATTCATAGCGTAGCATGTGCAATTTATAGTATAAATAAATCTAAAGATAAAAATGTTTCTTATTTTTATTAAAGTAATATGGAGACATTTTTTTTTTTTTTTTAGAATTGCTTCTGTTATTATTAAGCTTATAAATAAATGTTGGTAAATTTTTTCAAGTTCACGCTGTGTTAAACTTTACTAATACTATACCTCAATGAATCTCAGAGAGCAGTAAAATATAGTTTAGTTCAGTCAACCTAAGACAGTAGGTTGTACAAGTAAGCTCATATGAGGCGTGAGGATGCAAAAAGGGATAAATCCATATTTTATAACTTTTAATTGTTTTAATGTTTTTCACAAATTTAGCGTCCTCTATGCGGTGGTACATTGTTCAAAGCTAATCTAATTTTTATAAAAATAATTGTCTCAAATAAATAATCATTCCATAACAACCTAAATTATGCATATGTTTGTGATTCCTGAATTTTTTTAAAATTTGGATTAATCCCCTTTTGCATCTCAACGCCTCGTATGAAAAATTATATAATTAAAAAATTGCGCGGTACTTGTATGTTATACGCACACCACTATAAAATTTAGTGTTTTATCCTACTAATATTATAAATGCGAAAGTTTGTATGTTTGTCTCTCTTTCACGCAAAAACTACTGAAAGGATTTGAATGAAACTTTACAGTAATATAGGTTATACATCAGAATAACACATAGGCTACAGCAAGGCGGATTTAGGGGAGCGGCACGGGGGTATGACCCCCTCCCCCCTCCCCTCCCCCCCCGATAGTTTTTAGGTACTGTGCAGAATCCATTATAGCATACAATTAAAGGCAAATAACATGATAATAGTTGTTAAAATAACAGAAAGAACATGAGCGAAACTATTGTTTTTATATCCTACTAATCCTACTAACATTATAAATGCGAAAGTTTGTATATATGTTTGTAAAAACTACTGAAAGAATTTGGATGAAACTTTACAGTAATATAGGTTATACATGATAATAACACATATACTACAGTAGGGGCAGATTCAGGGGAGGGCACGGGGGCACGTGCCAGATATTTTTTTGTGTTCTGTGGAGAATCCATTATAGTAAATAATTAAAGGCAAATCAGGAACTTAGCATCTTGAAATTTGCAGATAGGTTCTTCCATCCTCAAGGGTTTCCCCCTTAATAAAATAGGGGTTCAAAGATGGTATGGAATCCGTCAATTTTGAAGTCAGACATTTTGGATATTTTGGATGTACGAGTGACTTTTAAATAAAGAAAATTAAATAATTTATTTAAAATGATCTGTCACGAAACTTTATGTGGCAGAACGAATTCCACGCGAGCGAAGCCGCGGGCAAAAGGTAGTATTAAATAAATAAAATACAGATGTTTATAAGAACAAAAAAGGTTTAATTTTTGTTTATATCTAACCCAAACTCTTTTAAAATTTCCGTAAATGCATCCTTTGAAGTTGGATAGGCCACATAAACTCTGCAAGATAACAATTTAGGAAATTTCTATTTGTCCCTCTTCTTTTATTCCCCCATTTTGCGGATCCCCAAAATCTTTCAATTTTTCAGTGTTTGCCAATGTCTTAGGATCTACAAAATTATATTTATGGTTGACTGTTAGGTGAACATAATCATATTTATATAAATTCATGTATCCTCTCCAGCAATCAGATACAATTATACTGGAAGGATGGATATTTTTTTTGTATAACTTCCAATAGTGTTGATTTCGATCTGTCATCTACCATTTCCAAAAAACACTCATTTGTTTCTCTGCAAATTCCCCCCCCCAAAAATCCATTGCTTTGGAAGGACGCCTCTAAAGTTGTACTTCCTCGTTGTAAATAGACTCTCATCTATTTCTACGTATCTGTCATCTCCCCCGCTACACGATGGATTTTTAATTAATTTCCATACACATATACTTCCTTCAAATAATTGTTCCCATCAACTATTGACACCTGACACATATTTAAGTGTTTTTTTCAAAATTTTATGGAAGTTAATTCTTCACACCAACAATAAATAAAATGTACGTCAGTTTCAAATTTTATTTTAGAATCATTAAACCATGTATCTCTTCAAATGCCAACACTTAACCTACAGCTTCTTTTCGAACACCTCCAGAATAGTCTATTTCCTTTAAAATATAGTCATATTATGTACTAGAGGGCATACCTTCGCTTTTGGTAATAGTCCATTATTTTCCCGGAATGTTATTGCCGTCTTTTCGTCTTGAAATTCACGAAATAATGTTTCCAAAGTGTACTATTTAACTGAATGTATAATCTTTGTGTATGAAATGAATATTTTTATGAAATACGTGTTTTTTATTTGTAAATACAATTTTATAGCGGTGTGCGTAAAACATACAAGTACCAATTGCGCTACTCTTAGCAAACCATCTGTCTGTGCCAATTGTTTAAATAAATACAATTATTTCTTTCATACGATTATTCATTTGAAATTCAAAACGTGATTACAACTTTTAAATGGAAACAACCGAGCAATACTTTGCTAAATTAAGAAGATTTAAAACTTTGAAACTTTAAATATATAAGTATAGTGACTGTATAATAAGCATTACTTACAGTGAGTGGTTTCATATTAAGATGATGCCTGGTAAGTGACATAGCCTCCACCGGTTCTGATGTCTTTTATATCCCCGTCCTCGCTTAACCTAGCTCTTTCTTCTCTATAGGAGGGGTGCTGATAAAGACGTATTGTTTAGGACAATCAAAAGATTGCGGTAATCGCCAACGTTACTTTCGACTTGCAGCACCATATTATGAAACAAAAGTATAGTCTGCAAACTTCACCTGTTTCTGAAAATCAGGAGAAGCTTTGTGTCGTTTAAACTAGAAGAGTTGAACCATCAGCATGTTTCTTTTCAAAAAGAGGATGGAGAAACTATATTGAGCAAAACCAGAACGTTTTAAATTTTAGAAACTATGTAAGTTAGTATCAATGTGATTTATTTTGTAAATATGAATTCAAATACAGATGGTTATTTATCCCTTTTGATTTGCTGCTCATTCCGTAAACTAGTTAAAGACCCCTATCATAATTATACCAAGATGGGCATAATTTTGTGCTCCCAATGTAGCATTTCTGACTTCCTCAAGGTAGTTATCCTTGGTCCAATCCTTTATACAGTTTATACAGCTGACATCCCAATTCATCCTAATACGTAAGGATTGTATGCTGATGATATATGTGTATCAGTCAACACCAATCCAGTTATTGCATCCCAATGTCTCCAATCCCATATCACTGATCTTGAAGAATGGTGTCAAATCTGGAGAATTAAAATAAATTCTCAAAAATCAAATCACTTTTACCTTACGTCGTAAACCAATGACTTCCTGCCCTCCAGTATCCTTTAATAATATCCCACTGGTGCCTGTAGAACAGATCCGATACTTAGGGTTGCACCTCGACAAACGATTAACCTGGAATCCTCATACAAGACTGACAAGAAACCGCTCGATGTTTCAGGTTACTTACTAGACAAATGCTCTAAGCTTCCAATTAACTACAAAAGACTCATCTACATGGCCATCATACGACCTATGTACTACGGAGTAGAGCTTTGGGGCTCCACTAAGCCATCGAATTCCTCTCGTATCTCAATCCCTACAATCCAAAATCCTTCGTAAAATCCTCAATGCTCCTTATTTTGTTAAGAACAAGGTCATCTATAACGACCTTAATGTTCTATTTGTAGATGATTTGGCCCGAACCCGGAATCTATCCTTTCATAACAAGCTTCATTCCCACTCAAAGCCTCTAGTTTCAAACCTAGCTTCCTCTTCAATTCCCGATAATCCTCCGAGGCGTCTGAAAAGAAGATGCCTGTTGATCTGAGAAGAACGTGACGTTTTAGTTGAACTTTGATTTGAGTACTACCAGAGGGTAGTTTCTCTACTTGTCATTATCATGTCATTATGTATCACTTATCCTATTTACTTGTTGTATTATTGTAATACAGTTGTAAATATAAATAAATAAATTTAAAAAAAAATCATTTCTGACTATAAATAGCAGCATAAAATGACGTTTAATAATAATATGAATAAACAAAGAGACAGAGAATAAAGACAGTCAAGTCACCTCCTCACGAACCCAAGAGAAATCGGAATACAGCAAATCCAGAAAACTGGAGTATCCTTTAAATAGGATATAAGCTGGATCATATAAGTGGATAACCTCAACCTTAGCAGCTCAAACTGTTGGAAGGAATGATAACAGAAGAAGAAATGGATGGTTCAACAACAAATGAAAAAAATAGGGGACCACCGTGAAACATACCTACCTGAAGCGGCAAACAAGACAACATGAGAGAATGTTCGGAAGTAAGGTGACATGAAAAGGTAAAGTGAAAGAATGTAATTATGAAAATAATGGCCAACAAGAATAAAAACAAAACCGGATTAATAATAACCAGACCAAGAATTTACGAAGAAGAAAAGCTAGGAATGTTTACTGTTTGCTTCAATTAAGAAATTCTTCCGAGACGGGAAGAACACTTCCGAAAAGTAACAAAGGCGATATTAATTTGATTGTATTGTATAACAAATTGAAATGAGGAAATGTTGTTTATTGAAGAGGAGAAACATTTTGTTGCTCATACAAATTGCTTTTAGTGTGTGTGAGCAAGCTAAAATGTATGAAGTATAAGCCCTACATTATTTAAAAGGGAGTAAAAAATCCTAAAGTGTGTTGTCTTTCGGAGAGGACGTTAAAGATTTCTATCCTAACTAAAAAGTAATAGGCAAAATTTCTGGGCGCCCACTGAGGCATCACCTAAGGTTAGCTTATAGAGTGAGTTATAAAGTGACGCTAAATGAAACATTCCACCTCTCGCACCCCTACTCTTAGGAATAATTTGAAAAAAATATAATAACTGACAAGGGGCAATACAACTATCCAAATCTTTTTTTTCAATCCAACGGTTAGGGTACAGCAACCAAAAAACCAAAAGTTTAGAGCTCCATCAAATCAATTGACTCACGCCAAATACCAATAAACAGAAATTTCCTTGTTTAGAAGTAGATTTAATAAAAAATAAAAGATTTTTTTTAGATTACTTTATAGATATTTACAACTGTAATAATTTTACAAGTAAATTTGCTAATATGAACAAATGACATGGAAAAAACACTTATAGAAACTACCCATTGATAGCACTTCAAAGTTCTATAGTAGAAGGTCTCGAGGCCATCTTCTTTTCAGACGTCTCGGAGGGTTATCAGGAATAGTATGGGAAGCAAGTTGAGAGACTAGCGGATTCAAGTGTGTATGGAGCTTGTCATGGAAAGATAGGTATCTAGTTTGGGCCAAATCAGCAACATATGGGATATTAAGATCATGATGGATGAGTTTGTTTGTGACATAATAAGGAGCATTGAGGATTTTACGAAGGATTTTGGATTGTAAGGATTGGATACGAGATGAATTGGATGGTTTAGTAGAGCCCCAAAGCTCAACTCCATATGTCCAAATAGGTCTGATAACTGTCATGTAACTGAGTCTTTTGTAATTAATTGGAAGCTTAGAGCGTTTGTCCAGTAAATGTTGAAGTAGGCGAAACCGTCGAGCAGTTTCTTGTCTTTTCAGTCATGTAAGAAAAAAATAAAAGATAAAGTTAAACCGGTATTTATTAAAATCAATAGCATTGACTCTAATCCACTTTTTTTTTTTTTGTATAAGTTTGTTAACATGTAAGGTACAATAATAAAATCCCGTTGAGTAAAATAACAGTAATTTTATGCGTTTATCCAACTGAAACATCAGTAATTCTCAAATTTGTATTGGTTAGTGGATTGATTATTAGAAAAATAACAATTAGCCTATATTTAAATCTACATTTTAATTATGTTTGTTGACGTTTTTTACTATATTAATTTACATTTTTATATTACCTAAATCATTTTTCTTTCGCTGGAAAGGGCATTTTTTCGTGTTGTGTTGTATGATAGCCTATGTGTTTCCTAATTAATTGTTTATTGATCATAATTACTACTGAATCATAAACATCACTTACATCACTGTTACTTTTTTTTAAAATTTATTTATTGATATTTACAACTATTATTACAATAATACAACAAGTAAGTAGGATACGTGATACATAATGACATGAGAATGACAAGTAGAGAAACTACCCACTGGTAGTACTCAAATCAAAGTTCAAGTAAGAAGGTCACGTGGCCATCTTCTTTTCAGACGCCTCGGAGAATTATTGGGAATTGAGGAGAAAGCTAGGTTTGAAAGTAGAGGGTTTGAGTGGGAATGAAGTTTGATATGAAAGGATAGATACCGGTCGTTAAGGATAACTATATTCTTAACAAAATAAAGAGCATTGAGTATTTTACGAAGGATTTTGGATTGTAAGGATTGGATACCAAAGCCCTACTCCGTAAGTCCAAATAGGTCGTATGATGTTCATGTAGATGAGTCTTTTGTAGTTAATTGGGAGCTTAGAGCGTTTGTCTAGTAAGTGTTGAAGTAGCCTGAAACTTATTACTTTAATGTAGGGTAACGTTACTATAATGGGCTTAACAAAATCAGGATTGTTAAAAATGACTAGATGTATACTTCTTAATATAGAATTATAAACAATCAAAGGTAACTAACGCCAAAGGGAGTGAGGTAACCAGGTTGTAGAGCGCTAAATTGCTGCGGTCCCGGGTTCAAATCCGGTTATGCCTGATACTTTATTTAACCTGTTAATAGATATGGATGAAGTAGTGCAGCTATTTTCTTTTTTTAACTTAGAGCGATCCCGACTAAGAAGAATTCCGCGTCAATTTCTCCAGACATCCTTTCATTAGGAAGGTGAGTTATCTCCTCCAGACATCATTCAGATCAATGCATCGGGAACTCGTGATGTGATAATGGTTGCATTATAATCGTATGCACCGGTAATTATGATTACAATGCATCGCCCCGCCATTAACGGTATGACTATACGGGGCTTTGTGACTTTCTATTTCTATTAACTACAGGAGTAGAGATAAAGTAAAATGGTTTCCGATTGATGTCAAAGGCTCTCGAGAGAAGAGCAATTGAAACAATAGAAAGCTCAATAGGATCGCGACATTGTAATTCAATTGTTTCTAATCGCTACTCATGAGTACGATTTAATTGGCATGTAATTATGAAACAGCATTATAATATTCAATTGATCGTTATATGATAAATGTTTCAAAGCATACTAAACTATAATTAAATGTATTTAGAATGGTGTATCCAAATCTTTAGGTATGCAAATTTGTATATATATATATATATATATATATATATATATATATATATATATATATATATATATATATATATATGTGTGTAACCTCTTCCCGACACTCATATCACACCAATCACAAGACACTCATATCAAGATAATTAAATTTTTGTATATAGCTATCGTATTTTATTCAGATAATTAATGTAACATATGCTCAGATCGAAAATATCATATAAAGACACAAATAAACCTTGTTGATCCCGTGACTTTAACTCCCCCACCACCAGTTTTCGAATATTTCGGAAACTACAGGTAAAGAACACAAGAGCAAAGGTCAAAAGGACAATCTAATTTACAATTTTAGGGCAGGAATTGCAATCATAATCAGAACAATATTTGTATATGTATGTGTAGAAAATCGGAAAATAAAAAAAAAAAAGATTTTTTTCCTTCTCGTACTGCAATGTCTTCCCATATATACCAGTGCTCTGCACCTATGAGGGTACACCAGCCTCCGACCACCCGGACTATAAATAAACTACGCTCCAGAGAGTGAAGTACAAGGAAATCCATGAGGAGTAGTTAGTAATGGTGCCTGAGTACATCGTTCGAATGAGATTAAAATTCTTTGATGACTGAAGGCCTATGCTAAACTTCCCTTTGAAGGAGTCACCCCAAGGCATATTTCTGGGAGGTCGGAATGTAGCGCTCCCTTGGACGCTGTGCCTTAACACGTGGACCAGGAAAAGTGTCCGACCCTGCTGTCTGAAATCATCCTTTTCCTCCTAATTCTTACAAATGGTTCTCACATTGATAGCAAAGCAAAATGCCACAAGGAATAAAATAAACACTCACATACAGCAGTGTGAGCATAGAAGCCTTAAAATACACTAAGAGTTCCGTGCAAAAAATACCTTTACATTCAATTTAAGTTTAAGAATATAAATTTGAATAATATATTATTCACAATAAAATCTTGGAGAATGAGAAAAAATCATGGTCACTAAATACTTGTTTATATAATAGAGAGACTTATTTATTCTGACTTATTATTGTATTAAGAAATTTTAAAATCCGTTTCCTGATTCTGACTTTAACGCATCATTTGACAATAGGTGTAATACTATTGATTTGAAATATATCTCGGTTTATTTTTGGAAATAAGTAAATATAAATTTTTACTTAATCCATTTTCCAATTAGCTCATCTGTTGTAGTTCCATTATAATTGTAGGATCGGATCTCAATTAATCCGACATTTTCACTAATAACGATGCCACTCGCAACCCAATGTCCACATCAAGGAGGCTTATCGCGTGAATATGATTAATTTCAATTTCGATATATCAGTTAATTAAAAGCGTCGCCTTCTAATTGAACTATATAAGGCTCACTACAGCTCGCTGGAATTATATCAACTTCGTTCTGGTGTAATTAAATAAAATCGAACTCTATCCGCTTCGATTATATTTAATTCTGCCAAATCCGTTTTACAAAAAAATCGTCATTTAGAAATATTTGAGTTTACCTAAAAATAAGAACACGATTAGATTTAAATCGAATGCTATAGAGTCAGGCGATCTATGTATAAAAAAGACTTTACTCTTTAGTTATAAAAATGTGCACATGGCACATTTAAACATGTTTTTGTGATTGTGATCACCGTTTAATATATTTTTTTCTCTTCTTGAAAAACGAATCACTTTTCATATTCAGCTTTTAAAAGTTGTATATAAATGCCTTTAATACTGTAAAATATAAGTATATTAGATAAATGGGAAATCTAATTTTTAAAAATCGATATCTCTAATAAATAAAAAGTATTTCCAGAGTGTATGTATATGTTTATAAGTAAATCTAGATTATAAATATAGTCGAGTGTTCAGCTCTAATCTCATGTAGCAGTTTAGGGTTCCCAACATACGAGTAAACCTTGCTTATTTCTGCTTCTCTATCAAGAGCTCATCTACAAGCCTCTGGAAAGTCATTGGGTAATCATTGAGTCCAAACGGAATCCAGGTGAACTCAAAATGAGCCCACTCGAAAATGACTGCCTTTTATTTCTGATCCCTCTGATCCCTAGGGTTCAATCTTATGGTAACCTTCTTTAAGATCCCAGGGTTCTGAAGAATGTAAATCCAGCCAGTCCTTTCCTTTATTGGTCCATTTCTTGGCCTTCACTGGCGCGGTCTCCTCTCGACTTTTGTGGTTCTTCCTTTAATCCCATATGTTCATTCTCTACTTTACCTACAAATCGGTGTAATCCGGAATCGTCTTTCAACCACTCTTACCTAACCTAACCAAATTCCTATACCTCCGTCTTATTTTCCTCCTCTAGCGCGTTGGCATCCGTCGTTTGCTGGGCGCATTCCACGAACATAGGTCTCCTGGTAGTCCTTCTCCCCTCTCCACAAAAAAAAAAAAAACGGGTCTCTCACGGAACCGGAAGTTATGAAATGACGAGTTAAATCCACAAGAAAATGGTATAAAAAGACGAAAAGGCACGTCTACTGAAACAAAACTGCTTTATTTCTATTATTAATCCTGGTGAAATACCTTTAAGGAATGTCTACAATAGAGTATTTAGAATTGAGATAAATTATACCATAGAACACACAATGTCAAGCTAAGTATTCCTGTGGTGCCACAACCCTCTGCGGGGAGGGGCACCTCAGTTAGCATCCGCCATTGGGCTCTGTATAGAGCAGCTACCTTGCGCTTCCAGACCCTTAAAGACTTCTTGCAACAGTTATTTAATTTATTATTATTATTTACATTAGTCCAGTTTCATAGGACTAGAGGTATATTGGAGGTCTATGCTGATGATAAGTATTTCCAGAATTTTACTTGAAAGTCGTAACGTTACCCTTACGTTGTCGATGCATATGTTGCAATGATGTATAACATGGACTATCTCGTTAAACTCGTAATAACTCGACTTACTCATCATCCGATGTTGTATCTTGAGAGAGTTGATCCTCGCAAGGCATTCTGCAAGAAATGTAAGTTGTTTACTGTTCTCTGTATACATTGTTGGGAATTTACTTTGTATCAGCTGAACTTGAGACATCAGAGAATCATTAAACATAATTGGATTTTTCTATTTCTACTAGAAGGTTACTGATCCCTCAAAACAATGATATCTTCTCCATGAATGTCAGAATTGATTTTTATGATTTATGAGCACTAAATAAAGAGCAGATAATACTAAAGATTTTTCACAAAAAATCTACAGTTTAAGGAACTATTTTTTATTAGTGTCCCTAACTTGTTTTTGTGATGTTCTAGGGATAACTGAAGCATTAGGAGTTTTCGGTCATATTCGAATGCATCATTCTCGAAGAATATCTTCCACTTCTAAGTTTCCTACCATCGAATAGTAGAATAGAATAAAATGAGGGTAACATATTACACAGCGAATTTTGTACTAAAATGAAATGTAAGGGTATACAAACATTTATTTATTCCATACAAAATCTTAAATTATGGTAACGTGGTACATTACGAATTTTAGAAGTTATGTAATGAAAATAATTGAAGCCTAAATATTGTTAACCTATGCATAACACCTGGATGATAGTTATGCAATTTGATGATGATTATTCAGTTTGTAATTTAGCCATGGTGTCCTTGGCCTCCACCATAACCACCACTCATTCCTCCTCCACCCATTTTGCCACCTCCGTATCCACCGCCTCCATAACCGCCGCTCATTCCACCAACCATCTTGCCACCTCCATATCCACCGCCTCCATAACCGCCGCTCATTCCACCAACCATCTTGCCACCTCCATATCCACCGCCTCCATGAATACCACTCATTCCTCCTCCACCCATCTTGCCACCTCCATATCCACCGCCTCCATAACCTCCGCTCATTCCTCCACCCATCTTGCCACCTCCATATCCACCGCCTCCATAACCGCTGCTCATTCCTCCTCCACCCATCTTACCGCCACCAGATCCTCCGTAACCTCCAGGATTAGGTGAAGCCTTAGCCACCACCACGAGCGAAACCGCTATCAAGGATACCTGTTGAAAAATACGGATGTTAACACAGTTAGCCAGATATCTTAATTTCATATTTGTTTTTATTTATATTTTTATATATTTCTATACAACTGCTATTGATTGCATCGTACTTAAATAATGTCTATGAAAATTTTTAAAAACAAAAACTGGACATTACTCAATTTAAACATCCATTTAATATTTGCAGGAATATTGATTTTTTTTTCAACTTTTTCAATATTCAATTTAACTGAGTGGAAATTCCAAAATCTCTGTGACATAAGAGCAAAATGGTGGATACACATCAAACTAAAAAGACAAATGAAGAAAAACGTATAATAAAGAAATGGGGGTACAAAGACTTCGAAAACCCAAAGAATTGAGCTGTTTCGTTTAATTGTCATCCCGATGAGTTGTAATTTTAGAAACTTATTTGCGAATGGCAAACCAAATAATTGATAACATATGTATGTTATTTACTAAAAATATGTTTATCAAGTATAAAAACATAAAATTCTTGTAATATCTATTACATTTAACTAATCTACAATAGGTTTAATTTCGTTTCCGTTTTGTCACTACTTCTCTTGTAGAGTTCAAAAAATATTTTTGTTATTATTTTAATAATCAATGGTGTATTTCCTTACTGTACCCTGAAATAATATTTAGTTATTTTTTCGAAAACACAGATTTATGTTAATTATATCTGACAAAAGTCTGTGCCGAATTAAAAAAATAATAAATATATAAAATTAAAATTGTTTGTCATTCAACTGCAGCAGCTATAACAACATTTTATGGAGAAAAACTTTTCTGAATGAATATTTCTTAATAGAGAGTAACTTCTTTCTTCCTAATGGCGGGCTAATCCCCATTTTAAAAATTAATAGCTGCCTGAAAGAATGGCGTATGTTACATTCTTCATTTATCGTTTTTTTGTTTTTTTTTGTTTAACAAGGCCCATGTGAAGGCCCCTACCGCTAAAGTTAGTTTTTAGTTGCCTATACAGTCAATAGAGGGCAGGAATAGCACAATAGTTGTCCATATCAAGACAATGTTCCTGTGGAAGAAAGCCGCATGTGAAGATATCCTAACCTTACTAGTGTAACTAACAAGGGCGTAAGTGCAAAATCTATAAAATCTATAAAAGTCACCTAATTAAATGACCCGTTCTGTTATATTGGCTCTTTTGTAAACTTTGAACAATGTTGCGCCCTTTTTTCAGACAACTATTCAGATGTTACTGTTACATTTACTGCTCGTTGCATAAATTGTATAACTGTAATTAACATTTACTCTGTTGTTCGTATCGTATTTTTTTTCAATATGGTCTAAGCTTGAAAAAAATTTGAGGAATTTATGCCGCCAACATGTTAATCTGTAAAATCAATAATTTTTTATAATACATTCATCAGTAAAACTTATGATCTAATTTTATTATCCAACATTATATGTTGAATAAAATATTACAAGGGGGTATAATATTTATATATTTTTATATAATAGAGAGATTGCGATTATTTACTTCATTGCTTAGTGTTTAATCTTTTCAATCCCAACCCCTTTTCACTTCTATACAGGAGTAATGCAGGGGGACAGCCTTAGCCCTTTGCTTTTTGTCCTTCTCATGGATGAGGTATGGATGGTATGTAAAAGGAGAACTCCAAGAGCTGTGGTGGGATACTGGAATCTAACACCAGTGCTTCCCCAGGCTATGATACATGCAGACCACATAGTACTGATTGCGGACTCTCAGGAAGCTGTCCAGGCATCACTAAATGAATAGCATGAGGAACTCCAGCTAAGAGGAATGCACATAAATCCAGCTAAAAGCAAAATTATGTGTGTAGGGAGGGAAAACCTGTAGCCAACGATATTATGTGATGGTGAAACCCTAGAAACTCCACGAAGGAAGAGGCCCTCGTGGTAGACTCAGATGCATGTGCTCCGGCTGCATTGTGAACATGGATGCAGCAAGAGGACTCACCATTGCGGAGATGAGAAGAATTACAAGGGGCAGAGACCAATGGACTCGGTGGACCGAGACAACTCCACGCTTAGCGGCGCACACGAGTTAGAGGAAAAGAGGAAGCTCGGTGTTTAAAATTTTAACTGCTTCATCAATACCTTAGGATAGAGACTATCCTTCCTTAAAAATTCAAAATTTATTCTAGAATTTAATATATATATATATTTATAAATTTCAAATAATATCCGTACTTACCATAAAGAACTTCATTTCTTCTGAAACCTTTGATTGAAACTTACGATATGATATGCCTTCTGAAATGCCTCCTCAATATATATATAGGTAGCTGAAATAAGTGTTTCCGCAGTAGTGGGGGTCATTTGGACTGAGAACAAAGATTTTTTTTTTCCTTTTCATTAATAGCCACTTACAAAAACGGTTATTAAAATCAATTACGAATATGAATGAAGAACGAGAATTGATTAGATATCTTTTTTAACCATTTAACTGCATCGATAAATAAATCTAATTAAAGTGATTTAAACTTAAACAGGGTTTTAAGACGTACAGTAATAGGACTTTACTCACAACTGTAAAAATATAAACAGAATAGATTAATTTGGGCAACATTAACAACACACAACTTCACATATTATTTCTATCATATTATATATTCTAATACTCCCAAAAAACAAAATTTCAAACATAAAATATTAAAAATAAATAATATATAGCATAATTTTAAATAAACAAAAAAAAAAAATTATAACATTTTAATGAAACTCCTATAGATTTACAATTTTAATTTCTTCAATGCAATATCAAGGTGTTTTTATGAATAGGGGAAGTCCAAAGTATAAGGCAGAGTGAAAAATGACCATGGAGAAGAATATATCTCCAAAAAATTTTTATATTATTGACGTCCATATGAGGTATCTATACTTAAATTTTCGGTTTTTTAGGACATTTTTTAATTTAATTGTTAATAATTTATGTTGTTGTTGATATTAGTAAATTTATATGGTAATTGCAGAAAAATGGTATAAATCAAGATAGACAATTAAAGAATTGATAATGACCCAACGGGTCGAAACGTCTTTGTAGAAAGCGAGAAAATAAATAATTATGACTGGAGAATGGTTTTTTTTTTTACTTCTTAGTTAAATATCATCAATTATTAGTCCAGTAAAAACCTATATCATTGGGCAACATTTTAAATGGCATTGCTAATTGCGATTTCAATAATGAATATTTTTTCTTGATTACTGCATATTCAACTTTTAAATATTCATTTTCTGTTTTTCTATATGAAAAGCAATCCATAGTTTATGGATATGAGTGAAATTTTTGATGATATTGATATCTGCTGTAACTTTTTTTTGAATACTCGCAAGAAATTAGGGACAAAGAAAATAAAACTTTAAAAAAAGCGTATCATCGTAGCCCCTTAGGTTCAGTACATGGTAGAGACTGTACTGTTTCTTGGACAACGGTTGTGCACGGAAGTGATTTGTACTAGATCACGCTTAACCGCTAGAGTTTCATATTTTTGGCGCCCACTCTGGAGGGTCCTACTTCCCTCTGACCTCCGGGTCCTCCAGCAAGAAACCTCTGCGGTCTACCATCAAAATATTTATCGATGAATCAATAATAAATATAATTAATGTAATACATCTGTTAAATGGGTAATAAGGTAATCAATGTATTTTTAAGCCACTTTTTGTTCTTATCGGTTATAAGAGATTAGCATTAACAAGAAAATATAAATAAAAACTTCTTTTAGTTTAATCTTACTTTACTTTTACTTTTGCAGGTTTTTTCCTCAATGGGTTGCCTGGTTAAGTCAGAGCGTCCCTCCACTTTTCTCTGTTCCAGCAGTCATCCTCCTCAAGTCCCCTGGCGGCCATCTCCTCCTCCACGCAGTCCTTCCACCGGGTTCGGGGTCTTCCTCATCTTCGTCTGCCCGGCTGTTCCCACAGCAAAAGTCTCTTCGGCCACCTACGTTCTGGCATCCGCTGGCAGTGTCCGTACCATCGCAGCCTGTTCCTTCCAATCCTCTCCGGAACTCCTTCGATCACCCCCAGCCTGTCTCTAACATCTTCATTTCTGATTCTCTCCAGGCGGGTGATCTTCAGGCATCTCCTCTAAAAGTCCATCTCTGCAGCTTGTTATCTGGAGTTAAGTGTCCAGGTCTCTGAGGCGTAGCTGAGGGGGCCTCAACCATGCTTCTGAAAATACGCCTTTTGTTGTCCGTTGAGATGACTGTGTTCCAAAGAACTGCAACATTCTAGTCACCCTTCTAGCCAGGCCAACTCTCCTCCTAACTTCGGGTTCCGACTTGCCGTTCCCATCTATTGTAAACCCTAAGTACTTGAAGGAGTCCACCCGCTTGCATATTTTCCCGCTAATATGAAGGTCCGTGCCAGGTATTCCATCTCATCAAAATTTATTCGTAGACCCCATAGACTGTATTCTTTTTCCAGGGCCATCAGCAACTCTTCCAGACCATCTCTGTTATATGTGACCACTTCCTGGTCATCAAAGAAAAGAGAGAAAAGCATATGTCCGTCTATATCTATGCCCTTCCCTCTCCAACATGCGCTCAACTTCTTTACAGCCTGTTGTACATAAATTTTAAACAGGGTCGGGGTCATATTGCATCCCTGCTTAAACCCCTTTGAGCAGACCTTATTTTAATCTAATGCATCAATTTTGCTTATTGTAATTTTTTTGTTTCATTCACAACAGTACATACTAATGGAGACAAAACGTTTTTTATTGTTTCAACATTCACATCATTTTTATTTGGTTTCGGCAACCATGACCAAGTGACCTACTTTAGTTAAGAAAATTATAAGTACGATAAATATAAAAACAATGTAAAACTTAACCATTGGTATCGAAAAGAGCATCTATAAATAAAGTTTATTGAACCATATTTGTTATTATGTTCTTAATAAAATATTTTTTACAAAAACTCTGTTTTAATATGAAAAAAATCTCTGACCCAAACGTCTCTTTCATATTCAAATTTTTGTTGGTTTTGCCTACCTTAGATTATAAAAGACCCTTTGGGGATACTTTTCTTATTTGATTTACATGAATTTTAATAAATTTTTAATCTAAAAATGTAATTTTTTTAAAATTATATATCATGATTTTCTTCTATTTGTTCTAAATGGAGGCATTAATTAATTAGCTTATATATTCTGTAATATAAGAGTTTGCCGAAACCGATCGCAACAAATTTTTCATTATACAATTTTATTTGTTTATTACTTCACGTCACTTTATGATACTTTGGTTAATCGAAATAATATACAGTGTCCTAAATATTACCTTACATCGCATAGGTTCGGAACCTCCTTTTTACGTTCCATCCGAAGGACGACCTAAACCAGGATCTCTTTATATTTTGCTTTAGTGTCTAAAATAATCACACTATTATCGATCAGGTTTGTTTTTATGATGAAATATTAGCATATAATAAATATATAGCTTATTTCTGTTTGAGTGAAAAGGATTGACTGGATAATTCAATCCATCTTTATAACATTTTTCTCTTAATTTTCTTTTTAAATATTATATCGATCTTAATTATAATACTTATTCTATATTTAAATAAGGCTTTATTCCCTCATTAAATTGAAATAATTTGTACTATAGTTTTTACGTTATCAACTATTTATAACATTTATGGGAAGGAGTAAGTCCTTCGAAGTGATTTCCAAACGCTATTAACTATGAGAAAAATAGCGGGAATGGGTGATTATTACTTTGAGGGTACTAGACCCGACAATCTTAATCTTCCTAAATTGCCAGGAATGGATTTCCTTGATGCCTATCCACATCCCAACTATTTTTAGATTTTAATCACAACCTTACTTTAAGATCTTTTAATTGAAATAATAACTTTAACATCAGTTATAATACATTTAATGAAACGTATGTACTGTTATACTGGCTACAAATTTATTTAATAAATAAAAATTTATCTTGAGTGATATTAGTTGACCTTAAAAATTAAGGTGGGAGAAAATGGTCCTGGTGGAAGCCAGAAAACATTCTCTTCAATATGGTTGACTATTTATTGGAGAGCCAATATTTCGACCCCGATATAAGCCCTGAAGAAATCCTGCTTTGTGGATCAAAACGTTGGCTTTCATATAAATAGTTCAACATTATTCAAGATATTTTTTTCTTGCCTCCTCTTTTTTTTCAAAATAAAAATTTATTTTATTTATTTATATTTATTAATTTTGTTTTTAAATCAAACTGTGTATAATGTCGCTTAGAAGGAAATTTCTAATTTAAAATTAATTCTATACTAAGCTTTATTAATTAAGTAAAAACTAATTGAGCCGCATAAATATTTAACTTAATTTATCTGTCAGAAAATCGATATAGTGATTTTAAAATTATATCAATAAAATTTAAAAATACAATTGAATAAATTAATTTCCGATTAGTGAAAGTTGTACTAAATTTTTTGCACATACATTATATATATATTGGTATGTACTTTTATCCACTGTTAATAAGTATTACTGTTAGTCCTTGAGATTCAATCGTATACTCGTTAAACCTTCATTTGGCGACGTTTCGAGAGTATATTGTTCTCATCATCATGTCCTGAAAGTGAAAACCAGGCTTTTAGTGATCTATATTAAATAACACAATAGTAAAAATAAAAATTTTTTAGTCAATCATTCAAGTGAGTAAAATTAAACCTTTTTCCAGTCATATATTTTTTCTTTATTTAAAACGTTTCAACATTACCATGTCATTCTCAATTAACATTTCTTATAAGTACTTTACCCTTATACTATTTAAAAATATTCCCTAAAATTTCTTTATAAATTTGTACATTTTCAACCTTTTTAGTTGATTGTCAAAAATTTAAAATATTTTCTTATAAAACTTTCTTCTGTTGTTACACAGTTACACTGAGTGTAACTCTAAGTTTTATAAGAAAATATTTTAAATTTTTGACAACCAACTAAAAAGGTTGAAAATATACAAATTTATTTTTAAATAGAATAAGGGTAAAGTACTTATAAGAAATGTTAATTGAGAATGACATGGTAATGTTGAAACGTTTTAAATAAAAAAATAATATATGACTGGAAAAAGGTTTTATTTTACTCATTTGAATTATTGACTAAGAAAGATGTACTCCAGTAATAAAAAAAGATAATTAAAATAAAAAATAAAAATTTGGTACATGTAAATAATTGAATTTTACTTAATAATTAATGACGCAATGTTTACTACCATATATCTCAATCAAAGTACATGTTAAATATTACAATGTTACCTGTAATATATTATTTTCAAGTCTAGTGATTGATTATATTCGTGGAGTTCGGAGGTTAAGGATCAGCAGGTATTATTTTATTGTTTAATCATTATTATCGATTTATTAGTTTTTGTATATAGTTTTTTGTATATGGTTTTTGTATATTATATTTGAATTACACGAATTTCCCTTGTACTTCAATCTTTTTGTTTACAGTGCGATTCTTATATCCTTAAGCCATAATCATTTATTTTATGTTTAACGCGTAAATGGCAAGTATATTTATATTTATAATATTATTATTATAATATATTACTATTAATTAATTTTAATATAATTATATTATATTCAACGCGTAATATTTAAATCTCAAGAACTGAAAGTATCACTTACGTTATTTTATTTATTTATTAATTGCATAATTTGGAACTTTAATATCGTTAAATTTAGTTAATTTTACAGTCCTTGTCTGATTGATATATGCAGGGTTCCACAGCCGTCAAAGCACCTGCTGGCTCAGTGTGCCTGATGGCCAATGTGGTTTCACATAGGAATGTTGCTGTCAGGGTTTGAGGGCAAAGGCAGTGTGCATGATCGCGTATGATGAATAATGAGGGACCAAGCATCGAACCCTGCGGCATCCCTGCTTCTATTTTGCATAAAGTTGAGATTCTATTCTCATGTTTTCCTACAATATTGATGAAATTCAATCCCATACACTTTTTTTCTTAATGCTAATGCAAATTCTTTCTTTCTGAACACGATCTAATGTTTAGATTCATGAAATTAAACATTACAAATTCTTTTATCAAACCTTATATTTCAGATGTACATTTTTGGAAGATGTCGTACATGGATTGTACGATAACTTAGATTGTGAATAATATTTTTATTTTGGTTATAGCTTTTGGATCATCCAAAACCATTGCAAAAATATTTTTACACATAATTTATACATTTCATGTTGTTACTTTTTTGGTTTATACATAATAGAATTTATTACATATTATCTTTTAATCGTGTCCATACCTTTGAACTCATTGCATTTCGTTTATTTTTGTTTAATTCGTATATCATAGAGGAAACGAATCAAAAACTAAATCTGTCGTGAACTTTGCTAATGTTTTTTGTTTGTTTATTCATTAAGCGTCACTCACTTTATGGTGAGGCTAATCGAACAATATTAAGGTGAGTCCTAAAATTCGACCACCCGGGTATATTTAGGATCTTCAGCGAGTACCAGACATTTTACATGATTGGATCTCCTTCTTACGCCTCTTTCAAAGGATAGTATAATCAAGTAAATTTTACTAACTTTAAAAATCCTATTGCCAACTGCAGGGCTGTGAACCTGCTCTATGACCTCGGGCATGGAAGATTGTTTTGCTAAAACCATGCTTATTCCGAAGATTAACCTAGTAACATAAATTTTAAACAATTTATTAGTTATTGTGGTTTGAGAAAAGAATATTAAATTTTTTTTTAGAGAATAGAATAAGTTATTGATATTTACAACTGTAATAATATTACATCAAGTAAATCTGCTGTATGAACAAAGGACATGAAAAAAAACAAACACTTGTGGAGAAACTATCCATTGATAGCACTCCAATAAAGTTCTATAGTAGAAGGTCTCGAGGCCATCTTCTTTTCAGACGCCTCGGAGGGTTATCAGGAATATTATGGGAAGCAAGTTGAGAGACTAGCGGATTCAAGTGTGTATGGAGCTTTTCATGGAAGGTTAGGTATCTAGTTTGGGCCAAATCAGCAACATATGGGATATTGAGATCATGATGGATGAGTTTGTTTTGACATAATAAGGAGCATTGAGGATTTTACGAAGGATTTTGGATTGTAAGATTAGATACGAGATGAATTGGATGGTTTAGTAGAGCCCCAAAGCTCAACTCCGTATGTCCAAATAGATAACTATCATGTAAATGAGTCTTTTGTAATTAATTGGGAGCTTTGAACGTTTGTCCAGTAAATGTTGAAGTAGGTGAAAACGTAGAGCAGTTTCTTGTCTTTTCAGTTTTGTATGAGGATATATTAAAATATAAATTATAAATCGAATTGAAATATAATTATTTCTATTGACGCTCAAACTTTTTTATATCCAGGCAAACCAAATTTATTCATGGAAAAAAGGATGCTGCTCATACCATTTTTTAAATTATTTTTATATAATATTTATTTACTTAATTTATTATGTATAGATAAATATGTAGACGTTTACTAAAATATTACTAAATACTAAGAGAATGAATAAATACTTGAATGTCAAGTATTCGACTGAATTCTCCTGATAAAATATGGAAATATTATTATTTTCAGTTCAATATACTACGATACTATATTGTATAGTATACTATATTGATCATAGGTGTTTCTGAGTTTTTGTATTAAATAAGTTATAATTTGTATTTTAAATAAACTAGTTGTTCAGATTCTTCAAACATGAATCAATTTGAACGATTTATGCAAATGTATCTAATCATATTTCGACAATTAATTACATTAAATATTCTAATTAGGTTAAAGTGTCCCAAAATAAATCTATTTATTGGCTTTATAAGTAAAATTGATAGAAAAATGTATTTGATTCATAAACACCAGAACACATTGCAGATATTGAAGATATGTTTTAAGGTTTATCTGTAAAATAATACATATATAAAATATATCTATATAAAATATCAATTTTTCCTGTGTAATCTATGTTTTTTAATTGTTATTTACTTATTGTTTATAATGAATCTATGACCAGAACAATGCCATAAATATTATGCACATTTTTATGTAAATCTTGTGTAATTTATTGCTTTTCCGGTATGTATTAACTGTAAAAATCTACTAACAACAATACATACTGATAAAGGAATTTCAAACAGGCTTTAATTTTAAGTAGGAGCTGAATTGTGGTGACAGTGTGTTGCGGGCTTAGTGTAGTTGAGGAGATTAAGGAATTTCAATCCAACCATTTCTCTCTAATATGGGCTTTCAAAATGTTGGGCTTATTTTAGGATTTTTTATTATTTTTTCAACTAATAATGTTGTATGATATATCGCAATTACAATTCAATTTAACACGAGTTTATTTAATTAAAACTAGTTTTACATATATATATATATATATATATATATATATATATATATATATATATATATATATATATATAAATAAATAAATTACAGAAATTACTGAAAAGCAATATGACAAAACGTTTGCTGAAAAATCTAAAATTTTGATTACCAAAGTATTTAAAACCAAAATGTGTTATTTGATACAAATGTTCAGGTATTTAATACATTTAAAAAATATACATATAGAAGTTGCTGAGATGAATATCCCGGATAGAAATCTAACTATATTCAGTCATAGATAAATCCTATGGGACCTGTAGCCTCCCTAGGGCTCACCCTGCTTCTATAAACTAGGTTTTTTAACTTAACAAGGGAAAACCCGGAGAATCAGCCTAATCTTAAGCAAATCATTTTATTTCATTTCCTCTTGTTCTCCATTGACCTACAAAACGTTAACCGAAATATAGATATTTCGATTCCTTGTGTCAGGTTTTTCAAGCAACTGTTGAATGGCGATTATAACCTGAAAAAACTGTCAAATAGAAATGGCAATCATATATTTTGAACTAAAACTTAAAACGGTAATAAATGGAATATAAGAAAATATAAAATATTCGATATGACACTGTAGACGAGTATAGTTTTGAAATGAGATTTAGTAGTTTAGGTACAGTGATTAAATTTCTCCTCGTAATCAATAAAACCCCATTTAATTATCAGGTTAGTTATAACTTTACCTTAACGAACTCTCATGGCCGATTTGTGAAGCATCAATGGTTAGATTCCGTGTTCCAAATACGGTGGATCTAACCAAATTAGGATTTGAGTTCAACGAAATGTATGCACACTAACCCTGAGAACGATCATATCCCACATTAGCTTACCTTAACTCTGTAAAAACTTTAAAAGAAGTCATATAAAAAACAATAATCATAAAAATAAAAAACTTGGAAAACGCACAGGTTCGTTGCTTTTATCCCTAATCCCTGATTGCGAATTTCGGTCCATGGATAGCATCACAAACCAAAATCCTTAAGACCTCCCTTAACGAAAACCTCCAACTTACGTACCTGACTTATCACTAAAGTCCATTTCAAACATAGCTATACTATCACTTCAATTATTAATTAATTGCATGTTCTATAATTCTGCGTTGTGTAACTTTCTATATTCTCCAGTGTACACGTACCGAATATTCTGCATCTTATTTTCGAATACCTTACGACGTTGATCATGCTTCCAAGTTCAAGTCTATGTCATGTAAGGCACTGAGATGAAAGAACAGTCAAGTTAAGAAATGATAACTTTAAGTAAGTTAGAATATGGACATTTGGAGCAGATATTTTGATTGAAAAATGTTGATGGTAAGTTATTAAATCTATTCTATGTACAATATCTTTTTTTTTTCTCACTTTTTTCTAATTAAGCATACATTTCAAAAAAAGGTTATTTCCATAAGAGCTTTTAAGTTATCTTAATTACGAAAATATATAAGTTTCTTACAGAAAACACTGGAAAAATAGAAAAATTATTTTAAAATAGAGAAACTTATGATATATTAATGGATTCCTTTCCTATGTTAAAATTTAACATAAAAAAAAACATTAGATCTCAATATTGTACATATTGTAATAATAACAATACTTCTAATAAATTTATCATTCAACTATAATTAAAAGAATATTTTGGGATAATTTTTGGTGGGTTTGTTTAATGCCTCTCTTAAAACTACTCTATGTTTTTATTTTAATACTATACATATTGTATTATTATTAATAATATATATATTACCGGTACTGAAGCAATTAATATGTTATAGTGTTTGGAAAGGCGGGTCAATTAGCCATAGTTGATAGCTCCATGAATCAACAATGCGAATTGCAATTATGGACTGGATTCTGCTATTAGTCGCCTCTTACACGATAATTTTGAAATCTAATTAATTCTTAATAACTAGGGTTTATATATATTATTATGCAATGATATGGGTGATTGAAGAATTATATAGAATAAATGATGATTTAGCGACGGGAATATTAAATAAAATTGGTTTTTATAATATCTCTTAACTGTAATATTTAAATTTTTCCTTTTTGTAATTTTATTTTAGAAGATTTTTTTTTGGAGCGATACATATGATGATGCGGTTGCAGAGATGATAAATCTTGTTTAGCATTACATTTTTTTTTTTTTTTATATTTGAATGTAATCATATTTAGAAGACTTCATTGAGAAAATTAATAGACAACAATTGTAATTAAAAGTAATACCATTGGGGATACGTATCCAAATAACGAAGAGTTGTTATTTTATATACAAAATAAATCGTATTTTATTACATTATTTAATGGTAAAAATATTGTACAACAATTCAAACATTCATTACATTTAAAACAAATCTTGTAGTAGAACAATTCAAAATTAAACATTCAACGAATGAAACACATATTAAATTACAACACTATATTTAAAGTTATTTTATTTAGTTAGTTGTTAGTTCATTTAACGTCACTTTATGCTGCTATGGCTAATCGGACGATGCTATAGTGGGAGCTCGTTTTTGCCTATCCAGGTTTAATTAGGATAGGGATTATTTAACGAGTACCTGACATCGTAAAGGCTCGGGACCCCCGTTTAACGTCCCTTCCGAAGGACGGCGTAACTTAGGATTTTTTACTCCCTTAAAAAAATCCTAGGGCCACCTGCCGGGATACGTTATTTTATTTAGTTTTAAATAACTTTCTTAGTATTTTCTTAGGTTTAGTTGTGCACATTAATATTTTTGTAATTGTTCTTTTTCTATTTTACATTATATATTCATCATTTACTCATTTTTGGATGTTTTTATTTGTATTTACTTGATGAATTTCTTTTCTTTCCGTTTATAGCTTCAATTATATGTATTTGGGGAAATTGTCACTCAACCAAACTATCTGGGTTTTTTTATTGAATTCACAACCGGCAAAATAGCTCGGATAGAAGGCTAGTGAATTATTATTACGAGCCTCTTTTTCCAGAAGGTGCGTCAAACAAGGAGATAGTCTGAGTCCTCTTCTCTTTATTATTCTGATGGATGAGGTCTTAAAAATCTGTAAACGAAGGACGGCAAGGACAATAATAGGGAGATGGAAGCTGAGAACAGTTCTTGCTCAGACGCTTCTCTATGTCGATAATACTGTGCTCATAGCGGACTCCGTCCAGGATCTTCATCCAGATCTTCAGCAAGCTGTAGTGGAATGGAAACCTGAGCAGAATAGAAAAGTCATAATAATAAACGCTGGTAAAAGTAAAGTCATACAAATAGCACGAGAACATGAAGATGTGCAGATCACTTGCGGAGGAGAACTCATAGAGAGAGCATAAGACTCCACGTACCTAGGTACAGCTCTCAGCAGAAATGGTAAAATTCAACAAGAAATATCCATCAGGATTAAAAAAGTGAACAATATTTATTTCCAAATCTGCAATACTGTTGTTGAGAAACGTGAAGTTGAGAAAATAACTTCACATTTTTAATCCAATTTACTTCCCCACCCTGCTGTAGAGAAGTGAGAGCTGGGTCGGAGAAGGCGATTCTCTCTATTCCCCAGTGTTTGGATAGACAGTTCAATTAGCCATAGTTGATAGTTCCATGAATCAATATCGAGAATTGGATTTAGGATCGGATTAGGCTATTATCCGCATTGATAAGGGCTGACACACCATAATTTCCAAATCCGATAAAGTCTTAATATCTCATATTTACATATACACATCATAGGGCGATATTAATGTGGTAATATAATTTAAAATGTCCGGTCTTGCACGCCACAAACATCGGTGATCTGAAATAAATCTTATTCGTAAAAATAATATAATTTATAAAATTATTATCCTTACAAATGCTAACTGATGTGAGTAAAAGGATGATCGACCACAAAAGGTATTTGAAAATAAGGATATTGCTAATAACAAAAGGCCAGAAAACGGATGAGACCACTAGAGAATTCAGGGGATTGCATAATCAGAGAATTACTAAGTATGCCCCCAGTTAACATATCATAATTGAGGTAGAGGTGGGCCTTTAAAGTTGTTGGGCTTGATCTGTTAAGATCGAGGACCCTCTCACATTAGATATTATTTTTTTTAAACTGTTTTTCTATATTCACTGATCGGTATTTCAAATGTTGAATCTGAATTGAAACGATAAGAAATTACTAGTGAAAAAATGAGTGAAAAGCATAGTGAATGTTAATTACACCAATGATAATAGTTCATTCTTTAAATCTTTTTTATTATTATATTTTTTTTTAGATTTAAAATATACTGGCATACATAGCCAACATATTGAGAAAACTATTTTAATACTAACTATTACCATTGGGGATAGGTATCTAATAAATGACAACTGTTGTTGATATAAATCATAGTTTATTACATTAATTTATTACATTTATTTATTAATTTATTGAAAACATATTGTAGAACAATTTAAACATTCTTTACATTTGAAAACAAAATCTAGATGCTAAACAATAAAACTTCAAACATTTAAGAAATATATTTATGTATTAAACTTCGTTCTTAGTCATTTTTATTTTAAAGAGAAAAGATTTGTTCTAGCCGGGATTCGAATGTGTAAAATGTTGGGAATTGCCCATGCTTTGTCTTCAAAATAAATCTTTTCATTCTTTTCAAAACAAATATTTTCTCTTCAAAATAAAATTATTTAAATAATCACTATCACATAAAAATAAAAAAAATTGTTAATAGTCAATGGATTTATATACTAGCCACTTTTTCCACCCATCATTTTGCCATTTCCCATCTTGCCTCCCATCATGCCTCCTCCCATCTTGCCTCTTTGCATCATGCCTCCTCCGCCCATCTTGCTGCCCATCATTCCACCTCGCATCATACTTCCTCCCATCTTTCCTCCCATCATTCCTCCTCCCATCTTGCCTCCTCCCATCATTCCTCCTCCCATCTTGCCTCCTCCCATCATGCCTCCTCCGCCCATCTTGCCTCCCATCATTCCTCCTCCCATCTTGCCTCTTTGCATCATGCCTCCTCCGCCCATCTTGCTGCCCATCATTCCACCTCGCATCATACTTCCTCCCATCTTTCCTCCCATCATTCCTCCTCCCATCTTGCCTCCTCCCATCATGCCTCCTCCGCCCATCTTGCCTTCCATCATTCCTCCTCCCATCTTGCCTCCTCCCATCATGCCTCCTCCTCCCATCTTGCCTCCTCGCATCATGCTTCCTCCTCGCATCATGCTTCCTCCTCCCATCTTGCCTCCTCCACCCATCTTGCCTCCCATCATTCCTCCTCCCATCTTGCCTCCTTGCATCATTCCTCCTCCCATCATGCCTCCTCCTCCCATCTTGCCTCCTCGCATCATGCCTCCTCCGCCCATCTTGCCAACTCCCATCATGCCTCCTCCCATCTTGCCTCCCATCATGCCTCCTCCTCCCATCTTGCCACCTCCCATCTTACCACCTCCCATCATGCCACCTCCAGGGTATGATAATACTATGGCCCATAAGCTAGACAGGACCGTAAAGAGAGCCTGCAAACAGAAATATCGAGTGTTAATTCTGTTTTTTTAAGTAATAAGTCTACTATATTTAGCTGAAGTTATAAACAATCATACAAAAATAAGCTTGGTAGTAGTTAAATAGACACATATGTGTTGCTACTAATAAGGTTCTGAATAATTGATCAATTGGGTAATATGGAGGATTCGATAAAAACTGTTCATATTGCATTTTGAAAAACAATTTTATATTGCAATTGGAAAAACCACAATGCAAAGCCTTATGTTTCAAAATTCTGGAGTAAAAAAAAACACATACCAGTCGACGTTTCACCTATTCAGGCATTATCTTTGATAATACTATTGATAGAATAGGTGAAACGTCGACTGGTAAGTGTTTTTTTATTCCAGATTTTTGAAACATAAGGCTTTGCATTGTGGTTTTTCAAATTGCATTCTAATAAATGTTAGTGTTTCTTTTTGAGTTTTGGCTCCATTTAATAAACAATTTTAGATGTTACATTTCTAACAGAACAGAAATCGGTTTAATGAAATAATTGTAATGACAGACAATTTGTATCCTTTTTTCCTTTCTGTCAATGTATATTTACAGTTTGGGTTATAAATAATTAAATTAAAATCATACTCTATTCAATTTAACATTTTATAAAAATGATCAAATATGTTAATTGTTATAAATTTGATGGGTTGAAAATTCCGAGAAACTGAAATGTAGTAATTATCAATTCATTATTTTAAAAAACAAATTAAATTCTTGGAAGAAGGAGGTAGTGGGAATTTAAGTAATATCTAAATTTTAATATATAATATTTTTAGTTTTACTTTAATAATAGTTTAAAATACATTCCGCAATAATATTTTATATATGATATATGATTTATGATTATATGATATATATAAATATATGATTTTTTAAATTACTAGCAACTTTACAAATTCATGTAATCTGATTGTAATAATTTTAAATTTGATTTAAATATCCTAAATCTACATAGATACTCACCAAATATCCTAAATCTACATAGATACTCACCAAATATCCTAAATCTACATAGATACTCACCAAATATCCTAAATCTACATAGATACTCACCAAATATCCTAAATCTACATAGATACTCACCAAATAAATCCTCATGCTTTCAGTGGTGCTGGAAGTACTAGTGAGTGTGATATGGTTGTGTCAAGTCCATCCAGTATTTATATTCTGGGGAGCTGTGACGTAGCTGCAATTATTTCTCCCGAAGGAGGAGTAAGTTTAATTAAGACCAAGGATTAGTCCATTATATCTAATATGAAGTATTTAAATTAATTTTTACATTATATATATATACTTTTATTATTCTTATTCTTAGCGTTATTTATAGTGTTCAACTGTGTATAATAAAACTGTGCTAACAGTCAAATTTCTTTAATATTAATTTATTCCTTTATAATTTTGTGATTGTAAAAAAAATAATATTTTTATTTTATTAGGCTTATGTTATACCTAACATACAAGATGTCACATCTAATAAGTTGATTTATTCATTATTTAATACATATTTCGTTTTCATTTTATATATCGCTGTTATATAGCTTTATTCAAATTTATCTATAGTAATATTATATCACGGCAACCATCCAAGCTAACATAACAAAGGAATATTTAGAGAACCAACGCAGAGATTTTTGAAAAAAATACTGAGCAACATTTTACATGTGGCTTTTCACCGTTTTGGGTCGGGTTTTTCTTAAATTTATACGGAAATGTTTCTGCTATAGTTTTGCAAAAGATGAAAATAATATTAAATTATTTTATTTTAATGGTTAAAGTAAATAAATCAGTCAGGAAAATAAAAACGTTTTTCTTAATTATTGTATCCCCTCCTTCTCATCGTAACAAATTATTGTTATTACGTCAGAGGTCTAGATGAATATATATATATATACTGTAAAGACTTAAGATCTATTAATGGTACTCACTCACAGAATCAAGTACGATGAAACTCTCCATCGTAAGTATACATTGAAAATAAAAAAAACTTGATACTAGATCTAAAATTTTATTATTTTGGCAATCGATACCAGAGTTCTTTAGTTATGCATATATAATTTGCAATTTTATGTTATTTATGTAGTATACAATTATGCTACCCCTATGTGGTTTAACATACATACGTGTATTATATACATTATTATTGATTACCAATATATGTAAGAGAGAATTAAAATAATACTGAATAAAAAATATATTAATTCAGTCCAGGCTACAGATATTTTTTTCCGATTTGCAATACATATCACAAAGGTAATAAAATGTTGTACTTCACCTTATTCAAGGTAAATGTACAACACGAATGGACTGCAGGTAATAAAAAATTTTATGAAATATATTTTTTACTAGCGACCCACCCAATCTTTGCTCGGGTAATAAGGCATATTATACCTACATAATTTGTCTGTGTAATGTATTTTTTTTTATCACGTAGCGGCCACTAAGGACCACCTGAATATCATTGGTTAAGCTCCTTTGGGAGTCTTGATTTTCTTTCTTCACACCTCAGCTAATATACTTTAATTTTAATGTAATAATTATAATTACAAATTATACAAATTTTTTTTTAGAATAGAATAACTTATTGATATTTACAACTGTGATTATATTACATCAAGTAAATCTGCTGTAAGAACAAAGGACATGAAAAAAAAAAACACTTGTGAAGAAACTATCCATTGATAGCACTCCAATAAGGTTTTATAGTAGAAGGTCTCGAGGCCATCTTCTTTTCAGAAGATGGCCTCGGAGGGTTATCAGGAATAGTATGGGAAGCATGTTGAGAGACTAGAGGATTCAAGTGTGTACGGAACTTGCCATGGAAAGATAGGTATCTAGTATGGGCAAAATCAGCAACATATGGGATATTAAGATCATGATGGATGAGTTTATTTGTGACATAAGGAGCATTGAGGATTTTACGAAGTATTTTAGATTGTAAGGATTGGATACGAGATGAATTGGATGGTTTAGTAGAGCCCCAATGCTCAACTCCGTATGTCCAAGTAGATCTGATATCTGTCATATAAATGCTTGTTTTGTAATTAATTGGGAGCTTTGAACGTTTTTCCAGTAAATGTTGAAGTAGCCGAAAAAGTCGAGCAGTTTCTTGTCTTTTCAGTCTTGTATGATTAATTATATAAATAAAAACAAAACCAAATATTTCTTTATATACGAATTTATTATTTTGCACGTTAGATAACTGCACGGGATTAGGCAAGCAGCGTCTTCGGTGAAACCCATCGATATTCCAACCCATTTAACAAAAACCTCCACAAAATATATACCTTAAACCTTCCTGGCGGATCACTCTATCTATTGGTGAAGACTCGCATGAAAATCCGTGCAGTAGTTATTGAGTTTACCGCGAACAAACGCGGCCGAGGACTTTGTTTTATAATATGCATAGATATATCGAAGAATGTATTCTTTATTCTGAAAAATACGTCCTAATGAATGTAGATTTTACAATTTTTATAAAACTGAACTGTCGAGTGGCACACAGGTTCGAGCAATAAAATAAAAACATCTGATAAAAGGTCGTATATTACGTTATTTTTAGGCAACAAAATATTCATATATCTGCAGACTCAGTGAGTCCTAATGATCAGTCCAAAATGGTTTAATTGTACTAAGAGAAGCTGAATCGTTTTAGTCTTGTCATCCAAATATCAGGCCTTGGCTTGAAGTATATTTATTTATTTCTTAGACTCTAGATATTTTTATTTGTGAAATCCTCATGATGTATATCTTGTACTGTACTTAGGTGTGGGATGAGGATATAGGATCTAGAAAAATATTTGAGGACCAGCCTCTATAGAATAGTTTAAAAAGGCAGATGAAATCGCTTAACTCTGTCATATCTATTTTGATGTTATAATTATAAATAAATTATTTTCTCCATAACTGTTACTTTCCGCCTTTAGCTTTTCAAATTGTAATATTTAGCAGTGTAAACAATTAAACAAATTTAGTTACTCTTGGATCGTTTACAAATAAAAGAAAAGGTAAAATTAAAAATAATGAGTGTTTATTTGATTTTTAGGTAATCTTCTTGATTTTGGCCGTATTGTTTGTGCTAGCAGAAGCTACACCATATCCTGGTGGTGGCAAGAAAGGCGGATCTGGAGGTAGCAAGGGTAAAGGAGGCAAAATGGGCGGTGGCGGCAAAAAGGGTGGAAGTGGAAAGATGGGTGGTGGTGGTAAGAAAGGTGGAGGCGGCAAAAAAGGATAGACCATTCAAGAACAGGTGGTCGTCAAAACTGTTTCATATAATCACCGACGCACAAGTAGTCATATATTAAATATTAGAAAATGTATCATGTTTTATGTTGATGCAATTTATTTTAATTGTGAATAAAAATTATTTATATCCAAACCTGTGAGTTTTGATAAATCTTTTCATTATTATATTTGACCTTTTATCAATAAGAAAGTCTTATATACAAATATGAAAAATGGAAGTTTAAGCATACCGGATATTTATTTAGAAATTCTATTTTAAGTAATGCTACTTGACAGATCTGATATGCAACATGTCTATCAATTTCGAATGTTTGCATATATAAGAGCCCTTGCTCGATTTCACACAAATATGTATGTATGTATGGCACAATCTAGTACAAGTTTTAGTAGTACTATTTAGTACACCTATGTACCAATTAGAAAAGGAAAAGAATGGATAAAAAAATAACCATTAAAAATGCAATAAATAGAATTTTTTATGATTATTAGATCATTTGGCATTTTAGTTAATCGTTAACAAAATACACGGAACTATCTATAATGTTGTACTCGTCCTAATGTATATATAGTGGTTTGCATAACAACCTTCTATGCACAAAACCATTGGTCTCTAGTCGGCAGGTTCTATTAAAATTACATAAGGGGAGTAAAATATCCTTGTTTGTACCGTCCTTCAGAGGGGACCTAAAATGTGTGGTGTCAGGTACTCTTAGGAGCCAACATTTAGGACTCCCTCTGTAAGGCGTTCTTAATATAAGTTTATTCGAAATAATTGTTATAAAATACATTCTAGAATGTAAGGTCACCTGTGGTCTAGTGGTTAGCGTAACAAACTACTAAACCCAAGATCGCGGGTTCGTAGCCCGGCAGGTGGCCCTAAGATTTTTTTAAGGGAGTAAAAAATCCTTAGTTACGCCGTCCTTCGGAAGGGACGTTAAACGGGGGAGTCCCGAGCCTGTACGATGTCAGGTACTCGTTAAAAATCCCTACCCTAATTAAACCTGGATAGGCAAAATTTAGAGCTCCCACTGTAGCATCGTCCGATTAGCCATAGCAGCATAAAGTGACGTTAAATGAACTAACTAACATTCTAGAATGTAGTTTATTGTTAAAATACTTTATACAAATTTAATAAAATACTTTATAAAATAAATAATAAAATCAAGAAATTATAAGTGACCACAAAAAATATATGCATTCATAGATGTCTCGTCTTCCTTATTTTCCTTGTGCTAATGCTCCTGTAAGTTCATTGGTACTTATGTGGTTTAAAATAAAGTCTGGTATCTCTCTTAAAATAAATGGAAACCTAAATTATTACCACATGTAAATTTATTTCGAAACGTGTTGCAATATCTCTTAATATTCTTTCTACTACAAGAAATAATATTTTATTTCTTCATTTTCACGCAAACTTGAGCTCTTAACTGAAATATTCAGGGTATTATTTTCAAATTTTGAATACTTCTTTGGTATGTACATTTTGCGATATGTTAAAGAATGGTGAATAGGTAGGGTCATTCCATTGTGAGTAAAGAAAATAAAACAATATTAATCCTTTGAAATACCAAACATTTTGTTTACAGAAACTGTGAGGATGAGCCATATTAGACATTAAGATATAATACATCGTACTACATTAAATTAAATATATATTATTTATAATTTATTTTATTTTTTTTATAATTATTGTAATTTTTAAATATTTTTATTTTGAAGAGAAAAGATTTGTCCAGGACCGGTTTTCGACACCGGGTCGTCTGCATTTCCGTTGCAGTGATCTGCCACTTGAGTACTCGGGAAGCACCGCGGTCAGACCAAGATCCCATATCCCCGTGTTCTCGCATTTTGCGATGTATACTAGGGGAAGAATGTTCATTGAATATTACTTTAATTAATCCTGGACAAATCTTTATCTCTTCAAAATAAAAATATTTAAAAATTATAATAATTAAAAAAAAATAAAAGAAAATAAATTTCAAAATATTATTAGTGTTTTTCATGTCATATTGTACATATTAGCAGACTTACTTATTGCTATATTATTATAGTTGTAAATTTCAATAAATTAAATTTAAAAAAAATATTATTAGTTCTAAAAGTATACAGAAAGCTAAAAATTTTCATTTCTTATTATATTATAAACAATTTAATTCCAAATTCTGATACTAATGATTTATGAATAATTATAAAAAATAATAAAAAGAACCACCTCCAATTTAAAATTATTGGACTATGGTTTCAATTCAAAACTATAGTAAGTATGACGAATTTTATTATGGGCTGTAGTGATACAGGTTTTAGTTTTTTGATATAGAATAATGATTGCAATGTTCATCTATTTTGTCGAAACATGTTCTTCCAAGAATTATAAAAGGATATTTTAAAATATTTGTTTCCATTTTTGGTATATTCTTTTCACTATTAAATTAAAATTGACATTAAATTATCGTGTCAAGGTTAGAACAAGATGTGAAATAATAAATTGAACATTATGGAATTGATTTAAGAACGGGAAATCATATTTGGTTTATCTCGTATAGATTACGGAGAAAGCTATTAATTAAGAGCATTTTATTGAGCTATATTTTATGTGTCACAGACTATTAAAGGATACTTGTATTGGAGTAATAAAAAAAAAAATTGTATTTGGAGCCATATGTTATTAATCATTGATTGTTTTATATACTTGAAGAAAAAAAAATCTTCTAGTTGAAAATTAATTGATAGATATATTTGTGATTCTTTAGAAATCTTCTGAGCATTTATGATCGCCTTTAAAAAAAAAAAAACGTCAATTTAAGAAGTTACTAATGTCTAGTAAAATGTCTTTTGCTATAATAAATAAAACTTTATTATATCAGTAATGTCAGATAAATAATCAAGTAACAGTAATAGCATCTAAATAAAATAAATATACATTTTTTTTATTTTTATTTGTACACAAAATTTATTTAAGAAATCACAGAAATGCATATGTATAAGAATATATCATCACGTAATGTCTGCTGTGTGGTTGTATATGTGTGGTTTGTTTTGGGATTTAATTATTAAACAATCATTTATTTAATTAATGGAATATAAACCATAAACTGATTATTGATTTTAAATTATCAAATGTTGATAAAGATGTTAGCCGTAGTATGAGCCACTGCCTTTATGGCTTGAATGGCCACTGCTTCCATGACTAGCACCATCATCTCCATCTGCATCATGCTCATCAGAAGATATTTCATGATGATCAATACCTTTAGAAGAACCACCTTCTAGTTTTCCAAAAGATCCACCTCCAATACTTCCAGGTGATCCACCTTCAAGACCTTTATGACTTCCGGAAGATCCCAAACTTCCACCAACTTCATGACTACCAGAAGAACCGCCTACAAGACTTCCGGAAGATCCACCTCCTTCATCTTTTCCAGAAGAAGCACCTCCATGACTTCCAGAAGACCCACCTCCAATACTTCCGGACAATCCACCTCCAATACTTCCAGTAGATCCACCCTGGAGACCGCCATGACTTGCGGAAGATCCTAAACTTCCAACACCTTCAT
Organism: Arma custos; assembly: GCA_037127475.1. Taxonomy (NCBI): domain Eukaryota; kingdom Metazoa; phylum Arthropoda; class Insecta; order Hemiptera; family Pentatomidae; genus Arma; species Arma custos. The sequence continues at coordinate 2,370,474 of CM073760.1, forward strand.
GGCTACCAGCAGAATCACTTCCAGAAGAACCACCACCATCTCCGCCTTTAGAACCTCCTCCAAGACTTATGGAAGAACCAGCTCCAGTACTTCCAGAAGATCCTTCCTCAAGACCTCCATGACTTCCGGAAGATCCCAAACTTCCACCTCCTTCCTGTTTCCCTGAAGAACCACTTCCATGACTTACGGAAGATCCACCTTCCGAACTTTCACCACCTCCATGGCTACCAGAAGAACCGCCTAGAATACTTCCGGAAGATCCAACTGCTTTGTGTTCTCCAGAAGAACCACCTCCGAGACCTCCGGAAGATCCACTTCCGAAACTTCCAGAAGATCCACCTCCAAGGGTTCCGGTAGATCCACCTCCAAGACTTCCGGTAGAACTACCACCATGCTTAGAACCTCCTCCAAGACCTTTGGAAGAACCAGCTCCAGTACTTCCAGATGATCCACCCTCAAGACCTCCATGACTCCCGGAAGAACCCAAACTTCCACCAACTGCATGGCTACCAGAAGAACCACCTACAAGACTTCCGGAAGATCCACCTCCTTCATGTTTTCCAGAAGAACCACTTCCATGACTTCCGGTAGATCCACTTTCCAAACTTCCTAAAGAACCCAAAAGAAGACTTCCACTACCCTCATGACCTTCATGGCCGGATATCGCACCTCCATGACTTCCGCTCCCTCCGTGGACACCTACAGAACTACCTGCAGGGCTTTTATGGCCTTCGGATGAATCATCTTTTTTGCTTCCACTATCACCATGTTCTTCAGGTCCTTTGGATCCACCTCCATACCCGCCTCCGACTCTGCTACCACCACCATAGGGACGTGGGTTTGGTTTTCCTATAGCTGATGCCACCAGGCAAGCCAGCAGTAAAGTTACCTATAGACCAAAAAAGTTATTTTTAGTTTATGCCTTAAAAAAAAAATATTACTTCAACATATCTAGTGTTATTGAAACCATGGATATTTTGATCAGCTATATATAGATCAAACGGTATTATTATATGAATATGTTATAATATATATGTAATTTAATTCTGCAAAATATATTTTTAAAGGTTGTTATAATCCAAGTCATGATGATATTCTATATTTTATAAATTTAATAAGAGGAATAATTTCGAAAAGCTAAGTATAAGTTTCGTTAAAGGTTTTACATTAAAAAAAAATTTTGTTCATAAACCTATGCCACTACTACTTATGAGGGAGGGGTTTAGAGTTCAGTACAAGATAGAGAGTGTACTGTTTCTAAAACGACTGTTGTGCTAGGAGGCGTTTTGGCCGAGAGTAACTCAACCAGTAGGTGCTTCCCTAATTAAGGGCACTGTTATAGAGGCTGGGTCAGTTCCGGGAGGGTCCGCAGATCTAACAGTTAACGGATTAAAAATTTTATCATGATTTCAGCTCAGCAACTTATCGCTCTATGCCCTGAGCTACCTCACTCCCTTATATTTTTAATATTTATCGTGAATTATTTCATACCATACCATATTGGAATACTAATTTAATTTATTAGAATGGTTTTGTTTATAGTAAGGTAATCACAAGTTATTTATAGTTTATAATTTATTTTTATTTGCTTAAAACAATTTAAAAACATACAAATACCTTATAATTTTACACCGCTCTTGAAAAATCCGAAAATCTTATGTTTGGTGTTTTTTTTGAGTCTATTGATTTTTAAATAAACTATTTCTAAAATTATTCCGCTGAACAAGTGACACTTTACTATGCAATGCTAACCATAGTTTTTTACCTTTTTATTACAGCACAGTAGTAATCAATCATATTAAACATAAAATAAGACTCTCTGATATACGAATTCTTTATGACTTAGTAATTATGCAGAAACTCGCCATAAATTAGTCATAAAAAAGAAATTTAGGTTTAAGATGCCTTCTTATACTGTTAATGAGGAAACCTATTCTGTATTGGTAAGTAGGTATAACAAACTTCTGTACCCAAGGTCGCGGGTTCGCAGCCCTTAAATATTAAAATTAGCAGGAAGTTGGCTCAAGGGAATTTTAAAGGGAGTAAAAATCTTTAAATATGCAACCTTCGTTCTACGTCTAGCCTGTGCTGTGTAAGGTATCCTAATTGGTACCAGTACAGGCAAAATTTAGGACTGTTGTATCATTCGATTAGCCTTAGCTTCATTAAGTATTGTTAAATGAGGAAACAAACTGCCGTTAATGAATTGACTTAAACAATGCTTACTCACCCTATAGACCTTCATTTTCTCATCGATCCCTGAAGCATACAAGGTGCCCTCTGCAGAAACTAGTCGAGTATTTATAATCTTCGAAGCCTGACGTAGCCTTGGTAGAGGGGGCTTCCAAGATCTGGAAGGAACGAGTTTGCCAACGGAATTTCCCAATTGAAGCTATTAAAAAATGACAACACGGATCCCAATTCAACATATATTAATTACAAATATAACTTAAATATCCTTAGATTGGTACGACACGCCGTTTCGGATTTTTTTCAGACCATAGTGGTTTACTAAGAATGCATACTATTCTTTTTTTTAGTAAATCGGTTTCACTACAAGAAAAAAACATAGCTTTCTATTACTTATTCTTGTCCTTTATCTTTTTAATAGCTTAAACATTTTAATAGCTTAAATTGGAATTAAAAACTGTCTACTAAAATATTTACAGAATTTACAGATTTTTTTGAGGCTCGCACAGCTCTTATGTAGTATGTGGGTACCATAAATCGGAGGAAAAAGCCCGACGGATGAGTGCGAATTGGTACAAAACCCGGCGTCCACAACCGTTGTTCTCGAATAATGGCTTCTACTATAGACTTAAACCAAGACCCTTCATGAGATGTCTTGGGTAAGAAAAATAATCATCATCATTAAGCATTTTTTTTTGTTCAATATTAATTGCTGCACTCTCTCAATCTCTAATTCTCCACATACCTCAAACATGGCGTTCTTCTCATATGGTTTTTTTGTACAACGTCTAAAATTATAAATATAATTCGATTCCTGTGCAAAGGACTTTAATCTCGGAACATGGAATGTTTTATAACTAATTGAGGAGGCCAGGACTTAGCGTTGAGCTGCAGCTACTATACGGAACTATACAGGAATGATCAAGTAACATATTTTCTCTTTAACTTTATAGGAAATTTAAAGGAAACTTACCTGACAGAAGTATTCGTGCGTTGATTGAATTTATAACATTTTTTTTAGATTAATTTATTGATATTTACAACTGTAATAATATTACATCAAGTAAATTTGCTGATATGAACAAATAACATGAAAACAATAAACACTTGTGGAGAAACTAATCATCGGTAGCACTCCAATAAAGTTCTATAGTAGAAGGCCTCGAGGCCATCTTCTTTTCAGACGCCTCGGAGGGTTATCAGGAATAGTTGAGAGACTAGCGGATTCTAGTGTGTATGATGCTTGTCATGGAAGGATAGGTATCTAGTCTGGGCCAAATCAGCAACATATGGGATATTGAGATCATGATGGATGAGTTTGTTTGTGACATAATAAGGAGCATTGAGGATTTTACGAAGGATTTTGGATTGTAAGGATTGGGTACGAGATGTATTGGATTGTTTAGAAGAGCTCCAAAGCTCAACTCCGTATGTCCAAACAGATCTGATAACTGTCATGTAAATGAGTCTTTTGTAATTAAGTGGGAGCTTTGAACGTTTTTCCAGTAAATGTTGAAGTAGGCGAAAACGTCGAGCAGTTTCTTGTCTTTTCAGTCTTGTATGATTAATTATAAAAATAAAATAAAACCAAATATTTCTTTATATACGAATTTATTATTTTGCACGTTAGATAATTGCACGAGATTGGGCAAGCAGCGTCTTCGGTGAAACCCATCGATATTCCAACCCATTTACCCAAAACCTCGAAAAATTATATACCTAAACCTTCCTGGTGAATCACTCTAGGCGAAAACGCCGAGCAGTTTCTTGTCTTTTCAGTCTTGAATTTATAACATTAAAGCGGATATTTTTTCAGAATGCTATAAAAATTATTAAAATATAGAATTATCCCTAGTAATTTTTCAAACAGATATCCATTAGATCTGCCTTTGTTTGAAAATTATTATAAATATATGATATATCATTAATTTTATTTAGTTGAATTTTTTTTTGTATTAATCTATTATATATTTTCATATATAAGTGTAATTCAATATTAAATAACGTCTTATTTAACTCACATTTTCTCTCAAATGTTTTTCGTTTTCTAATCTACTTATTTCCATACCTCCGCAATTAAATCAACCATTCAGCGCTCATTTTTATATATTATAGCTACCGGATTATTATAAAAACAAATAAATATGAGAGTGGAATAACAACAGGAATAGGATTTAGAAAAACTAATGTTTAATGACAATATCCAGGTGACTGACCTAACCTGCAATCTCGTGGGAATCTCCATCATGACCAAAGAAATTGAAGGGATTATTCAGATTGTGAGGTAAAAAACAAATATATCGTATTAAAAATTCAGAGTTTTTTATATCAAGCATAGTATGTATTATAATAAAATCTACATTGTTTTCTTTTACATACAAAATAAAGGAGTGTAAATTCTAAAATCTGAAAGTTAAAAAAATATATAAACAAATTAAAAATATTCAATGTTATAAGGTACAAATGTACAATATTAATGGATAGTGAAGCTGTAGTTGAAAATAATAATCAATAATCTCTACTATTTATATGCTTTATTACAATTGTTTATTTTTGTAATTGATTCCTTTCCATTCCTTTTCTGAATTTTGGTTCTTTATTTATCGTCACAAATCATATAAAAGTAATATTTATGAAATAAATGAAATATAAGGAAATTTTTTTAATTTTAATATAAAATAAATAATAAAACAAAAATCCAAGAAATCAATAGATTTATAACCACTATCCCATAGATTATAATTATTTCAGTTTATCAGTCTCGGAAATCTCTAGTAGAAATCTAAATTGGTCTCTTAGAATTAGAAATGAAAATATACCATTTCCCAGCAGGATTCACCATAATACTTCTCTAAACTATATTACATCTTTTTTAGTTTAAAAGAAGTTTTTGTCAATAAAAAAATCAATAATCGCGTATTTTTAAAATAGTTTAATTTACTAAAAAATTGTTATAAATGATTATTTCGAGCTATCGTTTATTAAAATTTGTTTATAAGATATAATACTGGTAGTAAATACTTTTTTTTTAATTTTAACTATGAATGATAATTGTATTTTTAATACGTGAATAAAGTATGTATTTTTTGTTAAGTTGATCTCTTCTAGCTCTATTCCATTTCTTGATAAATTAATTGAATAATATTTTATGTTATTAAACCTAATATTTAAATAATACTGGGCAAAGTTTTTTTTTTGTTTCAAACAAAATTACTATTGCAAGTAAAATTCGCAGGAGAACTGATTTTTTCCCGATGGTGTTTTTAGAAGAACGAAGGAATGAACTAGAAAAAGAAAAGTTCCTTTAGTAGGACTTAAGGCTTCATAAAGAATGTATATTTAGTGCATACTTATTTCGTGAAATGGTGTTTTCATGAATTTTCCATTCGCCAAGACGTGTTAAAAGCCTTCACGTTAAACTCCGAACGAATGGTTGCACTTAATTTCTTTCTTCCACACTTTCACACCCAACCTAAGTACCCAAAGTCCATTATTTGAGTTAACTTGATCATGAATTACTAATAATACTCTATTTTAATCTACTCAATAAGTGATCTTATCTATTTTGTAAAGTTCAATAATTATCTAAATCTTCCGAACATTATATTGCCTAATTTATAATTCATTATTGTTATAAGGCTTTGCAAAAAATAATGTTGCATAGCAACAATATCAACAACCAGTGCTTATTATATAATTCTTTTAACTGTACCCCTTCAATTTCCAGATTTAAATTATTAACGGTGAATCCCTTGAGCAAGATTTAAATAAGTGTCGTTGCTAATAAATATATCTCACGCTTTATTGGTAATTATTTTTAAATTAAAACGACTTTCACTTAATAATGATTTTATGGCAGTATCTCTTATTTACGTTTATCATTTTATTTTATTTACTACATAACTAGCATGAGATCGATCATCGCAAAGCAAAAAAATATTATTATAAAGTAATATTATATTCATAGTAATTTTTTTCTCATCCTCCAAAATGGCTTGGAGGATTATTAGGATTATCAGGAATTAAAAATGTTGCAAAGTTTAAAACTAGTTCGTATGAGAGGAAAGTTTGCCATGAAAGGAATGATATCGGATTCGGGCCAAATCAGCAACAAATTGGACATCGAAGTCATTATGATTGTCTTTATTCGTAACACAGTAAGGAGCATTGAGGATTTTACGAAGGATTTTGGATTGTAAGGATTGAATACGAAAGGAATTCAATATCTTAGTGAAGCCCCAAAACTCTATTCCCTAAGTCCAAATAAGTCAAATAATTGTCACGTATATGAGTCTTTTGTAATTAATTTGTATCCTAGAACGTATATCTAGTAAATGTTGAAGTAGCGTGAAATGGTGATCTTGTCGTTCAGTATGGGAATTCAAAGTTAAACGTTTTCCAAGATGTATTTCCTGGTCTACAGGAGTCAGTGGATGTTATCAAGTGATACATGATTATTGGAAGTCATTGGTTTAAGACGAAGGGTTCAGATATTGATAAAAAACAAATTGATTTTTTTGAGGGAACTTATTTTTTATACCTCCAGTTTTAGTACCATTTTTCAAGTTAAGTGATTTGGGATTGAAGATTGATATGGGATGATAAAACTGGATTAGTTTTGATTGATAATATGCATGTATCATCAGCAAGGGTACTATTAGCTGTAGTAGGGGGCTGGGATGTCAGCTGTAAAAACTGTGTAGAGGATTGGGTCGAGGATACTGCCTTGAGGAACGCCAGCAGATTGAGAAAAGAGGATGAGTAGACATTATTATGGTTTAGTTTGAATGACCAGCAGGAGATACAGGATCGAATAATGAGAAAGTATATAGGAGTTAGGAATCTATGGAGTTTGTTAAGCAACTCCGGGTGTCAGACTTTTATTAAATTTGAAAACATTTATTACGTTGCTGTGATTGAATTACTACTTTAAGAGTATCAGCTATACATTCAATAAAGTAAATGTAATAATTATTTTAATTTAGGTTTATAGTTTATATCAACTTGATGCAATATGAAATATACTGTATAGTGCTTAAGTAAAACCAGCCAACGTTTACTATAAATCTAATAGCGAGATACAGACCTATTTATATCATGATTATCTCAACGGTTATGCAAATTACAAGTAACGATGGGGAGATCGTGATGTCTTTATCATGCGAAGACTTGTGCAACAAGATAGTTCCTCTTGCACACTGCAAGCGCCGACAAAGAGAAGTTGAGACTAATTTAAAAGACCTTTCCTGAAAATCACTTATTAATATTTATTGTTATTTTTCTTCAATCATTACATTATTACTAATAGGAACATTTTTTTCAGGTAAGTCCTTTTTATATTCAGCAAGTGAAACGTTGGGGTGAGTTGCTTTTTTTTTCTATTGTAATTCTATAGTTTTTTTTTTTTTTTTTAGAAAATCTGTATTTCAATTCTATGCTTTTGTAATAAGTTATTTAATTTATGTCTCATGTTTTGACTATTTATTTGATTCAGCTTTTCCACTAAAATATATTCGTAAGACATGATGAGCACTGAAATGTTCCTTGGACAACTATTGCACAGGTAGGTGATTTACCTGAGATCACTCTCAACCCCAATGAAACCCTTAATGGGTACCAACCCTAATGAAACAGACCTAGTTGGGTCTTCCGATCCCACAGGATCCATCCATTCACACGAAAATAGACCCATGAAGGGTCTTGGGTTCAGTACATGCTAGAGACAGAACTGTTCCTAAGGCAACTGTTGTGCAGGAACATGATTTGTCAGAGATTACGCTCATTTTTCCCGAATTAAGGGCTAATTTATAGAGGCTAGGTGAGCCCAAGTTGAGTCTGCGAATACCTCAGAGTCCATTCCGCGATGTTGACAGATTAAATAAATATATTTATCACAACATTATAATGTATTTTCTCTTATAAATTAATTTAATCAACATTACATTACTTCTTTGAATGTTCTTGTGACATGTTATGGTTTTCCGTGTGTAGTGTACATACAATATATTACCCCTAAAGGGATAAAATTGAATAATTTAGTTCTATAGCTGTTCGTGTCATGCTACCCCTGACTTAGTGGTGGATTAAGCCCCTGCGGTGCTTGGTACCACTTTTAGGAAGGCTGTTAAGGCTGTTTGTATGGAAAAATATAAATTTTCGATCCATTCTTAACCTAAGGAATATGAACATATTCAAATATAAACAAAAGAAAATTATAGCTCATATTTTTTTTTTGTTTACACTTTATTTAAAAACATTACAATCTGCCACTTGTGGGCAATAAGTAATGGTGCTATGCAGCTACAACCATTCCATAAAAAAAACAAAAAATGATATAAACAAAATAAAATAAGTGAATGTAATAAAATAATACATGTGGAAAAATATATAAATGTGGTAATAAAAGGAAATAAATGCAAATATGATAATCAAATAAAGTCTAGATAAAAAAATAAAATAAAATAAAAAAATGTACACATTCAAATCCTATTTACAATTTGCCTGGGTCCCCGAACTAAGCTTCTTCCCCAGGAATGAGGGCAAAGCAGGAGTTCGGGAGGCCCCTGCCTCCTTTCGTAACTGGAATTAAACGGCAATGGAAGCTAGTTATGGGGGCTTCACACACACACACAGGTCGTGAGTGGTCAGTGCCAGTACTCCAAATAACATTATTATATCAGGTCTCGGGGCCATTGCCGGTTTAGGCGGCGGGGTGGGTTATATGGATGCGTGGAACTGGATAATGACTGAGCCAGGGGGTTGGGATGACAGGCAAGGTTTTGGTGGAAGTTTGAGAATTTAGTAGGGATGAGATCGAGGACGAAAGTAATATTGAGATCATTATGGAGGGTTTTGTTGGAGACATAATAAGGAGCGTTGACAATAGTTCTCAGGACTTTGGATTGAAAGGATTGAATGCGTCTGATATTCGATTTTTTTGCGGTCCCCCACAGTTCCAGTCCATAGGTCTAGATAGGTTTGGTGATGATCTTGTATATTAGTAGTTTATTGTCTATTGATAGATGGGAGACCCTATATAGCAATCTGTATAGTTGGCTGAATCGTCTGTTAAGTTCTTGTATTTTGAATCTGGTCTGAGGATTCCATGTAAGTCTTATGTCTAGGAGGAAGCCAAGGTATCGTACTGTGTCGGAAATAGGTAGGACAGTTTCATTGAATTGGAGAGAGGGACATGTTCCCCGGCGAAGTGTAAAAGTCACGTGTTTGCATTTTTCCTCGTTGACTTTGGTTACACCAAATTTCAATGAGTGATAGGTTCCTTTAGAGGTTCGAGAAGCCATTTCAGGATTATAGCTCATAATTAAATATCTTCAATGCTCAGTGAGATTGTATATGAGATACAGTCCCTCACACTCACTTCTTACTGCTTGGCTGCAAACTTTCAGAGGTCTATAACTTTTATTAACAGCTAGCTATCCCGGCAGACGTTCTGCCCAATTACCCTAAAACAAAGGCTTCCAAATTTTTTCCAACTTTTAAGTATATTTATATGAAAACTCAAATATAATACAATTAAGGATAAAATTTAATCAAAAAATATTAAAACAATTCAAACAGTTACTAGGAAACCATACGAAATAGGATTAAAAAAAAATTGCGTTACCTCAGTAAATGTCCAAAACCTCTATGATATAAGAAGCAATTTTTCAAGAATATTCAAGAACAGAAATTTTCGAGATCTGGCGGAACTACCAAATGTTCAGGTAATTTTAAGGTGATTTTTTTTTTTTTATGAATAATGATTTCTATCAATAGAATTACAAAGCATAAAAAGATCATTTAGTCTAAGTAATTTTTTTATGTTTACTTATAAACATAAACTTAATGAATTTGATGAGGCAATGGTTGTAGTATTGAAGGAAATTATTATTTATTATAACACCAATATTCAATAATTTGTTATTGCATCATGAACTGTTATTTTTTTTTAAGGGATCAAGAAGATGTTTTTATTATTTCTCTCGTAATTTTTACGTTTTTTCTCTCCATAAGGACCTTCTTTGCTAGAACTTCAGAGCTGCGGTTAGGCTCAAATAGTAGCAAATTTAATCTACTTTAAAAATGGTTATATTTTTTTTTCGAAAACACACCGGTTAGGAAATACTGACCAAAAACTGAAAAAAATCTGAAGATTTCAAGGTTTTTCGGCCACCGAAGGTTTCCCTCCTCATTTTTAAGGGTTTTCTCTCCGTAAGAAACTTCTTTGCGCCTTAGCGAAAATATAAAAAAAAAAAAACTAGCCGAATTGGTCGAGCCGTTCTCGAGTTTCGCGGTTAGCAAGACATTTGGCGATTCATTTTTATTATATAGATAATTATAAATGACATAAATAACTACAATTAAAAATATATATTATATTTATCCTCCTGTCTTACAGATGATCCTCTAAAGCTATTGTCCCAGGACTTAAACACTCTTAACTTACTCCTTTAGCTTAGTTTAAGCTATGAATTTATATTCAACAGATGTAAATTTGCTTAAACTTAATTGGGAACATTTATTCCGAGACATATGTCGGGTGCTTTATTACTACATTACTTAATTTAGTACCAAGATTGTTTCATTCAATGTTACTTCTTATGCTGGCTAATTATTTTTAAATTATCATCATTAATCGTATAGCTGGGGAGCGGGATGGGTCAGGTATATCAGGATTATAAATATAACTTTGGTAGATAAATTATATAATTTCATTTAATTAACAGCCAAGTATGGATCCTGTGGGACCTGCAGAACCTCTTTGGGCTCACTAAGTCTCTATGAATTGAGTACCATAACAGCAAAACCTAAAATAATAATAATAATATGAATATTATTTCATATAAAATGGGAATTTATTTTAATTTCTTCCAATAACTGTGGAATTTAGTAAGTAACATTTCAAGCGTGGTTATTTCCTTGAGGAAAACTTTAAAGGAATAAATGAATTTAAATTTAAAAGGAACAATTATTTTTCCGAAAAGATATTTTGTTTACTGAATTATTTTTAGGGTATTATTTCACCGAAATAAAAATATATGTTAACAATAATATGAGCTTTAATCAAATTGTATAAGCTAAAGCTGAACAATGCAAGCACGTGTTATCGCAAGGCCTCAGAAATCTGGTCCATTGTTAATGCTACTATGCTTCTACTGATGAATTATGTCATGAATTTAAGGCAATATCGATTTCTCGTGTTATATTCATTAAAAAAATCAATAAAACCGTGTTGTCTAGTTTTTTTTTTTTTTTTTTAATTTATTTATTGATATCTACAACTGTATTACAATAATACAACAAGTAAATAGGCTAAGTGATATATAATGCCATGATAATGACAAGTAGAGAAACTACCCACTGGTAGTACTCAAATCAAAGTTCAAGTAAGGAGGTCACGTGGCCATCTTCTTTTCAGACGCCTCGGAGGATTATCGGGAATTGAAGAGGAAGCTAGGTTTAAAACTAGAGGGTTTGAGTGGTAATGAAGTTTGTTATGAAAGGATAGATACCGGGTTCGGGCCAAATCAGCAACAAAAGGGACATTAAGGTCGTTATGGATGACTTTATTCTTAACAAAATAAGGAGCATTGAGGATTTTACGTAGGATTTTGGACTGTAAGGATTGGATACGAGAGGAATTCGATGGCTTAGTGGAGCCCCAAAGCTCTACTCCGTAAGTCCAAATAGGTCGTATGATGGTCATGTAGATGAGTCTTTTGTAGTTAATTGGGAGCTTAGAGCGTTTGTCTAGTAAGAGTTGAAGTAGCCTGAAACGTCGTGCGGTTTCTTGTCTTTTCAGTCTTGTATGAGGATTCCAGGTTAATCGTTTGTCAAGCTGCAACCCTAAGTATCGGATCTGTTCTACAGGCACCAGAGGGATATTATTAAAGGATACTGAAGGGCAGGAAGTCATTGGTTTACGACCTAAGGTAAAAGTGATTTGATGCGATTTTTGAGAATTTATTTTAATTCTCCAGTTTTGGCACCATTCTTCAAGATCAGTGATATGGGATTGGAGGCTTTGGGATGCAATAACTGGATTGGTGTTGACTGATAATACACATGTATCATCAGCATACGTGGTAAGGATAGTTTTAGGATGAGTTGGGATGTCAGCTGTATAAACTGTATATAGGATTGGACCAAGGATACTACCTTGAGGAGTGTTGTCTAGTTAAACTTAAATTTACTCAGACTTTAACGGAAGTACTTAGATGTTTAAATTTTAAACAATAAATCGTGGCAATAAACCCATTGATTGTTAATGTTTTCAAGTGTTTCATTAAAAGAAAAATCACCATGAGTGGCGCGACAACCCAGGCTTCCATAATACTTTACTATTCTGATAGGAGATTATGTTTGCAACAAAGCTAACAGAGCTCTGTGTACTATATATCCTTACTTTAATAAAAATTCTAAATTAAGCACAGATAATAAGTTATTATTATATAAAGCCTGCTTACGACCTATACTAACACACGCATGCCCAATATTTAGCCATATGTCTAAAACTAATTACAAAAAATTACAAACATTCCAAAACAAATGTCTAAGAATTTCTGGAAATTATACATATAACACTGAAGTTAAAATTATGCATTAAGAATTAAGTATACCTTACGTTAATATATTTATCAACAAACTATGTAAACATTTTTTTAAGTGTAAAAACAATAAAAACCCGCTTATAAAAAATATTGGGAACTATACAAAAAATAGAGAACGGAGATAGTTGGGGGGTGCAGTCAAAAAAACACCAAATAAGTACTAGACTTATATTTGGTAAGTGACGACGTTTCGACCTACAGTGTAGGTCATCTTCAGGTCCACAAAGTAATCCGGTGCTCCCAACGGCTGCTCTCCCAAAACCTACACTGTAGGTCGAAACGTCGGCACTTACTAAATATAAGTCTAGTACTTGTTTGGTGTTTTTTTGACTGCACCCCCCCAACAATCTCCGTTCTCCATTTTATCATCTAGTCAACTATTTTCCTCTCATATATACAAAAAATAGTACAAAGCGGTATGTACATAAACGAACCAAACATTTATTATTGTAGGATACCAATTTCTTTCATTTCATTAATATTGTTATATATATGCAAATAAGTTACTAAGAATGTATTGATATAATTTTTGCTTATTTTATTATTACTAATTTTTTTCTCTCTGTTGGAAGTTTTTTATAGATTTTTTCTTTCATTGTAAATTATGATTCTCCAGAGATATATTTAAATTTGTACAATTATTTTTATTTGAGACTGGTCTATTGGTACAGCATTTTTATTTTGTGAAATGCAGCAAGTTATACAAGAAATAAATAAATAAAAAAAAAAACTAATTATTCTGATAGGTGGTTTATTAGCCCTCCGTATCCAAGTCTTGTCATGGTGATGTCACCGCATAGCCTTCAGAATTGTACTCCCATCCTGGGCGAGCACCAAGTGAAAGTAATCCGAGGTATTTACTGTACCTTGTAGGGAATTCAGTTGACCTTCATCTGCAAGTAAGGGGGTATCTAGTTTGCGGTTTATAGTGTACTGTAGGGGTGTCAAAAGTAGTGTTTACCCAAACTGGAGGACCAGGGGCAGATTGCAGTCTGAAGGACAATTAAACAATTCCCTATGCCTCAATCACCCATCCAAGTACTAACCACACTCAACTTCGCTTAACTTCGGTGATCGTACAATATAAATAATTAAAATCATAAATTAAATCATTCATTGACGTGAGTAAAACCTTTTTCCAGTTAAAAGTTTTACTTTATTTTAAAAACGTTTCGACTTTACTAAGCCATTTTCAATTATCTTTTCATTAACACATTCTCACTACTATTTAAGTCCATCAATACTTGAACAATGTTACTTATACATCTGTACATTATCAACCTTTTTATAGTTGTCTATTAAATAAAAAAATAATAAAAATTTCTTGGAGTTTGAAAATGTTCTTCATGGTCATTCTTAAAAAACATTTTCAAAAAAAACATTTTTAAAAACATTCTTCGTTTTAAGAATCACCATGGAGAACATTTTCAAACTCCAAGAAAATTTCTTTTTTTTATTTTATTTAATAGACAACTATAAAAAAGTTGATAATTTACAGATGTATAAGTAACATTGTTCAAGTATTGGTGGACGTATATAGTAGTGAGAATGTGTTGAAAATGGCTTAGTAAAGTCGAAACGTTTTTAAAATAAAGAAAAATTTTTAGCTCGAAAAAGGTTTTACTCACGTCAATAAATGATTTACATATGTACTCCAGTAACATCGACATGAAAATTAAAACGAAAAATCATAAATTAATTCAATAATAAATAATTAAAGAAGCTTTATGTACAATAAATAATTAAAGAAACTTTATGCACAATAAATAATTAAAGAAGCTTTATGCACAATAGTAGACGAGCCAAATGTGAACCAGGAAGAAAAGTATGGAAGCAAAGAATCGTGAATACGAAGAGGTCCATAGTATCGTGTCAATAATAATTAAGATATTATTTCATATAAAAATAATTAAGATATAAGAGTATAAAAATAATTATTTTAAAAAGTTCCTAGAACTTTAGCGTTCAGTAAGGACTTTTCATTTTAGACACGTTTATTTCCTTGGGGAAAATCTATTATTGACGGAAATTTAATAACATCTTGTAATTTATGTCCCGGGTTATTGCTATTCTCTACACCTATTTATGAGGTGTAATAAAAACCTCAGGAAATTGTTCCATTTTATTGGAGTTTGAGGCTATTGCAACTTTAGATATAAATAACAATAAAACAGAATATAACATTTCCCATTAAAGCATAAAAGCTCGTTTGGAAATTCACTTTTAGGTAGTTTATACACATATAATTTGCATGATGTGCGATACCCTCATGCAATATAAATATTAAATTATTCCCCCTCTGTTTTTAGCGATATCAACATTTTTGAATATGTTAAATAATTCCTGAATAAATACATGTACAAATTATCATAAAACAACACTGATAAGTGGTTTTAGAGAATTCCACATGATGTTTCATCATCAACATCAAACCGATAAATAATTACTTGATTGTATATAGTGTACCATAAATATATATAAAATAGTAGGAAAATGGAAGTAACGCAATATTATTTTTTTTATTATAATATGTTTGGACTTAAGTAAAAAGGGGATAAGCAAACTAAATATCTGACACTATTTTTTCACTTCCTTTCCTGAGAATACTAAAAAATATGTATATTTCGAGTGAGGCTCAATCTTATCATTATTAACCCTAAATATATCTATAATTGGTATTTAAAAATAGAAACATACTGGAATATATTGTATTATATACTTCAAACATATTGATTCAGAATGAATCTGGAGTATTTATTTATTACAAAAAAAAATATTAGACTTAAGTATATTGTCAAAATAATTGACTCTTATCCTTTTATCTATAAAAAAACCTGTACAGCTGCAATCTATGGTGGGTCTTGGGTCAATATATGGCAGAGACTTTCCTGTTTCTAAAACAACGGTTGTGCACGGGTGTGACAAAGGGTCAATATAATGTTAACAGGTAAAATAATTTGGCTGTCACAACCGGATTGGGACCCAGAATCCTAAGTACAGCTACTCAGAATTAATTTTATTTTTATGACATACCACAATTTTATGAATATCAAAGTTGTTTTAATAATATTTGATTATTAGATAGATAAAACTCACAACCAGAGTGGATAAAATTATACCAAAAGAACGACCTTATTCAATATTGGCAATGTTGAGTTAAATCTTAAGTTTTGGTTGTATCATGTTTGTTTGCACTTGAAGTTTTATGGGAATAGTCACACATTTAAAATAAAAAAAGTTTCAAGATTTTTAACATTATCTAATAATTAATACAAGAATTTCAATACCATCATTACAACAGGAAGATTTGCTTTACCAACATCCAAATTTTTATTTTTTAGCTCAAATAGAACTTTCAAATACCTCTTTTGAAAAATTGGATTTTTTGAGTTATGACATTGTTCTATCAATTTCTCTAAATTGAGATTATGAATTAAACACTGAAAATCCACTCACCTTTGTTGAAAACATAGGTTTTAGATAAAACAAATAAAGAAAGAATAATTTTTATTAGTTATCATATAAATATTTATAACCACCTTGCTATCTGATCAAAGAGGTGGGGAGACCACACCCCCAGCAATCCCCTTGTTTCCACCGAAACCGACCCCAACAGGCCCACCGCCCTCTGGCTGCTGCGACCCAAAGCCTATCCCCACTGGGCCTCCGTGCTTCTCTGCAGGGTCTCCGCCTCTTCCTGTACCCACAGGTCCTCCGGAGTCTTCCGTAGGCCTTCCTGATATCGACGCGGAGAAACATAGGACCGCTAGTGTCAGTACCTGCAATAAATCAAATAGTGCATTCACGTTGGTTTATACAACCTTTTTATTTTATTTATTTTTTTATTTTTTTACCACCTTTCCTGCCAACGGCATACAGGTTTAGTTGGTTTATACAACCAGTTTATTATCTATTAAGTCAATAAAACATTGAGTTATAGTGTAAGTAGGTAAGTTTTCTATTTTTGTTGGGATCAGCGACTTCCCCATTGTCCGACATTACTCTTAGGATAGCTGTACCGCGCCCTGAGAGAATTTAACATACCTGGGAAACTTACTATGAAAGATGTAAGGTGTATGATCGGAATAAATGGCGACAGACCTGAAGAATTCCATCCAAACAACAGATTCCGGCAAGGATATGCTATAGCCTGTATATTCTTTAACTTTGCTCTTGAAAAGACCGTATGAGAGAAATTGATTTACAATCAATAGTAAATTTTTAACAATCTAACTGAACTTGTAGTGGCTATAATGACTTTAATGATCGTGTAATATTTTCTTGTGCACTTGTAAAGCGTCCAAACCGTAACGAAGACACAACAATTCTCGTTCCCAAGTGGAATTTTCTCTAAAACCGAAAAAAATCAACTTTGTTACATCTCTTATCATTCTATCTATTTAATTTTTACATCGAGGAACCTCTCGAATAAATTTAAGGCTTTTAAAAGTAAATAAATGAATTAAAAATAAATAATCCAAGTTGGTTTTATACAGCTCAGTCACTATTGTGCTGCACGCAATGAGCTCACTCCTGGGTATCAGTCTTATGTTATTTCAATTAACTGTGTGCTATTCATAAATATATTGGCAATATCTAATTTCAAGTTTCTCCCCATTATAAGAGTTTATAGTGATATCACCATGTTCATATTTGATGGAATAGTAAAAATTTGTGTTTAACTGAAGAACAGTGGCTCAAAACAGTAAAGAGAGGAACGAAAAAGTCGAATGTCAACAGCACAATTCGCATAAAATGTTTCTTCTCTTTCTTTGGTGATTCTAAAACTTAATGTAGTAATGTACAGATTCGAACGCAAGGCTTAACCATAGACGCAACGAAATCATTTTCACTACATTGTCGAACCACGACAGACAAAACAGAAAACAGAATTTGTTGAAATGGACTCTAATCTGGAAACAATATGAATCTAATTGCTTCGTGTGTATGTAATCGATACCGAGTCTTCATAAATATGCTAAAAGCCACGTTACGACTATACTTAAGTATACGTCTTAAAAACATGCAATTACTTGAGTCTTATTTAAGCTTATTAGTCACACAACCCATGATTACAAAAAATAAAAAAAAATAAAAAAGCAAAATTCCTTCAAGATGTACTCACTAGGAACTTCATGTTTGCATTCAAAACACGATGCTACAACTCATCCCATTTTGACAGAGCTTTATAGTAAGCCCTGGAGGCCGCCATGATTGCGGGGCATAGCTAATAATAGCAAAAAAGGGGGGGAGAAAATTGAAATATTTTTTTTCTTATTTTATCATGCTTCATTAGTGCCTAAAGAAAACTTTCCGGTACCTTTAATAATATTTAATCGAGGTTTATTTTTATTCTAAAAGCAATTTATGTTCTATTACGCTTTAATACTTGTCTTTTATTTATGGTGATGTCAACAGAGAAGATTACGCAATCGTCTTTTAAAAGTTTAAAGTCTGTTAAGTGTTAGGCATTTCTAAAGTACGAATATGATAGATTTTTCTCAAATCGGTATAAGAAAATGTGTTATCTCTATCAAGCAATTGATTCAATTTTTTCATGTTTATTTGTGCGTCTCAACATTTTAAATGAATTTCATAAATTCACCTATAAACAATTATAGGCAATGGTACTATGTTTTAGCAGTTTGTAATGTCAATGATTACTTTTCATATATGATGGTTTTATTTATTATTTCAAGTCGGAACAACTATTAAGACCAATGGAGAGTGGCATACCTTCATATTTCCAGTCTATGTTGAGAATGTTACAAAATTAGCACTTTTCATCAAATTAGACATGTTTCCCATCTTTTCGAAAGGAATATAAAGGATAAGGAAAAATAAATAAAAAAATATGAGTGAAATTAATAATTATAACCACCATTTCTTTTAATATTTTTATTAAAAAACACAAATTTTTGTCGTGAAACGGTTAAAAACAAAATAATAACTTATAAAAAAATAAGAGATAAATTACAAAAGTTTGATAAAAGTGACTATGGATGTTTATATAGTTACATTAACCACTTTTTCCACCCATCATTTTTCCATTTCCGAACATGCCACCACCTCCCATCTTGCCTCCCATCACACCTCCTTGCATCATGCCTCCTCCGCCCATTTTGCCTCCTCCCATCTTGCCTCCCATCATTCCTCCTCCCATCTTGCCTCCTCTCATCATGCCTCCTTGCATCATGCCTCCTCCGCCCATCTTGCCTCCTTGCATCATGCCTCCTCCGCCCATTTTTCTTCCTCCCATCATTCCTCCTCCCATCTTGCCTCCCATCATTCCTCCTCCCATCTTGCCTCCTCCCATCATACCTCCTCCCATGTTGCCTCCCATCATTCCTCCTCTGTTCTTGCCTCCTCCCATCATTCCTCCTCCCATCTTGCCTCCTACCATCATGCCTCCTCCCATCTTGCCTCCCATCATTCCTCCTCCCATCCTGCCTCCTCCCATCATACCTCCTCTCATCATGCCTCCTTGCATCATGCCTCCTCCGCCCATCTTGCCTCCTTGCATCATGCCTCCTCCGCCCATTTTTCTTCCTCCCATCTTGCCTCCCATCATTCCTCCTCCCATCTTGCCTCCCATCATTCCTCCTCCCATCTTGCCTCCTACCATCATGCCTCCTCCCATCTTGCCTCCTTGCATCATGCCTTCTCCATTCATCCTTTTGCCTCCCATTCCTCCACTCATCTTGCCTCCTTGCATCATGCCTCCTCCCATCATGCCACCTCCTCGCATCATGCCTCCTCCTCCTTTCGGGCCACCACCACCCATCATAGCACCTCCTGGAAATGCCATTGGAGTAGCCATTAAACTAGCTACTATCGAAAAGACCACCTGAAAATCGAATTATTTTTATAGTAGTAATCTTATTAAGCTAAGTTAATTTAATATTATAAAAATAACCTGATGGTCCAAACTTTGTTATACAGAACACCAGATTACTTATTAATAATGTAAATAGTAATTGCTTAAAGGTGTAGTAAGGAAAAATTTATAACTTATAAAACAGCATATAGAGATACGCATAAAGCCAGTTTAGAAAGAAATAATATTAAAATGAAACTATGTTAAAATCCGATTGTTCCATACATATAAAAACTATTTTTTTGCCATCAAGATGATTATATTAACATATATTATTCAGATATGTTAATAGAATCAAGTTGATCATATTAACTTATATCGTCCATACCATTTCCAACTATCGAATGTGAAAATCGGAACATTTGAGGAGAATAAAAAAAAACAGTTTCAATGTTCAATAAAAACTGGTGCTTATAGTCAAACCAATGACATTCATTTTACATTGTTTTGTGACTGACAGATACCTCTATATGAATTTTATGACAATTATCAATCCTAAAGCAACTGCTATGAGTCGAAAACGAAAACTGTGTATCAAATAGTCTTGAATTGAAACCATGTTCCAAGAATGTTAATTTGGAGGTGATTCATTTTATCATTTTTTATTAATATTCATAAATCATTAAACATTGAAAAATGAAAAGAGACCTTACATAAATGTTAAGACCGTGAAAATTATCCCAACGAAAAGCCATTAGTCTCCAAACTAAAAACAGAAATTGAAATTATCTGTCCTAAATTATGTTTTTTTCATAAATCATTATTATCAGAATTAGGAAATTGTTAATAATATAATAAGAAATGAAACTTTTTAGCTTTCTGTATACTTTTATATAGAACTAATAATATTTTGAAATTTATTTTATTTTATTTTTTTATAATTATTTATTAAAAGATTTGTCCAGAACTAATTAAAGTAATGTTCAATGAACATTCTTCCCCTAGTATACATCGCAAATTGCGAGAACAGGGGGATATGGGATCGGTGAAGAGAAAGGGTTTGTCCGACCGAGCTACGTGCCAGGGTAGCTCAAGTGGCAGAGCACCGCGACGGAAATGCAGACGACCCGGGTTCGAATACCGGTCCAGGACAAATATTTTCTCTCCAAAATAATAATATTTTGATTTGCGCTAAATTTATTTTCGAATATATTGCTTGGTATATTACTGATAATTATCACATCATGAAATATCTAAATTTTAATAGACCTTCTGCATATTTAAATTAAATTTAAAATAAATAAAAATTGTATAATGTATAAAATTGTAATTGTATGTATGTATAATTAGTTAGCGGGCTTAGCAAATTGAAATCCTTACGAAAATAGAAATAATATTTAAACCATTACATATGTATAATATAAAAATACATACTGTTGCATATTTATAAAAATTGTACTATGACAGATTAAAAGTATTTTGCTTATTTCTATTTATTTAAAATATTCTAAACATATTTTATTATTATGATATAAGTTCTAAATTTACTCACTGGATACAGTTTCATGTTGTTGGTGTTGCTCGTGGATGTATCATACAGTTGTTGGTGTTGCTTATGGATGTACCATACAGTTGTCCATAAACCTTCCTATATATATTCAGTTAACCTACGACGTAGCTGCAATTACTATATAATATTGCCTTAGAGGGAGTTACTTTAATTACTTCTTAAACTTATCCAAGGATAAGTCCATTAGATCTTATCTCAAGTATTTAATATAATAACTTTAAATATATAAACATATGAAAAAGCTTTTGTTATGGCTTATGTTAGTGTTATCCAATATATTTCGTGTTAACACACAGCTATTATATTCTTACCAATTATGTTTCTAATTTCCAAAATCATTTTACAAATTCTACTCGAACTATCATTTATAAATATTTTATTTGAAAAGAAAAGATATGACCAGGACCGTCCATATTTGGATCTTTTTGACTTAAGTCATTTTTAGGTCCAGGTTTGACTCCCGGTCCTGGTCAAATAAAATATTAAAAAAATTATATCATATAACAAAATGACTAATCATATTATAAAATAAATTATAATAATATTTAATGACTTAAGTCAACAAGATCCAAAAATAAAAGTAATGTTCAATTAACATTCTCCCCGTATCATATAAAAATAAAAAAAATTATTATAATTTATAAACTATGCATCGGGGTTGATTCATAGATAATCAACCAATGAGGATTACTGACCGAATTTATTTATTTTTATTTATGTTTTCATTATAACAACAAAGTAGAAAACCGATATTCATTCATTTAGTCCCTAATTAGGATTCAAAATTGTTTTTCTTTTGGCTCTGTACCTTTTTGGTTTTTAAAAAGATTTTATTGAAACAGGATCCATATTAAAGTGCATTAAATGTAGAATAGTTTCTGGCCGGCATTCTGCTCTCTGCTAGTATGTATTACGAATAATAACTAAGAAGAAAAAACATACATGTTAACAACTAAAAAAAAAAAAACTTTTTTTTTTTTTTAAATTTATTTATTGATATTTACAACTGTATTACAATTATACAACAAGTAAATAGAATGCGTGTTACATAATGACATGAGAATGACAACACTGGTAGTACTCAAATCAAAGTTCAAATAAGAAGGTCACGGGGCCATCTTCTTTTCAGACGCCTCGGAGGATTATCGGGAATTGAAGAGGAAGCTAGGTTTGAAACTAGAGGGTTTGAGTGGGAATGAAGTTTGCTATGGAAGGATAGATACCGGGTTCGGGCCAAATCAGCAACAAAAGGGACATTAAGGTCGTTATGGATGACTTTATTCTTAACAAAATAAGGAGCATTGTGGATTTTACGAAGGATTTTGGATTGTAGGGATTGGATACGAGAGGAATTCGATGGCTTAGTGGAGCCCCATAGCTCTACTCCGTAAGTCCAAATAGGTCGTATGATGGTCTTTTGTAGTTAATTGGGAGCTTAGAGCGTTTGTCTAGTAAGTGTTGAAGTAGCCTGAAACGTCGAGCGGTTTCTTTTCTTTTCAGTCTTGTATGAGGATTCCAGGTTAATCGTTTGTCAAGGTGCAACCCTAAGTATCGGATCTGTTCTACAGGCACCAGTAAAAAAAATACTTTAAGTTCAAATTTCCTTATATAAATTAAAATAATAAAGAATAAACTAAGACTTATATTAGATTTTTGTAGGTATAGTATTCTTCTTTTCTAATAAATTGCTAAAAGTAACATCCATTCTTTAACTTAAATCTTCGAAAATTTGCCTTTATCAATAATCATTTTGTAGATACTTTATTATAAATGCCAAATTTTCAGTATTTTCAATACGAATTACTTAAAAAGGCACAGAGTTTAATAATAAAAAAACCTTCTTATGTTATGTAGTAATTAATGTTTGAAAATGCATGATTAAGGTGTGCATGATTAAATTAAATTAAATTGCTTTTCAATATAACTTATTACACTACTCACAAGTAATATTTTTATTTCTGAATACCATATGGCGACTCAGGCTGTTTTGAATCGCGATATAATTAAACTTTGAAGGCGAGCATATGTCTCCTTGCATATCCTCAACATATGTCACGAGGCGTTTCCCCGCCTGATGATATATCTACAGTCCCGGTGAACAAATGTTTAAGACAGATTTTCTCTAAAATAATTTTTTTGTGCTTAGAATTGCGGAATCGTATTATTTTCGTAGTGAATAAGGGGCTAAGTCAGACACTGGCTAGAAAAGGAGTTATTGCTTATACTTCACCATTCTGCTAGTCTCAATAAAGTAAACTAGCTATACTTAAAATTTCACTTAACCTCTTATTCACCGGGCTCTAGATTTATCCCTTAAAGTCCTTGTCTTTCAGTGTTCTTAGAACTACCTCAATGGCAGGAAGCCTCAAGTAGTGAAGTCCAACCTGGATCAAAAAACAGAAAACAAAATCAGAATAGAGTGCTGTCCTGGAAAACATCAATTCCTAATAGCAGATGACAAGAATTCGAATTGGACATGCACTTATAAATGTGAAACCATGCTTAATGACTCCAGGCAATTGATGTAGGTATACCAGAATCCAATTTTAACTCTGTTAGCAGAAGATTGTTGACTGATGATGTTGCAGTAAAAAAATTCCATAAGGCTAAGAAAATGTACAAGTAGTAGATATGTTCTACTAAAGGAAAGTTAATTCGAAATTGTGTTTAATCTGTCAGCCCTCATACAAGACTGAAAAGACTAGAAACTGCTCCACGTTTTCGCCTACTTCAACATTTACTGGACAAACGTTCTAAGCTCCCAATTAATTACAAAAGACTCATGTACATGACAGTTATCAGATCTATTTGGACATACGGAGTTGAGCTTTGGAGCTCTACTAAACCATCCAATTCATCTCGTATCCAATCCTTACAATCCAAAATCTTTCGTAAAATCCTCAATGCTCCTTATTATGTCACAAACAAACTCATCCATCATGATCTCAATATCCCATATGTTGCTGATTTGGCCCAAACTAGATACCTATCCTTCCATGAAAAGCTCCATACACACTTGAATCCTCTAGTCTCTCAACTTGCTTCCCATAATATTCCTGATAACCCTCCGAGGCGTCTGAAATGAAGATGGCCTCGAGACCTTCTACTATAGAGTTTTATTGGAGTGCTATCAATGGGTAGTTTCTCCACAAGTGTTTTTTTTCTTTCATGTCCTTTGTTCATACAGCAGATTTACTTGATGTAATATAATTACAGTTGTAAATATCAATAAATTATTCTAAAAAAAAAATCTGTTAGCATACTGTGGGGTCTGTAGGCCCTCTTGGTCTATATTAAGTGGTTACCCTTAGTAGAAGAACAAAGTTGGCACTTGAGCGTGGTCTAGGACAAATAACCTCCCAGCACAACCTTAGTCCAGTCTCTACCACGTACAGAACTCAAGACTTTTCATGGGTTGTAGTTGTATGAGTTTTTTTTTCATTCTTTAACGTTGGTTATATTTGATTAGAGTTTCTAGTGCAATAAACTGGCCATTTTTGCATAGCAACATACATAACCGACTGGTGAAATCAAGACTTCTATTTTATATATGTTTTTCCTCCGAGTTGTCAAAAAGAAGATGGCCTCTTGACCTTCTAAATTGATTTTTTTATTTGATTACTACTACAGAGTAGTTTAATTTGCAGTTAAGTTTATCCCATGCCGTTATGCATCATTTATTCTATTTAATTGTCGTATAATTAGAAAACAGTTGTAAATTACAACAGTTATACTTAGGCACGTAGTTAGTGAAGTTGCCTTCAGGAGAGGCAAAACCAACATCGAATCATGTCGAATCTGATCTATTCTGGGGATAACCATGACTACTTCATAATACATTTGTAGTGTACAACCTTTAGTCTTTAGAAAACCGAAGTGCTACAGAAGCGAATAAAATTCGGATTGAAAGGCAATAATGCGCGTTCCTTTCTGCCACTCGACTATTGAAGGACGTCACGGAATCCGATCATTTTCCGATTTAAATGGTTGAGGGTTCCCTTTGAAAAATCTCTTTGTGGTTGCCAAAAGATTTGAAGGGGCTTCTTTTTCTTTTGAAATTCAGTCAGTAAGTATTCCTTTATGATTCAGTTTGTACCAGAAAGGGAAGTGGTGACAAGTCATTATTTAAAAGAAAGAAGTGCCTGTAGTGTATTTTAATGAATATTTTATTGAGGCTTATCTTGTTTTGAATTTTACTTTTTTTTATTAATTTAATACATATTTTTATTAATTATGAGATAGAATAGCTCAATTGGTTAGGCCGCTATACCCCGAATTCGAACCCGGATGTAGCATTTAATAGCATAATTATGCATTATGTCATCAAACATGGATCTTGAGGGTTCCTTAATACTCAGCTAGCGTCTGTAAATTGGGTACTATTTATTGGATAAATTACCTGAATTATTGTCTTAGAATCAGTCCTTAGTAAACCTGATACTCATTGTGCATGGTAGTGTACGAATTTTTTTTTTATAAATACCACGATGAAAATTTTATATAATCAAAATCAAAATTTAATTAATCATTTGTTTTATGTTTCATGATGTTCAGTAATTACTTCATTATTTATTGCAATTAATACTGCAAAGGCTAATCATACGAAGCTATAAGGGCATCTTTGGCTATTCCGGTATAATCTACGCCCCCTCCAAAGAATCAATTATGGGGTATTCCATACCCCAGGGATTTTTTATTATATTTCCCTTTGAAATAAAAGCGTGTCTAAAAATAATTGACCGTCTACTGGCCATTTTCACCTTCCCCATGGAGAGAAGATGGTGACGAACAATATCTTTCGACACATAACACTCCCTGACAAGTTGGCGAGTACTTGTGGACGGATTTGACTCAACAGCTTCCTTCAGAATTTCATCAATATCCATTAATGGTCGCCCGGAGCCCTTCTTCCTTTCCAACGTCGTATCTTAATTTTTCAAACCAACACCGCGCAGTTCGCTGGTCAAGGACACCTTCCCCTTCATATTTAATAATTTCACGAGTTGCTTCAGCGGCTGTGAATTGTTTTCCAGTAATGTCTTAAAATTACTTTGAAATAAATAACTAAACTGAGCCTTTTTTTTTTAAGTCCAGTGTCCAGTGTTAGTAAACAAACTTAGAGAATGCTCTAAAAGGATTATTAAGTGTTGGTAAATAAGAAATAGCATTATTTACAGTCTTTAAAACTCAGAAATTTGATAAAACGGTCATTTTTTTATACCACTATTATTTACCAAATTCAGATTCCTAAAAATGTATGTTTTGTTTCCGTTAAAAAGTTGAAAAGTACATAAGAAATCCCAAAGGACCAAGTGAAAGAAATATATTGAGACAACTGGTTTGTTTTAGTGGAAATTTCTGAAAATATAAATAAGTACTTTACTAAAAATACTCTTCTGGAATAGATGAATTAAAATTTTTATTCTACATTTTCCCAGCCTAGCCTGTAATACGAAGGTTTTCTCTAGCCCGAGCTTTTGGTTTTAATTTTTTTTTATTTGTTAAGTATCGTTTAACAGCACTTAGCCTTGGGAGATAACTGGTATTCTTGATTTTTTTTTTATTCAACAGGGTACATTTTAAATCGGCGTTTGTGTATTTTACTGTTTTCTTTGATGGGCAGACACGTTGCAATTTTCACGTTTTTTATTTATTTTATTTGTTTGACTTTTTATGTTTAATCTGGGAACATTTCCGATTTTTGATACTCCTTTTACTTAATTGGATTCGTGACTATTAAAATTGCAACATCAATTATGCTCCATATAAATACGAAATCCGACAAAAGATGCTATCGATCGGTTTGGAGCGAAATGTTATTGAATATTGTTTATTTTCCTATAGCAACTCGGGTTTTGGCAATTCTATTTATTATTTTAATATTATATTTAATTGGAAACGTAAAAATATTAAATGTTGTCTGTAATTCTAGTCATTTTTGTCTCTTCACGCCGTTGAATATATTTCATTATCCTTCTTTCACTCAAGATAAATTATTTCCGGGAATTGCATTTCTTAATATATTTTATAATTTTGAACTACCTGGTAAAATTCTCAGGATTGCTGCAATTTTTCCCAGCAGTTATGAAAAGTGCAAGGATGCCATTAAAGCGTATTAAGGATGATAACCATTTAATAAACATTTTTCTAGGTTTCTTACTTAAACTTCCTCGTTACAAATAACATCATACAAATTTAACTATGTTGTATTTTTACACCTACACGATGAGAGGCATATGGAAAAGAAGAACAATCTTAACAAAATAAACGAAATGACATTACATTATTATATTATATTAATATAACAATAATAAATTATATTATATATTTTGCGATATTATCATGTCCAACTTAATGAAGTCATCTCATCTTTATTTTTGTAATAAAACCATCGTAACTCTTTTATTTGTATTACTAAAAGTTGGCATACTAACCGCTAATAATTAATACATATATATATATATATATATATATATATATATATATATATATATTATAAAATTCAATTTTATAAAAGTTTTCTTGTTAGCACAGATCCTGTAACGGTAGTGCAATGATGTCAGGGTTACCAACATCAATGAAAAGGAAGTTCTTTCCCCAACCAATGCTATTCAAATTAAATCGCTTTTACGGCCAATCAGACAATAAGCGGGTATTTAGCGATGTTTAATAATCAGTTGGTATTACTGGTTTTGCCATATCCTGTTATCATCTTCGTGACTATCAATGAGTCATGATAGTTATTTAGGCATCAAATCATACAATGCCTGACATGGGGTGATCAAATAAATAACAATAAAATATTAATTGTAAGCAATAATCTTAAAACAAGTTAATTTTAAGTTATGACTGCAGGTTCGTACAAAGAAATATGTTTTTAAAAATCTGTGGTTTTAAAAGATAATTTACTATATAATCACAAAATTTTTTTTTATAAACAATATAAGTCAAGTGCTGGTAATTTTACTAAGCCAACAACATGTTTCACAATTCAAGGTGGAGTTACTAGATTTTATGTTTTTATTTTCTTAACTACATTATTAACAGGAAACAGGAACACACTATTATTGTAGTATCTTTCTTATAATTTAAAAAAAAATTATGATAAATAAAAATCATTATTCTAGGCTAATATACAAATAATGAGAGCAGAAATTAAAAAGAAAAATAATATATATATATATATATATATAGGGTTGGTGCCCAAAAGGACTGGATCATCTAATTGGATAATAAAAGAAATGCTTAATAAAAATATCAATTATTTATTATTTATTTGTTCGATTGCACTAATTTACTTACAAATATTTATAATAAGAAAGATTTACTTAAAACTATAATAATATTAGTATAATATTACAGCTTTATAATAATAGTGACATGATTTATTTTTTCTCCTTGACATAGTAAATTTTAGAATTATTTATTCGTTTTTATTTCCTTAATTGAAGAAACTAAAATCTAGTAATAAAGTAGTAAATTAACGAATAAGTTAGAAAATGCCGGGGGTAATTGAAAAGTTAAAAAAAAAAAACAGTAACAGCACTGTTTAATCCCACAGCAGTTATATATATATATATATAGAGGTTGCCCTGGCCCGCTTGAGATTGGACCACAGATCGGCTCACTCATTCACATATTAATGTATTAAAAACCTTTTATACCAATATAGTAACTCCATTTTTATAGTTAAAAATAGTTGAGATTGTAATTATTATCTTTCGACAATAAATAAAACCGGTCTAATGCTAAATTTATCGAAGGTACGTGATGATAACGAAGCGATTATTAGGTTGGTATTTCAGATTTTTAAAATATATCGCCTACTGTGTAAATTATAGCGTTATTGTATCTCAATTTTCTTGATTCTCCAGTTTGAAAGCATCCGTGTGTGTGTGTTTGAGTGTTTGAGTATGTTATTTACAATGTATACAATAATTTATAAAGCCATTGGTGTTAATGGCCTAAGAATTTTACGCTTTTAAACAACAACAAGCTAAAAAAAGACAAATATATTTGTTTCGAATTTTTGTAGTTTAATCTTTTTTTGGACATTGTTAATTCGGTGTTGCCGTTTTTCTTTTCGTTAAATTTGTTAATACTTAAAGCCGCCCTTAACCAGCTTCCATTGGCGTTTAATGCCAGTGACGCGGCTGGAAAAGGGGGCTGGGGCCTCCCGGACTCCTGCTTTGCCCTCATTCATGAGGAAGAAGCTCAGTTCGGGGACCCCAGGCAAATTGTAAATAGGGTATGAATGTGTACATTTTATTTTATTTTTTTATTAGTATTATTATTATTATTTATTTTATTTTATTATTATTATTATTATTTTGTTTTTTTTACTTTATTTTATTATTATTACCGCATTAATTTCTTTCTGTTACCGCATGTATATATTTTTCCGCATGTATATATTTATTTATTTTATTTTGTTTATATTATTGTTTTGTTATGGAATGATTGTAAGCTACACAGCACTATTACTTATTGCCCACAACAGGCAGATTGTAATATTTCAATAAAGTGTTAATATAAAAAAAAAAAAAAAAATACTTAAAGCATAATTACAATATTTGTTTAATTATTTTGGCCATAATTTATGTATGTAATAGAGAAATTTGAAAGAAGACAACAAATTTTAAAATAAGTATGACTATATTTTTTCTAACGTTTAGGCCTATTTTCAAAGCCATCGTCGAGGTGGTACTGCACTGTTTATAGTTGATAATATTTGATTACTAACGCTTGATATATTATTGTTTTTTAAATGTCAAAATGTGATAGTAATGATTAATATTTATTTATATATATTATTAATTATATATTAACTTAATAATCTGAAGGTTTTTGATCAAATTCCCATTTAGATTCACCCATCCTACTAATCCTTCCTGAGGGTTGAAATGGAAGCGGCCCCGAGATCGCAGGTACAGGTGGAGGTCTATATGTACGGGCTGGGTATTAAGTGCTCAGCACTTGGCCATTACGCTAGCTCAATAGATGTGAATGTGCCAGAGTGGTAGGATTTACTGAATCCCCGCTTCACCATCCGTTCACCAAGGCAGTGGAGTTTGTGGTGAATGCCTAACCTCGTTCGAGCATATTGAATGCCTAGTGTCGGGTGTGATGAGTTAATTTCATGTGATGAGTCCTTAAAGTCCTGTAACACTCCAATCCCTTACCACCGAGTTAAGATTTAAAAAAAAAAAGCGTACATAAACGAGCTTCGTTTTATATATAAATATGTTTTTTTTAAAGCAAAAAGTTAGGCCCTTGGCGGGGATTCGAACCCGGATCGTCGGCCTCTCCGTGAAAGCGCTTACCAATTAAGCTACCAGGGGTCGCCTCACAGTCAGGACAAATCCGTCCTCTTCACCGATCCCATATCCCCGTGTTCTCGCAATTTTTGCGATGTATACACGAGGAAGAATGTTCATTGAACATTACTTTAATAAGGATCTTGTTGACTTTCGTCATTATATTATTTATAATTTTTAATGAATTGTTTTAGTTTTTAAATATTTTTATTTTTCAAGAGAAAAGATTTGCCTCGGCAGATTATAGATTATTAATCTATCCCTTGTTTTAGCATATTTTCACTTGATATAGAAAAAAATTCTTCGACAAGAAAATCACCTTTCTTAATAAAAAGTGAAATTTAAAAAAAAATTAATTTATTTCGGTTGAAATTTTCTGAATAATGCGTCCGCATTATAAAATTTAAAAGAATAACCAATTTTAATTAATTCGTTGTTATTGATGGCTTGACAAAAATATACCTTCCCATTTCCTGATCATTTATAGTCAAAAGTTTACTGTGTATTTGTAAGGTGAATTTTCTTGTTAGTTAGAAAAAATTAAATTCATGACCGATCATTATAAACAGTGTTCTTAGAATTATTTCTTTTGTATTAAATTGTCAATTCTTGGAGGGTAAAATATTTTTCGAATTCGCAGATGTGGATATACACTCAATCTGATTTATGTTCCATTATATTCGAAACAGTAATTACTCCTTAAATAAATATCCCATCAAAGTTTCAAATCTTTGTTCCTTGAAATGTGAAAATAAGAGGGTTCTTGCGATGGGGGAATGGATTTAGAATTAGCGACTCGAACGAGGTACGTCAATTAAGACACATACATCAAGTTTAGCCCGTACTCGTACGTAACCTTCTATCAATCCTTGCTTCTTTTTCCGGACGTGATGGCTCACAGTGATCGAGGAATCGTGGAAATGGAAATCAAGGGGAGCCAATTATTATTTCTTTTCTTCTTATTATAGACTCCTAGAAATCCGACAGTAGATCATTTCTAATTATCGGCAACTTTTGACAGAAGCCTTTTCTTAGAAATATGATGAAATATGAAGACTGATGGATCTATCTTCAGGGTGCTTACTTAGAAGCCTATTTTTTATTATTCTTTAAAGGAACTCTTACTTTAGCTTATTTTTTCTTGATGTAAAAAAAAATTAATAAAAAACTCCCTTGTTAATGAAAACCCTTTAGAAAATTTTGGAATTTTCGTCTTTGAAAACAAGGACAGTGGTGAAATCAGCCTATTTGGGCCCTCAAAAGTTAATGAAATCTAGCATTTTGACTTAATAAACTAAAATTAAGGTTTACAAATCTCTAAAAAGGTGTGCAATGGTGCAAAAACCTGGACGCTAAAAGTCTCTGCCAAAATAGGCTAAAGAGTCATTGAGAGGAAAACATTAAGACATTCAAATTATTTTTGGCTCAGTGTACTCTCAAGGGGCAAAGCAGAAGGAGTAGGGAACACGAAACCCTCAACAATAACAATTTAAGGATTTAGTTAAGTTTGTGATGAAATTAGCTTTGGCATATCAAAAGGTTCCTGGAGAATATGATCTGGAGAATTTTTCTTGCATTTTACTTTCATTTTTTCATATGGTCTTTCGTATTAAGTTTTGTGATGTTTGCTTTTATTTATTTTTCCTGTGGTGCTTTTTGAAATTTGGTGAGTGTATATTGAATTTTGAATTTCTGAAGTATCTATCAGCTGTTTTTATCTAACCTTAACCAGCTGGGGTCGAGTAACCTTCCTTATGATTCATTAGTTGCATTTGAGCCTTGGAGGTGGTGGGATGCTTCTTGGGTGCATTATTCATGTTTTGTTTTGCTGTTATTCTCTTTCTACCCTGAGGATGCCTGAATGGGCGAAATATTACAGATAATTTCTATTTCTGTTTTAGTTTGGAGACTTAAGGGCTTTTCGTTGGAATTTTTCCACGGTCTTAAAATGAACATTCAATATATTTATTTACAGGAATTTTTCACTAGGCATGCAAATATTAGTATCTCAACGGGTATATCAGACAAATGTAATTAATTTAAAAAGCTCAAAAATATTTTATGTTTAACTTGGTTGGTAAACAAATCCTGATCATCAAAACTGTTAGTTAAATATGTTTTCAACAATTATAAGTAAGCTAAAAATATCAGTCCTCTGGTTGTTTCTCAATTAGCACTTGAAAACCGAGTTCCTATAGGCTGATGATCTAAATTCTTTATTTATTCTGGGACAAGTCCCTTTAGAATAACGTAACTGTACATTATTGTGGGCTTTAGAGCCTTAGAGTACAAAGAAAAAAAAAACAAGCAGAAAAGTCTATCTATAAAGCTGATTAAATAATAGTAAATAAAAAAATAACTTCTTATGACAATCCTAAATAATAGAAACACATACACTCATATATATATATATATATATATATATATATATATTGAGCCTTGGAGCCTTGAGAAACACATACACTCATATATATATATATATATATATATATATATATATATATATATATATATATATATATATATATATATATATATATATATATATATATATACCAAACACACGTAAGATTAATAAACTTTATATAAAAGATAAAGTATATTTATATTAATTTAATTATTATTTCATATTTAAAAGAATATATTAATATATATCTTAGTACATAAAGGTAAAATCTAATCAACGAAGGCCATTGCGTAAGTTATAGCATTCCCAACAAATTGTGTCAATCCCCATTTAATTTTAAGTTTGTTAAGTTCTCAACAAAACAGCGACGAAGTTGATTATTAAGTCCTCAAACTTTTCTTCATCAGTATCCTTCCCGTCAGCCCGGAGGATTAATATATTGCGCATATAAGGCAACGATTAATTAGTATATAGTGATTTATGCTATTTTATATAATGATACGTAGAGGGTCAAGATATATATTTTTAATAGTAATAATTATTAAACATTTATAATGAAAATAAAACTTACTTCTTCTCCATTGGTTTAACATCACTCGATCTCTACGGTTTGTTTTTCCCGTTGTAAAAAAGAGATATGAGCATTCCCTGAATATCGGAGGATCTTTATGCGATTAAAGAATAAAAAAATCAGGTTTTTACACCGTGAATTTGGAAGATTTTTACTATAAGGGGATTTATTTACTGAGAAATGACGATTCAGATTCGTTATTTTTTAATCGGATTTTCATGGCTTGTGTGGATTTCGAATATTTGTTTGGAATTTTTCTTAACATCTCAAAATAAAGAATTAAAATATTAAATTTGTTTTACTAGTTCCATTGTTATTTTTTATTTACATATATGTTTTTTTTAACGAAAGTGGTTGAGATAGCTATACTGACTTACCTATCAATCAATCAATATAATTTGTTGATAATGTTTTAAGTGAATTAAAGTCGTTGAATAGCTAAGCATGTGATAATGTAATAACGACTTCATTGTTCACGCAAAAAAAATATATCACTATAACTTATTAAGACTCTCTGATTGAGTGCATGCTAAAGGTCGTACAGTTCCTAGCACAACGATTTCGCTGGGATTTTCGAGATCACCCGTCGGGTTTTTCTCCCAATTTAGGGTACCCGCTTTATAAATATTAGTGAGCCCTAGAAGGAAAAAAAAGGGTCCATAGACCCCACGTTGCGAGTCCGTCCATTGTTAACTGATTGAATAATTTATCTGCCGAATTTGAGCTGATTTCAAATTTAATTTATTTTAGCCATAAAGAATTTAATATAATTTTTCCAAATTTCATTTCCTGTTTACTGCTGAAAAATATGTTCATAGTTCACAGCATAAATTTAATATAATAAATTGAAATAATTGTTAATATTAACAAAAAAAAAACCCAACTATCTTCGTTCTACATAAAATACTTTAATTGATATAAGATTAAAAAAATTGTTGCAGTTAGTTAAAATCATATAAGTACACTTAGTATCTAAATAGTAATAGATTAGATAAATTATTAAATACACTAAATAAATTTCTATTCAGTCATAGTTCGAGTATTTTTGTAGACCTCTTCCCCTAAGAAAATAATATATAGTAATATTTTTTTTTAATATATTGAAATTTACAACTATAATAATATTACAATAAGTAAATCTGCTAATATGTAATATGTAATAAGTACAATATGACATGAAAAACACTTGTGGAGAAACTACCCATCGGTAGCACTCCAAATATAGTAATATTAAAATAGCAACTTACATAAATCTAACAATACTTAGAGATTTATTGTTGAAATATTATTTCGCTTTCTAGTTTCGCTCGAACTGTTTCATTCATCACAGTTTTTCACCTTTAAACCAATCTTAATATCCAGAGCCATATTTTTTTTTATCGCTACCGACTTCAGACCCGTCATTCCTTGCGTCATAAGTTCCCGAAGCATAATCCCCTAACCCTCGGGTAGTTTCCTTTTCGCTGTTTCCTTCTTCCCCGTGTGTTCTTCTGTGAGCCTTGTAGTCATGATCTCTGGGCGTGTAGTATTCTCCGACACTACTTGATAGCTTTCCTCCATGATTGACTTCCACGTGATCGCCTTTAGCATACTTACCATAATTACCATGGTCACCTGACACTTCGGGGCCATCGCTATGCTGAGTTTCATGGACTTCGTATTCTCCAGCAGGTCTGGATTCTTGATATTTGTGGTCTTCGTGCTTCATCGAAGTATAGCTTCCTAGTGCTCCGGTTTCTTTTCTTGGACCAAAATGATCAATTGCTTGTGCCGCTTGATGTTCGCCGTGGTCTTGACGATGACCTGAGTTATAGTCCCTTACATTTTTGGGCTCTTGTGATTCATGTAACACAGAGGCAAAGTCACCTAGACCCTCACTTACTCCTGTTACCTCTTTCTTTTCACCTCCCCATGCGAGGTCATAAGGTTTTATATATCCCCCGGTGTTACTGGTTACTTTGGGTACGTGTTCGCTATGCTCTTCTGTTACTTCGTAACCAACACCTCTATTTTCTTCTTTTCCTACGCTTGTTTGGTACCCATATTTTCCTTCACTATGACCCAGACTTCCATGACTGCCATATCCTATATGACCACCTAAGTATCCACTCTCTTTTTTGTACCCACCATCAGGATGCTCGTATGTCCCTTTACCATAACCCTTTTGTGCTCCAGTTCCGTAAGTTCCATAATACTGACTTCCTTTGCTGGGCCCTTCATGGACTGCACCTCCTTTCCCACCATACGTATGTTCTTGTGGTTCATAAACTTCATATTTACTGTGATCGCTTACGCTACCATGAATATTACCTTCATGTTTTTTTGCGTAATTGAAAGTTCCGCCGAATGCTGCTGTATGGGATATCTTTACGGGTGAGGGGTGTAATTGCCACGTGGCCTTGTCTCTTGGTATACCAGCAACTGCTACCAAGAATGACGCAGCGAGTGTGAATTCCTATAAAAAAGTAAATTAATTAATAATATTCAGTGAAATTCCTGCAATATATAAAAGTTTAATCACCAATAATATCACTTGTCCTCTTTTTTAATAACACACAAGATAAATACATTTTTTTTCAAATATCTGCTACTTTTATAATATTAGAGTTTATTGAACAGTTTTTAAAAAAAAGTTGGTTCGTGTTTGCAGATGGTTTAAGATCAAGAATTTATTTCTTGCTTTGTCTAATTTTGAAAATCTACATCCTTTTATTGTGCCTCTGCTTTGTAGAATATATTTTATATATTTTTATAAAAAATATAAGAAGGTAAATATTCATCAAAGCTTTATCAAAGATATTCATGTCATAGATCTTTATTGTGATATTAAAAAAATAAATAATAAAACAAAAAAATAATGTAACTCCATATTAACAATAATTTAAGGATAGAGATAGTTGGGGTGCAGTCAATTAAAACACCATAATAAGTGCATACTTATTTATTGTAATAATAATACTTATTTATTGTAATATATATAATATATACTTATTTATTGTAATAATAAATAAGTATGCACTTATTATGGTGTTTTCATTGACTGCACCCCCCAACTATCTCTATCCTTACATTAGAAGATCCAGTCAACTAATTTCTTCTCTAACATTAACAATAATTGATTAACAATGGTATTTTTAAGATAAAGCAATAGGAAATATATACATAGGGACGATGCTCCTTCAGAATAATCCTCAAGGAACTGTTCTATAATATCTTTCTTTCCAGTATGTTTAATGTTAAGTGAGATAGGAAAAAGGCAGGCAATACAACCAAAAGTAAAAACAATTATGATTAAGTGAAAGAATTTTATAGAATAATTAGTAAATGATATTAGAATTAGAAAAGTGGAAGAAGATCATTGAATCGATATAAAGTTCAAGAAAATAAGTGAAGACTTAAATACTTAATAATAATTCATAAAATTAATTAATACTATCAATATAAACATTAATACTATCAACATAAATATTAATACTATTGTAAGGAAGAAATAGTTGGGGGTGCAGTCAATCAAAACACCTAAATAAGCGTAACTTATTTATTATGTGCCGACGTTTCGGCCTACAATGTAGGCCATCTTCAGGGCTAAGAGAGAGAAACAAACAGAAATATATAAAAACGTAGCAGTAACAAGAATATATAAAGTGGTACAAGAGTGGAAATTAAAATAGTGACTAGATATGATGAAATAGTGAATAGATATATGATAAATTAAGAATGAATATAAGAATGGTTACAGAATATAATAAACTTAAAATAGTGATAGATAAAAATAAAATTGTAAATGATGAACAGAAATTCTAATAGTGACAGATATAATAATAAAAGAATACGAATATAAAATAGAAAAAATACATGTCAAGAAAGGATAAAATGTAAGCAATAATATAAAGGGAAAGAAAAATGAGGAGGTAAACGGAAAGATACAAAATGAGAAGATTAAAATATAGAAAAAGGAGGGTAGAGTATGAAGGATTTAACAAAAAACTAGTTTAATTATAGATATGGATATGATACCAGACATCTAGAGGTTACATAGGTAAAATGTAATAATACAAGCATATATAGAAAGAAAAGATTGATAAATTTCAAAAATTAAACATTGAAAATAGTGTTATTTATAACTATGAACTATGAAGAATGAAAAGAAAAAGAAAATATAAGTAAGGGAAGTTAATATATAACTGTATACAGTTAGAAAGAAGTGGCATTAATGCAAAATAAGATGTGAATATAACATAAACATATAGAAAATAGGTAAAGAAATACAGTAGATGAAAAATATGAGGCTAAATAACAAATAACAAATTGAAACATATTAAAACTTTTATAAGCTGTTTTCACCACCAAAATAAAATCAAATATTTAAAACGGTCTCATGAAACTGAATCATTGTACGCAAGGCAGAATACTGGAAATGTGTTTTATCTCCTTATTACTTTCCTGATTAAACTTTTTATGGTTGGATAAACACATTCAGGATAAAATACAGAAGCTAATTTTCTAATGGAATTGGTACAGAAAGATCCCTGGAGGAAGTTGATGATCCGATTTCAAAATATCATAAAATATATTACTTATAATATAAATATATATGTTTAAACTTAATTAATTAAAAATTATAACCATGATTCTTTATGTTGTATGACTTTTTTTATCTCCCTAGTCTGACATAAAAAGTATGAAAAGAATAGACTTTAATAATTGATAATTTAAAATTATAATCAACAAAAGATCATGAAATTTTGATAACTAAGAGGTTAAAAGGGTGTGCTGAAAAAATATTGTAACAAATATTTTTTAGAAAAAAATACTTTTTTTTCTTAAATCAAAGTTTCTTAATGTTCATTAAGATCATTACATTAAATAAATATTAACATCCCATAATGAAAAGTATAGTAATGTAACTAGTTCGAATTAGCTACTGAGAATATTACATGTTTTATATTGAACATAAAAATAAAAATAAAATATAGCATATAATAATTTAAATATGAATATAAAATGAGAGGAAAATAGTTGACTGGATGATAAAATGGAGAACGGAGATAGTTGGGGGGGGGGGGGGTGCAGTCAAAAAAACACCAAATAAGTACACGACTTATATTTAGTAAGTGCTCCCAACGGCTCCTCTCCGAGTGGACCTGAAGATGGCCTACACTGTAGGTCGAAACGTCGGCACTGACAAAAAGTCTAGTACTTATTTGGTGTTTTTTTGACTGCCCCCCCCCAACAATCTCCGTTCTCCATGAATATAAAATGATTATAAGCCGTCAGTATAATGAACAATAAATTTACTTTGAGACTTAGGCGAAAACGTTTTTATAAAATAAACCAGGTCAAGCCAGAGCTTTACTTATGTTTTGTATTATTAATAAACTGATCCACCCAAGAGGTTAATTTTATTGTTTGTACGCCATTTTACAAACAATTCAATCTTTCCCGATGCAAGCGAAAACATGCGGATTGCTTTATTTTTCATAATACAAGAGAATGAAGACTTCCCAACATGGAAATTAACTGTTAACTGATAGTGTTTTGGTTTCAGGAGTGTATGTGAAAAACTATTTCAACAGCTATTTTAAGTTGAAAGTTGACACCATTCTGAGTATTATTTTTTAGCAGGCTCGGATCCTGGCAATAACCAGGAAAGAATGGCAGGAATGCCTAAAAGCATCCTTAATTTGAAAGGTACTGAAATAATGCTAATTAATAAGAGTATTCAACTCATGCTGTATACTAACTGAGAGTTTAAAAAACAGGGTAGAAAATACTTTTAAAAAATATAAAAATATTTTTTAAAATATCCCCGACCAGCCCAAATAACAACTCATTTGATAGATATCAATTAATATATATATACAATACTAACTCACAGATAGCTTCATAGTAATCTATCTTAATATTTAGTCAATATTAATGACATATTATCAAAATAAATTAAATAAAACTCACAATCTTTGCTGATTGGGAATTAAAAAAAAAAAAAAAACGAGGAAAATATTTTAAAAAAATACAAAATCACTTCACGAAAATCCTTGTACAGGTAAAGTAGCACCTTAGTAACCACCAGGTGATTTGACTATAACCGATTAATATAATATTGAGTAATGTACTCACAGGTAACTTCATGTCGACAGACTCTGCACCGGGTAACTGACCTGCCCTCGGTACAGTACTGTCGCATTTATACATTTTATTCGGACATCCTCCTTCGAAGGCCGGGAAAATATTATGACCTAGCTAGTGGCATTAGGCCGGCCTCGTCAGATCCACGTATCACTTATGCATATTAACTTGCAATAACAGAAGCAACTTCAAGAACACGTTAACCGTGTCCTCTGCATTATTCCATATGATTTGCATAGATTCCTTATGCTTAGATAATTACTGGAGATAACTGCTTCATGTTAGTCGACATGGATATTTATCATTCGGAACCATTCTATGATGTATTTCATTATGCTAGCACAATTTTAGGAGTTTAAAATGATGTTTTAGTCCTTCATGGAAACATAAAAAAGTTTTATGTTGAAGAAATTGATAGAGGTCACTGAATGAATTTCTCATGTAATTTGAGAAAATCTTTATTGATAGCCAACGTTTCGACCTACGCTGTAGGTCTTCTTCAGGGCTACATGCAAAATACAGACAATATAAAAAACGGTACAAATATATTAAAACATTTTAAATATAGATAAACCAAAAGAAGGTGAATACAGGCAAAAAAAAAAATGATAAAGATGTACAGTAAGGTAATTATGAAGGTTAAAATGTATAAGTGTATACTATAAACTACTAAGTGCCAAAAGGTTTCTTCATTTTCTTCATGATGTGGGTTACTACCTTTTGGCACTTAGTAGTTTATAGTATACACTTATACATTTTAATCTTCATAATTACCTTACTGTACATCTTTATCATTTTTTTTTTGCCTGTATTCACCTTCTTTTGGTTTATCTATATTTAAAATGTTTTAATATATTTGTACCGTTTTCTTATATTGTCTGTATTTTGCATATAGCCCTGAAGAAGACCTACAACGTAGGTCGAAACGTTGGCTATCAATAAAGATTTTCTCAAATTACATGAGGAAGTTTTAATATTAATTTAGAAGTTCTCTCCTTGAGTGAAGCATTAATTGACATAATGACTAATAAGGGGTCGTTAATCCAACCTCTTCTATTTCCTTTCACGATAAGGAAACATGATTTTATTCCCATTTAAAAAATAAATGTATTAATTTTTTACTGTTGGGAACACCAGATGTCCAACGATTTATTTTATTTTATTTTGTATCGGGCAATAACGGACCTCACAGAAACCATATTTTTCACTCATTCTTTTTTCTCTTCCAATAATCCTTCACTCTCTCCGAATATTGCTCTCTTAAACATCACTTCTCTCCTCCACCCATCCTACATGCCTATCTCCCGTTCCCTCTTTCACAAAAACTCTGAAGTTTATAGCTGTGTACAATGTATATACATGTTCATATGTAGAATGGTAAAATTCAGCATAACTCATTTCATTGA
Source organism: Arma custos (assembly GCA_037127475.1). NCBI lineage: Eukaryota > Metazoa > Arthropoda > Insecta > Hemiptera > Pentatomidae > Arma > Arma custos. The sequence continues at coordinate 2,411,491 of CM073760.1, forward strand.
TCCTAACTCTTTAACAATGTTTACATATACATGACAGTATAGAAAAGATATTTGGTTGATTGATGGCAATAACTGTTCGTCATCAATTTGTATGTTATTTATTTACATTGTACACTTTTCAATTTTATATTTAGACGTGTGTTTTTTAATATAATTCACTAAAAGCTCATTTTTCCCCTTCAAAGGTATAATACCACCACAATCACGAATCATCGCCAAAAGGAAGTTAAAGGAATAGACTGTATCTCGAGAACTAAAAGTTTAGAGAATAGAATAATTTATTGGTATTTACAACTGTGATTATATTGCATCAAGTAAATCTGCTATATGAACAAAGGACATGGAAAAAAAACACTTGTGGAGAAACTATCCATTGATAGCACTCCAATAAAGTTCTATAGTAGAAGGTCTCGAGGCCATCATCTTTTCAGACGATTCGGAGGGTTATCAGGAATATTATTAAGTTAATATTAGGAAGTTGAGAGACTAGCGGATTCAAGTGTGTATGATGCTTGTCATGGAAGGATAGGTATCTAATTTGGGCCAAATCAGCAACATATAGGATATTAAGATCATGATGGATGAGTTTGTTTGTGACATAATAAGGAGCATTGAGGATTTTACGAAGGAATTTGGATTGTAAGGATTGGATACGAGATGAATTGGATGGTTTAGTAGAACCCCAAAGCTCGACTCCATATGTCCAAATAGGTCTGATAACTGTCATGTAAATGAGCTTTTTGTAATTAAATGAACGTTTGTCCAGTAAATGTTGAAGTTGGCGAAAACGTTGAGCAGTTTCTTGTCTTTTCATTCTTGTATGAGGAGCGAACCTAAAGTAAAATATATTTATGACTGTCAAGAAAAGTAGACACCCAAAAGTATATATTGGGTTCCTAATTCTATTTTGGGCCAGTTATTTCCAATCCTGGATGCTTGGTTAATCCGTCTTCTACAAAATGGGAACCTTAATTGGGTGAAAAACCTGACGGTTGAGTGTAATCATAAAAATAATTACCAAACTCCACAACCATTGTCCCAGAAGCAGTACAATTTGAACCATGCATGACCCAAATACTCTTGAGGTACAGGTTCATAGTTTCCAGCTCTGCTCTATATTTGTTGATCCTGCTTACCCATCTGGTCTTGGCCCCTTTCCAAATATTGTAGCTTTCATAGTTGTATAGAGGCGTCCTCACGGATTACTTCGAGCTACAACTTAACCATCTTTAGTTCATATCATGAGAAGCTGAATGACCAGTTTCCGAGAGAGATTCCTTATTAATCTTTCTCCTCCACGAGTTAAGGCTATGATCGCATATCGGAGGGTGCCAGTCTCACAGAAAGTATAACAAAACCAGATTTTTTTCAGGCATTATATAAACTTAATTGAAGTCCTTATGTATATTCTCAACAGAGAGAAGAAAGCTTTTTTTGCCCTTGATATACGCTGGTCTACCTGAGTCAATTGGGCATTAGTTGAGAGCATTGTGGAGCCAAGGTGTTTGAAGCCTTCTAATTTCGGGAAGGATTTGACATCACAGGGAAATTGTTGCCTCACTTTCATGTATTTTGTTTTTTCTTTATTTATTTGTAAGCCGCTTTTCTCTGCACTTGCCAGCATCATAACAAGTCTCTCAACATTATTTTGATTAGTTCCAAGGGCTGTTATCATGCTATGATTTTTTGTTTTATTATATTTTATATTCATTATGTTTTATGCTCCGTAGGACTTTATAAAAACGCTCCTCTCGAAAAATGCTAACACTCTTCAAAAGAATAAAAATAATATTTATAAATAAACAACATTTAAATTTTGTTTAGATATATTGTTACGGGCTACTGGGTATTAAAATGAATTAAACAATTCCTTAATCAAAGATACTAATATTTATTAACAGAATGATAAAAAGGATACAATCAAACTATTAACAATTAAATTATTAAACTAATATAAATTTATAATAACAATATTCTAAATATTATCATCTAGGCCTAACTCCTATTTAATTATTACAATAATATAAAATATTACTAATTCTAGATAGCTTAACTAGTTACAATAGTTTCTATGAATATTATAAAATCACACTACAATTTATAACTAATAATTAACACTTACAGTTCACTAGTCCACCAACCCTAAGATTCTTCAAGTATTACAAACTGACACACAGTAACAAACAGAAACAGTTTATTACACTCGCGAGACTGTCACAGTTCACTGATACACTTATTACACGGGCCGGTTCAACACTGACTAGTTTATCACACTAAAACTCACTTATTACACTTATCACAGATCTTCACTGGTCTACTCTCAGGCTAAGACTGACTGACTCGAGGTGACGGAAGTCTTTTTATAGGCAAAGCCGAACATTCTAGAACTCGAAGGGGCCAGATAATTCTGGAATATTCTTAATCCTTTGCCGACAAAAGAAGACGATCTAGAACCGTCCTAATCCTATTTAAACGTCTCCCGCTGACGGAGTTAAGCCGCTAATCCCCCGCTTCCGCCTTCCTGCCGGCGCCCGTAACACTGCCCCCTCCTTAAAAGTGCTCTGCCCCAGAGCAAGTCCGGAGAAATCGGGCATTTATGAGCTTCTACTGATGGAGACGCACCTTCTTTCCAGGGGTTGAACGTGCACACCAATATGGCAATTCCAGAGTTGGCGAATGTCTGTTCGATCATGTCCCTGACAATCTTCCACTCCAAGCCGTCGTATCCACAGCCCAACTTCGGAATAGCGAGCTTAGTGACACGCAGTCTCAGAAGCTTACTCCGAAGGTCATCGAGGCTTCGCCGCAGTGCGTCATATGTCGGCTTCTGATCAGAGGCACGCTTGGTAACCAAGTAAAACAGGTGTCGTCCTTCGTGCGGCTGGTGGAGTGCCTTCCCGACACTTGGTCCTTGGCGTTCCAGCTCCTCAGTTCCGCCGAACTTCTTCCTGAAGACCGTTGCAATCCCTCGAGAAGTCCTCAGATCTTCGGCAACGCAATGGGCCAGAGAATACTCCACTGGTAACGAGAAGATATCTCTGTAGATTACCTGAGTTACTCCACAGGTCCCTGGTACTTTAGTATGAGCAACTGAGTTATTTGTCTTGACGTTGTTTAGGTACCTGACCTGCTGGTCTTCTTTCGGGCCGTGGTCTCCTTTGTACGGGGCCAGTCTATTGAAATGGACTACCTTGGGTTTTCCTTTCGGCTGCTTCCTGATCCTATATATGACGTCATTGATCCTCTTGACGATCTCATACGGGCCGTCCCAGGAGTTCTGAAGTTTAGGTGAGTAGCCTCGCCTTCTTCGAGGATCATGTAGCCAGACCAAGTCTCCAGGTTGGTAGCCACCCTTCTCAGCCCTGATGTCGTAACGCTCCTTCATTCTGTCACTGGCTCCCTGGATGTTTGTGCGAACCTTCTCGTGGATATTATCCATTCGCTTCCGTAGATCCGAGACGTACTCCTCTCCGGCAATTTCCTCATCAGGCTTGAAACCGAATTTCAGATCACAAGGCAACCGAAGTTCTCTGCCGAATACCACATTTGCGGGAGTCTGCCCCGTTGCCTCACTGACTGAACTGCGGTAGGCCAGCAGGAACAGGTGAAGATACTGGTCCCAGTCTCGCTGATGGTCGGAGACTACTTTGGACAAATATCGACCCATAGTCCTGTTCATGCGCTCCACCATGCCATCGGATTGAGGGTGAAGAGGTGTCGTCCTGGTCTTCCGTATTCCCAGTGCTTCGCACATCCCGGAGAAGACTGCAGACTCGAAGTTTCGTCCCTGGTCAGAGTGAAGTTCCATGGGTACTCCAAACCTACTGACGAGCTGCTTCACCAGTACGTCCGCAACCGTGACTGCCTCCTGATTCGGAAGGGCGTAAGCTTCCACCCACTTGGAAAAGTAGTCCATGGCCACGAGAATATACCGGTTACCTTCATCCGTCACAGGGAAAGGGCCAGCGATGTCGATTGCTATTCTCTCAAACGGTGCTCCCACGTTGTACTTCCTCATTGGGGCCTTCTTTCTTCTTATGGGTCCGTTAGAAGCCGCACAAGTCGCACAACGCCTGCACCAGTCCAACACATCGTCCTTGAGATTCGCCCAGTAAAAGCGTTCACGTACCTTTTCCAATGTACGGTGAACTCCAAGGTGGCCGCCAGATACTCCGTCATGAAGTTCCCTGAGTACTTCGGGCACTTTACTCTTTGGAACGATGAGCTGAAGTCTGCGCTGATCTCCTTCCGTGTTCTCCAATGCCCGTTTCAGCAGCCCGTTGTCCACTAGAATGGAGTCCCATTGGGCCCAGTAAGTCTTTACATTCTTCGACATTGGAGCAACATCCTGCCAGGTTGGTCTTCCTTGCCCTGATAGTTTCCACTGCTTCATTTGTTTCAAGTCCGGGTCCCTGTCCTGCTCCTTTGACACCTCTGCATCCTGCCAACTGTCCATGACCACCGTTGTCCTCAACACTGCTGCCTGCTTCTCTTCTTGTCGAGAACAATGCCCGCATTTTTCGTCACAAGGTCTCCTAGAGAGCGCATCCGCATTTCTGTGACTCGTTCCAGCGCGATGAGCAGATTCAAAGTCATATTCTTGAAGGCGCTCTATCCACCTCGCCACTTGTCCTTCTGGTGACTTGAATCGTAGCAGCCACATTAGAGCCGCGTGGTCCGTTCTCAGGAGGAATCTTCTGCCGTATAGATATTTGTGAAAATGCTCTATAGATTTCACCACTGCCAGAAGCTCCTTCCTTGTGACACAGTAGTTGCGTTCCGGAGCTGAGAGCGCTTTACTGAAATATCCAATGACCTTTTCTTCTCCATCTTGAAGCTGAGAGAGGACGCTCCCAATAGCGGTGTTGCTGGCGTCTGTATCAAGTATGAACTTGCCCTCGGGACGGGGATAGCTCAGAATAGGAGCACTACTCAATTTCTTCTTCAACTCCTCAAAGGATGCCTGACACTCGTGATCCCAAAGGAACGTCCGTGTTTCCTCGGTAAGCCTGGTAAGAGGTTTTGCAATGTTAGCAAACCCTTTCACGTACCTCCTGTAGTAGGTGCAGAGGCCGAGAAAACTTCTTACTTGGTGCTTATCTCGAGGTACTGGCCAGTCGGTGATCGCTGCAATCTTCTCTGGGTCAACGGCAACTCCGTTGTCTGACACAACATGCCCCAGGTAGTTGACTTGCCTTCGGAAGAGATGACACTTCTTCGGGTTCAATTTTAGGTTCGCTGCACGCAGTCGTTCGAAGACCTTCTCCAGATTGTTCAGATGGTGAGCGAAGGACTTTCCCAGCACAATGATGTCATCTAGGTATACCAGGCAAATTTCCCAAGAGAGACCTCTTAACACGCTTTCCATCAGCCTCTCAAATGTTGCAGGAGCATTGCAAAGTCCGAATGGCATTACTGTAAATTGCCAGAGTCCAGTCCCAATCGAGAACGCTGTCTTCTCTTTATCTTCAGGTTTCAATCCAACCTGCCAATATCCACTGCGGAGATCCAAGGTAGAGAAAAGTTCACACCCCTCTAGGGTGTCCAGCGTATCATCAATCCTGGGGAGCGGATAGCTGTCTTTCTTGGTGACGTTGTTCAGAAGGCGGTAGTCCACGCAGAATCTCGTCGTGCCGTCCTTCTTCTTCACCAATACAACAGGAGACATCCAGGGGCTACTCGAAGGCTCAATGACACCATCAGTCGCCATATCCTTGATGATCTTCTCGGCGTCCTCCCGTTTGGCTAACGGCAGCCTCCTCGGGACCTGTCGGATGGGCTTAGCATCCCCGGTGTCAATCCTGTGCTGGACGATATCCGTTCTACCCCGTGGCCCTGGGCTGATCTCGAAGACGTCCTGCCATCGGATAATCATCTTCTTCACTTCCTCGCTCTGTTCAGGCGAGAGTTCCCGGCAGGATTCGTCCACAAATCCTGTTAGTTCTTCCGGCAGTCCTCGCAGCTCGGTGGGATGACGTTGCAGCTGACGAACCACTGAGGTAGCGGTTGTACATTCACCTACCGGTGTTCCTTTGTTCAGCGTTACTGGGAAGCTGTTCAGGTTCATTAGCCGAATCGGAGTGGTACGTCCGACCTTGATGAGAGACCTAGCCACCAGTACGCCGCGTCCGATATCCTGTTCTTCTTGTTTTCCAGGTTCAAGAAGCACACATTGACCCTCAGGTAGATGTCCTTCGACCGTCCCCTGTGTTATGATTTGGCTCCGAGAAGGTAAAGTGGTGTCTTCTAGTAAGCGCACTCGTGCGTAGATATCCTTTCCCTGCCGGAGGATGACTTCTTCGTCTCCCAGCGTCATCACACCTCTTGCCATATCCAGCTTGATCCCGCATGTGATCATCAAGTCCGTGCCCAATATGACATCTTCATCAATATCTGCCACGAGAGCGCGGTGCTTCAGATGTTGACCCCCGATGATAAAGTAGGCAACTGTCTCCCCGTAGACCTTGGCTAGCTCACCTGTGGCAGTCCGTAATGTCCAAATCGTTGGCAACATCTTCTCAGCAGGAACTGTCTTTGAGCTCAAGATTGTCTTGGTTGCGCCGGTATCCAGTAGCAGACTTCGCAGCTGCCCGTTCACCTTCCCATCAACGTAGAAGCTGTTCGTTCTGCTCCCTAAAGACGCAACTCTACTGGTCTTCCTCGGGCCTCTGACGTAGCGGGTTGATAGTTGTTCCTCCCCATCAACCCTACTTCGTTCCTGTGGCTTTTCTTGCTTCTTGGATGGACACTTGCTTCTAGGGTGTCCAATTTGGCCGCAGCTCCAACAGCGTATCTCTTTCTTACGGGTCCTGAGGGCCTCCAAAACCTTTGTCACTATGTCTTCGACGCTAGGGATCACATTAGGCTCCGCTTCTGCTGCTCGAACACGTGCATGGCCCCGTACTGACTGCCTGACAGCCTCGAACTCCATGGCCTGAGATAATGCGTCTCCCAAAGTCTTTGGCCGGGCGAGCTTCACTGCTTGTTGCGTCTCAGGGTCCCGAAGTCCATCCAGGAATTTGTCGACAGCCAGGCTCTCGTAGACATCATCGGTGACCGATGGGTAAGCATTCCTCACCAGCCGTGCAATGTCTGCTTCAAATTCCTGTAGAGTCTCGTTGGTCTTCTGGATCCTGCTTCTCAGCTGTGAGCGATATAGCTGGTCCATGTGGCGGTGGCCGAAACGCATCTCCAGTCTTCTAACCAGCTCCCCGTAGTTAGACCGCTCCGACAGTGGCATCCCCTGCAGTACTCCCAAGGCGTCTCCCCGCAAGGCCAGGCACAAAGCTGAAGCTTGGGTCTCTTTCGACCACCGGTGGATCGAAGCCGCAGTCTCGAAGAGAGTCATGTAGTCGTCCCACGGGGTCTTTCCGTCGAACACTGGAATGGTGTTGTGAGTTGGTGGCGTCCCTGAATTGGCGGGCATAATGGTTTTATGAAGGCTGCCCTCGGAGGAAAGGTCAGTGTCGTTCTTCGGTGGGTTGCTCATACGTCCCTCGAGAGCCTCGACTCTTAGCCTAAGTTCGTCTTTAATTGAGTTCAGTTCTTCCCCTAACCTGGATTCTACATTAGCCACTTTATTATTTACATCGGCTAACTTATTACCAAAATTAGCTACTTCATTATTTACATCGGCTAACTTATTATCTACATTAGCTAACTTATTCTCAACATTTTCCATTAACTTATTCTCTAATATGCCTAACTTAGACTCTAATGTATCCAATAAATCACTTTTCACAGTACCTAATTCATTACCTAGCTCATTTTTAACATTGCTTAACTCATTTTTAACAGTACCTAATTCATTCTGTACATTACCTAGTTTATTTTCTACATTGCTTAACTCACTACCTAGCTTATTTTCTACATTTCTTAACTCATTTTTAAAAGTTGCAGACAACTTGCTTAAATCGGTTTCAAACAGAACGTCATCTGGATTTTCCCCTAAATCTACAAAAAATTGACGCAAGCGCTGTTGCAACACACTTTTAGTTCCGGAACAATCAAGATCACGTTCCTCCAATTCACGTTTCAAATCCGCAACTTTTAAATCAATTAACTTAACACTTTTAGAAGCCATTCTTCATACAGTAGCCCAATAATTACAAAATGCAAAATAATAGCAATTACACAATAATCCCACTTATGACACCAATTTGTTACGGGCTACTGGGTATTAAAATGAATTAAACAATTCCTTAATCAAAGATACTAATATTTATTAACAGAATGATAAAAAGGATACAATCAAACTATTAACAATTAAATTATTAAACTAATATAAATTTATAATAACAATATTCTAAATATTATCATCTAGGCCTAACTCCTATTTAATTATTACAATAATATAAAATATTACTAATTCTAGATAGCTTAACTAGTTACAATAGTTTCTATGAATATTATAAAATCACACTACAATTTATAACTAATAATTAACACTTACAGTTCACTAGTCCACCAACCCTAAGATTCTTCAAGTATTACAAACTGACACACAGTAACAAACAGAAACAGTTTATTACACTCGCGAGACTGTCACAGTTCACTGATACACTTATTACACGGGCCGGTTCAACACTGACTAGTTTATCACACTAAAACTCACTTATTACACTTATCACAGATCTTCACTGGTCTACTCTCAGGCTAAGACTGACTGACTCGAGGTGACGGAAGTCTTTTTATAGGCAAAGCCGAACATTCTAGAACTCGAAGGGGCCAGATAATTCTGGAATATTCTTAATCCTTTGCCGACAAAAGAAGACGATCTAGAACCGTCCTAATCCTATTTAAACGTCTCCCGCTGACGGAGTTAAGCCGCTAATCCCCCGCTTCCGCCTTCCTGCCGGCGCCCGTAACAATATGTATGCCTATGTTATATGTGTATATATTATATATGCTTATATATGTATATATGTGTGTATATAGAATAGAATTGAAAAATAATTTTATTCTGGGACGAGGTCCTTTTAGAATAACAGAGATGAACAAAATTAAATAAATATTTATCTGGTCAAACGCCTACATCGGAATAAAACAATATTTACATAATATCTTGAAAGTAAATAACTAAACAGGTATGTTTTGGTATAGAATCAGAAAGTGTAATACAAAATAAAAATTAAAAAACAGACAAATTTATATATATATATATATATATATATAAATTATTTATTGGTTAAAAAGCATCTGATTGTGAATTTAGAAGATGCAGGAAAAGGTTGGATTTAAATGAGGTTGAAGAAGACGCAAAATTTGTATAAAATGTATTCCTAAAGATGTTTATGAATTTTAAAACGTTTTTTGACTCTCTTGAAAAATTTTATGAAATGGATCGAACTGGTTTTGATACTAAACGCCTCACTTGTATGTTTAATCTTACCTCTAGCTAGAAGGAAAAAAAATAGCTGTGAAGGATAAATTATTGTTATTAATAAACAAAGGATTTTTTATTTCTCTTTTACCTTCTTTTCTATGTTAACATTCCAGTACACGGCGTGGTGGCGTATGTGGTGGCTTGCCGAATTTGAGCATGGTATGCTTGACAGCCAGATATATTCCGAGTTAAACTACACCTAACAGCATTTAACGGAGCATTTGAAACCGTATGAAAGCTTTTGTAAACAATTTTAACCTCATGTCTACTTACATACAGTAAGTTTTACATCGAATTATGCCCCCAAAGAATGGGAAAACATCATTAATATGGATATTCAAACACTACACGATTTTAATAAATTATATTTGTTTAAAAAAAATCAATCAGCCCAAAATACCACATTGCAATATTTTGGGAAATTACGTATAATATTACTTTTATTTTATTATGTAACATCATTCCTTCCCAAACTGTATTTATGCGAACATACATAAATGCATACTGCATTTGTGTGAATTTACATTCAAAGGTTACATATTTCGAATTCAAGGAATCAAGTTTTGCATCTGATTTTACGTTAATCCGGGATAATTAAAGTTATTTTAGACACGTCATCAATTCTTATTTAAGGCGAAAATTTGAATTATTTTCCCAGACTGCAGTTAGTTTCTTGAGATCACACAACGAGCCAAACATGAAGCGCATGGTAAGTATATTTTTATTATAACGTAATGTATGTGTTACTAGGGTAAATGTAACAATAGCTAGGGTGATATTTAAATTTTTATTATGTTTTTACAGTATTATACATTGCTTAAGCATTTTTGTTTAATAAGCTACATCGATCATTTAAAAAAAAAAATGATGACGCTAGCCACGGAGTGAATCCAATCATTTACACATATATTTAAAAATCGAATTTTTAAATCGAACAATTTTGAAACAAAAATAAACTCTTATAACTGCTAATATTTTTTGCAGGAACATCATTTCTGGTAACACAGGTTTGTCAGATCTCTTCTTGTACAAATCGTTTTTGTTTTTCTTTATTTATAATCGAACCTTCCATGATATCTTATTAAGCAATTTACTTAAATATTTGTATAAATATAAATATTTGTTGGTAATTTTTATACTATTTATGTTAAAGCTTATTACTATCATAGTAATAAAATAATTACTGTAATTTAATATTCAGTTTATTTATAATTTGTGCAAAGTTGTTCTATAAATTTTATTTTTATAAAATCCAGTTGTGGTACTGTTTTCTTTCTATTTCTTTTAAGTTCTATCTAGATTCCAGGTCATTACAATTTATCATTTTGTAATTTTTTAATTAATAATTTTCTGGATAGCTAAGATAGTTTGAGAAAAAAATTAAATAACTATAATTTTAAAAATAATAAAATGAAGATGCCAAGAGCATTTCATTTTAGAAAATGTTGTTTAATTTTACAATAAGTAAAGTTTTACAATTAAAAATATATTAAAATATATTAATCAAAACACTATTGTTACTGTTTATTTCAGATTCTCATATACAAATTTTAATAATCCCAAGAATTGAAATTCTTAATTTTTTTATCTAAATGAAGTATTATTTCCACCTTCTTTCCTCAATACAGGGGTGTACCGCAGGGGAGTGTTTTAAGGCCCATTCTCTATCCTGTATACACCTCTGATATTCCCGAGCACGCTTTCACCAACATCTATACCTTCGCAGACGATACAGCCATTATTTCTTCTCACAGAGACCCAAAGCTAGCATCTATAGCTCTTCAAAATCATTGATTTAGAAAAGTGGTTCTATAAATGGCAAATCAGAATAAACGCCTCAAAATCGAGCCACGTAAGCTTCTCTCTACCCAAAGCTTCGTGCCCAGTAGTCAAAATTGAAAACGACGAAGTACCTTCCAAAAACTATGTACGTTATCTCGGACTATACTTGGACAAAAGACTTACATGCAACGTACATACAAAATTAAAAAGAAAATAACTGACTAGACGGTACACACAACTATCACATCTTCTGGACTACAGATCGTCACTTGACCTGAGGAACAAACGACTTATCTATAATAGTATACTAAAAAGTATTTGGACATATGGAGCAGAACTTTGGGGTTCAGCAAAAAAAGTTCACATACACAAAATACAAACAACACAGTCAAAAATTATTAATGCACCATAGTATATTTTGAATCACAACATACACAACGACCTGAGCATTCTCACTATAAAAATCATATATTCATAACAAATACATAACATTCCACTCATCGACACAATATCACCCAAACCCACTTGTTCTTCCGCTTTCCTACTCTCTGTTACCTTGACTTGTTACCTTGATAAAAAAAAGGTTAAAAAGACATTGGCCAAGAGACCTATTCAACAAATGATATATGTATATATATATATATATATATATATATATATATATATATATATATATATATATATTCCAATATAACTGGGTGATCTAGAAAAGCGAAGAGAAAGACACTTGGGATTACAACTTGTTTCAATCCAGGATCCATTTTCTTCAATGGAAAAAATTGATAATTTTGCGGATGTTGAATTTGTGCCTCTTTCACAGCCATCCGAAGGAATGTTTTTGTTTTTTTATTGAGCTTGTGCAGCCCCAGTTTTGATTAATAAATATACCTACTTGAAATAGTACATAATTATTTTTTGAAGTGTCAGTATTTGTGAAAACCAGACTACTGTAATTAATTTAAATTTATAAATTTACGGTTATTCTAAATTCTTGAGTTTTCACTTCTACCTCGTGACTGCCTATTTAAAACTCTTTTTGAGATATTCGCCACAATTACATTCATACGATGCGGACGAATTATTTTACCTTAATATCAATATTATGTTGTTCATGTAATGCCTCCGGTAATTCATAATACGTTTCCTTTTTATAGATAATCATGTTGTTCATCATAGCAGCAGTTGTTCAATGGACGCATTGCAACCACAGTCAAAACGTTACGGCATTGGAGGAGCAGCGTGTTCGCAGATCAATTTGGGGAGCATTATTCCGTTCTGCAGCCGTCAGCATCTCGCCCAGAGCTACATCCTTCGAAGGTTCAGGAATGCAGAAAAGCTACGGGTAGATGAAGCATCTTATTTGGTTAAAGTAGCTGTGAATTCTAGGGCGAAAAGGCACATATAACTACAGCACATTATTATTTTAACTCTTTTAGTAATTAAAATGCTTTTATTCATAATGATATGTATTATTTAATAAATTGTTATACTGATTAACAAAAGTTGCGTCTTATTTGATTCCATATGCATCGTAAACATCACGACAAATGAGAGAAAATTATGTAAAACGAAATAAACATTCTAAACACATTTGATCTTTTTTATCCGAAAAATCCGGTTGTATATATATTCTGGATTACATAATGAATTAAATAAGTATCTTCTTGTAAGGTACATTGTATTATTAATCATCATCCCAGTCATTCGTATTTTAGAATATCATGAATAATTAATTATTAATAATATTACTTATATAAATATTCCATTTATATATTGATGTCTCTTATTGAAGACTCTAGATGAGGTCAATAAAAAAGAAAGTGGTAATCACAACCTAATGATTATAGTCATCATCTGAATTGCCAGACAATAGTTACTACTAAAGAAGAAAGATGGATCTTTTTTCTATAAGGCAGGTGAAGAAGAAAGTAAACTTTTATACCGATGTACTTTTATACATGTTTAAAAATAAATATATATATTTGTACATTATATAGATTTAATATGGAAATACATTAGATGTGGATACCAATACTTTATATATCCAGACCGATATGGGTACTCAAGATAGCCGTGGATATTTTTTTTATGAGTGAAATATTAACAATTTGTTTTATAAAAATGTTTCTTGTAAATGAAGATTACAAAAGTGAAGGGGGAAAGGACTCAGTTTTGAAGAGGGCTTAAGGAATCGAGTCGAGCCCCATCAGGTCTAAAATTGATGCCCTGATTAAATAAACAATAGCACGCTTCTGTATAAAAATATTGTATTTTTAATTTTTTTATAATTATTGGTCAATTTTTTAAGTAATAAATATTTGTATTTTTCAAGGGAAAAGATAGGCCCTCAGCCGGGATTCGAACCCGGAGCCTTTGTCTCGGAGAGATCGGAACCTTTGAGAGGAGAGACAGAGGATCCGGGTTCGAATCCCGGCCGAGGGCCTATCTTTTCTCTTTAAAAATAAAAATATTGTAATTTTACTTCACAGCGTATGGATTTATGGATTTTAATTAATAAACTATCCAATCCAGAATAGTCTGATTCATTCCGATTTAACAAATTTCTGATTTCTAATTATAACTATGATTACCTATTCCAATTGTTATATATTGCGATTTCAGGTATCTGAATCAAGCCATGCTCACTCCTCTATAAGTAGAGGAATAGGTTCTAAACCGTGTGGAAAGAATGCTGGGTGAAAGGAGAGTTAGAATAATCTACGAGGCTAAAGTGCAAGGAAGAAGGGCAAAAGGAATGTCCCGAAACACATGAGGTGATGTAAGAAACGCTCTCGAGAGTAGAGGCGTGGATTGGAGCAGGCGGAGCTCAGCTGGACCAGGACCGAGATGCATAGATCAGGATTCAGAAACGGGATCCTTAATCCTGATCACTGTATGACAGGAAAAGATTACGGGGGATGGAGATAGTTGGGGGTACAGTCAAAAAAACACCAAACAAGTCAAGACTTATTTTTTATTTGTTAGGCGTATCAATACAAATTATGTGTCATAACTTAAAATTTTGTAATAAAATAAAAATATAATTAACGTAAACTTTAAATTAACGATCAACATATAAATTCTTTACTTATTCATATAACATAGAACATATAAATTTTTAAATAGTTGAGGTTCAAAATGTGTCAAATAGTAAATAAAAGTAATTATCGATATTTGGCGTATCGATAGCAGACCACTATTCAGGAGATTTAGGACACAGATTGGATGAAATACACTTGAGTGTCTATTTTAGTATACTATAAAAATTGTCTTTACATTTAACATCCAAAGGTAAAATATTTTAATTCAAGGATTCAAGTTTTGCATCTGATTTTACAGTGTTCCGGCATAATTAAAGTTTTTTAGACACATAATCAATTCTTATTTAAGGCGAAAATTTGAATTATTTTCCCAGAAAGCAGTTTGTTCTTTGAGATCACACAACGAACCAAACATGAAGCGCATGGTAAGTATATTTTGATTTTAACGCAATGTATGTGTTACTAGAGTAAATGTAACAATAGCTAGGGTGATATCTAGATTTGTATAATGTTTTAATTGGTTTTTTTTTATAAGCAGATAAGTAAAAAATGTTACCGACAGGCCTACGTCCTTAACTAATTAAAAATAAACACGAAATAAAGTATTATACATTGCTTAAGCATTTTTGTTTAATAAGCTACATCGATCATTAAAAAAAAAAATGATAACACTAGCCACGGAGTAAACCCAATCATTTACATATATATTTCAAAATCGGATTTTTAAATCGAACAATTTTGAAACAAAAATAAACCTCATTCTCATCTCAGCCCTGAAGAAGTCATCAGCATGGTTGACGAAACGTTTGCGAGAAATTTATCTATATCTGGTCTAAACCAGAAGAAATAAACAAAGTCTTTTGTAAAAATAAACTTCTTATAACTGCTATTTTTTTGTCGAAACATCATTTCTGGTCTGTCAAATCCCTTCTTGTACAAATCGTTTTTGTTTTTTTTATTTATAATCGAACCTTCCATGTTGTTTATTTAGCAATTTACTTTAAAATTTTTTATATAAATATTTGTTTGTATTTTATATATTATTTATGTTACATCTTATTTCTGTCATAGTAATAAAATAATTACTGCAGTTTAATATTCAGTTTATTTATAATGTGTGCAAAGTTGTTCTATAAATTTTATTTTTATAAAATGCAGTTGCGGTACTGTTTTTTTCTATTTCTTTCTAGTTCTATCTAGATTCCAGGTCATTACAATTTATCATTTTGTAATTTTTTAATTAATAATTTTCTGGATAGCTAAGATAGTTTGAGAAAAAAATTAAATAACTATAATTTTATAAATAATAAAATGAAGATGCCAATAACATTACATTTTAGAAAAATGTTTTTTAATTTTACATTTAGTAAAGTTTTACAATTCAAAAAATATTAAAATATATTAATCAAAACACTATTGTTACTGTTTATTTCAGATTCTCAGATACAAATTATAATAATACCAAGGACTGAAATTCTTAAATTGTCTTATCTAAATGAAGCATTATTTATCTTTAATACTTCAATTTATGGATTTTTTAAAAATTAATTTTAATTCGGTACACTATATTTAACAATTTTCTGATAAATTTAGAGGCATAAATCCGAGTATAGCATTAGTCGGTTAATAAATCTTAAGCCCTAAAACAAAATGAACACTTACCTTTTAGTCGCAATTATTAATCATGAAAACTATTTTTTATTTAAAAAATCCGTTAACTAAAATTTCTATAAGATAAAAATTCGAATAGCAACTGATTGGGCAGGGACGGCTGGATTTTTCTCTCTGTTTGTACATCGTTGTTCATTCTCGACTTCCATGTGTTTTTTGTCGTTTTTTTAAGTAAAAAACTTCTTTAGCCGTGTATAGAGATTGGGGGTTGAGAAAAAAATTTCGGTCACGTCAGCAAAATGAGTTATAAGCTTTCTTTTAATCAACTTCAGTTTAACGGTTAGAATTCCATTGATATAGGTTTAGTTACATTTAACTAATAGGGAGTATACAAAAATGAACGTTTTTTCAAATCCAAGATTCAAAGGACTGTAAATATTTGGTAGTAGTATATTTAAGGGCCTGCTGGCATCAGCGCGGTCTGGTGTCACTTTTCTTAACCATCTCCTACTGTTATAGTAACCTTTCTTTGTTTTGTTATTGTTTATGTCAAGTTCAACGTGAATCTGTTTTAGATTATTTCCCTTAAATATGAGTTGGTATTTGAAGACGATTTTTCGCAAGGTGTACGATGAAGAAACAGCTGTTAGGTTTCTTCAGGAGCGGAATGTCATTCCCCAGAAAATGCGTTGTGTTAAAGGACATTATATGAAACTGCAAGTGGGGAATACAATTAGATGGAGATGCCAGAAAAAAGGATGCAACAAGACCCTCGGTATTCGAGTAAATACGTGGCTGAGGAATAGTTCATTACTTTTGGAGACTATTGTACACTTTATATATTGCTGGTCGGAGGAACTGACTTCCATAAAGTTCTGTCACAAACAGCTGAACATGTCTCATGGTTCAGTAATTGATTATTGTAACTATATGAGAGAGGTTTGTGCTTTTAAAATAGAAAGAGAAAAGATTTGCCCGAGCAAATCTTTTCTCTTTAAAATAAAAACATTGAAAAATGAAAAAAAATAATCATATTTTTGTTAAAAATTGTTATTTAATGAATACTCGTTGTAATATATGTTTTATTATTTATAGTTTAATTTTGTCTTCATGTTCCTCATTTATTTCATTTCCTATAATCTGTTGTATCATTATGAAAGGCAATGCCTATTTCAAATTGATACATAACCTGACAAGGTCCAAATAGTTGAGGTAAGTGACACCTGAGCGCGCTGATGCCAGCAGGCCCTTAAACATACTAGTACCAAATATTTTAATCCTATTTAATACTAATAATTGTTTAATCCCATTAGACTTTTTTCTTTTTTTTAAAAAAGCCTCTGTTTAGTTGTTCGATACAAAAAAGAAACATGTCAGTGTCCTACGAAATTCTCCTAATTTTAAGACTGCAGCTGAAGCAACTTTAATAATTATGAAAGAGGAGGTTTGAAAAAAATAGAAGTGGAACGGATACGACGTTGGAAAGGAAGAATGGCTCCGGGCGACCATTAATTGATATTGATGAGGTTCTGAAGTAAGCTGTTGAGTCAAATCCATACAAAAGTCATCGCGAATTTGCTAGAGTGTGTGTTGTGTCCAAAGATACTGTTAGTCGACATCTCCATTGGGAAGGTTAAAAAGTGCTGTAGACTGGTCCCTCAAAAACTTACTTCCCAACAATCAACTAAGAGGTCAGAAATTTGAGAAGATTTCAAGCAATGACTAAACTGATTTCCAGGTTGCTGCAAGGGGGCAATTTGGTGTTATTCTTCAAGAATTTGTTCCTGGTGGATGCTCTATGAATTCTAAGCTCTATTGCGAACAACTGGAAAGAATATATGCGAAGCTGTCCGGCTTTGATCAACCGAAAGGGCGTTTTATTCCATCAAGATAATACTCGTCCTGGCACTTTCCGCCGAACCAAAGAAAAGTGTAAAGAACTTCTTGGGTTCGAATTCCTGCCTCATCCCCCATGTAGTCCATCATCCTGTCATATTATACATCATCCTATATCATCATGTAGTCCATCATCCTATCATATTATACATCATCCCATATCATCATGTAGTCCATCATCCTATCATATTATACATCATCCTATATCATCATGTAGTCCATCATCCTATCATATTATACATCATCCTATATCATCATGCAGTCCATCATCCTATCATATTATACATCATCCCATATAATCATGTAGTCCATCATCCTATCATATTATACATCATCCTATATCATCACGTAGTCCATCATCCTATCATATTATACATCATCCTATATCATCATGCAGTCCATCATCCTATCATATTATACATCATCCTATATCATCATGTAGTCCATCATCCTATCATATTATACATCATCCTATATCATCATGCAGTCCATCATCCTATCATATTATACATCATCCTATATCATCATGTAGTCCATCATCCTATCATATTATACATCATCCTATATCATCATGTAGTCCATCATCCTATCATATTATACATCATCCTATACCATCATGTAGTCCATCATCCTATCATATTATACATCATCCTATATCATCATGTAGTCCATCATCCTATCATATTATACATCATCCCATATCATCATGCAGTCCATCATCCTATCATATTATACATCATCCTATATCATCATGTAGTCCAGACCTCGCACCATCGGATTACAACTTGTTTCGATCCAGAGCCCATTTTCTTCAAGTGAAAAAATTGATAATTTTGCGGATGTTGAATTTGTGGCTCTTTCACAGCCATCCCAAGGATTTTTTTTTTTGTTATTGAGCTTGTGTAGCTCAAGTTTTGATTAATAAATATACTTGAAATAGTACATAATTATTTTTTGGAGTGTCAGTATTTGTGAAAACCAGACAAATGTTATTAATTTAATTTTATAAATTTACGGTTATTCTAAATTCTTGAGTTTTCACTTCTACCTCGTGACTGCCAATTTAAAATTTTTTTTGAGATATTCACCACAATAACATTCATGCGGTGCGGAAAAATTATTTTATCTTAATATCAATATTGTGTTTTTCATGTAATGCCTCCGATAATTCATAACACATTTCTTTTTTGTAGATAATCATGTTGTTCATCTTAACAGCAGTAGTTCAATGGACGCATTGCAACCACAGTCATAACGTTGCGGCATTGGAGCAGCAGCGTGTTCGCAGGTCCATTTGGGGTGCATTATTCGGTTCTGCGACCGCCAACGTCTCGTCCGGAGGTACATCCTTTGACGTTGAGGTAGGCAAGAAAGCTACGGGTACATGAAGCATCTTGTTTGGTTAAAGTAGCTGTGAATACTGGGGCGAAAAGGCACATATAACTACAGCACATTAATAATTTAACTATTTCGTAATTAAAATGCTTTATATTCATAATGATATGTATTATTAAATAAATTGTTATACTGATTAACAAAAGTTGCGTCTTATTTGATTCCGTATCAACATATAAATTCTTAACTTATTCATATAACATAAAAACTCTTAAATGTTGAGGTTAAAAGATAAGATAAGGATAAAAGAATTTATCGATATTTGGCGTATCAATAGCAGACCACAATTCAGGAGTTTTAGGAAACAGATTGGATTAAATGCATGTGAGTGTCTATTTTAGTCAGTATACTATAAAAATTGTGTTTACATTTAAATTTCTATACCTTCGCAGACGATACAGCCATTATTTCTTCTCACAGAGACCCAAACCTAGCATCTATGGCTTTTCAAAATCATTTATTCGATTTAGAAAAGTGGTTCTATAAATGGAAAATCAGAATAAACGCCTCGAAATCGAGCCATGTGAGGATCACTCTACGCAAAGCTTCGTGCCCAGCAGACAAAATTGATAACGACGAAAACTATGTACGTTATCTCGGATTATACTTGGACAAAAGATTTACATGGAACGTACATACAAAATTAAAAAGACAAGAACTGACTAGACGGTACAAACATCTATCACATCTTCTGGACTATAGATCTTCACTCGACTTGAGGAACAAACGATTTATCTATAATACTATATACTAAAACCTATTTGAACATATGGAGAAGAACTTTGGGATTCAGCAAAAAAAGTTCACATACACAAGATACAAACAACACAGTCCAAAATTCTCAGAGAAATTATTAATGCACCATGGTATATTTCGAATCACAACATACACAACGACATGAACATTCCCACTATAAAATCATATATTCATAACAAATACATAACATTCCACTCATCGACACAATATCACCCAAACCCGCTCGTTCTTCCGCTTTCCTACTCCCTGTTACTTGGACTTGATAAGAAAAGATTAAAAAGGCATTGACCTACCCACTCAACAATTGATATTTTTTTTTTTCGAAAACAACTGGATGATCTAGAAAAGCGAAGAGAAAGACACTTCAATCAAATTTGCTGGATACGCAATTGCGGAGGTGCAAATGAAAATTAAATAAATAAATTTAAATGCTTTTATTTATCCCAAATTGTAATTAATTGTCATTGACCCTATTGATACGCCAAATATCGATAGTTACTTTGATTTACAATTCAACACATTTTGAACCTCAACATATAACATATAATTTAATAGCCCATCTGGCAAATAAACGATATATAATAAGTCAAATATGTTAAAATAAGTCTTGACTTATTTGGTGTTTTTTGACCGCACCCCCGAACTATCTCCATCCTCCATTATATCATCCAGTCAACTATTTTACTCTCTAACATGATTTGATGTATATTCGTTTTTTAAAATAAATGTTTTTAAACCAGACCATATTCTATTATTAAATATATCATATGATTAGTTGGCATCCAGTATCTAACGCTGAGAATCTGTGATGTGGAGGTTGAACGGTTATCTAATTCTGATAACAGGAAGCATACCTCGAGTACATGACCGTCAGCCTACTGGAGGCTTGTGAGTGATGACCTCACCTACTGGAGGCTTGTGAGTGATGACCTCATCTCGTGTATTTCAACGTATAGCCTTGTGGTTTTCTGCTTTATCATCCGTGAAGAATAACTGTGGCTAAACCAAACTGTGCCAGTCCCTGTTCCAACAGCATCATCTGCTCCAGAGTTACCTCTTTCCTCTTGCGAACATATTCTATATACGTAGTGCATGGTCTTCCTCGTGGTCTTGTGCATGTATGTCTAGCTTCGAACAACTTCCTTGGGTCTCGATCGTGACTCATTCAGATAATGTGTCCAAACCACCTCAACTGTCGTTTCCGCAAGGAATATTTTAACGCAGGGATTCCCAAGTATTCCCTTATTCTTAAATTTATTACCGGGTCTCTTCTTGTTTTTCCAGGGACTCTGCGGAGGTATTTAATTTCCACTTGTCAATCAAGGATCACAAATAGCCACCCCGAGTTTGGTCAACGACAACCTGCTTCGGATAACGAAACATAGGTTATCTTGCGCCTGCTGATCTCGATCAGCGACAATCTTTCAAGAGTCGACATAAGGTTGAGTGGCTGCCTCTAGGCTCTCAGTTATTGGACCTACAAGGAATAGTAGTAGACCGCATGGCTCGGGCAAAGATCTTCATGGTTTATAGCACCCCCTGAAAAGAAAATACATGAGATCAAATATGTTTTATGTTTAGGTATACAAAGCACTTCAAATGCATTTGTCAATATTGCTTCAAAAAAGCTTAAATTTGTTGACTTTTGTAATGAAGCCCTTCAAAGGATGTTTACAGTAAACCGAAGAGATGAAAGGGCTGTCAATATTGAGGCGGAGCTATCAAAGGCAAACTCGGATGTTTGCCCAAGTTTGACGCCCCGGATGTGTCCTGCTCCTGTCGATTTAACTTCACTCCCCCTCCGATAATTATATTCACACATCGGGATCGTTTGATCCGTTCTTCTCCCCTTTCACTTCCTAGTCAAGAAGTACACTAGCATGGTCATCTTGCTCTTTAGGGCCCAGACATCATCTTCAAGTCGAGGAAAAATATAATTATTTTTGTTTTGAAGAGAAAAAATTCGAACCCGGTTCGTCTGCTTCTCCGTAGCAGTGCTCTAAGCCACTGAGCTACCAGGGGTCGTATCCCAGTCAGACAAATCCGTTCTCTTTACCGATCCTATATCCCCGTGTTCTCGCAAAACATGGGAAAGATGCTCATTGAACATTACTTTATTTAGGATATTACAGCCCTGGCCATATTAATGTGACCACCAAGAAAGATTATTTTCTTTTTGTTTTTTCCTAATTATTTTTTTTTATACTTTCGCGTATCTTAAAAAATTGCTGTTTTAAGTAATGGCAACACTGTTTTTTAAAGTATTTTTAGTAATGGCAGCATTGGTTTTAGTACAGTCATTTTTTTTTACGAGTGACGGCGTGCATAATTTGTGTTTGAAATTTTTGTGGATTTATTGTTTCTTTTTCATTAAAGTAAGTTTATTATTGATTTATTATTTTTATCAGATATTTTAACTATTCTGATACTTTTTTTCATCATTGACACCAAAAAATATTAACAAAAAATAAAGATTTATTTTCGAAACTATTTTTTTCGATTTCATATTATTATCAGATAACTAACTTACCTATAAAACTAATATTTAAACTCGATTTACATCATTACGCATACAAAAAGATAATTCAAACATGTAACAAGAACGAATCTATCCAGTGGTCACATTAATATGGCCAGGGACTGTATATTATAAATATTTTATTGTTTCCTCTCATTTTTATCTATGTTTAAGTAAGCTTTAAGATCAATTTAATTGACGATAAGTATTTAAAAAGGTTTGCCTGTCTTTTAAAATCCGAAATATTATATTTGTGTTCACACAAACTCAAAACTTCAAAATCAAGTACAAAATCAACAGTCATCATATGGTAAGCAGAAAAAATGTTTCGTTATGCTGTCCTTCGGAAGGTGCGTAAAGTGGGATTCCGTGCTGTGTAGTGCCAGGAACTCGTTAATGATCCCTATACTAATCATGCAATATTTAGAACTCCTTTCGTAATAACGTCCGATTAGCAATAGCAGAATAAAATGTCATGAAATTATTAAACACATTTTAAATAAACTTACTGGGGTTTCTAAGTAGAACCTGATCTGGATTTAATGTTTTGTTTTTACATAAATAAATTAAGCTATATCGCTTTGATTTTAATATCGAAAATTTAGAATATTTCGCATTGTTCTATATTTTTTAATAAACTCGCCATACTATATTTACAGAGAGTTTACCCCCACCATTGGGTAATCCAATCCCTTTCCAATTATTCTGATGGAGTTTCCTACCCATTTAAAACTTTATTTTTTTTTTAAACTGTCCACACGTACGTAATAATTTCATTTATAAAGGATCTGACAAGATATTCCTTCTTTTCCGGGAAACTAAAATAATTAAAACTTTAGCTTAGCATGGTATATTAAACTCATATTGAAAGGTATAGAACTATAAGGAACAAGGAAAAAGTATTCTTCAGGTGCCGCATTAATTAATTTCTAGATTATACTTTTTTTTTAAGAAAGGAAATATTTATAAAGTGGTTTCAATGGTAGAATCCAAGACACCATTATAATATTGACTTTTAAATATATTAATTTTATTTTAATTAATTGAATAAGGAAAATTGCAATTTCCTCTATCCTTGAAATACTTCAGGCATAAATATGTAATGAGACTTATATTTATTTATTACTACCATTTATTTATTTCGACCATATAACCAAAACGAAATTCCATTAATAGCCGTTAGAATAAGCCAAGGCCAAAAATAACCATGGGAATTTAACATTATAGACAGAATAGGATGAAAACATGCCTAACCATAAGCCTCTATAATAAAAATCAGTGTTTTTACCAATGGCTACATATAAACAGATCACATAAACAAGTTATTATGATAAAAATAAATATTAAAGAATAAAACAAAAAAAAAAAGCATTCCTTAACGAAATAAGCAAGAAGTTTTCACTTGAAAAATTAAGATATTGACAAGATTCCGCATCTCTCTCTCTCTCTGGACAGTAAACCACTTATTCACCGGGACCGGGGCTTTATATATATATATATATATATATATATATATATACATATATATATATATATATATATATATACATATATATGTATATATGTATATGTTATTAACAATAGCAAAGATAATACATTTTAACCGTGACAGGATATAATACTGACACAAAATTAAAAAGGCTAAAAACATTAGCGGAGACAAGTTTGTGCATAATTGGATCTTTCTAACGACTCTATATAAAGCTGGAATTAAGACAGATAACTAATCCAGATGACTATAAAGCGGTAGAGCTATATAGTAACCATAGAGCAGGCAGCGGAGCCATGTCCTAATGAGACACATGGTCCCCTCAAAGGGCTCCCCCTGATATAGGGCCTTTATATAAAGCTATCTCCTCCATAGCCGTTTAATTCTCCTGTCCAATATGCCTGTCCAAATTATATCACTTCGGCCTCCTGCTTTATTCCTTTCCTTAAAATAACTGTGACCTCCATGGTTATATATTTATTTATTTTTCTTGTCAAAAGTTGCTATATTAGTTAATTACTCATCATAAAAATATTTATTTGTAGATGTTATTGGGGTGCGGCCAGTAATAAAGGTCATACTAAAGGTGTTACTGTTTTAATAGTTTGGTCCTATTTAAGATTTAGGCCTTTATCAGCTTTAAGCTAAATAAGAAGCAAAAAAAATAGATAAATTTACTAAATAAATATTTTTTAAATATATAATTCAAGAGAGGATAAATGGCTGTGACCAGTGTAAAGATATAATCACGTAAAGATCATTTTCTAAGGAACTATTTTATTGCAACGGTAATGAATGGAATTTCGCTTTGTTAATTACTAGCAACATGTTAAAAAAAGTAACAATAAATATTTGTAAATCACATTTCCACATATTTTATTCAAGCAAAAATATTTAAAGGGTTAAGGGATTTCAGTTTTCCTTAGTCAAATAACGCATTTAAAGTTTAATCCCCTCCCAAAAAAGATACTTAATTTGCCAAAAACCAGTAAAAAATATTCTCCCGGTATTTTATAACCAATTGACGTTTTATTTGCGTTATTATCTTAGGTAGAAGAATAACTACTCTTATAACAATTATAAATCTTATACTCTTAGAAAAATTATAAATCTTATACTCTTAGAAAAATTATAAATCTTATACTCTTAGAAAAATTATAAATATTATACTCTTAGAAAAATTATAAATCTTATACTCTTAGAAAAATTATAAATCTTATACTCTTAGAAAAATTATAAATCTTATACTCTTAGAAAAATTATAAATCTTATACTCTTAGAAAAATTATATACGAAAAAGTACAAATGCCTACAAACTCTTGCTTGCCCCCTGGGTGGGACAAGAATTCGTACATTACTGGGCAAATGTAAGCAATAGATACTGATCAAGATCTTATTAGTACGATTATATGTTCAACTAAACATTACAAAAACATTTAATTTAGTACAGTAACAGTTTTTTGTAATAATTTCTAATGAAATTCACCCCACCTTCATAATTGGAAACTTCATGCCGATTATTACATTTACTACGTTGTATCGAGTCATTTTCGATGGATCTCTGAAGTCCCCTTTACACAATATGTATGTTAGACAAAATATTAACCCAAGCAAGGATTTAACAGGATTTTTCTAAGAGTAACTTCGGAGATTCCCAACTGCTTGGAGGTTTTTCTCATCGACATCAAATAGCTGTTGAGCGGTCTTGAGCATCTCCTGCCTACGTGTCTTTAGATCAGGCTCTCTTTTATAAGTTCTTAAAAAACAAAGTTCCGTGATCAAATGACCATCAATACCACGGTAATATTTATGGCAGATATCGCCAATTTTACCCATATGCAGGAGTTAGGACTATAATTATAACACCTGAATATAACTGTGGTGGGAATAATAACGCAAATCTAAAATAATTGTGGAAAACTAAATCAAAATGTTCGGGGCACGAATTATTATGCGTAATCTTGCCGTGACGACGCGAACTCTTGCCTCACCGGCTGCATTTTTACTTGTTAGGAGCTGTTGCTCTAATGTGTGCATCAATGGAACAAAACGATCTCATTTTTAAGTAGAGCATTGAATGGCCTTTAAAACAAGATAGGATTGAAACGGTTGAATTGTTAGTTGTTATAGCTTAGCTTACTTCGTATATTCTTTAATATTATATCAAATGATCTGTAATAAGTCATTACATCACTGTTAGCTAGCCCAACAAACTAGCCCAAGTGCAAAATAAAAATTCCCGCCATGCGTAAAAATTACCCAGTGCGCACTCTTGCCCCGACTTATACATTAATTTAACATAGTTTTTAAATAATTTAAAAATTAAAAAAAAAATAATACATGATGATAAGTATCAGTAGGGAGCGATTGATTGGCAAGAACAAAATTAAAATCCATTAGGAACGGAATGTGGTAAACTCCAGTCGCGTGTCGGAGCTGACACACACACACATTTTTTTATTCTTACCAGTACTTCTTTATTATTACAGAACTTGTGTCCTGTGACAATAGAAATCCATATTTTGTTTTCAAAGCATGTCTAATAAGACATTCCATAACATTCGTCTCCTGACTGACTACAAAAATTTCACGACTACAGACACGACAGATACATTAAGTACCACAGAATCCGACAAGGTGGCCGAAACGTCTCTGGTAACGCTCTATTAAAGACGCTAGGAATGCCATCAATCATCTGGGAAGATTCGGCATCCAGGAATCTACGTGAATCCGTTAGGGGAGGTTTGCAAAAGAAGATCGCCAATATGATATGTGCCAAATCGCATTTGCATGAGGCTTTCATTTCAACAGGAGGGGCGTAGTGAACAAGATTTGGAACACCTGCTTCAGAGGATTCTATTCTATCACACCTTCTATATAATATTAAGATAAATACATATACATATTACTATTTTATTATATGCTAACAAATATTATCTAATAATTCAATTATTTCTCCATTGTACGACACGAACAATACTCTACTAAAGGTAAAACTAAATCCTGCAGGGCTAGAGTGGAACAGATACAGCCCCTTTCTACAGCAATCCTCTCCCTTGGGGTACTGCCGTCCGGGATAGCTAAGTTGACTGTGTTCCTGGGGCTTAGGGGGATTAAGCACGGACCCTCAGCGAGGGGGGCAGATTGAGAAGCTCTCAGCTATATTGAGTCTCCCCCAGCTGGACTCAATTACTAACTAAGCCGTTTAAGTTGTGTCCTGTCAGTTCAAAATATTACCATAGAAGGGTATATATATATATATATATATATATATATATATATATATATATATATATTATAAGTATGAGAGAAAAATATTTGACTGGATGATCAAATGTAGAAAGGAGATAGTTGGGGAGTGCAGTAAAAAAAAACACTGAATAAGTACTAGACTTATAATTATGTGCCGACGTTGAGCCAGCCGTTGCACCCAACGGCTTCTCTCCAAATCGCCCTGAAGATGACCTACACTGTAGGTCGAAACGTCGGCACATAATTATAAGTCTAGTACTTATTTGTTAATAAATATTTAATATTTGTTTAAAGTTATTTAGTGAAATTTACAATTGTATAATAGAATACATCATGTAAATATAATGAAAGATAATTAATGTTGAGAAATTATTAAATGGTAGTATTCAAATTACAAATTCTTAGAACGTCATGAGGCCATCTTCTTTTCAGACGCCTTGGAGGATTATCAGGAATTGCAGAGGTAGCCAGGTTTGGAACGAGTGGGTTCGAATAGGAATAAAGTTGTCCATGAAAAGATTGATATAGGATTCGGGCCTTATCAGTAACAAATGGGGCATTAAGGTCATTATGGATTAGTTTGTTCGTAACAAAGTAAGACGCGTTGAGGATTTTATGAATAATTTAGGATTGTAAGCATTGAATACGAGAGGAGTTCGATTAATGGAGCCCCAAAAAATGTGTAACATAAATTCGTTTTTAATATTGATCGGAAAAGAATAACATGGAATCCTCATACTATAATTAAACGACAACAAACAGTTTGTCTTTTCAGGCTGCTACAACATTTACCAGACAAACACTCTAAGCTCTCAATTAATTACAAAAGACTCATCTACATGACAATCATTTGGACATACGGAATAGAGCTTAGGGGCTCCACTAAACCATCGAATTTCTCTCCTTTACATATAATACATTCCTATCAATTACTTTCATTGTTATAATACAGTTGTAATTTTCAATGAATATATTTTAAAAAAGTAAATAATTAAATAAAACAAAAAAATTAGCAAGAAAGTTCAAACATAATATGACTTTACTAAAAAAAAACAAGTTGGAAATGGAGTATTAGACAGAATATCAGTCAAGAAATGTACAAGAAATGTCATCCCTGAATTAAAAACCAATCAATGGCTTCGATTTTGAGTTATGTTGTTGTTTATTTGAAGGAGTTAGAATTGAAGTCCGTAGAAAGGCAACTTCTCCAACTGCGATATTTGTTTTTAAAACTTTTAGCATTTACAAGTTACTGAAATAAACCCTTCGTAATAAAACGATGTAATCTTTCATGATCTTTTATTGGCTAGCGTTAAATCCTTTTTGCATTATATAAACTAGAAGGTGATGTATGACTTGAGAAAAATAATATTTTTTTATATATTTAGTAAAGGGGATTATATTTAGTAAAGACTAAAAATCAAATGTTCTTACCAGTTTCACGATACTATGTAAACTGCGCAAAAATTAATAGGGATGCATCTAATTTTATTGTATTTACTTTTCCTAGCATTTTAATATTATATTTTTTATTCCTCATAAAAGACTGAAAAGATAAGAAACTGCTCGACGTTTTCGCCTACTTCAACATTTACTGGACAAACCTTCAAAGCTCCCAATTAATTACAAAAGACTCATTTACATGACAGTTATCAGACCTATTTGGACATACGGAGTTGAGCTTTGGGGCTCTACTGAACCATCCAATTCATCTCGTATCCAATCCTTACAATCCAACATCCTTCGTAAAATCCTCAATGCTCCTTATTATGTCACAAACAAACTCATCCATCATGATCTTAATATCCCATATATTGCTGATTTGGCCCAAACTAGAAACCTATCCTTCCATCAAAAGCTCCATACACACTTGAATCCGCTATTCTCTCAACTTGCTTCCCATAAAATTCCAGATAAACCTCCTATGCGTCTGAAAAGAAGATGGCCTCGAGACCTTCTACTATAGAACTTGGAGTGCTATCAATGGATAGTTTCTCCACAAGTGTTTTTTTTTTCATGTCCTTTGTTCATACAGCATATTTATTTGACGTAATATAGTTACAGTTGTAAATATCAATAAATTATTTTTTTTAAATTATTATAAAAAGCTTTGATGTTTATTAGAAATTATGCTTCATAAAATATTAATGTAGGTATCTAATATATAATAATATAAATGCTAGGCAAAGTATATAATACAAAATAATATCCCTATTTATTTTTTCTTAGTATAGGATAAAATTAAATATTATTCACAAGGGAATCCAAGGTTTATTGGAAAACAAATTTTAAAAATATTTAACGGAAATTTTTAATTGCTGTTTTATTAATGCTTTATGTATACGAAGTATACATATTCCTCAAACATCCATAATGAGTAATTACTAATATTACGATGAGATGTATTAATTTTATGATTGAATGAAATTTGATTGGGGAGGAGGGGATGACTTCCTTATGAAACTTGTCAAGTTCGAAGAACAAATATTTTTTTCTCAAACATCCCGGTTCGAACTGTTTCCGGTTCAAAAGGGTTCTTAGTAGTTCAGTGCTTAGAGCACTGATTTTTTGGATGGTTTACGTTGGGCTCACGTAGCTACAAAGAAGTGGATACCCTAAATCGGGGGAGAGAGGGGGGGGGTAAACTTGCAAGGCGTAAACTCCATAAACGTTGGCTTAAAAGGTGTGCAGTCTCTGCAATGTTCTGACCCCATCACACATATTTTTTTCCGTCCATTAAAATATTCTAAAATTCATCTTTGGAAAATATTTTTAGCCCAACCATCGAGCGGAAAGGTTTCCATGAAGAAGTAATAACAGCCCAAAGGACTTGAAGAACGGATCAAAGGAACGCTGGATAGATTTCACGGGAGCTCTATATGACTTGATATCATCCTCTGATGATCGGATCATCCTCGACAATCATCTGCTTCATCTTTTTTTTGCCAGCTCCGTCCCCGGTGAATCGGGGAAAGATGATCTCTAAAGACTCCCTTAACAGTCCAGTGAAATAGGAGCTAGCTAAACCATTCCCAACTTTTTACATTACACATTTAAATGAATAATTCAATGTGATTCTGATAAGGATTAACCCTCAAGGAGTGACGTAGTTTTTTCTTACACTATTACTGACACCTAGTCCCACGGGACATCTGATTTAAAAATTAATTAATAAACACAAAATGAAATGTTTAAACATTTTATTGCTTGCTATTACTTGTATGAACTTTATTGCATTTCCCACAGTCAACGAATATGTGATATTTATTTTTCTAATTTCAATAAACAAATAAGATAAATGAAGGAAATTGTGAAAATAAAAAGCTACACATTTTACAACTTGTGTATTTATAACGAATTAACTAAATATACTTAATTTTGATTTTAAACTATCAAAAACCTATTGAAGAAAATAAAAATACTTTTTAAAATTAAAATTATCAAATGCCCTACTGTATCCTTTAATAATATTCCACTGAACCCTGTCGAACAGATACGTTACCTAGGACTACATCTGGACAAACCTCTCACTTGGAATTCTCATACGAGACTGAACAGACAAGAAACTGCTCGTCGTTTTCGCCTACTTCAATATTTACTGGAAAAACGCTTTAAGCTCACAGTTAATTACAAAAGACTCATTTACATGACAGTTATCAGACCTATTTAGACATACGGAGTTGAGCTTTGGGGCTCTACTAAACCATCCAATTCATCTCGTATCCAATCCTTACAATCCAAAGTCCTTCGTAAATCCTCAATGCTCCTTATTATGTCACAAACAAACTCATCCATCATGATCTTAATATCCCATATGTTGCTGATTTGGCCCAAACTAGATACCTATCCTTCCATCACAAGCTCCATACACACTTGAATCCGCTATTCTCTCAACTTGCTTCCCATAATATTCCAGATAAACCTTCGATGCTAAATCATATGAAAAGAAGATGGCCTCGAGACTCTTCTTCTATAGAACTTTATTGGAGTGCTACCGATGGGTAGTTTCTCCACAAGTGTTTTTCATGCCATATTGTACATATTAGCAGATTTACTTATTTTAGTATTATTATAGTTGTAAATATCAATAAATTAAATTTTAATAAAAATTATCAATATTACAATCATTTGAAAAACAGTCTCTTTGAACACTCCAAGCATATTGGTTTTTTCATATATCACAAAGGAGATGCTTTCCTCTTTTATTTATTGGGCATATGTAGCAATGCCTTCGCTTATCATCAAACAAGAGGCGGATATCATCGGGTCATCAATACTCATAACTATTTTAATTTCTTATTAACTATTAACTATTTTTTTTAAAATCGGTGTTCCATATATAACATAATTATAAATTTAAAAGTATATAACATTAAATGAAAGATCACCTTGAAAAAATCTAAGAATTAGCTCAAGTCCTGAGGTATGGTCCTTGGGGTCAGGCGTTGGTTATATTTTATGAACAACTTAAGAAGAATCTTCCACTTTCAGATTTAATAAGTTACTACTAAGATAGAAAGGTACTGAGTAGTAACGGTGATTTCCTATGAACGGAAGAGTGGGAAATTCCAGAAATAGGTACGAAATGATCCCCGGACCCATATTTCAGTACTTTCTACAGTAATTTCTCGACTAGACTGATGGGGGTTCAATCACACATTCAATTATTAATTAACTCTCACAGTAACATGATAGGTCCGAGAGGCCTGTTTACAAAAATATATCCCCCTCCAGACCGCCTCTTTGAGTTCTGGAGCGAGCTTCCACCACCTATTCCTCGAGGAGATATGCTATTAGTGTTCTGGTCCTTCAAGAACGCAAGACTCGTCATTGAAAGCTTAGTTGCCCCTCTTTTTGTGTGAAATACCAGGCTTCAGAGACCTATGATGTATCTGCTACGTAAATTTTGTATAGGCCTGGCAGGCCTATAATGTTATGCTAGGTCTGAAAAGTCTAATGTATATTTTTTTATTACAACCAAATCATTTTAATATATAATACATTTTTTCTGTTTTTAAACATAATGACTGTCCATTTCATAATAAAATAATGTTTGTTCTCAAACTCTCCAGCGGCTGCCTATTTCACCAAAAAAATAATAGAACCATTTAAAGGGAGTCATCGAAACTTGACTGGAGACAACTGGTTCACAGGCATTCCTCTCGCCGAAGAACTTTTAGAAGAGCACTATCTCACGTACATTGGAACGATAAAAAAACAAAAAAAAACAAGCCACAGCTACCAATTAAGTTTACTGATATGAAATACCAAAATCGTCAAGTTGGGTGCTCGTTGTTTATTTTTAGAAATAATCTAACTGCAGTTTCGTATATGCCGAAGAAAAACAAATGTGTATCTTTGGTATTAACCCTCTACGATGATAATGCCATCAACGAACACAATTTATAAAAATTAATTTCTCGACTAGACTGATAAAACTCGCTGAAGAATTATCAGAAGCGTGGACGCACAAACTGTCGAAAGTATTGAAGAGCAATATATATAAATGTCTAAAAATATAGGAAGTGACAAAAACAAGTAATCAGGTTAAAAAAATGAGAGAAAAAAATCTTACTGCTCATTCTGTAGTTACAAAATTTAAAAAAAAAAAAAAAATGGTGTGTGGCGGTGGCGGGGAACATATTTGTGGAAAGTATCACAAAAAAATGTGTCCTAATTGTACATGAAATTAAAATAAATGTAATTAAATTTTATTTTACGACTACTTTTTAAATATCAAATGACTGAAATTTTTTATCAAGTAAAATGTTAATTTCTAAAATGATTTTGTTTATTTTCCTCGTCTAGTAGTAGTAATAATAGTAATAACAAGCTAATAATGAACTTGATCAATGTGAAAAGCGTGTCAAGTGTAAAAAGTAAATTATTTTTGGAATCTTAATCTCAATGGGCCTGAAAAGCCTAGCATGTCCCGTAGCGGTTAAAATTAAGGCTGTTACTGCCAGGGTTTATAAAATATTAATAATTGAGATGGTTGTCTGAATATAGATATCATAAATTTCTGTCTAATAGTTATTAAATTTAAAAATTAAATTAAATCACCAAAGTATTTCAGTCCCTATAGGAAGACGAGTGTGGTTGAGAGGTTGAGCGCTGAGTTCCCGTACAACAGGTCCTGGGTTCAATTCCCGCTAGCTGGAAGACTTTCATTTTATCTGTTCGCGACCGGAGATGGATTCTAGAGGATATGGGTTACTCCTGGGGCTCACCCAGCCTCTGTGAAGTGAGTAACCAAATGAGAGGGCGAAATCTGGCGGTTGAGCGTGATCTAGTACAAATCAGTTCCCTGCACATCCGATGTACTGGAAACAGGACAGTCTCTACCATGTACCAAGACCCTCAACGGGTTGTAGTGGTACAGTTATTTTTTTTTTTTTTTCATTACAGTCTTTATACCGTCTTTGCCAGTCAGATTTAAACCCTGGGATTATAGTATAATCTTGTTTATAATTTTACATTTTACTTATAATTTAATTCATAGAATTTATAATATTCTAGGTTTTCTCCTGCTATCAGAGCCAAGATAAACGCCTTCAAATTTGACTTGAGTAGTTGAAAAGACCCGTATCATTATAACTCATGCTGTTCATACAGTACATGACAGGACTGTACTGTTCCAAGGAAAACTGTTGTAAAATGGCGTGATTTGTCTGAGATCACCCTTAACTGCCAGTTCGCCAGTTGAGACTGGGTAGAGGGTTTATAGTTTATTATTTATCACTCAGGGTCCTTCCTTGGCTGTGACAGATTAAATAAATTACCTGCCACAGCTAGATTTGAAACTTTCACACCAACAACAGTTTCAACATTTTATTTTCAATTTATTACATATTTTAGAGGGAGAAAGAGGTGTTTTTCCTCTCACTATTTTTGAGAAAAAAAATGTCTCATTATTGAAAGCCTGAATTCCAATAAAATTGTATTTACACGACGGAAACCGACATATTTTTTATTGTTTCTATTATCATTTTTCAGGGTTCTATCTTCATTTAGTATATCTCGCGGAATTTAATATGACCTCTTTAAAAGTAAAATTTAAAAAAATAAATTATTTTTGTCCTCAAATTAAATTTTAATAAGAAGGGGACTCTCTCTCCCTTTTCACAATTTAGGCGAAGCTCGTCAAAAATTTACAACTCCCTTTTTAAGGAGCTTCTATCTCGATTAAAATTTTATTCCTAGCAACATTGGCCGAAACAGGCCCAGCTTTCCCTGCCAATAAATTATGCAAACGAGAGGTAACTATTGCCGAGAAGTGAAAATTCACAGCGCCCCCCGTCCCGCTCTTATAATCGTGTTCCTCATTAACAAGCCGCCATGAAATTGATACACGATGTGGCAAAGGGGCAAATTTAATTAACAAATTTTAAGCTTGAGTTAAATAGCGTTAATTGAGAGGGAACCTGATTAGTAGGTAATTGGAGTGGAGAATGATGGATTGTAATAATTACAAATTAGCGATAATGATACCTCCACAAATATTATTAAAGTTTAAATATTTTTTATCAGACGTTTCTAGCTATTGTTTAAATTTAATTCTTTACACCATTACATATTATCGAATACTATTTTTAGTAAATAAAAAATCGATGATAAATAAAGAACCAGTTCTCAAAAAATTCTATATAATATCTATACGAAATGGTATCCATATTGGTATTTTACATGTTATCCGCGATATTGCATAAATGCGTGTGTGTGTGTGCCCTCCATTAATAATTCTGAGAGCGTGCTTGAGAATACAAAATGCATATATATATAAATAGAGAATGGAGATACACGTAGTTGGGAGAGTGCAGTCAAGAAAACACCAAATAAGCCAAGACTTATATTTTATGTGTGCCGATGTTTCGACCTACTTTGTAGGCCATCTTCAGGGCTATGAGAGAAAAAACAAACAAAACAAAAAATATATAAAAAAACGTTACAGTACCAAGAATATAATAACATATAGAGTGTTGAAAAGTAAAATAGTGACAGATATACAATTAGGGGTAAAGGATACAAAATACAGAATAATAAAAAAAAATTAATAAAAATATAATAATTTTTAATAATAAATTATAATAATAATAATTAATAAAATAATTTTCTACATTTATTCTGTATTTTATATTCTCTATCCTTAATTATATATCTGTCACTATTTTACTTTTCTACACTCTGTATGTTATTATATTCTTGGTACTTTAAAGTTTTTTATATATTTTTTGATTTGTTTGTTTTTTCTCTTATAGCCCTGAAGATGACCTACAAAATAGGTCGAAACGTCGGCACAAATAAAATATAAGTTCTGACTTATTTGGTGTTTTCTTGACTGCACCCCCCCAACTATCTCCATTCTCCATTGTATCTTCCAGTCTACTATTTTCCTCTCTAACATAAACATATAACCTATTTTTGAGAACACCAGTGCCTACATCTAAGAGGACATGAGACTTTTTTTAATTGTATAGAGAACTTTGTTGATAAGTAATTAATGTGTTATGTTGATATATGTTAAGCCTTTTTTTAGCTATATGTAATCTGAAATTGCGACCCGTTTGATCAATAATGTCTAGTATTTTTTACGGAATATATTAGTATGGATGAGGACTGTACTTCCTTTCATTAACTACGGTTGCGAAACTTGGATAATAGGCAAGAAGACTAGCCACAAGTTGAGAGTAACAGTCAGAGGTATGGAGCGATACCTCCTCGGAATATCTAGAAGAGATCGAAAACCAAAAAGTGGATTAGATCAAGGACTGATCTTCCGGATATTATGGAAGAAGCCCATTTAAGGAAGTGGACCTGGACCGGACATGTCATCAGAAGGAATGCTGTAACATGGACCAGGCAGCTTATGGGTTGGTATCCAAGAGAACACGCGAAGAAGAGAGGACGCCCACCGACAGACTGGGACAAGGAGATGAAGAAGAGCTGCGGAGGGGCAGCCTGGAAGGGAGTAACATTGGATAGGAAATAGTGGAAACGGATGGGGCAGGAACATTATTTAGTCTGGTTGAAGAGTGATAGGTAGAAACAAAGGAACTTAAAACCTCAACTAAAGGTTGATTTTGTTCATACGTGAATAGGTATAGAAAAAGAGAAATTTTTTGTATATGTTTATTATATTTTATGAACAAATAAAGGTTATTATTATTATTTTTAGTATAGAAGAAAAATCGCAAGTGTTTTAATTTCTTTTGGATTATTTTTTTTTTTTTTACTAAATAATTTTTTCTAATTTCGTGTAAACTATGACCACCTTCTGTTGCGACCAAGCAGACAAAATTCAGAATTATCAAAAAATAAATGCTGGACTATATAAACACCAGATTCGATTCTCTGTATCTATAAATCTATCGTTTTTTTTTCTTATTTTTTAATTACTTAAGTCGATTACACTACTACTGCAGACTTAGACTTACACAACAGACTATGAACTCATATGTTATGAGATACGAGAAATTTATCGATATTTAAACTTTTTTTTTGTTTAATTGCCATAAAATGTTTTAATGCTTAAAGGGCAATTACTGTTGAAAATAAATGCAAATTCCTGGCTAGCTGAGGGCCTGAAGACCCTGATGAGAGATATGAGGAGGCAGTGGAGCTGTTAGTGGGAAGTGCTTCGCCCTTCATTTAGCACATCAAAGCCCTCCTCCTTCCAAGCTTTTCTTTCACCCTGCCTTTCCAATGAGCTTTTTCTTTTTTTCTTTTTTTTTTCCTTCATCCTACAAAATGAACATTTCCTCTCAGCCTCAATGCCCGCTAATTTTTTTTTCAATTAAAATACTGTAGGTTAATTACTCCACCTAAATAGGTCCTTTGATATAATAAATGTATACGAGCTTCATGAATGTCAAAGATCTTTATTAAGTGATTAGGACTAAAATGAATTATAATTAAATAGAGCCATAATCGTCGCACTAATAAACTGGACTAATTGACCAACGTATTTCTTATAAAAAAAAACTGTACCGCTAGAACCCGTAGACGGTTCTTGATTCAGTACATGGTAGAGACTGTATGGATGGTACAGCTTCTTGGCCAACCGTTGTGCAGGGAGGTGATTTGTCAAAGATTAGAAAATAATGCATGATTTTATATTTTCTTCTGCACAACCGTTTTCCTAGATACAGAACAATGTATATCATCTATTGAATGTATTGATGTGATGTGCAGCCGTTTACGTTTAAGGATGAATTCACTGGAGAATATAGATTACACATTGCAGAATCGCAGAACATAGGTATATCGGTTTATATAATTGATTTTTTTTTAAAAATGGTTCTTGTAAAATCAGGAGAAATCAGTTTATAAATCTATAAATATTATAAAACAAAGTCCTCGGCCGCGTCTTTCTGTCTACTGCAGCGGTTCCCAAACTGGGGGGGGGCGTGAGGACATGTCAGGGGGGGCGCCTCGAGACAAGTTGAACATTAAATTAAATTTAAGTTCTTATATTTTTTTTTCTTTTTTTAAAATGGATTTATTCTTCATTTATTTTGAGTAAGAGAAAATAAAAACCATTTTCCAGTTGTTGTTTATTCAGTTATTTTCACTCCTTAGAGACGTTTCGACACCATGGTGTCATTCTCAATCCTTTCTTCTCCTGCATTTTTTAACTTTAAATAAATAAATTAACAATAATTACAATACTATAAATAATTTAACATAAATGTCCAAAGATAACATACTATACGTATAAATACCTGGAAAGTCATACTTACTTTTTACTTTGTATTATTTTTGTTGATGTGCTGTTAGAACATAATTTGTTATTTTATACTAAAGTCTAATGACTCATAGAAATGAGAAAAAAGATCTGATGGTTCAAAGATCACAATTTGGTTTTGTAATGCAATATTATTTATTGACCATGGAGGACTAGTTATCTCCTAAGAATTTTTAAAAGTATGACTTTCCAGGTATTTATACTTACAGTATGTTATCTTTGGACATTTATGTTAAATTATTTATAGTATTGTAATTTGGGTTAATTTATTTATTTAAAGTTAAAAAATGCAGCAGAAGAAAGGATTGAGAATGACACCATAGTGTCGAAACATCTCTAAAGAGTGAAAATTAATGAATAAACAACAACTGGAAAATGACTTTTATTTTCTCTTACCCAAAATAAATTAAATTTAAGTAGTCTTTCTACAATTCTAAATTAACCATGATGTTTAGAAAATTGACCACGTTGATACAATGGACAAACCTTCATTTCAGTTAAAATATTTCAAAGTGTATCCTAGTGTATCACGGAAAGCTCTTCGTTTATATTTGCCTTTTTCTAGCACCTATTTGTGCGAAAAAGCATTTTCAACAATTGTGGCAATTATAACAAAGTATCGGAATAAACTTTATGTTGCTAGTGACTTGCGTTGTGCACTTACTAAAACTCAGCCACGAATAAAAAAAAATGGAAGCCCATCCATTTCACTAACCAACCTAATCTATTTTTCTCTTATTAATAATTTTTGTATTTAATGAAAACTGATATTGTTGTACCTTATGGCAGTATAAATAAATGTTTTGTTTTCAATGTAATACTTATTTGTCTTTGTTTTGTTCCTAGGCCCACACAATTTATTGTTAAAAGGGGGCGCGAGAAGCTTTCATTTCAACAAAAGGGGGCGTGGTACAAAAAAGTTTGGGAACCCCTGGTCTACTGCACGGATTTTCATGCTATTTCACCAATAGATAATAGAGGGCTTCACGAGGTAGGTTTAGTTATTATAATACAATATCAAGGTTTTGTGAAAATTGGTTGGAATGTAACGACAATTGTTAAAAGTGTAGAAACATGTAGGTATGTAGCCGCCTGGGAGGTTATTTTGAATGCGGTATGTTGAAAGCTATTTAGAAGGTTTCAGTATTAATCCTTATCAATTTAAATACTTTAGTTACCGTAAGCATTTCATGCATATTTTTATAATATTTTAACCATATAATTTAAATGAGTACCTATCTTAGGAGTTATCGCAAAAAAATTAACACATGTGAAAATAAATGTCTATAATTAAATATTTTGGTACTCGCATGTCAACGCAGCCACTGTTATTTTTGCCTAATTGTTCGCATGCCCGAGCAGTTATATTTTATAACAGTTATATTTCTAACAGATGATCATATTGTACATTGCATTTCTAACACAAACCACCCCTAACCTCCCCTAACCACCCCTTATCCTAATAAATAGATTTAAAAACGTTATGCATGATAGCTGTTATTAAATATAACTGTTACAAAATATAACTACTCGCGCATGCGAACAAGTAGGAAAAAATAACGGTGGCTGCGTTAACACTCAAGTACCAATATTTTATTTTGTTTTTATGTTTATAACATCCATATAATAATGTAAATTTAAATTTACATAATAATTTAACATTAAAATACTTCATTTGGTGTAGGCATTATATGTATTACATTTGAATCTAATTCACATATTCGACTCATCAAACTTATGCGATCCTATGACAGACAAAGCCTGTAAGTATAATATGCTCTACAACCCGTGCCAAGCCGTGGCGGGTCACTAGTAATATATAAAAGGATAAATAATAGAAATAATGTAATAATAATGTAATATGTAAAAAGTAATGTAATTAGTGTAAAGTCTGAATTAAATAGAACAACTTCGTATGATCTGTGGAAGTTGTAAAATTTTCGGAAACTGTCCCTGAATAAAAGTTTTTTTAAACCGATTAAAAAAAAATATAATTATAATTAACAAATTAAAATAATTTATAGCAATATAAAAAAAAAATGACAGAATACTAAGTGAATGAACATATGCGTTTCTTTAACCGTTCTCTGTTCGTGACAGACGAATGCAACTTTTATTCAGCACACTTCAAGGTAAAACGAATTCTGTTTTCTTTCTCCACGCACCTGAATCTGATATGAAAGGTGTCGAAACCAGAAGGCGATGTCTGGCATTATTGTAAATAGTAGAAATAAAATACATTTTCTGAACGTGTAAA
Source organism: Arma custos (assembly GCA_037127475.1). NCBI lineage: Eukaryota > Metazoa > Arthropoda > Insecta > Hemiptera > Pentatomidae > Arma > Arma custos. The sequence goes on from CM073760.1 coordinate 2,451,617, forward strand.
CCGATTTCTTTTGTTTATAAAATCAAGAATGAAGTTGAAGAGTTAGGTAAAAAGAGACTCGTCTGTTTAGTAGAAGCGTAATGATAAAAAAAAAAAAATCCACTGAACCAAAAGAACGTCATAAATCAAAACACCAACAATTTTCAATAGAGGTACTTGATAGTTCCATGTGAGTTAAAAAACAACGGGTATTGGTAAAGCATAGCTTTCCTATTTTGATGGAATTAAAATTCATTCATTAATCATTAGGAAATTGTTAAACGTTTGAAATATTTTTTCGATTTAAAATTGTGTTATTTTTCCCATCAAACTTCATGTTCAAACATGATACAACTAAAAAAAATACTTTATTTTTTAAAAAAATGCATGGAAATGTAATATCAGAAATGTCGTTCCTGAATTAAAAACACTCAACGAATAAAATTGCAACTAAAGGTTTAACTCAAATAATGCCAAATTTTGAGTTATTCCGTTATAATTCTAATTTTTATATTCTAAGTAATAACTTAGAAAGATGTTACCTACTTTATCATTATATTCCAAGTTTAACTAGGTGAAAATCTATCGGTTGCGAATATACAATTGTATGAAGTGAATGGAATGAATAATACGAAAAAAAAACTTAATATTTTAGTTTTTTTGTTGTAATTATTTACATAACAATGTCAGCGGAGTAGCAGAGTGGGAAAGCTCTGTGTTCACGTGCAGGAGAACTTGGGTTCTGGTTGAAGCAGATTTCATTTAATCTGTTAAAAGGCTGAATGGCTCCTTTAGGATCTGTGACCCTCCTGAAACTCTCCCAGCCCCTATAAATTGGGAACATAAAATACTGAAGAAGACCAGGTGGTAATCGAGGACAAATCACCTCTCTACACCTAATACACACATTTCAACAATCAATAACAATTAAAACAAATATTTAAAAAAATTAACATAATTTTTTAACAATTACATGTTAAATCATTAACTTTTTCATTAGGAACAAATTTTAGGACATCTGTATCATATTACAAAGATAAATGTTCTTATTTACGAAATAAATCAGATATAGTAAACTAAGAGGCACGGCCCCTTGTTACCGATTGCCGAAGGAATATTGTTATTCCAACAAGATTTACATTGAATAAATATTGAAAGGGGATTCGGGAGGGTTCAGTAAACATTGGTTCTGTTTTGCAAATTCGATGTAAAGTAACGGACACCGCTAGGATTCTGTGGATCCACTAAATTATCCAATAAAAGTGTATATTTCAGGTATAGGATTCTGATTGAATAATATACCACAAATTTAATAAATAAACTATTTCTGATATGTGTATAAATAAAATGAATTTAAAACCAACATTATATTTTTGTTTATTCCTCTTTCAAATGAAAGAATGAACAGTAATCTTTGTTCTGAGACATCCAGTCCCCTAAATATAACAGAAAAATTCAATTTTATTAACTTTTTTCTTACTTATTTCCTGTAAAAATTAATTAAATTAAGTTTAAAATTCTCTAGATTTCATTAACTTGTCTATATTTATATATTCTTTTTTTAATATACTTTTTTTGAGAGAAGAAAAACACTTTAATGAAGCATTACAATCTGCCTGTTGTGGGCAATAAGTAATGGTGCTATGTAGCTTACAATCATTCCATAAAAAATCAATGATATAAACGAAATAAATGCATAAATAAATATATACAAGCGAAAAAATATATACAAAAATAAAGTAAAAAAAAAAAATATATATATATATAATAAAAAAAATAATAATAATAAATAAAACATAAAAGAAATATTTTAATATACTTAATAATAAGATAATAAGATAATAATGATTAGAAAGTCGAAAAAAATCTTTCATTATGTAAAATCGTGTAATTAATAGCATCCATTTACATTATTATACAATTACTTCTATTTATGAGGCGGTATTCAAAAGGATTTTAAAAACTTGAGACAAATGATAGTTCATAATAATTTTAAAATGTTTGAAAAATAAAATTTTATAAAAATAATCCAATGTAATTTAATAATCATTTTATTAGCCTGGAAAAACATGGATGCTTCAATTTTAGAAATGAAAACAGATAGTTGAATTACTGAACAATGGTATAACATTTTATAATAAAATTGATTTGAGTGAAATCTTAGTATATACAGAAGATCTATAATTATTATGAGCTAGTTGAAAATTATCTTAAAAGTTATTGAAAAAAAAAAAATAATTTTTCGATTATTTAATTATAAAATAGAAATAATGGGGGGGGGGGATAAATAAACTATACTTTAACATATATCTAGAAATAAATTAAAATAATATATATTAACACTTTATTGAAATATTACAATCTGCCACTTATGGGCAATAAGTAATAGTGTTGTGTAGCTTACAGTCATTCCATAACAAAACAATAATATAAACAAAATAAAATAAATAAATATATACATGCGGAAAAATATATGCGGTAACAGAAAGAAATTAATGCGGAAATGATAATAAAATAAAGTAAAAAAAGATGTATATATAATAATAAAATAAAATAATTAATAATAATAATAAAATAAAATAAATAATAATAATAATAAATTAAAATAAGAACTAATAAATATTAATGGGATAAAAATGCAATATATTCAGAAAAAAAACCTGTATCACTACAACCCGTGAATGGGTCTAGGGTTCAGTACATGGTGGAGACTGTACTGCTCCACGGACAACGGTTCTGTTAGGAGGTAACTTGTCCTAGGTCACGCTCAACCGCTAGATTTTTCCGCTTTCTTTTGGGTGCCCTATTTTTATAATATTTTAAAGTGGCTGGGTGAGCCCCAGGAGGGTCCTAGATCCTATATGATCCTTCTCCGGCTACAGACTAAATAAAAATCTTGCCTGCAGCAGGATTTGAACCAGGATTTCCAGCATGGCAACTCAGTGCTCTACTACTGAGCCACTCCGCTCAATATGTTCAGAAAATCAAGGAAAAATAGCTACCTACTAACTACCGAGAAAGTACCTAGTAGGTCAGATTCAAAATTTTAAATATAATAATAAATTGGAAGTATACTTTCAAAAATCTATATGAGTAGCGCTGTATTACACCAAATATTTGTATATTCAATTGGTAGAACTTGTCTTCCATGTAAAAATTACACGCATACATAATGTGCATAAGTTGGTATTTTAAAAAAAGTGGTTTTAAAAATTTTTTCCTCAAATATATTCCCAGTTTACTAATCTTATGAATATAATTGCATTCAATTAAAACAAATCTCTCCTAAAACCTTTGTTTTTACGTAAGAAAATGCTTAATGCGTTTTATTTATTGATTATTATAGAATAGAATAGAAAAAGTAACTTTATGCTGGGACTAAGTCTCTTTAGAATTACAGATATGAACAGAAAAAGAAACATAATATATTTCTTGCCAGAAGCCTAAATGTTACAAATCAGAAAGCGTATAGAAAGTGACAGAAAACAATTTAAATATTATTCATCCCTAGCATTTTAATATTATATTTTTTATTCCTCATACAAGACTAAAAAGACAAGAAACTGCTCGACGTTTTCGCCTACTTCAACATTTACTGGACAAACGTTCAAAGCTCCCAATTAATTACAAAAGACTCATTTACATGACAGTTATCAGACCTATTTGGACATACGGAGTTGAGCTTTGGGGCTCGACTAAACCATCCAATTCATCTCGTATCCAATCCTTATAATCCAAAATCCTTCGTAAAATGCTCAATGCTCCTTATTATGTCACAAACAAACTCATCCATCATGATCTTAATATCCCATATGTTGCTGATTTGACCCAAACTAGATACCTATCCTTCCATGAAAAAATCCAAACACACTTGAATCCGCTAGTCTCCCAACTTGCTTCCCATAATATTCCTGATAACCCTCCAAGGCTTCTGAAAAGAAGATGGCCTCGAGATCTTCTACTATAGAACTTTGTTCATGTCCTTTGTTCATACAGCAGATTTACTTGATGTAATATAATTACAGTTGTAAATATCAATAAATTATTCTATTCTCAAAAAATACTATGCATAAATATTTGACTCATTATCAGTCCAAACAAAAGCTACAAACAAATTTCTCTTCATTTGCTAAAGTCGGACACAAGTTCGTGACACGGTTTGATATATCTGGTGCATTTAGCCTTTTTTTTATTAGTTCTTCCAGGGAGAGAAGTTTAGAAGTTTACTTGTTTGTCCTGAGGCTGGTTCAGTTCCCGAGAAAAACCTTGAGGAAAACTTTGCGACTCGAGCTATGGAAACAATAAGGTATTGGGGTTAACTTGAGCTCTCGGGAAATTTCAAGATAAAGAAAACAGAAAAGTCTAAGAATAGAAAGATATTACTTCTCTGCTAAATTTGAAGTTTGTCAGAAATAATACTAACCTCTTCTTCATTCTGTAGCTGAAAAAAATGTAAAGTTTCATGTATAGAGGGAAATAGTTGACTGGATGACACAATGGAGAATGGAGATAATTGGGGGGGGGGGTGCAGTCAAAAAATACTTCATTGTATTTTTTTTGTAACTTTGTTAATAAATATTAGTATCTTGAATTTAAGAGTAGTTTAATTCATTTTAACACCCAGTAGCCCGTAAAACTATTAAATAATCACATACATATCTTACTAATATTATAAATGTGAAAGTTTGTATGTTTTTCTCTCTTTCACGCAAAAACTACTTAACAGATTTGGATGAAACTTTACAGTATTATAGATTATACGTCAGAATAACACATACGCTATAGCAAGCGCGGATTTAGGGGGGTAGGCGCACGACAGTTTTTAGGTACTGTGGAGAATTCATTAAAGTACATAATTAAAGGCAAATCACACGAAATAGAGGGTAAAATAACAGAAAGAACATGAGTTAAACTATTGTTTTGATATCCTATTAACATTATAAATGCGAATGTTTGTATTTATGTTTGTTACTCATTCACGCAGAAACTACTGAACGGATTTGGATGAAACTTATTGAGTAAAATAGTTTATACATCATAGGCTACAGCAAGGGCAGATTTATGTGGGGGCACGGGGGCATATCCCCCCCCCCGTTATAGTACATAATTAAAGGCAAATCAGGAACTTAGCATCTTGAAATTTGTAGATAGGTTCTTTGTATAGTTTAAGAAAGAAATTTGGATAATTCCACCCCAAGGGTTCCCCCTTTAATATAATAGGGGTTCAAAGGTTGTATAGAATCCGTCAGTTTTGAAGTTAGACATCTGAAATTTTGGATGTACGGGATAACTTATATTTTAAAAAAATAATTAAATTATTTATTTTAAATGATCTTTCACGAAAATTTATGTGACAAACCAAATTCCACACGAGCGAAGCCGCGGGCATAAGCTAGTATTATGATAATGAATATGTTAAATTTTAAAATACAGGTTTGAAATAAAACGTTTTCAGCGTTGGTTTTTGTTTTTTTAAGCCAATAAGGACAAATGTCCAATATCATTGGTCGAGGATCACAAGCAATAATAACAAATAAAAAAGTCCTTTATTAAAAAAAAATGATTCATTAACTACAACAATTTTCTTCCCTTAAATTTTTTTATTTATTTACTATTTTATATCTACCTTATTTATTATTATTCTTGGTGATCCTTCACCAACGATGTTTAACACTTGTCCTCAAAATGGATTTAAAAGGCAGTATAAACGATGAAACTGCTCTATTTTAGACTATGATGAATAAATAACTACATTTTTACATTTACATTCTTTTTAATATTTTCTCTTGAAAATAAAAATATTTAAATAATCTACATCAAACAAAAATAAATGAAATATAATTTATGAGATGAAAATAGTTGACTGGATGATCTTATGTACAGGAGATAGTTGGGTGGTGCAGTCAATAAGAACACAGAATAAGTGAAGTACTTATATTATGTGCCGACGTTTCGACCTACAGTGTAGGTCATCTTCAGGGCTAACAGAGAAACAAACAGAACAAAAAATGTAAAAAAATATAAAAAATGTACAGTAACAATAATATGGTGACAAATAATGTAGAAAAATAAAAAGTGACAGTTATGAAGACAGAAGATAACGAATATTAAAAAGGAGCCAGATTATAATAAAATAAAGATATAGACAGATTTAAAAAATTAATGATAATGAAAAGGAATTAAACTAGTGGCAGATATAATAAAATTAAGATAAAGACAAATATAACAAAATTATTGAAATAGTGACAGATATAATTATTGAAAATGTGACAGAATATAATAAAATTAAGTTAAAGACAGATATAACAAAATTATTGATAATGAAAAGAAAATGAAAATAATGGCAGATATAATAAAGTAAGACAGATTTAATAAAATTAAAGAAAATGAGCAGAAATGATAAATAATTTTTATATTTTTTTACATTTTTTGTTCTGTTTGTTTCTCTGTTAGCCCTGAAGATGACCTACACTGTAGGTCGAAACGTCGGCACATAATATAAGTACTTCACTTATTCTGTGTTGTTATTGACTGCACCCCCCAACTATCTCCTGTACACAGAAATATAATTTACATTCTTTTTTCTCATTCATTTTTGGAAGGCTTGTGTAAATTGCATTTCTTTAGCGATTATTTCGATTCCAGTTGATATTTCATTGAATCCCGGCTGGAAATAGCTTTGTTGAATAATAAAAATCAATCTGAGATAGAGAAGGATTGAGATAAATGATCGGAAGGAGGGAATGATAGAGGATTGCTCCTGTAATCTGGGCCACGTTTAGGGCGAGAATGGATCGCCTCAACATACCGCTACTCTCCTTATTTAGTCCACTTAACTTTCACTTATAGTCTCTTATAAAAACTTTTTCATTTTATTTTAGTTCTGGGCCGTATCAATGCGTCGTATTTACTCGACCATTTCGGGAAATATCTTCCTATATTTGTTGAAGAGGTCAACTAAAACTCAGAAAGGTGCTATGCAACCTAAATTTGAGCCTGCATAATCGAATGAGAATACTCAGATGTTCTGTGGTATCGTTCGGTTCAGAGGCATGGGCACGTACGAATTCTTGAAGATGTAGGCTTATCAACAGTGCAAAACGTCTGGCTAGCATCAAAAGATATAAATTGGCAATTTTTGATCATGTGATGCGAAATGATAAGAACCGCCTGTATCAGTTAATCATAATGGCAATGAAGGAAAGAGGGGCGTCACTCCTTGTAGAAAAATCTCAGGCAATGGACAGGATTAACATCGATAGGCTTGTTTCGTGCAGCGGTCATTAAAATATGGGGGGCTGTTATAACCACCAACATCCAATGAGAATTGGTACTTTTAAAAGAAGAAGGTTAACTACTCGTAAATATATTAAAATAATCTGTAACTCATGAAGAGTCTTGGGCTCAGTACGTGGTAGAGACTGTACCATTTCTTCAGGTTCTGCAGGAAGGAAAATTTCTTAGGTTTTCCGCCTAATTTTGGTTATACATTTCATAGGGGATGGGTCCCAGAGTCCCAAAGGATCCATCCCCGTCTGTTAACAGATTAAATAAAATCTGTTGCCACATCCGGATTTGAATCTTGTATCTTCGGCACGGCAGCTCAGCGCATTACCACTGAGCTAATCCGCTCCCTTGAATTAAATAAAAAAATATAATTCCTTACTGTTATTTGTTATTTTTATTATTCACTAAAAGTGTTTAGTGACCACGATTTTTTTTTCTTTTTCTAAAGCGGAACGGACCGTAACGGACACACTTCTTACTCTCAGAATTATTTTCCCCTGAGATTACCCCTCATTAATATAAACAAGTTTTTAGTGATCATCCTGTAATATTTAATTTTACTTATAAGGTAACATAAAATAGCTAAAGAGAGGCAAGTGAAGTAGAAACTAAAATGTTGCGAACAAGACTTTACTTTTTTTCTCATTCTTACACTAAATTGAAAAATATAATACAATTTGAACCACAGAATACATGTAAATTACCGTAATACAATTTGTGAGATGAGTAATGCAATTAAATGAACAGTTTTAATATTCATAAAATGGGGCCCGGTCCGCCAATAAATTGTAAATAATATATAAATTGTTTAATATCAAGAGACAATGTGCCTTAATTGCTTCTTCTCTTAATGGAAATGTATTCATCATTCGGCCTGAGATCTGTTACAAGGCTGTCCTCCTTTTTTTTTTGCATAATTCATCATAATTAATGTTTAAGGACTCTTATGGATCATTGATAATATTAAAGCTATTCATCTTATTCTTAAAAAACATTAAGACGTTATTCACTCTTTATAATAAAGAGTCGCGTATCACATCTGTACGAGTATTATATTTATCAATTAAGATCAAACATATAACTTCCCAAGCATTATTTTTTTTGGGAGCCTTAAAGTTTTTCATATTTACAATTACATAGTAATGACTATTTCAGGTCTCTTTAAGAACTTTGTATTATCACTGCAAATGAACAATTCAGCGTTTCGGCACAGACACCAAAGGACATAGACCAAAAAAAAAAAATCACCCCAATCAAGATCAATGCAGTACATCTCAAATATTATCTTCCAGTATTTTATAGGCTTACATTTTTGTAATTTTCAGTCTAACAATTGCATCCTGATAATTTCAAGACTATTTTTGAGTTTTTTATTGTTCCAGAAAAATTAATAACCAGCCAATTTATTATCTATTTCAAGCATCGAAAGTATCTGAGCAAAAAAAAAATTCATATAAATAAAGTTCAAATGAAGTTGTTCTGAAATGTTATGTCCGTATTTCCGAGGCATTAATGGCTGGAGTTTGGGAAACGAGGTTTCTAAGTGGCTCACTCAGCCTTATTTTTAATTTATTGAAATTTACAACTATAATAATATATCAATAAGTAAATCTGCTAATATGTACAATATGACATGAAAAACACTTGTGGAGAAACTACCCATTGATATCACTCCAATAAAGTTCTATAGTAGATGGTCTCGAGGCCATCTTCTTTTGAGACGCCTCGGAGGGTTATCAGGAATAGTATGGGAAGAAAGTTGAGAGACTAGCGGATTCAAGTGTGTATGGAAGGATAGGTATCTAGTTTGGGCCAAATCAGCAACATATGGGATATTGAGATCATGATGGATGAGTTTGTTTGTGACATAATAAGGAGCATTGAGGATTTTACGAAGGATTTTGGATTGTGAGGATTGGATACGAGATGAATTGGTTGGTTTAGTAGAGCCCCAAAGCTCAAATCCGTATGTCCAAATAGGCCTGATAACTGTCATGTAAATGAGTCTTTTGTAATTAATTGGGAGCTTGGAGCGTTTGTTCAGTAAATATTGAAGTAGGCGAAAAAGACGAGCAGTTTCTTGTCTTTTCAGTCTCGTATGAGGATTCCAAATGAGACGTTTGTCCAGATGGAGTCCTAAGTATACGTATCTGTTCGACAGGGTTCAGTGGAATATTATTGAAGGTAATTTGATGGGATTTGTTAGGATTTATTTTAATTCTCCAATTTTGACACTATTCTTGAAGGTTTGAGATATGCGATTGAAGAGATTGTAATGCAACAAATGGATCCTTATTTACTGATAACACAATTTGCAATCTGATAATTATTTATGAGTTTTTGCTGGTTTTATTTTAATTAAACTTATATAAATATTGTATTTTAATTAAATATGTAGATGCTTTTAAGCCTAGAATAGACCGAAAAATCTTGATTACTAAACAAAGATGAAGGCCAGTTCTTCACTTGTACGGGAAAATGTTATCTGGTTTCTGGTCGGGTGTTTCGTAGCAGCCGGCTTTCAACATTTATCTTTTATCTCCCAGCCGACGTCATGTAAGAGATCTTTTAGAATAGATATGTTATTCACTTCAAACTTTATTATTTAGAACCAAGCTAAAATATATAATCGTCAAATCTTAAATAATAAAACCTTTAGAAAAACCTGCAAATTATTAAGGAAATTGTTAAAAGGTTAATAATGCTTCTCTGAAATAGTCACCATGGGGAATGATAATTCAATCGCTTAATAAATGTGTTCGACTAAAATAAAAACAAAAATTACAGTACTTATTAAAGCAAACTCTACATATTTATTTAAATCAAGAATTATCGACAATAGTTAATTATTATAAAGTATACAATGATTCCGAAATAACTTTATCTTATATAGTTGCACAGGTGTGCATATACACAATATAAGTAAATAGTGTATAACCTGGTGTATGTATACACATATTGTATATAGTACTCAGATATTCTTCTTGAAATTGAAGTTCAGATAGTGCAATAATGCGTTAATAATGTATTAAATACATTAATCTATCTGCAGTGAAAAATCATAAATTATCAGGGCCAAATAAGGTTTAGTTTAAATATTAATTTATTATTTCATAATTAATTATTATTTTAAAAATTATATTATTTTAAATCCTCTAGTTAATACCATGGCTGTTGTTTCTTCAACCATATTAAGTTGATTATTGCTATTTTTTGGAATTGAAGAACGCTAACTTATTTATAATAATAGCACTACGTTTGCTGTACGAAAGAAAAATATTGTTTATTACTTATATTTAATTTCAGGGCTTGGTAACCGCTTATTGTAACATGAGAGTTACCAATAATTAACAAATATTAATTATTATAATACAATATTTTAATAAAAGTATCATGTGATATTTTCAGAACTGTTCTCTGAGCATAGAAATATCGTCCCTGCCAACTATCGAATGTGAAATCGGTACTTTTGAGGAGAATTAAAAAAAAGCCGTTTCAAGGTTCAATAAAATTAGTGCCTATATTCAAACCAATGAAATTCGTTTTACATTGTTTTTGTGACTGATAGATGTCTCTATATGAATTTTATATCAATTATCAATCCTAAAGCATCTGCTGTCAGTCGAAAAAGAAAACTGTGTTTTTTTCACATTCGATGCTTTGCGGTGGCAGGGACGATATGACTTCAGTTGAATGTAAAGTAAACATATACAATGCATAGCTTGCCTGGTAAATGTTAAATTACTCGTTAATGTTTATTCTAGCTGCGGAATGTTTATATAACAACGTTATTAGCTTTACACGTTTGTGTTTGCTCTTCCAAGGAATCATTAACTTTTCACATTCCCTAGAATTAATTAGAAAAGCCACATTAGGTTTTAAGGATAAACTTTTCTGGTGTGATTCCACCAAACATACAGAATGATAAATATTTTTTAAAAATTAATTTATCTTTTATAAATTAACAAAAAAATCCTGTACCGCTACAACCTTTAAAGGGTCGGGTTTTTCTCAACAATTTTACGGTATCTACTTTTAGAGGCTGGATGAGCGCCAATAGGGTCATATTTCGTACATACGCAAATATGGATTAATTAATAAAACAAAGTATGTTCATACTATTATAAAATATATATAAAATAACATATTTTTGAATAATTGTTTTATGTTTCTGTATAGCATTGCCCTCACAATGATGCTCTATAAAAAAATCAGAACTGATCTATATAAATAAAATTCACAATTAATTTTGAACAATATTAATATCTAAAGTATTTTTTTTTTATTTGTTTTTTTAGATATATGAACAAATGACATGAAAAAACAAAACACTTATGGAGAAACTACCCATTGGTAGCACTCCAATAAAGTTCTATAGTAGAAGATCTCGAGGCCATCTTCTTTTCAGACGCCTCGGATATTATCAGGAATAGTATGGGAAGCAAGTTGAGAGACTAGCGGATTCAAGTGTGTATGGAGCTTGTCATGGAAGGATAGGTAATTAAGATCATGATGGATGAGTTTATTTGTGACACAATAAGGAGCATTGAGGATTTTGGATTGTAAGGATTGGATACGAGATGAATTGGATGGTTTAGTAGAGTCCCAAAGCTCAACTCCATATGTCCAAATAGGTTCTGATAACTGTCATGTAAATCAGTCTTTTGTAATTAATTGGGAGCTTTGAACGTTTGTCCAGTAAATATTGAAGTAGGCAAAGACGTCGAGTATTTTCTTGTCTTTTCAGTCTTGTGTGAGGAATATCTAAGGTAAAATATTTTTTTTTATATCCATATTGCGTTAGCCTCCCATGATTTTATTATTATACCGATTGGCAAGTCTTCCCGTAATATGAAACACATTTTTTTATTCATCTATCTTAAAGACCCTAACGTTTTAGCAACATTAAATTTATGCGGCAGATAAGAATAAATAAAAATAATTGCAATTACGTTTACAAATCGGGGACTTTTAACAAATTAAGATGCATTCTTAAGATCAGTCGATGTCCAAGTGGTTTTTATGTTTATTAGTGGTTAAGTAGAATTGTATCCAGAATGAGTTAATTTAACCAAAGGAATAGGAATAGAGTTATTTTTGTAGTGCATAAGGATCTAAGTCAGGCCATGGCTTGAAATGGAGTTATTGCTTGTATTTTAACTTCAATTTCAAGCCAAATACTAGCAATACAATGCAAATAGTATCTCAATGGTTGAAATACACTCCAAATTGAATCGCTTCACTTCTTGATGTATGTAACTATGATAAACTAAAAATATTTTTATTCCTACTACATAGAATCTCTTGACTAGTTTTAGTGATGGAATGTATTAGAGAAGTTTATGATCTATATATATATATATATATATATATATATATATTAATTCACACACACACACATACAGATATAAATAAATTGCTCCTTCCACCATTACTTGAACTAACCTCCCATGATGACCGTTATCAATTCCATTTATCTATTGATTACGCAGTTATTAGAAGCCATAAAGGTTTAAGTTGAACAATTAACGTCTCCATCACAATGGAATCGACTCCTTTGGAATGGGGTGGAGAATTGCTATGAGACCAAGAAACCATCCAGAACCATTTTGCAACAGCGATAACCTCGATGGCCTTCTAGATAGTGTTCATTATGCCCGTATTATACTGTGTCAAAACTTAAACTTTTAATAATTTCCGTTATAGTAAATTATACAGCATATCCTTGTTAGTAAGAATATACTTTTATTGTCAAAAATGACAGTTAAAACAATCTTGGAGGAGATTCCCAGCTTGAGAATCATAGGAATTATTACTACGATTGAGTTAATAAATAGACATGATCAAAGTTATATTTTACATATTTAAATATTAAGGGCTACTATAAATTAGCTGCAATTAAGTTCTTAATGATTTTGGATTAATCCCTGATTCATCAACAACCTTGTTCAAGAGATGATAATAAAAAAAAAAAAAGATCACTTCTTGGCAATATGTTACCATTTTCATAACATTAAAATAGACAGTTCAACGGAACGCTTCAAATTTATAGAACAATTTAATGAAGTGCTTGAAAAAATATAGACGAATAAAAAATTATTAATTAAATAAATGGTATTGATGACTCGTCCATTATCTGGCTTTCAAACAATAGCTAATTGTCTAAGACCAAAAACCAAGTTGATCTCTGGAAGTACGTTATTTTCAAATAAATATTAACGCATTAGTTATTTTGACTGAACACGTTCATAAAATAGAAATATGAATAAAAGAGATGCTAATTTCATTCTGTCCTCTTTGTTTTTGGTTTTTAATATTTAAAATGGACAGTACTATTTAAAAAACGAAATAAAATAAACTTGTAACACCAAAGCCCATGAAAAGTCTGGGGTTAAGTAAATGGTAGAGACTGTGCTGTTTCTAAGGTAGTTGAAGGAGGTGATTTTATCAGACATCTCGTTCAACCGCTACGTTTTTTCCTCCGCAATTAAGGATACCCACGTTATAGAGGCTAGGTAAGCCCAAATATAATTATTATTATTATAATAATTAGCAGAACCCATTGTTCTAAAGGAATGATTTAAGTAAAAACGTCAAGAAACTAGCAGAGAAAGAGGGAATTTGTTTAAAAACCTCTCCCTTGCTTATAAGAAAAGTTTAAAGAGGAATTGGGCGAAAGGAGATTCGTCAGTAGCAGGGCTTGGGTCGGAAGCAGGGAACCATCTCTCTTAAAAGAATTTTTTTTTGGTGAAGTTGAGTTTTGAAAGGAACGACTTCCATAGGACGGTGGAAACCATTATACTGTGGGACATCCTATGTCATTATCTTTATCATGGCTAGGCCAGCTCTTCAATGATTTTTTTTTTTGAGGGGGGGAGAATCAATGTATTGGAGCACACCTCAGAAAAAAAATCATAATTTAGGGCCAAATATATTCGTCTGACGTATATTTCTTATATACATTCTGACAATTGCAATGAATTCAATATAAATGCTGACATATTCATAATATCTATATCCTATTTATAGTGGAATCTAAAAGTTGAAATTTATACAGTTTGGTCCTTTAGAGTCCTACTTGTCAAATTTGTAATGTGGTCAAGGAAACAAATATATTTTTCATATAACAAGTTTTAACATTTTTTTCGTTTTATTGCTAATATTTTCCAAAAATACAAGGTATCGAGAGCTATAGTATGGAAAATCATTTCATCAATAAACGTTACAAGTAATATTTCGAAATATAGATGATGTATGTTAGAAGAAACGTTGATTTCTAGATGAAATGATTACCGAAGTATACGCATTTCCCATAATTACATTATATTTTCCAATACTGATTCTCTTAACTTGTATTTTTAATTAAATAAAACATTAAAATATTATTTAATTTACATTAAATATTAAACATTATATGAATTAGAAGTTCAAACTTACTCTGACTCAACCCGAAGTGGCAATTTGCTGAATAATTACACAGGTCTGCGATGAAAAAATTGTAGCATATTTAACTAGTGGGTTTGACAGTACATTCTTTTTGTGCTGATTACGGAAAAAACAGAGAAAAAATTCCATCACCCGTAGATAAGTCACAAATTTCACCTGAAAATTTCTTATTTTGATACATCAAAAAGTATTTTGCAAGCTTCTTTTCTACTTCTTCACAATGGTAACCGATTTGCATCTGTGCCTTTTGGACACTCAGCCCATTTGAAAGAATGCTCTGAAAATCTTGAGTTTGTTCTTAATACGCTCGGCTACTCTGACCATAAATGGACCATTTGTGGGGATTTAAAATTTATTTCCACGTTATTAGGTCAACAAAGTGGTTACACAAGGTTTCCGTGTTTCCTCATTTTGTTCCATAGGTCACAATGTTTCATTCTGGCTTCTCGGTCAGACACATCCTATCTCTTCACTGATCCCATATCCCCGTGTTCTCGCAATTTGGGATGTATACACGAGGAGAGTGTTCATTGAATATTACTTTTAATTTGCATATTGTTGACTTACGTCATTACATATTATTATAATTTATTTTTTTGTTAGTTATTGTATTTTTTAAATTATTTGAAAAGGAAAGATATGTCCAGTAGCGGGACTCTAGGGTCTCCCATGTATCCGTCCGGTAGAGTACCATGAAGGATACATGGGAGACCCGGGTACGAGTTCCGGTCCTGGACATATCTTTCCTTTTCAAATAAAAATATTTAAATTTCATTAAAACTGTTGTGCAGCAAAACTGATCATAATCCACATTAAAAATAAAATGAATCATTTTAATCATTAAATAACAGCCTATAATGGAAAAGAAGAAAAGATTTCTGTTCGCCATTGTCATGATTAATTATTACCTTTTCTAAGTAAATAAACTTTATTTTCTTTTTATTTACTACCTTTTCCATGAAAACGGGTCAATTTTTCCAATTACCATGCCGCTTTCGAGTAAAACATTATCAATTAAAATATTTTTAAGTGTCTGTACTTATTTTTATATTATTAATTTATATTATATACATTTACAATTTTCGAAAATGATATAGCAAGGGGGGAAGCATTGACAGCCCTGAGATTACTAAGCTGGAACGATTAGCGGGCGAGATAACCCTAGTAATTACTAAACCTAATCAGCCATACTCTCATTTCCCCCAGAGCTCTGTTCTTAGTCCAATTTAGGGATAATTTTACAAACGATCTTGTCTTGGATAAGAATAGATTTATAGCCTAATTTTGTTCAAAATTTTAAATTGCTTACAGTTTTGTTTCATCCTGAACACTCCGGAAGATTTTAGACAAGAATTTTTTTTTTTTTAGAATACTTTATTGATATTTACAACTGTAATTATATTACATCAAGTAAATCTGCTGTATGAACAAAGGACATGAAAAAAAAACACTTGTTGAGAAACTACCCATTGATAGCACTCCAATAACGTTCTTTACTGGAAGGTCTCGAGGCCATCTTCTTTTCAGACGCCTCGGAGAGTTATCAGGAATATTATGGGAAGTAGGTTGAGAAACTAGCGGATTCAAGTGTGTATGGAGCTTTTCATGGAAGGATAGGTATCTAGTTTGGGCCAAATCAGCAACATATGGGATATTAAGACATGATGCATGAGTTTGTTTGTGACATAATAAGGAGCATTGATGATTTTACGAAGGATTTTGGATTGTAAGAATTGGATACGAGATGAATTGGATGGTTTAGTAGAGCCCCAAAGCTCAACTCCGTATGTCCAAATAGGTCTGATAACTGTCATGTAAATGAGTCTTTTGTAATTAATTGGGAACTTTGAGCGTTGGTCAGTAAATGTTGAAGGTGGCGAAAACGTCTCTCAACTTGCTTCCCATAATATTCCTGATAACCCTCCGAGGCGTCTGAAAAGAAGATGGCCTCGAGACCTTCTACTATAGAACTTTATTGGAGTGCTATCAATGGATAGTTTCTCCACAAGTGTTTTTTTTTTCATGTCCTTTGTTCATACAGCAGATTATCTTGATGTAATATAATTACAGTTGTAAATATCAATAAATTATTATTAAAAAAAAGTAGCTATATTTGAAATAAAATATATGTATATTCTGTTTGGTTTTATATAGAGCGAAATATTTTGGGAGCGATGAGAGATATAAATATATTTTAGGGTTGATGAGCTGTTGTAGGGTTGGCAGGCCGATGATACCTGTCTTCTTCACCCTCCCCAAATATTATCCTTCAGCTTTATTTTATTATAAATAAAATATTATTTATTTTTTATATTTTTATTGTTTCCATTCGATATCATAGTTTATTCATTGTTTACTACACGACCCTCTTATATCATGGAGAAACAAATTCTCTATATGTTTTTTTAAATACTTTGCTTGATCGTTGTGCTATTTGTTATTCAAATATGTTTTCAAAAAAATTATGTAGTTCATGATCTAGCTAATCTATTTCAATCTATCCTTTGAACTATCACTAGCACTCATCTCCAGTAAGGTGAAAAAAAAAATAACCACAAAAGAAAAAGAAAACCAAAATGTTTGTAATGTACCTAATTAAAGCGCAATTATAATAACTGCAGAATGGCAACTAATCTAGCTTTTGAGATTTTTGTTTTTACAATGCTTATTTTTTGCTATGCTAAGGATTACTTGTCCGCAAGAAATGTCCTGACAACGCCTTCCATATATTGTTTACTGCAATCAGGATACTAGTCCATAACAAGATCTTTATTTTTTCCCTCCAGAAAAATTTAGGAATGTGTACTTAAATTTCATCTTTACCCTTTTTCCGAAAATATTAAAGAAACGCTTGCACAAGATTTTTTACACATTCATAAACTTCGACCTCTTGCCAGAGATTCATACCTAACATTATAGGTATTTATAAATAAACTGCCCCTCTACAGACCATGAAGTGTCTTCGCTTCGAACATGGTAGAAACTGCACTGTTCATAAGAGTGCGGCTGTGCAGGGAGGTGTTTTGTCCAGGATCACGGTCAACTGCCAAGTTTTTCCATGGGTTCTACTATAGACATTATTAAAGCACCCAAATAAACGGTATCAATTTTATAGTGGCTACATGATGATGATTCTGCAGATTCTAAACGATCCATTTCCGGCTCTCAACAGATTATATAAATTATCTGACAAAGATGGAGTGGTACAAGTTTTATGTTTTCTTTAAAGTAGCCCTCTAAATATTGAACTTATATCCTACTAATATTTTAAATGCGAAAGTTTTTAAGGATGTATGTTTGTTATTCTTTCTCGCAAAAACTACTGGACGGATTTGGATGAAACTTTACAGTAATATAGGATATACATCAGAATAGCACATAGACTACAACAAGGGCGGATTTATGGGGGAGGCACGGGGGCACGTGTCCCCCAGACAGTTGTTCGATGTGGACAGGCCAATCACCTGATAATAGTTGTTAAAATAACAGAAAGAATATGAGAAGCTATTTTTGGAGTATTTGACATTTTAATAAACTTTTGAAATCTTTCTATAGATACTACAAGTTTATTTGTATGTTATTGTTGAATTTTTGTCCCGTCTTCCCGTTGTGCCCCCCAAGAAAAAATCCTGGATCCGCCTTTGGTCTACAATTTACAATGATTTTGTGTAATTTGATCATAACGATAAGTATCAAGTAAGTCGGATAAAATTCTTCCCTCTGAGTAGCTTGCTCACGTGTTTCTTACGCGCAAAATCTACATATTTTCGCTGAACGAAACAAATCAAGTGACATCGTTTAAAGAAATATATTGCAGTAGGTAAGTAGGACCGCCGAAACTATGTACATATGTACATTGTTCTAATCCTTTCAGTTTTAATTTCTCGCTGCTGCCGTACGACAAGTGAAACCGTTGTACTAATTAATTCTTTTCAATAAATTCAATAACATTACATACTAATTCTTTACTGACACGAACTTCTGTAAACTTCTGTCCGTCCCATTTGTTAATCAGTGTCAATGTATGTTTCACGGCTGTGCTGTTCCGTTTGTGATGAAATTTGATATGGATAATCTGAAGCCTGGGGAAGGACATAATCTACTTTTTATCAACATGCGTGAAGTTTATATAAAAAGGACTAAAATTGACTAACACAGCAGAAACCACTGAACTTAGCATGTTGAAATTTTCAGATAGGTTCTTTGTTTAAATTAAGAAAGAAATTTGGATAATTCCACCCCCGATGGTTTCCCCCTTAATATAATAGAGGTTCAAAGATTGTATGGAATACGTCAGATGTACGAGTAACTTGTATTCATAAACATTATGAGGCAGACCAAAATCCATGCGAGAGAAGCCGCGGGCAAAAGCTAGTCTTTTATAAATGTAAACTTCTTTCATATCCTCCTTCTTCACAAGGCATAAGTCTTCCTCCTGAATTCTCTGGAACCACCGCTAAACAGTGAACTCACTTATACTGCCTCCAGTCAAGATTTAGATGATATTTCTGGACATCTGGGCTCCTTTCCGATCGATTTTGAACCCATAAAACAAAATAATGAGAAAATGATGGTTGGAAATTTTAGTAAAGACTGAATTATTTTCAATTAGCAAAGTGTAAACACGCATTGTTATTCTAAATAGGATTAATTTGTGTTTACAATTATGAATGTTTAAAGTTAATAAACATAAAAGTATACTATTAGAGCGGTATTTTTAAGAACATAAGTTCGAATCATTCATTCAAGTGAGTAAAAAACCTTTTTCCAGTCAAAAATTTTTTTCTTTATTTAAAAATACGTTTTGAATTATTAAGTCATTTTCAATTTTCTTTTCTTATAAGTCTATTTTTATTTAATTTAAATATTTTTACTCATACATTTGTACATTATTAACCTTTTAATAGTTGTCAATTAATTAATTTTTTTTTTTTATACTTGGAGTTTGTAATGTTCTCCATGATCATTCTCAATTCATAAATGTTAAGAATGACCATGGAGAACATTAGAAACTCCAAGTATAATTTTTTTTTTTAATTAATTGACAACTATTAAAAGGTTAATAATGTACAAATTTATGAGTAAAAATATTTAAATTAAATAAAAATAGATTTATAAGAAAAGAAAATTGAAAATGACTTAATAAGTCAAAACGTATTTTTAAATAAAGAAAAACATTTTTGAATGATTTAAAAATATGTACTCCAGTAACACCCACAAGAGAATTAAAATGAACATAAGTTGCTACATTATCCTTCAGACAATCCAACATATTTGTAGTAACATGTTGCGGATTGGCCGAAGACTATAAGGCGCATGCATACCTGAATACTACTCTAACATGAATACGAATACTTCGCAAGAAGGGGTCCAACTTTCTCAAAATGCTCAGAAGCGTACTCATTCTTCCCTCAGGATGTTCCTGGAGGTATGAAATATCTCCAATATGCGGTTCATCCCAAGGGGGCAGTCTCTTTATCCTGCCTCGGGGATAAAAGGAAAAGTTCCGAGGAAGAAAAATGGAAATAACCTGTTGCAAGGGAGAGAGTGAGAGTGAGAGTAAGAGTGAGGGAAATTGCTTCCCTTCTTGGATTACATACAGTAAATTCGGGAGGGGGGGGGGGGAAGCCAGCCATCTCCTCTATTTCCTTCTACAAGGAAAGTTAGCCTTTAGTTGTCCGCTCTGGAGCCAAGGAAACTTTGGCCTCTGGCTTACTCAGTGCATCCGCCATCAAATATAAAAGTATTATTTATTTTTAAATTAATTTTGAAATGTTTCCACAATATTTTTCAAAATATACATTCCTATAAATATGTGTCTTTATATCTTTAAAATATCACAATAAATAACAATCAAACTAAAAAGTATGCTCTAATCGAGAAAACTGTCATCCAGTGGATATCTCTAAGGAAGAGGGTGCAGTTTTGAAAATGTTAAAACATTTAAATACCTTGGCGCCATTGTAACAGTAGATAACGAGCTTGTACATAAAATAAAGGCTGGAATAGGCCTGCAACTCAGAAACAGGTTCCGAAATAGAGCTATACCCCGAAGACTCAAAATAACGGTATTTAAGACGGTACTTCATCCAGTTGTGGATGATGGAGAGGCCTGGAACCCAAGCAGCAGAAGAATTTATTGAATACTTGGGATAGAAAAATCCTTATAAGAGTATATGGTCCAGCTGGGAAATCGTTTCATTATTAATTCCTTTCTTTTTTTAATATTCTCAAAAATAAACTAACTAACAACTAACATTTCGAAGTATAGAGGATGATTTAACCTAAACAATATATATATATATATATTTTATTTATGGTTCTTTTTTTTTTTTTTTATTTAAATATTTTTTATATATATATATATATATATATATATATATATATATATATATATATATATATATATATATATATAAAGTTATCAGTGTATAGACTCGCAACGTTAGCAAATGTATAGCCTTCATTACTTTGTAAAGCAAAATATCGTGTGTTTTTCCGATCTTTTCTATATAAATATCATATAGGGTCATATCTTTTCTCTGTAAAATAAAAATATTTAAAAATTAAAACAATTATTATTATTATTTAATTTTCATTTGCACCTGCGCAATTGCGCATCCAGCAAATTTGATCCAGATGTTTTTCTCTTTGCTATTGTACAGAAACATCGAGTTTTGGAATGAAATATCAATTTTTCAGTAGGTCTCTTGGCCAATGTCTTTTTAATCTTTTTTTATTAAGTCCAGGTAACAGGGAGTAGGAAAGCGGAAGAACGAGTGGGTTTGGGTGATATTGTGTCGATGTGTGGAATGTTATGTATTTGTTATGAATATATGATTTTTATAGTGAGAATGCTCAGGTCGTTGTGTATGTTGTGATTCAAAATATACTATGGTGCATTAATTATCAAAAAATTATAAAAAATATTTTTACATTACAATTAACAAAAAATTATAAAAAATATTTCTATTTATGATAATTTTATTATTAAGGAAACAAATAAAATTCGATATTCTTTTTACTGTTGTCATAGATGTGTGCTAATCCTATATTTACATACCATTCATTATAAACTATTTAAATTTTCATTATTTATGTTAGAGAAGAATTGATTGGCTGTAACTTCTAATGTAAGGAAGAAATAGTTTTGGGGGTGCAGTGTTTTTATTGACTGCACCCCCAACTATTTCATTATTTATTTTACGAAAGCATTCTGACTATAACTATTTATCACCCAGTCCCTATAAAATAAAACCTTTACTTGAAGAAAAATCTGGCGGCTGAGTATGATCTCGAACAATTCACCACCCTGCAGAAACGTTGTCCTAGAAACAGTAGAGTCTCTAACATGTAATGAGCCCAAAATGGTTCTTGGGTCACAGTGGTACAGTTATTTTAAGTACATAATATCGTCTCTGCAATCGCAAAGTATGGAATGTGAAAAAACAGTTTTCGTTTTCGGCTTATAGCAGTTGCTTTAGGATTGATAATTGATATAAAATTCATTTAGAGGCATCTATCAGCATGTTCTAATAAATATAATGATATGTATTTCTAATTTTCAAGATTACTTTAACCTACTTTAAGCCTCCCATACTGTGTACCATTTCTGTGATACAGTTGGTGACGTTTTGATAGACTTAGGTGCGAGAGATTTATAAGTAGCCGTCAATGTATGAATGCTAAAGAGTATGTCGTGATTGTGTATGATGTATAATATAGGAGTCATTATTGAACCTTGGGGTATTTATTCATTAATTAATAGTCTTTAGTAATGTTTTATTTGTAAAAGCCTAGTGATTATTTTTATTATGGTTGAATATTATTTAAACGATCATTTAGCCTAAAAAATAATAAATAACATGAATGAAATTGAATAAAACAAGCAGTGTTGCGATCGCTAGTTTAGAAACGGCTACCACACCACGTGGATTCTTCATTTAGGTTTAATTAATATAATCTTAGTATGATTTAATAACTAAAATAGAGCCAAAAACTCAAAAAGAAACACTATTATTTATTATAATGCAATTGGGAAAAACCACAATGCAAAGCCTTATGTTTCAAAAAATATACATCTACTTACCAGTCGACGTTTCGCCTATTCAGGCATGTTGTACGTCTTGGTGGTAGGGTGCTGTCTCATGTTTGGGCTGTTGATCGTTGGGATGTATTGCACTTTTTCTTCGAGATGCGATTCACATAACCCCTTTTTGATTTTGGTGTCTTGATAATGCCTGAATAGGCGAAACGTCGACTGGTAAGTAGATGTATATTTTTTGAAACATAAGGCTTTGCATTGTGGTTTTTCCCAATTGCATTATAATAAATGATTTAATAACATTATTCAAGCCATAAAACCCTATGGAAGGAAAGGATTATATCAGATGAGCTTTTATTGAACAATAAAAAAGAAAGAGTACTTAAAACGATTAAAAATGAATCAGCCTCCCTCTTCCTTAATCACTGTTAGATTCTCCCTTTAGGGCTGGAATTATGTTTTAATGGCCTCCTAGGAAAAATTGTTTTAAAATAAAATAATTGCTAATACTAGCAATCCCCTTCCGTCTTTCTCTAAATTGCTTCTCAGTCCAACATCAAATTATTTTTTCTCTTAATTTCTCTAGGCGTGAACCCTTCTACTTCTCAGAAACATATATATATATATATATATATATATATATATGCTAGTCTTTACATATAACAGGGGACCCGAAAGACATAGGAAGAAAAATTCATTAAAGAAACAAAAAAACTTTACCTATTGTATTGAATTGTGGATCTGAACCATTCTCAAACCCACACACGAAAAAAATCATGAAAATCGCTCCAATTTTTTGGGAGCAGCCCAGTGAAATACGAACAGAAGAATTTAATACCTAAAGATAATACCGGATCCGACACCTTCCGATTCGGATCCGAACAAGATGATGTCTTGTTCAAACATACAGGTAAAGGATAATTTAATTATGAAAATGTTAAGACAATGGAAAAATTCCAACGAAAAGCCTTAAGTCTCCAAACTAATACAGAAATTGAAAATATCTGTCCAATATTTCGCCTATTCGAGGCATCCTCAAGGTAGAAAGAGAAAAAAACAAAAGAACAAAAACAAGGCTCAAATATCTAACCTTACTCAGCCGGGGTCGAGTAACCTTCCTTATGATTCATTAGTTACATTTGAGCCTTGGAGGTGGTGGGATGTTTCTTGGGTGCATTATTTATTTTTTGTTTTGTTGTTATTCTCATTCTACCCTGAGGATGCCTGAATAGGCGAAATATTGGACAGATATTTTCAATTTCTGTTTAGTTTGGAGACTAAAGGCTTTTCGTTGGAATTTTTCCACGGTCTTAACATTTATGTAAGGTCTCTTTTTACCTTTTCCTTTTCAATATTAATTATAAAAACATTACCGATAGGATCGAATTGTCA
The DNA here is from genome assembly GCA_037127475.1 of Arma custos. Lineage (NCBI taxonomy): Eukaryota > Metazoa > Arthropoda > Insecta > Hemiptera > Pentatomidae > Arma > Arma custos. The sequence continues at coordinate 2,475,765 of CM073760.1, forward strand.
ATCTATACCATTCTCAAACCTACTTGGACATACACAAAAAATTCCATCGTAATCAGTCCAACCTTTTATTTAGGAGGAGTTCTGCGGCATACGCACGATCAAACGAATTGCATGCATAAAGACTCATCATCATTCATTACGATTCACAATCTTATCTGGTTTGATATTGTAAATTCAAATATTAGGCTTGCGAATTAAAGGCCCCCAAGGCCCTCGAATTCTTCTTGTATCCAATCTTAACAATCCAAAATCCTTTTTGCTCCTTGCTTTCTTAGGAATGAAATCATCCATAAAGACTTAAATGTCCCATTCCTTGCTGATTTTGCCAGAACCCGATACCAGTCCTTTCATGACAAACGTTATTCTCATTCAAACCCACAAGTTTCAAGCCTAGCAACCTATCCAATTCCTGATAATCATCCAAGAATTCTGAAAAGAAGATGGCCTCTTGACTCTTTGTTCTTTGAATACTAACACTGGGTAGTTTCTCTTCTTGCCTTTATTCATGTCATTATGGATCATTTCTGTCAATATATTTACTTGGTGTATTAATAGAGTTGTTAATTTCAATAAAATTAAACAGCACTTTTGATGGTACTGAAATTAGAAAATTATACGAGGATCACTAATCAAAAATTCATCAATGTATTATTAAATTAATATCATTATTATTAAATTAAAACTTTATATTATTTAAAACTGTTAATTTATTGATTGCGTTTAAAAAGGTTCCAAGAGAAAATGTCATCAATTTTTTATGCCTAAAGATTGATTCGAGAGCCAATATTAAATTTTATTAAATATCTATCTCGTTTTCAATTGTGTTTTCATTTTTTTTGTTTTTTTAATAACAGGCCTGTATATAAAAAATTGATTTTTTTTCCTGTTGTAATTATGTTCTATTTTTTTCCTAGCTGAACTCTCTTTCATATTATAAAACTCGGCGGGATGACAGTTTTATTTACTTCATTGGAAACCATACAACCGGAAAATTGAAAATAAAAAAAGAGTAGTAAAAAAAAATTAGACCGAGGTACAAAAGAGGAATTTCAGTAAAAGATATGAGAGAGTGAATTAATAAACAACCCTGATAGCTGTTCCCGGAGTTTTCATCTGTGGAATTGAAGAAATAAAATATTATGTATAAACAATTTTTATATCTGGGAATAAAATATATTTACTGCATGATGTACAGGTTAAAATTAAAGTCTATATAGAGAGGGAAAGTTTTAAACAAACCAGACCAGAACGAAAACAATTTATTTTTCCGAATACATTTTGGAATTTTAAAATGTGGTTAGAAATATATATACATATGTATACATATGTAAGAAGAATAAATCTTTAGTTGACTTACATGAATGAATTTGTTTGAATAATTATGTACATACGCACGCTGCACAGTGTTTTGATTAGTAGGAGAAAGCTGGACAAAATTCATGAAAAAATTCTAAAAAAAATGTATTGGAATATTGTAAACGATTGTTCAAAACCTAGAAATCCAATATTTGTTTATGCCTGGCACACTTCATCTCGTCAGTAATAGAGTCCTAATTCATGAATCCATTGAAATAGACTAAATCAACTGTATTCAAAGCTTCATTTCAACAGCACAAAGTTATAATGTTACTAATTATATATGAATAAATTGTTGAATATTGATAATATATGTAATTACAGGTGCTCTTTTTTCCAATTAAAAAATCTGATAATCTAAGTGTATCAATTTTTTGAAACTTTCAAGATATGGGAATGACTTGTATCCGGTTGTATCAGGGCTAATGTTTTTATATTTCATAGCTGCATTTCACCCATTTATAATAAGATGCATTATAGCCTGCACGAATACAAAATTGTTTTTTTAATTTTAGAATACTTATTTTCGAGAATTTTTTTTTTTGAAGAATGGTAGAAACACCTTTATTTTTTTATTTTGTAGTTCTTTTCGAACTAATTAAATTTTAGAAACCTTGCAGAGGACTCTGAAAGGAAAATTAAGTCCTAGATCCTACAGGATCCATTTGGAATCGTAGTAAAGTTAAAATATAATCGTAATTGTAATGTCGTATAAATAAACATGTAATTGTTTATTTTTCAATTCTCGATGCCTATAAATCTCTTCTCCGTCCGTGGATGAACTCCGTCAGCAAACGCTTTGGTATTTCCTCCCATGTCCAGCCCATCTTAATCTGGATCGCTTGATAAAACTGACCACGTCAGGGTCGCCAAAGAGATCGTACACTTTCTCATTTTTTCTTCGCCTCCACCTTCCATCAACATCGACCGCTCCAAATATTCTTCGGAGGATCCTGCGCTCCAAGACAAGAAAATTGCAGTATGCGTCTTTTGCCATTGTCCATGTTTTCGCTCCATATGTAAGCACTGGGGGAATAAGGGTTTTGTATAGGACGATTTTTGTCTTCCTTGTTAAAGCCTAATTGCTAGGTGTTGTCTTAGCCCGAAATAGGCACGGACAATATTCTTCTCCTAGTTTCTACTCCGATGGCGTTAGTACAGGAGACTTGGGATCCAAGATAGGGGAACTCTAAGACCCACTCAAAGAGGTATGTTCCGAGTTCCACCTTGTCTCCGGGGTGTCTTTGATGCTCTTCAGCTACCATGTATTTGGTCTTGTTGTTGATCATTAATGCATTCAATTGAAAAAAAAATGTATTTAATATGAGTCCAATTTTTTTGTAAGTAATCCACAATGTATGTCTATGCTCATCCATATGGAGCATAAAAAATAAAAGTCTGCCAGGGAGCGAATTCGAACTCAAGATCTTCGGTGTGGCATTTCAGCGCTCTTCCACTTTGCCACTCCGCTCCCAAAAAATATTATGAATATTTCTTTATTTTTGAGTTATTTGGATTTAGACAACTTGGTATCAGCTAAGCCTTATGGTGTTAAAATAACAGTCCCATTATACAGGAGACATATCCAGGACAGTTTAGTTAATCACTTGACAAAGCAGGAAGTTGATATACAACAGGGTTTAAGTTTAGGGTTGTACTTGACGAGAACGGCCACGGAGACACGGCAGTCTGACACGACTCTCTCCCGTGGAGCTCGCAAGCTACGACAGTTAGGAGTTGTTAAGTTTATCATCTTTGGGACTGAGTTGTTGCTCGAGTTAGTGGATGGGGCTGATACTACTGCTCCTGTTCTGTGTTCCATCTAACAGCTAACCAAATTACTCCTAGTCAGTCCGTGTTCTGTCTCTACAGTCTACTAAGAAAGAGGGATCGTTTATTTTTCAATTCTCGAAGCATATAAATCTGGTATTATGTTGATCATTGATGCATTAAATTGAAAAAAAAAATAAAAACAGGCCAATTTATTTGTAAGTAATCCACAGCACAGGTGATGTCGGCCTATTCTCATCCATATGGACTTTTAACACTTTATTAACTCTATTCAACATCCTTCTACCAACATATTTGGAAGAAGAAATAAGAAATATTTATAAACGCATATAAAAAAATATATAAATAAACAAAACAACGGAATTATAGAAAATATATTTGGAATGAAATGTCAATATAAAATTTCATGTGGGTTCACACTTAAGTGTTTCAATTGTAAAATCATAACAACATTATTAATTACTCTTTTAAATACTCTTTCAAGTTTCTACGTCCACTATTTATACAAAAAACTTCAATTGTTTCTTCTGGTTTAGATCGTGTTGGTGAATTTTCTGCCAACGTTTCGCCAGGCATGCTGCTGACTTCCTCACTTCCGGGTTCAATTGAGACTGAACGTGTTCAGCTGACCCGCGGCTTTATATAGGAGTATTAATTTTAAAATTATTTGTTAACTTGCAAGCCGATCTAACTTTAAACCCATTTTAAACATTTATATTTCCTTTTTTCACAGCAATTAATAGTTTTTTTTACGGAGTTTTATTATGGTGCTTTTAGTTTTTTTGTTTTTTTTATGATACTGTACACAATTAATACAAAACGTATAAGAATTTTTCAAAAATAAAATTTAATTATCCAATTTCCTGGTTAATTGAATGATTTACTATAACTGTTCTTATGTACACGATTCAAATACTGCTTTATACTTTTTATATAGGTAGAGTCATTTAAATAATATCCTTTTTTTTTTGGTGTTTTCACTTCAGATCAATATCAGGTCTCGAATTCAAAACCGGCTGTGCAAAATAAATTATTTTATATCATCGATGGTCCATGTGGAATCTTCACATACTCCAGGGGTTCAACATGGATGTGTGTATACTTAGAAACAGTACAGTCTTTAACACTATCCTTCATAGGTTGTGTTGGTACATATTTTGGTTTTCCCGTACAATGGAATTCATATTTTTCGAGTTATTAGGAAATTAAATTTGATATCGTAATTTTCTACTGTTTTAAGCGATTAATAGTGCAAATATGATCCCAATCATTGTTCTATTTATAAGAAAATTATTTGTTATATATTTTTTTTAGATTAATTAATTGATATTTACAACTGTAATTTGCAAAGTTGTAATATTAAAACTAGTAATAATACAACGCATTATATATACGTATAATAGTAATAGTGTCATGACCAAATGACACGAAAAAAAAAAAACACTTGTGGAGAAACTACCCATCGGTAGCACTCCATTAAGGAAAAATATAAAAATACTGTTAATAAAAGAAGATTTGATAACGGCTTTCTAATTATCAGTAATTTGTAAGCCAGACATAAATGATAAATGTTCATCAGGCTGGAAATATATTTTATCTCTTTAATACCATTAAATTACTAGCTATAATGGCTAAGTAAAGGGGTTCCTCCCGGAATATTTTTATTTTTTATTTTTTTACTCCTGCCCTGGAAAAGGTAATGTGATTATAGAAAGTGCTTCGTTTTTTATCAAAGTACTTTGTGAGGGGCAAAAAACAGGCTACTTCATTTATAAAATTGTTGAGGTAAAAGCCTTTATGGTAGATTTAATTGCTCTATACAGAGCGAGGACCCAGATTCTCTCAGTCGTTAAGTGTTTCTATGACATCAATCGCTCACTGTACCACACCCACTGTTAATATGTCCCATATACTGTGTATGTATCATGTAGTATATAGTTTCACTTGTACAGTCGATTAGTATATATCACGTATAATCTTACTAATATTATAAATGTGAAAGTTTGTATGTCTGTCTCTCTTTCACGCAAAAACTACTGAACGGATTTGGATGAAACTTTACAGTAATATAGGTTATACATCAGAATAACACATGAGCTATAGCAAGCGCGGATTTAGGGGGGGGGGCGCACGGGGGCACGTGCCTCCCCTCGACAGTTTTATAGGAACTGTGGAGAATCCATTATAGTACATAATTAAAGGCCAATCAGGAATTTAGCATCTTGAAATTAGCAGATAGGTCCTTTGTATGATTTAAGAAAGAAGTTTGGATAATTCCACCCTTATTATAATAAGGGTTCATAGGTTGTATGGAATCCGTCAGTTTTGAAGTTAGACATCTGAAATTTTGTACGAGTAACCTATAGTGAAAAAAATTAAATTATTTAAATAATTAAATTATTCATTATTTTAAATTATTGTTAAAAAAGCACTGTCAAGAAACTTTATGCGGTAGTCCAAATTCTATGCGAGCGAAGCCGCGTGCAAAAGCTAGTATATCATATATTGCAGGTCTGTACATTTTGGCCAAGTGCATCAATATTTAGCACTGGTAATTTTTTTGAAATTATTTATGATACTGTCAATAATTTATCACGAGCCCTCCGAATATTATCAAATACGACGTTTCACGATTCTCTGCATTTTCTTGATGATTTACTATAGTTTTCGATATGCTTAGGATTAGAATATATTACGTAAATTATACAATGTACTGTATGTCTGTAAATGTTCGCTAAGTACATCAATTTTCAGAACTGCAGTGGTAAAGATTTGTTTGGTTAGTTAATTTTTTTATGATATTGTCATTAATTTACCAAAAACCTTAGCAAATTATCCGAAAATAAAACGTATCTTCATTGATTATTTACTATAGATTTCCACATACAGACGATTATAATACTCGGTTATTTAATCGGTGAAGAGCCATTAATAGGCCCTGTGGCCTACTCTCTTGGAGCTCATCAAACCTAAAGTTGGTTCTTTTAATTGAAAGAAAACCTGACGGTTGGGCGTGATCTCGGTCAAATAGTACAGTCTCTACCACGTACTGAATACAAGATCCATCATAGAATGAAGGGTATAGAATATTGTTTGCCTCACTTTTTTCATCTTGTTTCTACATATACCTTATTTTAATTTATTTAGTCTTATTTTGGATCGTTACTGTGTATGTTTTATCCTATTAAAATATTCTATTCTAACATTATTTTACAGCATGATTAAACCTATTTTTCTATCTCCTTCTCCAAGAATTTAGTCGTAGATAAATTTTCTTTTTTTTTTCACAGCATAATTAAACCAATTTTTCTTTCACCTAACGAGCTCAGTGCCTCAGTGTTAGAACAGTAGAGTCCCTACCATTTACTGAACCCCAGATCCTTCACGGGTTGTGGTGGTACAGACTTTTTCTTTCTTATTCAACAAGAATTTAGTCATAATTTTTACAATATTGAGGCTACAAGGGAAAAATTTGATTTCATTTTTTTGCAAAATTTGATAACAGCTATTTTTGACAGATTTTTTAATGGGGACTCAATGGTGTAGTAAAAATAGTATATTAAAAGTATTTCTTATGGCTTTAATTCGACTCTGAACCTTACTTTTCAGGAATATAAAGCATTTCAGACTAGGGAAAAACGTGATAAAAAACAATTTTTGAAATTTGAAGTTATGAGCTTTTGATCCTGAACTCTTCAAATATAGGATGACTAAAAATCTAAACATCAGACTCACTTCAAAGAAAAATACTGTTATAATTAACATATCTAAGGAACAACTCAATTTGATGAGTAGAAAATACTTTGAGTGAGAGAATTTACTTGATAAACTGGAGGGCTTACATAATGCTTTAATGAAAAGTAATCCATCTTTAAAAATGATCATAAAACGGATATTCCATTATTGTAGAAATTGTAATAAATGTTAACTATTCTTCCTTTTCTAAATTTCCTCATGATTGTGTAGAAGAGAGCGGATTGAATCAGTGGTAGAGCACTGAACTGCTGTGCCAGGTTCAAATCCGGCTGTGGAAGATAATTTATTTAGTCTCTCAACAGTCGGGCATTTTGCCTTGAGACCCTCCTGTATCCCACACAGCCTGTATAAATAATTGGGAAAATCTGGAGGTTGGGCTTGATCTCGGTCAAATAGTACAGTCTCTACCACGTACTGAATACAAGATCCATCATAGAATGAAGGATATAGAATATTTTTTGTCTCAATTTTTTCATCTTGTTTCTATATATTCCTTATTTTAATTTATTTAGTCCTACTGTGTCCGTTTTATCCTAATAAAACATTCTATTCTAACATTATTTTACAATTTAATTTTTATAAAATAATTTTCCAATGGAAAAAGTTAGGTAATATTGAAGTTCTAAACAAATTAGGATCTTCATAAATTTAATAATTCATATTCATTTCTGATGATAATAATAAATGGATTGAAATAATAATTATACAATCTTATTTTAATTATTACAATTCCTCTAACAAATGAAAATAAACCATTTCGTCACCAATATATTTTTCATGCCCAACAAAATCTTATGTCTGTGTTGCTTGGATACACATTTTTGTTTACATTATTGTAGGTGACGATTTGATATTACCTAATATTAGTACCATTTTTAGATTTTATTTAGAGAAATTATTTAGGAATTTATACATTTATTAATTTATAACCTTTAATTGATTTATTCGTCACAGTTTCAGAATCATATTTCCATTTTCAGAACATCATATATTTGCGTAATATGTCTAAATTTATTGATAGTAATGTATTACTTAAAAGATGAGTATTTAAGGTCCTACTCTAAAACCTGTATTATTACTTAATACATGTCGCCCCTCAGTCGTAAACCAACGACTTCCCGTCCCCCTGTATCGTTTAGTATCATGCCACTCATTCCTGAAACAGAAACAAGAAACAGCTCGCCGTTTCAGGCTACTTCAATATTTACTAGACAAACGCTCTAAGCTCCCAATTCATTACAAAAGACTCATATACATGACAATCATTAGACACATCTGGACTTACGGAGTAGAGCTTTGGGGCTCCACTAAGCCATCGAATTCCTCTCGTATTCAATTCTTACAATCCAAAATCCTTCGTAAAATCCTCAATGCTTCTTACTTTGTTACGAACAAAGTAATCCATATTACCTTAATGTACCGTTATTGCTGATTTGGCCCGAATCCGATATCAATGTCGAAAAGAAGGTGACCTCGTGACCTTCTAAGCTGAACTTTTTATTTGAGTACTATCACTGGTTAGTTTCTCTATTTGCCTTTGTCCCTGGACATGATTTATCTTTCATTATATTTACTTGATGTATTCTGTATACAGTTGTAAATTTCAATAAATATATCTTTTTTAAAATACATGTCGCACATTTTAAGTTGTTATTGATTCCTGACTAAAACTAAGATGTGTGGTGGATACCAGAAGTTTTCGAGTTGGGGAGTCACAAATGCGTATCAATTGTAATCCTCTCATGTTCTGAAGGAATTTTATTTAATATAAAATTATTTTTCTTTTTTTTAAATACGAATATGATAATCGACATTCAATTAATACATCGATAAAATAATATGTTGCCTGAGCAGTAGGGAACAGGTTACAAGAAAGTTTTGTTTTCTTCCTTCCAGAACAGAGGGAACCTTTCCGTCTGAATCCGCCTGGGGCTACACTGTTCCCTTATAAATTTTCATGTGTTTGTGTTCGCCTCTCAAACACCGATCTGTCACAACTGAGTTAGAGTTTACTCTTTGCTATTTTTATAATTTGTACAATTCTTCTGCTATTCACTCCTCACATATTTATTAATTTAAACAATATTATTTTTATTAACAATAATAATAATAAGCGAACCCTTAGCGATACCAGCAATTTCCACATACATTCCTCCGCCCAAGGACCTGTTCCCGGGTCCGCCAGATGACACAACGCAATACTCCCACCTATATCTCGGTCTAGAACGGTAACCAGCCTGCTCAACAACTTCACGAGCCCATCTCAACCTTCGCGATACTATCACTTATAATAAACAACCATAATAAATTTGTTAAGTTATAATTAATTATTTCTCATTTTTCCATGAAAATAATATCAATCTGCATTTATTTAATTCAATTATTTTTTCTAATAATAAATTTCGTCAATCCTGTGGGATCTGCAGGCCCTCCTGAGGATTAGCCACCTTCTAAAAGTAGGTACCTTCAATATGGGGGAAAAGCTGACGGTTGAGCGGGTTCTTGGACAATTTACTTCCTTGTATAATCTTAGTCTCAAAAGCAGTACACAGTACTAAACCAACGATCCTTCACGGGTTGTAGAGGTACAGATTTTTATTTTATTGGTTTTGAAGTTTACCGCCTATCATATATTATTTGTGGAATGATTGGCCACCTATTTTTTAATTGTTTATGTATGTTTTTTGTTAGTGATTGACCAATAGATCCTCATAAAAGATGGAGTTTTTTAGTTATGTAGGTATTGTTATGTTTCTACTCATAAACATATTTTGAATATATATATTGATATTTGGGATGCCAGAGTCTCATTTAGGATGAGTACTCAAATTATTATTTATATGCCTTAATCTTAATTGAGTTCCTTTCCAGAGGTCTGTTCGTGTGTTTACCAATTGACTCATCTATTATACCTTCAATATATTATTTATAAATAAATAGTGTATCTGGGGTATGTAAGCACCAAAAGAATTACAATAAGGATCGTTTATATATTCAATTTTAAACAAGATTGATGATTCAGATGTTGCTATATATAAGGGATTGCCATAAAATAACTTACAGGAAATAAATTAAATTTATCTGTGAGCAGGGGTAGGTTGGGTTATAGGTCGGTCTTCGCCTTGCCACCTCCTTCCTCAGGATCTGTCCCGCGAGTCCCTTCCTTGCTTCCTCTGTGTCCGTCTCAAGCTTCCTTTCCCGTCTAGTTTGCTTGCTCCGCCCCTTTCTTCTGTCTCCACCATCTTGGACCATAAAGGCTCCATAAGGGGACCAAAAGGTCTGCTCTTTGCCCAAAACATATTCCCTTTCATGTTTGCCACCCGCATCAGTGGCGACAATACATAGCATTATCTATAAATCTATTGTAGTATATACTCGAATCTATCTATCTATTTTTTTTTTGACACATTGATATATACTTCATGATTTGTATTATGTAGCCTTCTGGCCAGTTGTATGTTATACTTATTTTTTTTTTTATGTTTGCTGTTGTAAGGGACACATCCATGAACAAATTCACTTTGTTATTCTATAAAAATACATTTTTGGTGAAATATTATTTAAAATTAAGCATTACCAAGCAACATTTTTTTCTACTAAAATTCCTTATTTTTTTTTAAGTTTTACAGAAGCTGAATCAAGATATTTCACAAAAGTTTTTTAAAGGTGGCAGCAGCTGAAAAGTTATGGCAAAAGTAGAAACACAAAACTGGACATCGGCAGACATTATTTTACCACAGGCTTCTGCAGTCGGAGATACCGTGCCCATAAATCCATTGCAGCAACTGATTTAAGGCTTGAAAAAAAAAAAAAAAAAAGAGAAAATATTCCGAGAGAGGCTGTTTCTAGCTCTTAGCGAAGATGAAAATACACAAAGTAAAAAAAGAGAACAAAGTGAGACATGTGGCCATTACTGTGCGTCCTTTGAGTTTCTTCATCAGTGTCACTGTTGAAGTCTGGGACCGAGGCTAATAAGGATTATTGTATTACATATTAAAATAAAAAATACTAATTTCATACTTTTTTAATTAATAATTTTTCAATTATTCTATGTACGCAGAAAATTAAGGCAATTTTAATTGTAAATTACAGTTGTACAACAAATTACAGGAATACTACAAATTCTGTAATATATACTTTACCTAGCATTTACATTATTATATATTTAATAACTAAATTAATGTTTAATACAGTATAGTTCCTAATAAATATTAATGCTTTTTATAGAAGGAGATTTTGTAATATTTTTTTATGATAATAAATAAACGTTCTTTTTTTAACAGTACTGTCCCTACCATTTACAATAACCCCAGATCCTTCACGGGTTGTAGTGGTACAGGTTTTTTCTTTCTCATTCACCAACAATTTAGTCATAATATTTACAATAAAGGCTACAAGGGAAAAACTTGATTTTTTTTTCTTTCAAAATTTGATAACAGATATTTTTCACAGATTTTTTAATGGGAAACTCAATGATGTAGTCAAAATATTATGTTAAAAGTATTTATTATGGTTTTAATCCGGCTCTGAACCTTACTTTTCAGGAGTATAAAGCATTTCAGACTAGGGAAAAATGTGAAAAAAATCAATTTTTGAAATTTGAAGTTATGAGCTTTTGATCATGAACGCTTCAAATATAGGATGACTAAAAATCTAAACATCAGACTCACTTCAAACAAAAATACTGTTATAATCAACATATCTAAGGAACAACTCAATTTGATGAGAAGAAATACTTTGGGTGAGAGGAGTTACTTGATAAACTGGAGGGCTTACATAATATTTTAATGAAAAGTAATCCATCTTTAAAAATGATCATAAAACGGATATTTCATTATTGTAGAAATTGTAATAAATGTTAACTATTCTTCATTTTCTAAATTTCTTCATGATTGTGTAGAAGTGGATTGGATCATTGGTAGAGCACAGTGCCAGGTTCAAATCCGGCTGTGGAAGATAATTTATTTAGTCTCTCAACAGCCGGGGATAGAGATGGAGATACTTTAGGATCTAGAGAGCCTTCTTGATCCCATCAAGCCTATATAAATAAGTGGGAAAATCTGGGAGTTGACCGTGATCTCGGGGATTGTTCCAGAAACAGTATAGTCTCTTCCACGTACTAAACCCAAGATTCTTCATGGATCGAAGTACTTCAGTCTTTTTTTTTTTCGTTTTAATGATGATGAAGTGGGGGGTAAGATGCTATGGAATTTATTGATGTTATGCTTGGGCTTGGAGCCGGCAGATTGGATAGATGATCCTCCTCCGATGGGATGACCGCAAGGCTCAGAGTCCACGGCCATTAAATTAGTTGCAAGGTCAATTAGCGGTCAGAAGATTGGGAGATTGGCCGCTATCGATTCTCGCTAAATTGGGGCCCCGCCAAGCCCCCTCGTGTCCCCTCTACTTCCGCTTCCTCCCTTAGTTCCCTCTTTCTCCGCTTCCTTTGTTCCTGTCCTCTTTGTCCACTTCCTCTCTACCGCTACGTTACTGTTTGCTGCCACAGAACAGCTTCCGCCAAGACAAAATTTTGTTTAACCTCGCTTCGACTGCTGGAGCCATTATTGAAGATCGTTCTTCTAAAATTTCTTGAACTAACTTTGTGGTTATACATAAATCAACGTCTTATGCATTTTTTTATTTTCTTTTAAAGGTAGACAAGTTTCAATAGGTAGCTTAAATGACCCTTAAAATCGCTACCTGACAAGACCTCAAGAGACAGGACAGAGGCAGTCGTAGTTAAGAAGCGGGCAACACAACTTGTAGGCAGTCAAATATAGAGCATGGGTCATCCTTTTCTTTCATTATAAGTAGATATATAAATTGTGTAACTATGATCAGCACACAATAAATATAATGTTATTTAATGAAATTAATTAGGATTTTTATTTATTAAGACTAATTTATATGACAGTTATCAGACCTATTTGGACATATGGAGTTGAACTTTGGGGCTCTACTAAACCATCCAATTCATCTCGTATCCAATCCTTACAATCCAAAATCCTTCGTAAAATCCTCAATGTTCCTATTATGTCATAAACTCATCCATCATGATCTTAATATCCCATAAGTTGCTGATTTGGCCTAAATGCCTTTTTTCGTTCGTTTCCTTTTATGCCCATGGGCAAAGGAACTAATAATATTTAAACTATTTTTTATTTTCTTTCAAGACCATATTAATGTTTTGAATTTTATCCAAAAAATGGTTTGTTGTCCAGAGTTCCTCTAAAGCATTTACCACTGATGGTGAGTCTGTTACTATGACTTATTTCTTGATGCCATTAAGACTTTAATATTGCTAAATTTAAGATGAAACGACCAAATTATTACTGCATTACTGATGAGAAAATGGTTGATCATATACATCCTGAGCAATATAATCGGGGATAAGTTCAAAAGAATTCGGACGAATTAGCCAAACTTACTAAGTATAATGTAATATAATAAATAAGTTTGGCTTATCTATGTACAAAACTTTCCACGACCATTTTCGAAATTGCTCTTAAGATAACAAGTTTAGCAAACTTTCGGTTTTGGTTTTCCCTTCGATCAAAGTTCTTCGATTCGTTCGTTCCTTTATCGCCCGATCGCTCGCTCATAACTTCACACACCAGTTTCAACTTTCATATTGAATCCAGTCATATTTAACACAATAATGGACTTCTTACTTAAATCAAATATTCTTCGTAGCGAAGCTTTGAAAATAAATCCCGTAAGCAGTTCCATAGATATTTTTTTAAAACTTCTGCGTTTTAGTGACTCTCAGTTTACTATTATGTATCGCTGAAATGTAACAAAATAAATAAAAGAAAAAGCTTGTAGCATAACATACCATGAAGGGTATTGGGTGCTGCAGTGATTTGTAGAAAAACCACGAAACTATAAATAAAAAAATACTGTACCATTACAACCAATGAAGGATCTTGCTCGAGGTTTAGACTGTACAGTTTCTTGAACAACGGTTGTGCAATGAAGTAATTTGCCCTAGAACATGCTCATTCACCAGATATTCTCCCTATTTTGGGCACCCACATTATAGAGGATGAGTGTGCCCCAAGAGAATCTGGGACCTTCGACACGGCAACTCGGACCTCTACCTCTAACACTCCACTCCTTATAAAATATTTAATGATAAACTGCTCATCATGAGTGGACCACTACAGAAAATGAAGATATTTTATAATTAAGCTAATTTGATTGATTTGAGGTTTTCCTAAATTTAAAAACAACTATTTTATCAGCACTTTCACGGTGTTAAAGAGATAAAAACGAAAACAAAGTCTTAGTATCACTACTTAGAGCTGAGCTGCTTATTTTCCACTTGTGTTTTGTAAACATTATTTCCCTTTTATCGTCAGTATTGCTCCGACCAGTTCACTAGACAGTGTTTAATGTCTTTACGACTCTACGAGTGTTGAAGAACTCGGGAGAGCATTAGAACTTTTAGTTAGGCCATTCTCGTGATGTCGGTCGTAGGCTTCAGTGCTTTCACAGTCATTGGACGAGCATGGTCTCAATACCAGGCAACAGATACTGCTCAGTATACACATGGAGGAGGCCGAGTTCGAAAAACCACCCTTCAGCAAGACCGATATCTCAAAATCCAAACCATTAGGCAACGAGGTTTAACAGCTCTGCAGCTGCAAAGCTCTTTTCAACAAGCAACGGGAGTCCGCATTTCAACTCAGACGGCTAGTAACCGCCTACATAAAGTTGGTTTCAGGACAAGAAGACCGTCGAGGAGGGTTTATTTAGCCAGACAACAAAAGGCAGCACGACTCCTATGGGCTCGTGAACATATTGATTGGACTGACGAGGACTGGGACCATCGTTTATTTAATGACCAGACTCAATAATGGTGTGGGGAGGGATAACGAGTAATCGAAAAACTTAGCTTGGACTGTAGAAATGAACATGTAACCGCACAAATTATCCCTTTATCCCAAGAAACGGGTGAGAACTTCATTCTTGTTGATGATAATGCTCGTCCTCATAGAGCAAGGATGATTCAACGTTATTTAGCAGAGCAAGAAATAACCCGCATGAACTTGTTCACCAGACATGAATGCAATTGAACATGTTTGAGACAAACTCCAACGGCAATTACACATGCGCTCACCTTGTCCAGATAACTTGGATGAACTTGCTGCCGCCTTAATTGAGGAATGGGCTAATTTACCTCAAGATTACATTTTGAGCTTAATAAGCAGTATGAATCGCCGATGTGAAGCATTAGTTCAAAGTAGAGGGGGGTCCAACGCCCTACTGAAGAAGGTTAAATTGAAATGGAAACCAATATTTTATTTAACTTTAAAAAATAATTTTTTCTTAAATTTTGTTTCGTGTATTCATTTTTATTGAACATTAACCATTAACAATCGGTAAGTGAGGTACTATAAGCACATATATACAAAAAAATAACCAGAAGTTTGGTTAAAAAAGAGAGTTACCTAACTTTTGATGAGTGGTCCACTTCAATTTGTGAGAAGTTTATTTGTAATTTTTCAAAGCAATTTAAAAAAAAAAATAATAAATAAAAAGAAGGCGATTTGCCATTTTATAGAGACTGGGTGAGCCCCGGGACGCTCTGCAGATACCACAGATTACATAATGTATCTTTCACAGCCAGATTTAATCCCAGAGCCTTCAGTATAAAAAAAAGTAATGATAGTTTAACTAAAAAAACAGTTCATCAGGATTATATATTCCATTGGAGAGATTTGTATGCCTTAGTATATTTTTGTTAATGTTACCAGAGAGTGCGGTAGCTCAGTGTCAAGAGAGATGAGTTACTGAGTCGTAGCTCCAGGATTCAAATCCGGCTGTAGCAGATAAATTATTTGTTCTGTAAACAGCCGTGGATCACCCGGGGTTCAACCAGTAAATTCAACTCTGTAAATAGACTAAAAATCCAGCTTTTCGCATAATCCTTTATTTAGAAACAATGCAATCTCTACCACTTACTTTGCATATTGTTGTACAGATTTATAAAATGTTACCATTTCGTATTCATTGACTGTCTTTTTATTTTTTTCGCTTATATTAAATTTCAACGCTCTATCAGAACTGGGTGGGGGGGGGGGGTGAAATGTATTTTTTATTTGATCTAAGACTCGTTTCGGCAGCAAAAATATTATTAAATATTCCTCTCGAAAGGTAGAAATCATTATAGTTTAGTTTTATTAGCCTCTCATCAAGACCTCAGTAATTAACTAGGGCCCCAAACCGCCTAAAAACTTACACAATACCTAGCCTATTTAGCTAATTAATTAAAAACTAGTTTATTATGAAATGAGATGAAATTATTTTTTTTTTTTAATTTATTTATTGATATTTACAACTGTATTACAATTATACAACAAGTAAATAGAATGCGTGTTACATAATGACATGAGAATGACAAGTAGAGAAACTACCCACTGGTAGTACTCAAATCAAAGTTCAAATAAGAAGGTCACGGGGCCATCTTCTTTTCAGACGCCTCGGAGGATTATCGGGAATCGAAGAGGAAGCTAGGTTTGAGTGGGAATGAAGTTTGCTATGAAAGGATAGATACCGGGTTCGGGCCAAATCAGCAACAAAAGGGACATTAAGGTCGTTATGGATGACTTTATTCTTAACAAAATAAGGAGCATTGAGGATTTTACGAAGGATTTTGGATTGCAGGGATTGGATACGAGAGGAATTCGATGGCTTAGTGGAGCCCCATAGCTCTACTCCGTAAGTCCAAATAGGTCGTATGATGGTCATGTAGATGAATCTTTTGTAGTTAATTGGGAGCTTAGAGCGTTTGTCTAGTAAGTGTTGAAGTAGCCTGAAACGTCAAGCGGTCTCTTGTCTTTTCAGTCTTCTATGAGGATTCCAGGTTAATCGTTTGTCGAGGTGCAACACTAAGTATCGGATCTGGAGATGAAATTAAAGAAAAAAAAAAAAAAGTCATAAATTGTGGGATCATATATTATGAACAAAATATTAAACAGATATGTATATAGAAATAGAGATAAGATCTTTGAAATAAATAGAAATATTAAGAAGTATTTTTTGTTCCATTTTTATTGTCTAATAAACTAGATTCTTAACATTACAAATCGAAATTCACTTCAACTGATCTGAATTAACTTTTTCAATTGTTTGTAATTAATAACCCGTTTCAAAACACCTGACTTAAACACCATTACCATGAAATTATTATTATTAAGATATTGTTTAATTAAGTTATTTTTTATTTATTTATTTATTTATATTACAATCAAGCTCTCAATTAAGTAAAATTCCATTTGTTATTTTTTTCTGTAAATTTTAGAGACTCTAGGTTTTAATTACAACTTTTCCTCTTATTTATTACAACTTATCTAATAATTTATTTATTTTTGATCCTGTGCCGTATTTCGGCAGTTTTTCTTTTAATTTAATTTTTCCTAGTTTTAAACTCCCACCTCTTATAATTTGTACTACTAGCGCCGTTAGTTAATTGTTCTTCCGCACTCCAGAGCAGAGGACTGTTTTAAGCCGCATAGTCTAATTTGAGCCGTCCTTAAGATAACATCTTCTGTTTTATGTGTATGAAGATGTGTACAGGTATTTTTTCTTCCTTTTTTTATTCCTTTTACACCATTGCCTTTCTCCTGCATAACTATTCAGAACCTGGTACATTTCATTACACACGTAAACCTGCTAGAGAAACCATTAGAATATATAAGATGCAGATATTCAGGTGAGCTGATTTTTTTTCTTACCTTTTTCCAGTCTAAATTTATATATTTTTATTTTTTTTTTTACAAAATTACTATGGTCCTCCGTTCTATGCGACGAAACGCCAATTAAGTATTTTGAATTCGATTGGCTACGTGAACTAGAAAGAGAAAATTTAAATGATCAAATTCTTAAATTCTTTTTTCTCTTACAGATCCATTGTTTTTATGTATTTATATAATATGTGGAATTGTCGTGTATCCACTCGCTTACTGATAATTACTATTTTTCTTGAACTTTATCTTTTCTTATTGATTTGTTTCATGTATGCATTGTACTAGTCATTATTGAAATTTTTTAATCTTCTATCTTTTTTTAAATTTTCGGTTTGTGTATTTCTATTTTTTATTATAATCAACTGTTTTATCTAACGACCTTTGTTCTGTGATTTTAATTTAGAATTAGTAGTTGCATTGAGACCTTATCTCCAGGTGAGTTGTTATCTCCAGTGATTTTTTTGTTGGACCGTGAGTTTTGGGCGTGTTTTATTTAATAGACTTTTTTCTTTCTTTTTAATATTGCCTATCAGTCCTGATGATGCCAGAATTAGTGAAATGTCGGCAGATATTTTTTGTTTATGTTATTTTAGAGACTCAAGGCTGTTTTGATAATAATTCTTTGACTCGTGCCTTAACATATATTTTGGGTATCTTTTGGCCTTTTTAATTTTATATACATATATTTTTTTGTATATTAAATTTATTCAGTAATCATCGCTGACCTAATTATAAGTGACGAGGGACCATTAATAAGACATCCTCTAAGACGAGACTAAGTGAAAAGGCCCTTGCTGAAGTTGTTGCAGTAATGGACGGTTCCAGAGGCTAAACTGTTATTAGTCATTTCTCGTAGATAAAATCAATTTACCCTTTACAGAAAATTATGAAATATTTCTATTATGAATGGTAGAAAATACTTTTTCTGTAGTCCTAGGAACAAAATAAGATTGCCACACATATGGTGATTCCTCTAGATGATAGAGTTTAAATCTAAAATCGGTATGGTTTCGGCCGTATGACTCAAGGTTGTAAAAGTCCGAAGAAAAAAAAATATAAAACTTGTATATATATATATATATATATATATATATATATATATATATATATATATATAACTTGTGTGTGTATATATATAACTAAAAAATATTTTTTCTTTGATGAGCTTTTAATTCTAATCGAATTAAAATATAATATATACTGATAATTCTAAAATCTTAATGATATAAATGTTATATATACATTAATATTTAATTTATTAGTATATAAGAGATTTATAATTTATCATAGATTTATGAATTACAATTTATCTATGAGAATATTAAAATTAGTTATAAATCAAAAACATTTTTATGTTAGGAAAATTTCAGTTTATTCTAGATATAGAATTTATAATGTTTTAAAGTTTTTCCTCGTTGTCCATGAATAGATCTTTTGGTTTTATTTATTTAGGTCTGTCAACAGATGTTACTTTTTACAAAGTTTCATCATATTTCAAAGTACTCCTCGAATAATATTTATAGGTCCTTCTCTTTATTAACAAACTTACTTTGTAAAATGATTTACAACGAAATACAATTTGTCAACAGGGAAGGATAAGAAACCGATAAAAGGGTTGCCGATGAATTCGTTCTGTTCTCCCGAGGGAAGAGTATCCTTCGAGGAATAGTATGGAGGCTATGTCCTGGAAAAAGGAAGGAGAAAAGAATTAAATAAAGGAGACTAAGGTGGATCTTCATATTTTAGGAGTTGGAAATAAGTTTTCGAGAGAAGAAAGGAGTTGGGGGGGTGGAAAGTAGGTAAAAAATACGACGCCCCCCCTTCGTAAGAAAGTTGGCTCTAAGATTTAGGGTGATGTGCTCCCCGGCCCTGTCGCATTCAATTTGATTCCGTCTCATCCGCGCTTAAGGCTCTCTTTCTCCCGCTAACAAAATCAGGAATTCATATTTTGAAATACCCCCAATTGTATTGCCCCAATAGCCGCCATAATATTTATTATGGATTAAAAACGGGCAATAATATAATTCAGTGAATTAAAATGCAATAAATTGCAGTACAAGTCAGCACAATAATAAGACGAATTATCAAACTACAGAATACTAAAGGGTTTTGGGAAAAAAAAGTTTGAATAATAATTCATGGAAGTTACAGGTCTTCTTGTGAGCTAAATGTATAAGATATCAACAAATTAAAGTGGATATTTGTCTAAATTTAGCCCAG
Organism: Arma custos; assembly: GCA_037127475.1. Taxonomy (NCBI): domain Eukaryota; kingdom Metazoa; phylum Arthropoda; class Insecta; order Hemiptera; family Pentatomidae; genus Arma; species Arma custos. The sequence continues at coordinate 2,495,639 of CM073760.1, forward strand.
AAGAAGACATCCAATGTGGGTCGAAATGTTGACTTTCCATTAACAATTCTCCAATTTAAGAGAATTATCTTACCTCCACATGGACCAGTTTCTTCTTCAATAACAATTGTCTATCCATAAAATCTTTAATGATGATATTTTTTTTAGAATAATTTATTGATATTTACAACTGTAATTATATTACATCAAGTAAATCTGCTGTATGAACAAAGGGCATGGAAAAAAAAACACTTGTGGAGAAACTATCCATTGATAGCACTCCAATAAAGTTCTATAGTAGAAGGTCTCGAGGCCATCTTCTTTTCAGACCCCTCGGAGGGTTATCAGGAATATTATGGGAAGCATGTTGAGAGACAAGCGGATTCAAGTGTGTATAGAGCTTTTCATGGATGGATGGGTATCTAGCTTGGGTCAAATCAGCAACATATGGGATATTAAGATCATGGTGGATGAGTTTGTTTGTGACATAATAAGGAGCATTGAGGATTTTGGATTGTAAGGATTGGATACGAAATGAATTGGATGGTTTAATAGAGCCCCAAAGCTCAACTCCGTATGTCCAAATAGGTCTGATAACTGTCATGTAAATGAGTCTTTTGTAATAAATTGGGAGCTTTGAACGTTTGTCCAGTAAATGTTGAAGTAGGCGAAAACTTCGAGCAGTTTCTTGTCCTTTCAGTCTTGTATGAGGATAATGATGATATATAAATTGTATTTGAAGCAATGAAAGGAATACAGAACAAAAAGTATTGCTCATCTCACAGGTTTTTCTTGTGGGGGCTGGGTGTATCCGAAGAGAGTCTGCAGATCCTAATGGGCTTGGAATTGAAAGAAGACAGCAGCATCATTATTGTTGTTTTGGATATTATACAAATATCATCATCATCATCCTTGGCACTACAGACCGATATGATTTATGCCTCCTCAACAAGCCAGATGGCTCGATCCCGTGCGGTCGCTCGCTAGTTGCGGGTGTTTAGTAGTTGGCGGGCATCCCTGACTGTGTCCTCTCATCTAAGACGAGGTATTCCTCTTCCTCTGGCTCGGTGGAGGCTCCCATCCAGCAGCTTCATGGTTACTTCCTCCTCCGGCGTGCGTGCAATGTGGAAAGGCTAGCGCAGAGTATACAAATATACTCGTATTTAAATAAAAACGATTTTATATTTAAATAAAAAGCCTAAACGAAGATTGTTTTAAATAATTTGGTAAGAATTAAAATATATTTACAAAAAAGTTATGAACCATTATCACCCCCAAAGGGCCATATGGTTTAGTAAATATTAGAAACGGGGCTGTTTTAAAGGCAACGATAGTGCTCATAGGCGGATCCGGGGGGGGGCATGGAGGCACATGCCCCCCAGACTGCGTTTTGAGTACCGTGGAGAATCCATTACAGTACATACTTATAGGCAAATCATGTGGTCATAATTGTTAAAATAACATAAATAACATGAGTGAAACTATTGTTTAGATATTTTAATAAACCTTTGAAACCTTTCTATAAATATTACAAGTTTATTTCTAAGTTATTGTTGATTTTTTTTTCCGCCTGCCCGTTTTGCCCCCCAGAAAAAAATCCTGGATCCGCCCTCGATAGTGCTGATCAAATTTGGCCGAGATGATGCTCCACCATCATCCCACCAACATCCCACAGAGTGGAATCATCTCTATTAGCAGATTAAATAATTTGTTTTATCACTGAATAAGTACTAGACTTATAATTATGTGCCGACGTATTGTTAGCCAGCCGATGCACCCAATGGCTTCTCTCTCCAAATCGCCCTGAAGATGACCTACACTGTAGGTCGAAACGTCGGTACATAATTATAAGTCTAGTACTTATTCAGTGTTTTTTTTTTTACTGCACCCCCCAACTATTTCCTTTCTAAATTTATTTTATTATTTGAATAATCGTTTTTGAATCTAGAAAATGATTTTTTTTTATTGTAGAAAGGAGATAGTTGGGGGGTGCAGTAAAAAAAAACACTGAATAAATACTAGACTTATAATTATGTGCCGACGTTTCGACCTACAGTGTAGGTCATCTTCAGGGCGATTTGGAGAGAGAAGCCGTTGGGTGCACCAGCTGGCTGATTTTTTTATATTTGATGTCGACTGATCATTGATATACTCTAAGGAAAAGTTGGTATACTATACCTGATGGTAGACTTATAGCGTAGGCGATATAACTTAAAAGTTGAAATGATGGAACGTTATAAAAAAAATAGGAAAAACGTTATATACTTTCGTTGAATTATTTTATTTTACTTTATACATGTATTATCAATACATTATTATTAAAATTATTAAATATTGACATTATTGTTGCTTGCTATAAGTAAACGAAAGATTAAAGTTAAAAACAAAAGTCTTAAAAGTTATTTTTTAAAAAAATAATGGAAGTTTCCTTGAATAAATCAGCATTCAATGAGTTTTAACAATTTATTATTGGTTATTATTTAAAGATTTGTTTCAATATTAATTATTTTAGACCTTAATCTAATACATTTTTTTTACAAAGAATCTCAAGATATCTTTTCCTCTTTATATGAATAATATTTTCGTAGATTACACTACGCGTTCTATTAAAAAAAAACTTGCTGTCGGCTAAAAAAAAATCTTAATTAAGGCAGAATATAAAAAGCTTATTTTCAGTCTAGAGAACTGAAATAATAAACTTTTTCTGTTGTTTTAAAGTCGAATTTATTTTCGAACTGCTGTTCACTCGGATTGTCCTTAGTTTCCTACGTCACAAGATATTACAGTTTATCCTAAACTTAAACAAGGGAGCCTGATCTCAATAGTGGCGAGGGAAGGCACACACTGGAGGAGGAAATAACTGAAGTTCCAGCCTGCATTGCCTCAAACCCTCAGAGCCCTTATTACATTCTCGCCCTGCTCCTAGCCCCTAGCTCGGAGTATAGCTATACTCAACATATTTACCTTATCGAATCCTCATCTCATCTTATTAAACAAACAAATAATAGACTTCAACAATTGAAAAAACGCGCTGTAAAAGGAAACGAAGCTAAAAAGTAGAAAGTACTTCTCAACAAGCTTAAAATAATAAGTTAGATAAAGTTGGGGGTGCAATCAAGAAAACACCAAATAAGTCAAGGCTTATTTTTATTTGTGCCGACGTTTCGGCCTACTTGGTAGGTCATCTTCAGGGCTAATGGGAGAGGCGGCTGGGTCAACTCAGTTCACCATTGAGATCATTCATTGAGTTCACTGAGCCTCCTCTCATATTAGCCCTGAAGATGACCTACAAAGTAGGTCGAAACGTCGGCACAAATAAAAATAAGTCTTGCCTTATTTGGTGTTTCCTTGACTGCAACCCTCCCAACTATCTCAATTCTCCATTAAAATAATAAGAGTTGTGAACAAAAAAAAAAAATCCATTACATCCCATGTGAAGGGTCTTCGCGTTTAGTAGACGGTAGAGATATAACCTACTGAAGAAAGCTCAAGTCTACTCCTCGATGATAAGAAACCTCAATAAGAATTTAGTTATTGACTGGATACCATCACACGTAGGCATTAAAGGAAATGAAGTGGCAGATCGAGCGGCAAAAGAAGCAGCATTATCATCGATAGAAATTACAAGCGTACACACAACAATACTCTGGCGATTTGGAAACAACTTTGGCACTCCACCGACGAATCAAATAAACTAAAATGCATTAAAAGAAACACCAATGCCTGAAAAAGCTCCCACGGCATGTGCAGAAGAGAGGAAGTCGTTATCACAAGAATGAGAATCGGCCACAGGCGACTTGCGCATGGTTTCCTTATGGAAAAAACAACGCCTCCGAACTGTAGGACCTGTCACTCACAACCGACAATACGCCATATCCTTGAAGAGTGCCCACAACATGAAAGCTCGTTTGAGTATTACGTTTTTATTAATTTAATTCTTTGTCTGTCATATCGTGAACACTTATACAGTATGTGTCTGTTCTTATAATGTTAAATCGTTTCAAATAATGTTTTTTTATTTCCGTGTTCTGTTTGTGTGTCCGTGTTAATTTGAACTCGACGTCACTTGAAAGCACTTTAACTATCCCTACCACCAAGCTGGCAACCTGAGGAATAAGTACCGTGAATTATCTCTGAATTAATTAATCAACTCTTCAGGGGCTTTTGATTGATAAAAGTAAATTGGATAAAAGTTCAGAAGGTGGCTACAAAAAATTATATTTCTGTTTTCCCAGATAGGATTAAGTAGCTATACGTTGAAGATGAAATTTATGAGCAGATTTAATTACGTTAAACAAAACAATTATTATCAAGACATTTATTCAAGGGGAAATTATGAGGGAGGCTTTATTTTCCAAAGATATGAATGTCGAGTGAATGTGAATGTGTCCTGGTTGTATTCAAGTTGTACTCGAAAAAACTCTGCAAAGTCGATAAAGTTCTGCTTGAGTAAAGTATCAGATCTTAAGCCGGCCTACATTATTCCAAACCTGATAAATTAGAGATCGCTTCAAGGCGAAATATATTCATGATAACTCGGACTATACGTCAACATAAGCCTTCTTCCACAGATTTATCTTTCCTCCGAAAATCCTTTCTTTAAACAAGGAAAAATCGGTGGATTTTCTCAGGTATGATAAAACACAATATCCTCTGCATGTGAGGTATAATTTGTGCTCATATATTTTCGCAGGCATTTATCTATGCAGAAAATTGTGGTGGGTATTTTACGACATGGCTATAGGATTTGATATTAATGCGTATCGTTCTGTTAAAAAGAGGATTTTCAGAAACTAGATGGATGCGTTTATTTTTTCTTTATGTATTTATTGAAAAGCGAAATTGTATTAATTATAATATTAATTGTATAGAATGCAACAAGTAAATATGGTATAGATGATACATAATGGCATAGACAAAGGCAAGTAGAGAAACTGCAGTAAATTCAACTTTGAAGGTCAAAAGGTCATCTTTTTTTTAAGACGCATTGGAGGATTATCGGGAATTGAAGGAGTAGCTAGGTTTGAATCTAGTTAGGTTTTGAGATGGATAATTAGATTGATAAAGTATAATATAGATAGAGATAGATTGATAGATAATTAGATTGATAGATAATTAGATTGATAAAGTATAATATAGATAGAGATAGATTGATAGATAATTAGATTGATAGATAATTAGATTGATAGATAATTAGATTGATAAAGTATAATATAGATAGAGATAGATTGATATATAATTAGATTGATAGATAATTAGATTGATAAAGTATAATATAGATAGAGATAGATTGATAGATAATTAGATTGATAGATAATTAGATTGATAAAGTATAATATAGATAGAGATAGATTGATAGATAATTAGATTGATGAAGTATAATATAGATAGATAAATATTGATAGATAATTAAAGTTTCTCATGAAAGGACTACTATCGGGTTCGGGCAACAAATCTAACATTGAAGTCATTATAGATGACTTAAATAATAAACTAAGAAGCATGGAGGATTGTAAGAAGGATTTTGAATTGTAAGGATTGGGTGTGAGGGGAATTCGGGGATTATTGGAGCCCCAAAACTGCTCTGTAAGTCCAAATATGTCTTTTCATGAACCTGTTGTAATCAATCGAGAGCTGTTACAGTAGACCGAAATTACGATATTTTATTAATGATATAAATAAATAAAATAAAAATAAAACCATCCAACTATCAAGCCAATATAACACAACTATATTTTAGTGGAAAATAGTCATACAATAATAAACAAATGACATACAAAAACAATTTCCTGTTTTTTTTTTTAAATTACATAAAAATATATGTTTTCCGTTCGTATTATGCCTCACCAGTTATTACATAGTGTACCTTACTCTCTGTATTTCTTTACTTTATTATCTATACTATTATTATAGTAGTCGTATTATGATTATGTAGTATTATATAGTACTACATAATATATGTTATTATATATTATGTAGTATTATTAAATAAATTATGTCATTTTTCCTTGTTACAGAAAGTTTTTTATAATTATTGCCTGTTTTTTTACTAGCCCTCAAGATTGCCTACATCTTATGGCCAAACGTAGACCCAATAAAATAAGTTATGAGTATTTTCATATACTATTATATCATATATTTTATTATATATATATATATATATATATATATATATATATATATAAAATTCGCTTTGCGTGCCTTGGTAGCTCAGTGGTTAGAGCACCGCGCTAGAGAGGCGGGCGACTCGGGTTCGAATCCCGGCCAAGACATAATCTTTTCTCTTCAAAATTAAAAAAAAAAAATTAAATAATTCAAAAGAACTATAAATTAAAAAAAAGTGTGTGTGTGTATATATATATATATATATATATATATATATATATATATATATATTATATGATATGTTAGATATATATTATTATTTCATATATTATATGAATAAGTACATTCTTTGTTGCCTGTTTATTGCTAAAGCATCTGTCAAAAGTTAAGTCATATCAAATGAGTTGAACTCATTCCTTCTGAAGAATTATTCCAGATTCTTGATGTAAATCGTCGATGACTTCTACTGTAATAAAAACGACTTGAGTATTTAATGACACCTGGATTCTATCCTAATCGAGGTTTAAATGCCTCGGTAGCTCTTATCCAATGAAAATTTGAAGGAGGAAATAACTTATGAAAGTTGGTTTCCTTTAAAGTTTCAAGTCGAAATACTAAAATCATAACAAGTATAGCAAGTTCTATTGAAGTGAAATAATCCACGAGTAAGTATGAAGAGGAAACTAATACAGTTTATAATGCTTTGTTATTATTAAATTAATTTCATCATGAGGTGCTTATGTTGAACCAGCACCTGGTGATAAGAGCATATTAAATTTATAAAGTTGAGCACTTAGCTAAGTTTAATGTTGCGGAAGAGGTTGAGCAAGTTTAGAATAACATATTAACAAAGTAAATTATTCCGATTTTAAATCATCCTCTCGAATACCTCCAGCTTTATATGACACTTTATCATAGAAATAAATCATATATCCTTTCATGGTGTTTCACAGTAAATATGTATATATGTTTATTAAGCTCCATTTTGGCTGTTCTGATATGTGGTAATTTTTCTCCTTAAATTAGACAATGAGGAATATACAGCGTAATACCCTTCATTTGTATTTCGTTTATTTAACGTCACTTATACAGGCTAATCGTTCAGTTTTTAACGAGTACATGACACCGTACGGGCTGAGGTCCATCATTTTATGCCCCTTCCGAAGGACAGCATAACTAAGGATTTTTCACATAATTTAAAAATCCTTATTATTAGGCCACCTTATTATTGGCATAGTAGGTTGTTATGCTAGCCACTTGACAACAGCTGACCCATCAAAGACATATAATGCATTTGACATTCCATTAAATAATCCTTCCTTCCTTCAACAGAACAATTTCATATCTTTGCCCAGTTGGTTATCATATCGAAGTGTAGGACTAAAATCTGGTGAAGATAGGCCAGTTGTTAACCTCTTATTATGCAAGTCTTTCGTTTTTTTTTTTTTTTTCATTTAGGGGCAGTCGATCCTTATTTGTTTATTCATTTTCCTTTCAGAGGTAGTTTAGTTGAAACCATTTTACGTACCAATATTTTTGAAGTGAAAACTTCTTTAGCCACTTTTGGTAGGGCAATAATTATGCTTTTGCTCCGTCGGCTACCGTGACATATTTGTGGCGTGCATGGCTATCATATGGTTTGATTATTAAATAAACTTAAATCTTTTTCTCTTCTACCGCCAACGTTGTGAGGATCCTTTCTGTAGAGCCTGATCCATGAATCCTTCTCCTGTACCAATCGTCTTCTACTTCTCCATTCCAAACCTCTTCTGTCAAAAGCCTCCTGGATTGCGCCCTCCCAAGTCTTCCTTGGTCTTCCTTTCGGTCTCACTCCCTCTACCTTCGTCTCATATACGACCTTAGCCGCTCTGTTTTACGCCATTCTGGAAACATGGCCGAACCACCTCAGCTGATGCTCTTCGATAATATCCCCAGCTGGACTAAGTCCGATATTTGGCCGTATCGTTACGTTTCGCACTCGGTCTCTCTTCTGTTCTTCACTTCCATTCTTCTTAAGCATCGCATCTCCATGGTTAGAAGTTGGCTCTAGTCTTTTTGGGTTAGAGTCAAAGATTCACTTGAATAGGATAATCATTAAATACTCTCTTTAATTATCACGCATTTCTCCTAGTTTCGACCATGTCGTAAAATTCTTTATTGACGTTTCGCTGGGCTGAATTTGATACTGAACATTTTTTCTAAACTTCGGTATTACTGTAACAATATCCTCCAACCCCGGATCTGGAAAGCTATAAATACCGAAATATTGAAGAACATTTTCAGTCTCTGACTAAGCCCTGAGGATGCTAACAGTATTACCAGCGAAATGTCGACAAAGAACTTGACGTCATAGACGAAACCTGAAGAAATACCTGATGAATGAATTATATGATTATTGTTCGGAGTGTCACTATTGTGAAAACCAGACTTATCTTGATGATTTAAATTTAAAATTTGTAAATTTAAATTATGAGCATAAGTCTGGTTTTAACTATTACTGACACTCCGAACAATTATTATATAATATATTTATTACTATTTATATAATTTTCATTTGCACCCGCGCAATTGCGCATTCAGCAAATTTCATTGAAGTGTCTTTCTCTTCGCTTTACTACATGATCAAAAAAAAAAAAAATGTCAATTGTTGAGTAGGTCTCTTGGCCAATGCCTTTTTAATCTTTTTTTATCAAGTCCAGGTAACAGGGAGTAGGAAAGCGGAAGAACGAGTGGGTTTGGGTGATATTGTGTCGATGAGTGGAATGTTATGTATTTGTTATGAATATATCATTTTATAGTGGGAATGTTCATGTCGTTGTGTATGGTGTGATTCGAAATATACCATGGTGGATTATAATACATTTAAATTTTAAAATTAAATTAGACTATACTTGATTAAGAACTAAACAAAAAAACAGTTAGTCGGCAGTCCTCATGACTCATATTTAATATTAATGTTACTTTTTATTTTAATTATCTTGTTTTTGTTACTGGAGTACATCTTTTTTTTTTTTTTTTTTTTTTTTTGGGACATGTTTGTATGTAAAATTATGTATTTATTTGATTTGTCTTTTATTTTAGGTTGAAAATGTACAAATTTATAAAAAAATTTTAGAGATTATTTTTAAAATTAAATAACGTTAAAGGACTTATGTAATTGAGAATGGCATAGTATTGTTGAAACGTTTTTAAATAGAGTAAAATAATATATGACTGGAAAAAGGTTTTAATTTACTCACTTGAATGATTGACTATTAATGTTACTGACATAAACAAATTTAGTCACAAGAACAAAAGTTTGATGATACAGAAGGCAGCTATAAATACTTCTGATTCCTGTTCCGACTCACAATCCGATTAAGCCGAAAAGAACGATTCCCGACGAACTGGAGAAGAGGGACGACATGGCTGGAAATGGTCCCAGAAGGCCAGGCTCTGGAGGCAGAAATAACTTGCAGCTAAGGCTCCACCTTCTTTATGCTCCTTACTTTCTGGACAAGTCCGCTATCTCCTCAGCCTGATTTACTTTGCCCTTCTAGTCCTTTCCTCTTCCGGAGGAATCAGAACACCGGTCCGATAAGGGATGGAATAAAGATGAAGAACAGTAATGGAGAGATTATGGACTGGAAGTCTAGCACCCTAGCGGTGTTTTGGAACACGGATAGATATGTTTTTCTACCACCAATGTTCATCATTGGAAAAAAATGTTTTCGTTCATAATTTTTTTTTAGAATTTATTTATTGATATCTACAACTGTATTACAATAATGGATACAAGTAAATAGAATAAGTGATACATAATGACATGATAATGACAAGTAGAGAAAATACCCACTGGTAGTACTCAAACCAAAGTTTAACTAAGAAGGTCACGTGGCCATCTTCTTTTCAGACGCCTCTGAGGATTATCGGGAATTGAAGAGGAAGCGTTCATAAAATAAATGCATATTTTTACTTCTATTGCAAAATTAACAGAAAAACAAAACAAGGTACCGCACTCAAAGCTGCTTATACATTTATAGCATACATCAAAACTGAATAACAATTATTTAGTCTTTATGAGAGGAAAATAGTTGACTGGATGATCTAATGTAAAGGAGATAGTTGGGGGGTGCAGTCAAAAAAACACTGAATAAGTAATAAACTTATAATTATGTGCCGACGTTTCGACCTACAGTGTAGGTCATCTTCAGGGCTATGAGAGAGAAACAAACAGAACAAAAAATATAAAAATGTACAGTAACAATTATATGGTGACAAGTAATGTAGAAAATTAAAATAGTGACAGATATGAAAATTAAAGATAACGAATATTAAAAAAGTGAAAGAATATAATAAAATTAAGATATAGACAGGTTTAAAAAAATTAATGAAAAGAAATTAAAATAGTGACAGATATAATAAATAATAATAAAGAAATTAAAATAGTGACAGATATAATAAAATTAAGATAAAGACAGATATAACAAAATTAAGGATAATGAAAAGAAAATTGAAATAATGACAGATATAATAAAATAAGACCGATTTAATAAAATTAAAGAAAATGAGCAGAAATTATAAATTATAAATAACGAATATAAAATAAAATACAGAAAATAAATGTACAGAAAGGATAGTAAAGTAAAAATAATATAAAGGGAAATGAAAAAAGGAGGATGTAAACCAAAGATACAAAATGAGAATATTAAAATATAAAAAAAGGTTGGAACATGAAGAATTAAGAAAAACTAGTAAAATAAAGATATACAATGTATGATAACGGACTTAAAGAGGTTACATGTTACAGAAAAGTATTTTTGACTGCACCCCCCAACTATCTCCTTTACATTCAGTTTTTATGTACATTAAACCAAATAAGTACAACGAAATTACTTAAAAGGTGGATCAATAAAACAGCCAAGATAAAGAAGCTCGGTGGTAATGTTTCTTGCAGCTGTGGCTGCCGAGTGACCAAGAACAAGACACGCTTGTCTAATAAGTTGATAAGTTATTAGCAATTGACTATAGAGGACATGGTTCCCTCTGAATTTAAATGATTTTTAAATGGAATAAAACTATTCAAAGTGAGATTAGTGACTTATGGTTGAACTGTTAACCATATAACAGAAAAATGGAACAATGTTAAACGGAAGATTGAGAATGGCAGTTAGGCCGAAACTTACCTTCATGAATAAAGAATAAAAAAAATTTACTGGATATAGGTTTTTTTCTCCAAATTTAAAGAATAAATTATATAATTAAGTCCAGTTAAACTTTTTTAAAATGAATAAGAAAAAGTGTAACAAGGGCCTTGGATTCACTATGTGTTAGAGACTGTGCTGTTTCTTGGATAGCGGTTGTGCAAGGAGGTGCTTTGTCCAAGATCAAGCTCAACCGATAGAGTCTCCTCTTTGGATACTCACTTAATAAAGACTGGTTAAGCCCCAGGAGGGTCTTGGATCGCTTAGGATCTATCTCTCGCTGCAAACAGACTAAATAAAATGCCAAGCAACGGTATATGAACCCAGTAACTTCTGCACGGCGACTTAGAGCTTTACCATTGGGCCATTCTGCTGCCTAGCTTATTATAATATTAAAAGTTCTTTTAAAAAGAACAGAAATTCTTTACTATTCTTTAGATTTCATCGTTGGATTTCAGAAATAATAAAAACTGGCATTTCATATACAACGACCTACAAATTCGACCATGTTAACGGAATTAAAAAAAAAAAAAATCTGTTCCATAATGAACCATATCTCAAAAAAGTGGTTTTGCAAACAAACTTAGAAAAAACGTGATACACTTTTTACGTATTTTGATTTAAATACAGTTTAAATACAGTGGGGCTCTACTAAACCATCCAATTCATCTCGTATTCAATCCTTACAATCCAAAATCCTTCGTAAAATCCTCAATGCCCCTTATCATGTCACAAACAAACTCATCCATCATGATCTTAATATCCCATATGTTGCTGATTTGGCCCAAACTAGATACCTATCCTTCCATGACAAGCTCCATACACACTTGAATCCGCTAGTCTCTCAACTTGCTTCTCATAATATTCCTGATAACCTTCCGAGGCGTCTGAAAAGAACCTACCGATTGTAAATTTTAGCAGATTTGTTTTAGCAGACTTGTTGTAATATTATTATAGTTGTAAATATCAATAAATTAAATTTTAAAAAAATACAGTTTGAAGATGTGTATACATATGTGTATGGATGTATACATCTCTTGGGTGTGAGTGTTTGTTGTGAAAGAAAGAACTCCAGGAGATAGCGCCCTCTGGCACGGTCCATAGTAACCAAAGAACTTTATCACCCTCTTACAGAAAAGCGTCCAATCCGAATCTGTGACATTTATCTGCCGAGCACGTCTTTGTTGCCAGCACGTCCATCTCCAGCCAGAAATAAAATGGAAAACAGTCCAATGAAGAAAGGACCAAGAAGAATGTAAATGTGAAAAGGACAGCCTTTGTTTAAGGCCTTATTTATAATTCCATTGCCTTAAATATGGTACATTTTGAATGATAAAAACGAAATATGCTTATTTTTTTAAAAAAAGATTTGAGGTTAAATCCGTTTTCAGATAGCTTATTCATTTTTTATATAGTACTGTTAATTATTGTACTGGATAATTATAAAGTTATGAGGGAGCAGAATGGCTCAATGGCAGGGCGCTGATTCTCGAAGGTTTCGGGTTCAAATCCGACTGCTGGCAGAATTTATTTAATCTGTTAACTTTGGGGTCTGAGGCACAAGCAGGCTCTATTAAGTGGGTACCCACAATAGGGGGAATAATCAGGCGGTTGGGCATGATCTAGGACAAATCACCTCCCTGCACAACCGTTGTCCATGAAACTGTACAGTCTCTATCATGTACTGAACCCAGGACCCTTCCTGAGTTGTAGTTTTTCAGTTGTTTTTTTTTTATGTGGATAAATATTATATATAGTTATAAAAATAAAATTGGCTACATAAAATGATGCGTGTACATTTTTTTTTTTAAATTTAATAGCAACTTTACATTTCGACATGATGTACCTCTTCCTGTGCAGACCAACGAACATACAGCTAATAAAAAAAATAAAATCATGTCTGATTGTATCCCTATAATAGATTCACAAGTTTTATTTTTACATTTTATATCCTTACCAGACTGTACTGTCTGGGTACTTTTACTTAATTTGATTTATGTCTCATAATAGCGCGTTCTATTCATGATCCAACGGCAAAATTTAAGTTTCTTAGACTAGAGAATCTTTTGTTGATTAGAGCACTTCATAGTTTCACTGTTACTCCTATAAAATGCTTCATCGTATAGTTTCTTTTTTTAACGAACCCTGAATGGAATCACCATTAAATGCGCATTTCTGACTTCCGCTATTTCGCAACCCATCCAATAAGGAGACTAGTTAAACTTCCGGTCGAAGGAGCTTTGAAAGAAATTCAGATGGAATTACAAAGAGGAATTTAAAATGTTCCGAGGCGAAGGAGAACAAGAGAAAAGTTAATATATCGACTTGCTAAGAGGAAGTGGAGAAGGACCTTTACAACTTAGCTCATTTGGAAAAGCCAGTTGAAGTATTCAGGCAACAGTGGAAAATGAGCTGGCGATTCCAGAATTCTCTTAATCTTACACTTGATTCACCTCAAAACTTCATCTTTTTTATAAATGTTAGTTATTTTTAAAAAATCTTGTGGTAGTGAAAAATGTATTATCAATATACTGGTTGTAGTATATGGTATATAGAAACATATGACTTAATTCGTAAATGTAAATTCATGAAAATTTAAAATAAAATCAGGTCAAAAATAATTTATTCGCTAAATGAATAGTTTCATCATGTACTTAATTATCAATCAATCTAAAATTACCAGACTGGTTATCATCAGGACATCAACATTGGTTTAGTTAGATTATCAGTATCTGTTATCAATAATAGTAAATGTGATGGAACAGCAGTAAATCGGATCGAATACACTCTGATCAGCTCCAGGAACAGATCTAATCTACTGGACGTCAGGTTCTATAGGGAAGCTAACGTGGACTCTGACCACTATCTAGGCACTCTATCCTTCAAAGGCAGGATCTTACGAGTACAGAATATTTTTAAAAAACAACAGAGATACAGCATCATGAAGCTTAAATAAAATGAATTTGTTCTTCATAAGTGGCTGAACATAAAGAATGTGCTGACTAGAGATATTAAAGGTTAGTCGCATTGACAAAAGATGTAATCACAACAAAACAGTTTACAAAAATAGTGTTAATTGACCATAAATAAACAAGAACATAATTACATATTTTTTATGAAAAACAAAACAGTGTATTTACCAAAAAAAAAAAAAAACTGTACCATTATTACCTATAAAGTTTCTTGGAAAATGGCAGTGGAGGGAGGTGATTTGTTGTGATTTCCCTCAATTATGGATGTCAGTCCAATGTTAAGAGGTTAACAAATTTCTCTGACATGGCCAAATTCGAGCCTGATATCTTCAGCTCATCAACTTAGAACTCAACACTCTCAGCTAGTCCTCTCCCAATGTAATATCATAGCATATGATATAATGTGTTAGTATGATACTGTGATATAATGATAATATGATACTGCGAACTGACATTAGGGACAGAGACAAGGGATGTTCGGGCGAAGCCACACGTCACATCCGTTGGTTGCGAGGGCTGTTAGCTGCCTTCATGACTCATTGTCTCCTACAATTAATTGTGGTTTGTTAATTAACGGTTCTTGACCATGGACATTCCCACTCAGAAATCATATCAAAATATGATCGAAATTAATCTCGGTTGATCGTGATGTATAATGCAAGATGCTAACATTATTACAAGAACCAATGTTTTATTTAACTCATCGATATATTTAAATATTCAGCAGAATTTCCAGAATTCCGTTGAGTTGTCAGTTGCCTCAGTTAAGACCTACTTGTTTTGATAGTTTTAAAAATATATATTTCACACATACATGCTCATTTAATGAGACAATTAAATTGTTTAAGAAAACTATAACGAAGACAACATTTTCCTAAATGTTCAGCAATTGCTATTATAATTTTTATTAAATTCCATATTGATTCATGTTACTGTCAACCTGACAATGAAGAGGATGTCTGAAGAGTTCGAAACCCATGTTCATCTTCCTCAGGGTTCTTGTTCCTTCATTGCTGGCGGATGAACTAGTTTTTCCCATTAAACTATTTACAGACACAGTTATCCAGCGCTTTTGAGATATTTTTCTTGTGTTTTGACCACATCGTCTAACAGTTAAAAAATTTTGAGAAAAAATAGTCCTCTATAGTCTTCAAATATACCACTCATTAACTGAAAATTTATTAATTACCATACCTCTAAAAGGACTAAACCTAAAAAATTGTTTTTTAAATATATTTATTGATATCTACAACTGTATTACAATTATACAACAAGTAAATAGGCTAAGTGATATATCATGACATGATAATGACAAGTAGAGAAACTACCCACTGGTAGTACTCAAATCAAAGTTCAACTAAGAAGGTCACGTGGCCATCTTCTTTTCAGAAGCCTCGGGGGATTATCGGGAATTGAAGAGGAAGCTAGGTTTGAAACTAGAGGGTTTGAGTGATAATGAAGTTTGTTATGAAAGGATAGATACCGGGTTCGGGCCAAATCAACAACAAAAGGGACATTAAGGTCGTTATGGATGACTTTATTCTTAACAAAATAAGGAGCATTTTAAGAAGGATTTTGGATTGTAAGGATTGGATACGAGAGGAATTCGATGGTTTAGTGGAGCCCCAAAGCTCTACTCCGTAAGTCCGTAGGTCGTATGATGGTCATGTAGATGAGTCTTTTGTAGTTAATTGGGAGCTTAGAGCGTTTGTCTAGTAAGTGTTGAAGTAGCCTGAAACGTCGAGCGGTTTCTTG
The DNA here is from genome assembly GCA_037127475.1 of Arma custos. NCBI lineage: Eukaryota > Metazoa > Arthropoda > Insecta > Hemiptera > Pentatomidae > Arma > Arma custos. The sequence goes on from CM073760.1 coordinate 2,511,633, forward strand.
TCTACTCAGTCTTGTATGAGGATTCCAGGTTAATCGTTTGTCAAGGTGCAACCTTAAGTATCGGATCTGTTCTACAGGTACCAGTGAGATATTATTAAAGGATACTGAAGGGCAGGAAGTCATTGGTTTACGACGGAAGGTAAAAGTGATTTGATGCGATTTTTGAGAATTTATTTTAATTCTCCAGATTTGACACCATTCTTCAAGATCAGTGATATGGGATTGGAGGCTTTGGGATGCAATAACTGGATTGGTGTTGACTGATAATACACATGGATCATCAGCATACGTGGTAAGGATAGTATTAGGATGAGTTGGGATGTCAGCTGTAGAAACTGTATAAAGGATTGGACCAAGGATACTACCTTGAGGATAAAAAAAAAATAATACTGAAATAAACTGAGTGGATACTCAATCCTTTTGATTTACATTATTTGCTCTAAAAAAAAAAAAAATTTTTTTGGTTGGTCCACATCTAGGGTTATATTGTGTTCTTATTTAATAGATGTTAACGGGTTTGCAATAAAACAAAAATCGTGAGAAATACTTTTATTATTCTGTTATCTATGTTATCTGGACTATTCGCAGCTAGGTAGGAACCTCACCCTACGGATGTTGGAAAAATGGGGGAAAAAAAATCAGTGTATCCTGAGGCGATGCCTACATAAGTAGCCAAGAAGGAGCATTCCCTGCCTTCCTGATTTCGGGCGAGGCCATAAATTTAAAGAGGTTTTGGCCCTCCGGCATGTTTTAGGGTTTCTACTTAATTTAGGAGTTTTATATTTTTAAGAGGGAAAAAACGGTCCCTTTTTGCGGAAATATTGTACGATTTTATCAATTCCAACACCTATTACACTCGTATACGCAATTGTTTTTTTGCAATCACACCTTTCCATTAATGTTGTCATGTTGATCTAGTACTGTACTGCTTCGTGTATCCACTAGCATGTATCATGTAGCATGTATCCAGCTGTCTTCTAGTTCTGTCCCCTGGGATTACCTATATTTCTTTTATGGCTGCGAACTCAATTTAATTGAACAGAAATTATTTTTGGTTTATTATTTATTAAATTATTTTAATATATTGTGATCTATTTAGAATTGTGTCAGAAATACGAAGTTTGAAAAAAATGTATCGCAGCCAAACTATATATTCAAAAACTGCTTTAACTGAACAGAAACAATGTATTTTTAATGAAAATATAATAACAATAATAATAATAACATACGAAAGAATGTAATCTCATTAAAAAAATCTGGGTTGTAATGGTACAATTTTTTTTTCTATCTAGTGTCGCTCTATTTTTTTACATAACCCGGTGATATAAAAGGTGTTATTAAACCATAAATGTGCACAAGTTTTAAGAATTTTATTATTTACTTTTATTTGCTAGTTTTAGCTTTTCAAGAGTTAGCGACAAATATGGGACTATTATGAAATTCAATTCTCTATTTTCACATATTCTCCAAGGCAATCTACCGAGTCAAAAATGCAAAGAAAAACCCATGAAAATACCAAAGAAAAAGCTTTTGAATAGATTTTCGGATTTTAAAAAAAATTCTAATATGAAATAGATATTATAATTTTGTAGCCTTCAATAGAAATTTATTGAATCTTGTTGTGAGTTATGTTAAAGTTGATTTTGCTTTAATATAAATTTGATTGGGAACAATAAGGTTTCGGTGATTTTTTTTTTTTTTAGTTGAAGTCAAAAGAGGATCAGAAAAAAAAACAACTGTGAATTCGGAATTTTTCAATTTACAATATATAAAAATAAATACAACGGACAAAAACTTCAAACCATAGGTAGATAGATACATAATATATTCTAATTATATTCATTTTATCAAACGACAGCTAAGGAATTTTTGTTGGATAGTGATCCGAGTACTAGGATGTCCTGGCTTTGTCTCAGTTGGCAAAGAAATTTATATATATATATATATATATATATATATATATATATATATATATATATATATATATATATATATAGATATAGATATGTGTGTGTGTACAGATGAAATTGACTAATTTAAAATGAACTTTGTTTATTTTGTTATGATTATATTTTTTGTCATTGAAATGTTTTAGTTTGCATCAAACATTTGGTTCACTTTTGTAAGTCACATATATCTTATATACATTTAAAGTAAGATATATTAGTCACATATATCTTACTTTAAATAGGCATACCCTCATACAAGACTGAACAGACAAGAACCTGCTCGACGTTTTCGTCTTCTTCAACATTTACTGGACAAACGTTCAAAGCTCCCAATTAATTACAAAAGGCTCATTTACATGACAGTTATCAGACCTATTTGGACCTACGGAGTTGAGCTTTGGGACTCTACTAAACCATCCAATTCATCTCGTATCCAATCCTTACAATCCAAAATCCTTCCTAAAATCCTCAATGCTCCTTATTATGTCACAAACAAACTCATCCATCATGATCTAAATATCCCATATGTTGCTGATTTGGCCCAAACTAGATACCTATCCTTCCATACCAAGCTCCATACACACTTGAATCCGGTAGTCTCTCAACTTGCTTCCCATGATAATGATAAACCCTCCGAGGCGTCTGAAAAGAAGATGGCCTCGAGACCTTCTGCTATAGAACTTTATTGGAGTGCTATCAATGGATAGTTTCTCCACAAGTGTTTTTTTTTTTCATGACCTTTGTTCATACAGCAGATTTATTTGATGTAATATAATTACGGTTGTAAATATCAATAAATTATTCTATTCTAAAAAAACATAGGCCTAAATCTGACCTAAATGAGTTTTTCTTGTCTAAAATGTTGTATTTTCGATTCGAGGATAATTTTTTTAAATGCCTGACTGTATTGATGAGGTTTATAAACCTGAATATTCTTCATAAGAATTAAATTATCATAGATCCAAAAAGTCATAGGTAAACGAATGGATAGCTAAACTAATATATGATATCGGCCCTTGGTGAGAGTTTTCGTATTTTCGTAAAAAAGATATAAAGCATCGAGGTCATCCATATATTCAAATATATTCAGCAGAGAATGTTTGGGCCAGCAAAAGAGTTCAACAAACTTATGCTAAGCGTGTTTCATCCTTTCACATGAGTGTTTGTATTCATTCTGATAACCATGGACCTAACATATTATATGAATAAATGTATATATTTATAAATGCTTTTCCAATTTTTTTTTTTTTAATATCCAACATTTATGAGGTTGCGAAATAAAAAGTACTACTCGATAAATGGTAAACACTCGATAAAATCCATCGATTGGTATTGTAAGATCTGCAGACCCTAATGAGGCTCACCGAGGCTATATAAAATGGGTCCTCTTAATTGGGATTGAAACCTAGCGTTTGAGTGTGATGTAGGCCAAATCACATCCCTGCTTGGAGTTCAGTCTTTACCATGTAGTGAACCTGGACTGCTCATGGTCTGTAGGTTTTTTTGACGTAAGAAGTAGAAGAAGTATCTGAAGCTCACTAAAGTAGTCAACTTTGAATGCTTTTTCTACTTAAACTATGAAACATAGAAAACGATGTTACATACATTTTTTCCATGTTTTGGATTGCAAATTTCATCAAAAATAAAAATAAATGGGGGTCAAGAGGAAACTACATTTTTTTGAAGGTAGATATTGACCATTTAAAGTGAAAAACCAAAAAATGTTTTTTTATTTCTTCAAACTAGGCCTGAATAACTACAACTTTTACCTGAATCGTTTTTCTGAATTTTGTTTCGTTTAAAAGTTAAAATTGTTTGATCCACTTGAAATGGGACACCCTGTATATGGATAAATATTAAAATGTTATCCAGAAGATGGGGCTAATATCCTCGAAACGTTGAAAATGGGAATGACGAATGTAAACCTGACCTGACGAATGTAACCACTACAACCAGTGAACGAGTCTGGGGTTCAGTACATGGTAGAGACTGTACTGTTTCGTGGACGGTTCTGCAAGGAGGTGATCTAAGATTTAAAAAAAATTGTGAATTAAAATCCTCCGCCTATTCTCGATGTTTTAATACTGAATATCGTAAATAAATATGTTATTTACAAAAAAAATATACTAACAGCCATAGATGACCCCTGTTATGTCTGCATGCCAGCCTCTATAAATTGGGAAAGTAAGTCGAGTAGATATCGTCGATAGAAATGCAAAGTATCTACAGCGAGCGGGTAGGTCCTTCTTCATGCGCCCTGCTTCTTTTCTGTCTCCTCAGCTTCCAAATCTCCTTCATACTTGCACTATGTTTTTCCTTCCTGTCTTTTGTCCAACCGGTCTCCTTTAGATTTGAACAAATTTGTTTTCAGAAATGAACCATCTGCTGAAGTAATCTTCATCTCTTACATTTCTACTTCCGCAAACCATGTATTTAACTTCAGCTTTTTCAAATACTTGAAAAGTCATCAAGCTAACCGTTTGAGATCCATTCTAGGTGCCTGCAGAATGAAATTTTTCTTTTCTAGTTCCATCTGGGATTTTTCGCATCTTTATATTTATCAACAATTAATTGCATGATCTCTCTTGACAATTTAATGGGTCGAGATTTAAATAATTAATTCGATGTTTATTAAACCAATATCAAAATGTTTCTGCACTATATTTGAACCCTGTAGTTAGATCTCATTTATGCATTAGTCCGAAGCATGTAACAAAAACTCATGCGCATTTTCCAGAATATCATACTATGGAAAAAATAGTTTTAAATAAAGTACAATGATGATAAAGGAAAAAAATAAGTGTAGAATGAATTTTGATAAGAAATGTGTAGGAGAGAAAAGGTATGCAAATCATTATAATTAAACTATTAAATAATGCAAGGAATAGTTTTCTAAGCTGATTTATTACTGATTAACAAATTTATAACAAAGAAGCTTCGTGGCTCTTAAAAGCATTTAATTACCTCTTAAAAATTCAGATGAAGATGTGATAAATATGAAACCCTTTATTTAATGGTTTAATTTATAGCTTCGGGGTCCATTTGCATTAATGTAGGAAAGAGCCCAACTTAAATAAAATATATTTCATAACCCCCCCCCCTCTTCTCTATTTTCCGTTCTCATTTTAATCTGTTTTATTCTTCTACACGAAGTGAATAAATGTTTTATTATAATGCAATTGGGAAAAACCACAATGCAAAGCCTTATGTTTCAAAAAATACACCTACTTACCAGTCGACGTTTCGCCTATTCAGGCATTATCAAGACACCAAAATCAAAAAGGGGTTATGTGAATCGCATCTCGAAGAAAAAAGTGCAATACATCCCAACGATCAACAGCCCAAACAGGCTCCAAACATGAGACAGCACCCTACCACCAAGACGTTCAACATACAACTCTTGTAGTTGTATGTTGAACGTCTTGGTGGTAGGGTGCTGTCTCATGTTTGGAGCCTGTTTGGGCTGTTGATCGTTGGGATGTATTGCACCTTTTTCTTCGAGATGCGATTCGTAGTTCATCGGGTCCTTTCGTTAGTAGATCGGGTTTTATCGGGATATATTTATTATTGTAGAAGTATTTTAAATATAATTTCTCTCTCCCCAATCAGTTTTTAATTAACTCCATTGATTAAAGATTTCACGGCCAAAAAAGGAAGGACAGTTTTCTTCCAAGAAAGAATGCTCCATACAAGTTTAGAAATATATGATATGTATCTGTATAATGTAAACATTGTGAATATACATAAGAAAATAAGGATAAGAAATAATTTTTTTAGCTGTAAGCAGATGATTTCTTCATTATATTCGTAACACATTTATGGACATGTTCCTACGAGATCAAACTCAGAAAAAATGCTAAAAAAAATTCCAGTTAATTTGAAAAATTCGATAGAATAAAAGTTTCACTTTAAAAAATTTTTTTATAACTTTTAAATACGAATTTAATTGCGGCTCGCGAAAAATCAATATCTGAAAAATGGCTCGTACTATCAAGAGCCATTTAATTTTAAAAAATTTAAAATACTTCTGTTGAAAATTTATAATTTCGTCAGAAAAAATTATTTCATTCATTACATTACTCATTATTTCATAGAATATTCAAGACAAAGCTATCGAAGATAGTTTTCCTTTTGAATAAGTCAACACGAGTAATGTAAATTCTCTACTATCTCAGTTAGTACTAGGGAAGTGGAGGAAGTTGGTTAAGTTCTGGTTAATTTGGATTTCAAGCAGTTCTATAACTCGGAGGGGTTAGTGTCTCCTCTGATCCTGCAAGGGAAGCTACTAGAGGAAGTGTTTGGAAGTAGAGGAAGTGAACGAAGTATTAAATGAAACAGTTTTGCCGAAGCTCCGTTGGCCAACTGCTGACGTCGCCTATTGCGAGTTAGGTGTGTTGTATCGGAGAGTTGTCTACTCCGTTAATTACCCTCCCGTCTTCGTTGTGTAACTTAGATAATTGCAATCAACAACTTCGAAGCCGGCGGAGCTAATGGCATGAAATCCATGAAATTACTGAATGTCGAAGCGTGTCGAGTATTATAATATGCTGTTTTTCTGCCTTTTTATTTTCTTAATTCCATTTTATCTTACAATTAAAACAATAGTTATTTATGCACTTAGGGACTAAAGAAGATCATTATTCCCTCAGCTGTAAGTTTGTACCCGAGCAGTAGAAAATTATCTTTACTCAGGAGAACAAGCCGAGACAGTAAAGTGTTGCTGGGACTAATGATCAATTTAGTCCCGAGGGGCATACAACATTTTATCTCGAGATGGGATGTAAAAAGGCAAACTATAGGCTATAATATTTTATATTATGTTATGTTTCACAATAAATTCAAAAACTGATATTAAAACCTGAACACAAATGAACTTCTGTTTATCAGTTTTGGTGTTTTGAAACAAGAGCTGATTTTAATGGCCGGTGTGACAGGTGTAGCAAGCTAACCCTAAACTTTTTCATTACAAAACCTACATTATTTATATTATATTTGTACTCAGGTAGTTCTTCAAGAAACAAAATAAACACGATTTACAAATGCTTTATAATATAAATTCTCACATTAAAAACAAATACTTCACAAAACATGATTCACATTGTTATAAAAATCGATCATACTGGAAGGTTACTGCTGAGGTTTTCCCACGGCCTCCTATGCGGTCTCGACCATTTCTATATTATAACATACCACGACAATTTAGACCAATTAGGTTGTCATCTTTTTACTTTATTCCCTGGGGAATAAAGTTAACTTTTTGACTCATTTTCTAATGCACAGGGAGAAAAGATGTACTTTAGTCCTAGTTAATTGAGCCAAAAAACACATGTTTTTGTACCAGCTGGAGATAAAAAATTTATTTAGATATAAGTGTAACATAAAGGTCAATCCAAATGAAATGATTCAATAATAAATAAGTTGGTTGCTTGACCATTTTTAAATATATATATATATATATATATTTTAATGTGATCACCCCTAGCAACCTTCTTCAATTCCTGATAATCCTCCGAGGCGTCTGAAAAGAAGATGGCCTCGTGATCTTCCAAGTTGAGTACTATCACTGGGTAGTTCCTCTACTTGTCTTTATTCACGCCAATATGTGCCGTTCCTGTCATTTAATTTTAAGACAGTTTTAAACTTCAATGAATAAATTACTTTTTTTAAAATGTGATTAACTTATCATTGAGGTTATCTGTTCCGCAGTTTGTCGCTTCGTGTTGAGTTTTAACAAGCTAAAGTTTAACAAGTTTTAACTGTTTATTCGTATCATTTTTAAAATTTTCTAAAAATACGAGTTATCGTACAGAAGCCTAAGGGAGGAAAAGAGAATGTTATGGGTAATGAGTAGATTATTTCGGTAATAGTTTCATGAAGAAATAACAGTTTCAACTAACATTTCGGAGTATCGATGATATATTTTTGTTGAAAAGTTCATTTCTAGATGAAATAATTACCGAAGTACACACATTTCCTAATTTTATATTCTCTTTCCCTCACTTAAGTTCATGATAATTTGTATTTTTGGAAAATATCAAATGGTAAACGAATGAAAAGTTACAGCTTGTTGTGACTCAACTGAAAGGTACAACCTGAGGATAATTACCTTTTTTTTTTTCTTTTTTTTTTAAGTTTTTGTTTTGCACTGTTTCTGAATTGCGCCCAATTTTATTTTCAAGTGCAAGACGGAACATTGCATGATTGGTTGTAGAAAAGTTTCCTCTGCAACATTGTTTATTACCCCAAACACCCTAAATTCGAAAATAACTTCCAAGTCACGATGACCTTCGAATTTTGCCATTGAAAACCTAGGAAATCTACGTGTTGACCCAAAAATATCAACCAAGGAGTGATATATCTGGATTTATTTTTTCATCTTGTCATCATAAACTGCTAACCTTAAATTGACAAAGAACACTGACAAATATTTCCTTAACTTTTTATAAATTTGGAACTTTAAAAAATTGTATGTTTTTTATTAGTTATCTCTGGTGAGGCTGATAACATAAGTTTGTTTTTTGCAAACTTTGCACACCTATACGATAACAAAGTGTAGTATCTATCTGTAAAGTATCACCAACCCAGAGTCTATCATTAAAAAAAAAATCATGATGAAACAAAATGAAGTAAAGGAAAGGACATATGGATTGACAAAGAATATCGGCAACGAAAAGTGATAGAATGCCAAAATAAGATAATGTAACACAATCGTAAAAATAGAAGCCCCTTTACCACGGAATGCCTCTGGTCTCAAAAAACTTGAAGTCCTGGAAATAAGAATTCTAAGAGAAAACATGGGCTCAGCTCAGACTGAAGATGGATAATTTATCATAAAAGAGAAATTTATTCAACATAAAGTTGAAAGAATCTCGGATACTATTCAGAAGAGTACATAGTGGCCAATATTTGACTATTTTCGGTAGAAAAAAAAAACCACTAAAGGAGTAGGGAAATATTTTGAAAAGATGAGCATCACAGTCTCACTTGCTAGAAGGAAGTAAATTCGGAAGGAGACTGAATCATCTGGAAAGGTTTCAGGTTGAAAAAATACCAAGAAGTTTGGACTAAGTTACACAGAGGATCGATAAACATGCCAATGAACACATAATGGAATATAGGAAATAAATAAACTTGTAACGTGATCCGAAGAGGCCATTGCGAAATAAAAAATAAAGCAAATAAAATTATTATTATTATTTTTAGTTTTACCATTCTTATAATTTTTTCAACACATTCGTACAACTTAGCTTTAACTTAAGAAGGCACAAAGAAGAAGTTCATTACTGTAATATTTATCTGATTTTAATATTTATTAATAACAACAAACAATAAGCGGTTATATCGCATTTTGGTATCACCAAATTTTTTAATCTATCCTGCTTAATTTTAGGGACAAGGAAAGAATTTCTAATATAAGGCTGGGCTCTCAAATGTTTCGGATCTAATAAAGACTAACAAATAATCGCTTGAGTTATTAAATTAAATTAAAAATGTATTCTTATATATTACAATACAATATACAATTTATTATTACATTTAAATAAGATAATGATACGGGTAAAAGGTGAAGGACATATTATCGTATTTTTGTATTGTATTGGATAGGATTGATTGAAAATTCTTGTATAATCCTGGATTGATTGCTCTTAGTAATTAATTCAATTAACTCAATCCTGTCAATTCCAAACGGAGGATAATTCTGCCTGGTTTTGAAATTATCTAATCCACTGGGGCACTAAATAATTGCCAATTGCCTCGCTCTGATTTTAATCAAGAGAAATAATTGCCTATTTACAAAGGACTTTTTTTTTTTAATTCATTTGTTGCACGATCTTCGTAAAATATATCTATTTGACGCAGGTTGCTAATGTTTATAATGGTTTCAATCATTTTTTCATACTCCATTTTCATTATTTTCTAAACATTTTACTTTTAAATCTAGTTTCTCTTGACACACGACACACACACACACTGGTCTAGGAAAATACTTTTGTTTCAACACTTTTTTATTAGTATCTCTTTTCTTCTTGGTTTTCTTATAGGTGTAAAATTCCTTGGATATCCAGGTCAAATTTTTATTATCATTTTTTAAAATTGTATATATTCAAATGCAATCAGTCCCTAATGGCATAAACGTGACTTTCATAAAACGACAAATCCAGATTATTTAAGCAAGTGAAAAAAAACAAGGTATTTTTTAAGTTTTTATTTTATTAATAATTAAAATAAAAAATAAAATAAAGATCACCGCTACTACCAATGCCTTGGATTCAGTACACTATTAAAGACATACTGCTTCTAAAACAAGGGTTGTACATGGAGGTGATTTTGCCAACAGTATAAACCATTTTTCTATCATATCCGTATTTGAACGGCTCTACACACTGGGTAGCTCCACCCATTTTCGGGGGGAAATGATGAGGTTTTTTCCCTTCCTATCATACCTACACACTCAATTAAATAAAAACACCCATCCACATTCTGGAATCTGGTGAATGTTACAAATGATAAAATTCTTTGCATATTTCACAGAGTTTAGGGAGGGAATGTATCTGGTTAATATACATTTTTTGTTTACAAACCTTCACATATCCATTCTGTTTTCATATTTATTCCTATCTACAACTTTTACCTGAATCACTGTCCTCACTACGTACGCTGATGACACATGTGTGTTATCAGTAAATAACGATCCATTTGTTGCATCCCAATATCTTCAATCCCATATGTCAAACCTTCAAGAATGGTGTCAAAATTGGAGAATTAAAATAAATCCTAACGAATCCCACCAAATTACCTTCACTCTTCGTCGTAAACCTACGAATTCCTGCCCTACTGTATCCTTTAATAACACTCCACTGATCCCTGTCGAACAGATACGTTACCTAGGACTCCATCTGGACAAACGTCTCACTTGGAATCCTCATACAAGACTGAAAAGACAAGAAACTGCTCGACGATTTCGCCTACTCCAACATTTACTGGACAAACGTTCAAAGCTACCAATTAATTACAAAAGACTCATTTACATGACAGTTATCAGACCTATTTGGACATACGGAGTTGAGCTTTGGGGCTCTACTAAACCATCCAATTCGTCTCGTATCCAATCCTTACAATCCAATATCCTTCGTAAAATCCTCAATGCTCCTTATTATGTCACAAACAAACTCATCCATCATGACCTTAATATCCCATATGTTGCTGATTTGGCCCAAACTAGATACCTATCCTTCCATGAAAAGCTCCATACACACTTGAATCCGCTAGTCTCTCGACTTGCTTCCCATACTATTCCTGATAACCCTCCGAGGCGTCTGAAAAGAAGATGGCCTCGAGACCTTCTACTATAAAACTTCATTGGAGTGCTATCAATGGATAGTTTCTCCACAAGTGATTTTTTTGTTCATGTCCTTTGTTCATACAGCCAATTTACTTGATGTAATGTTATTACAGTTGTAAATATCAATAAAATAAAATAAAAATAAAAAAAAAAATATTGATTCCCTTTTATTTAAATATTCAGTCCTTAAAATTATTATTTTTTGCTTATTACTTCGGTACTTTAATCAATATTTCATCGGTAACTTCATAGCTGCACAAAAAAATCGGAGTTTATTCATATCAATATACAGCATAGTGCTTAATTTAATAGTCCCAGTTGCTAGAAATCTTAAAGTAATATTAATATAATTGAAGAGGCACTGGTTTTTATCACAGGCAAAATTTATAAAACCATCAATTTTAATGATTTGCATCAGTTTCATTAAACAATTATCAACGATGGTTCTTGTGAGCAGAATGCAAACATAATAAATTTCATTTTTCGATCAAGTAAGATGGTATATGTCAATGCTGTATTATTTATATGTGTTGAAACAATGACATGTTTTGCAATTAATTGGCACAGTCTGAATAATTTTATTCTGTACTATGCTGTTTAGTGTAAAAACAATTTCGATAGGCATAATTAATTAGTAATACGGAAATCATAGAAATACCCACTTAATTTTGTTAATTGTGTAAACTGCTAACTCCACTTTTGGTCCAAAATTACATTTTTATACCATCTGTAAGAGAAAAATTGGCCACATAGACTGTAAAACTAGCTAATCTCCACTCTAAACGTAAAATCGCCAAAAAAAAGTGTGATGCGTAAAACTGTCAAATCCATTTTATTCAAATGGCGCGGCTAACTCCATGATTGGCGCCACTTATATCTTATAACTTATTAACGATCAAATTTCAGTATTTTATTAGTTTCTAATAATGTACAACATCCAATAATACACCAACTGTATTTTTGGTTTTAACCAAAAACTGTAAAATTCAAATTTTTTAAGTTTTATTCATCTCATGTAAATTTGTGTCAAAGTGAGTTAGCTGGTTTACACACTTAGCCGACGATAAATAAAATCTACAAATCTAATTACCATATTGTTCTATACAAAATTATTTTTCAATAAATGCTAAATCTATTTTTAGAACTAAAAAAAATCATTATGGTATGAATATGAGCAATTATTTTATTTTTCTTATCATTTTCGCATTAATTTTTTTTTTTATTACCGCATGTATATATTTTATAACATTTTTTTATTTTATTTTTTGTTTTGTTTTAAGTAATGATTTTATAGATACTTAGCATTATTACTTATTACCCACAATTGGCAGGTTATAATATTTCAATAAACTGGAATAAAAAAAAAAGAACTCAAAACCAATAAGGATATTTTTAAAATTCGGGCTACTCCCTAAGTTTGACGTGTTAATAAATGAATGGAGTAAATTGTCGTTTACGAATTGTTTCTTTTTATTGATTAATAATCTAATTTCTTCCCCTGATATTTGAAACAAAATGAGGATCTCGCGAAGGATAAAAAATATCTTAAATTCAAATGATATTCAATTCAGATTCAAGACTTAACAGTTCCCTTTACCTACTTTAATTCAGCTGAAAAAAAAAAAAGCTGTTCATTGTTGAACTGTCGATTAAAGGTACCTTGAGATCCTTAACACTTAGACGTGAAAAATATTTAAACACAGTATGTTGTTTTTTCTGACTCACTGGAAATCCTGTTTCCATAACTAATTCAAATAGAAGAGTTTTTAGAAATTATTAGTCCTTTTCTTCCAGGAAGTATCCAATCAAATGATTTGGTCAACCACAGAATTAGTCACTAAATAAATGGTTTATTCTCCATCGATGAATGCCCGTATAATTACATGTTATAGTTATAAATAAATTATGTTAACGGATATGTGATCATTTAATTAGTTATAAACATTTGGTTATTATTCTGCAGGTTGACGCTTCGAGCTGAGTCAGAAAAAGTTTTGACTTTTGATTCGTTTCCCTTTTAATATTTTCTAAAAAGTTTATAAAACTTATTAAAACTGGCGTTATTCCCGTAAGGCTTCAAGTTCAAACACGATACAACTCAAAATATGACTAAAAAACAAGTTGGAAATAGAAAATCAGATATGTCGTCTTAAGTGAATAAATTATTTTTGTTAAATGTGATTAACCTATTACTGATGTTATGTGTTCCGGAGGTTGTCACTTCAAGTGAAGTCACAACAAGTTTTAACTTTCCATTCGTTTTCCTTTGAATATTTTCCAAAAATACAAGTTATCATGAGCTTTAGTATGGATAAGAGATTTTTTGAGAGAAATTATAGGAAGTGTGTATACTTCAGTATGCATTCTATCTAGAAATCAATGTCTCAGCAAACATACTTCAAAATATTAGTTGAAACTCGAAATATACAGATTGAAATAATTTTATTTTAAACTGTAATTGCAAGAACACGGAGATATAGAATCAGAGAAAGGAAGGAATATGACCGACCGAGAAGAGAACCAGGATGGCTGAGATGGTTAAGGCACCACCACGGAGAGGTGTGAGACACGGGTTCGAGTCCCGGTCATGGTCATATCTTTTATTTTCAAATAAAATATACAGATTCTGAATAAACATTCTGCGATCCAGATAACAAACATTATTTGCTGATTAAGGTATACTCTTTCCTTCTCATGATCATTCCTGTTATTTATACATTAACAACCCCTATAAACATTCCGAATATTTAAGGTTAATTTAACTTGAATAATACTCTTAAGACCAATTGTTTTGAATTCATGTTTATATAAATACTTTATGATGTAGATAAACACAACTGGGAGAAGATATTGTATGAAGATATCCTTTAAAAAAGGATTGGCCATCATGTAACCGAGATGAATAAAATGAATAAATAAAAGTGTACAAATAAATATAAAGAATAAAATGTACACAAAGTGTAGACAATTCCATTGAGAAATTTTTGAAATATCTCTTGGATGATGTTTACTCAATAAGAACCCATAATTCCGGTGTAGATCATAGGCAGCGAGGGTTATAACTCAGAAAAAGCCACATCTTTTCAAATATCTGTGCTTTGATATAAATGAATTCTATAAAAGAAAGGGGATATGATTGATTACTAAATGTGATTAGTAAAATAATGTACCAATTTTTATTAAAAAAAAAAAACACTTTTCTTGATAACAATCAATGGGAAAAGATCTACTGTACACTATTTTTTCCGGGGTATATATTAATTCTTCATTTTACTTTTCGAAATCCGGTAAGGTTTTTCTATTCATTCTATTGTTTACTTTAAGATTTATTAACGATCTTCTATTGAAATTTTTTAACATTCAACATGAAAAATTAGACAGTCCGGTTCGGAATCACATAAAGGCGGAGTTGAAAGGATATAGACATTGGAGGAAGAATAGGAGATATATTTATAAAGCAGGCTGAGGGCAGGTGAAAAAAGGTAGGGAGTGTGTAGAAGAGAGAGAGAGGGGGGGGGTTGATAAAGAAGAGACAATAGCAAAAGTGGACGGGGGCTGAGAGTGTTCCGGTGTAGGGCCACATATCACTCACTTAGGGCCTCTTCTTCCCTTCGCAGTTAGCCGTCTTCTTCGTCCTTCCAGCAATCAATGGCGAAGGCTGCTCTGTCAATTCAAATAAGGGCCTCCCAATATTATATATATATATATATGAGAGCGGAGTGGCTCAGTGGTAGAGCACTGAGTTGCCATGCCGGAAATCCTGGTTCAAATCCCGCTAAAGGCCATGATTTTTATTTAGTCTGCAGCGGGATATGGATCATATCCCATAGATCCCTCTAGGACCCTCCTGGGGCCCACCCAGTCTCTATAAAATATAATAAAAATAGGGTACCCAAAATAATTTTTTTTATTGAATTTACATTTTATATATTAAAATTATTCTGTTATGTTCTTGTCATATTATTGAGCTGATACATATCAGCATTTTTAATAAATTATTGCATTAACTCTTTGAGATATATCCATAATACATATTGTTTTGGTAATAATTTTACTTTTAACTTTTGAAAAATAAACATTTTTTATAACTCGGCTAACTAACCACCACAGTATCATTCATCATAGCAATAATTAATTAAAGAGCCTTAAAATCCATATATTCTTTAACTTATAGTACCAGATATTACCAAAGACATGTGAGTAACAGAAGAATAGGCAAAAACGGATTTAATACAAACCTAAGTATACATAAAAACCTTACATAAACAGCCCCTAATCAACTCAAAATTATCTACAAATAATTGTAATTAATATAATATTCACCCATAAATATACCTATAAATGTAAACATGAATTAAAACATAATCCCGTTAATAAAGTAGCTGTCAAACTTGATTAAAAAATAGAATCTGAAGTAGGAGCCTCAATATAGGTAACTAAAAATGAAAAAAAGCTATAGATAAAACTATAAATACAGATTACATCTATCTATCTAAATAAATATAAGTCCAAAGAATTTGCCTGAGAATTAATATGAAAAATCCCTAATAATAAACATAAAGAATCAAATAAAATATAAATTAATGGTCCACAGAAATACGCTCAAGCTGATATCCCCACCCAAATATAAAAAAAGAATGGGAATTAATTATCTCAACTGAAAGATAAATAAAAATATATTCATAAAAGAAAAATTTAATTCTAATGATACAGTTATTACCAGTATTACAAAACTAAACTCTAATTATTTGTCATTAGATAAATAAATTATATATCTTTCTGTTATTATTAAAAATTAACAACATCAGTTGATCCAATTCAACTGTAAGAAAGAACATCTATTCCTATTAAGGATCTGGAAGGAGATAGATAATCATAGCAATAGTTAATGGTTAACAGTTAATAGTTAATGGATAATGGTTAATATTCAATGACAGCCGGAGACAATTATTTTATGATTCTTGCTACTGATAGCCAAGTTTGTCATAAATGTTTTATTAGCTTTTAAATATTCATAACAAAATTCGAAACATAAATGTATTTATTTTAAAATAATACTTTAATGATAGTTTTTACTTTACAATTTTGATCATAGTTTCGATTTTTATCTTTTTTTTTTAGCTGTCACAAAAAATATTGAATTTGCATTGAATATCTAATTTAATAACTCCAGCAATTTATGATAAAATAATACAAATATACAAAAGAAAGAAACAGCAAGCATAGAAATAATAATTTGTTACCACGCATTTATTTCTAAATGTATATAAGTTTATCTGTAAAAGTTTTTTTTTTTTAGAATAGAATAATTTATTGATATTTACAACTGTAATTATATTACATCACGTAAATCTGCTGTATGAACAAAGTACATGAAAAAAAAACACTTGTGGAGAAACTATCCATTGATAGCACTCCAATAAAGTTCTATAGTAGAAGGTCTCGAGGCCATCTTCTTTTCAGACGCCTCGGAGGGTTATCAGGAATATTTTGGGAAGCAAGTTGAGAGACTAGCGGATTCAAGTGTGTATGGAGCTTTTCATGGAAGGATAGGTATCTAGTTTGGGCCAAATCAGCAATATATGGGATATTAAGATCATGATGGATGAGTTTGTTTGTGAAATAGTAAGGAGTATTGAGGATTTTACGAAGGATTTTGGATTGTTAGGATTGGATACGAGATGAATTGGATGGTTTAGTAGAGCCCCAAAGCTCGACTCCGTATGTCCAAATAGGTCTGATAACTGTCATGTAAATGAGTCTTTTGTAATTAATTGGAAGCTTTGAACGTTTGTCCGGTAAATGTTGAAGTAGGCGAACACGTCGAGCAGTTTCCTGTCTTTTCATTATTTTCTGTAAAAATAAATAATAATTATTTATAATTATTGTCATGTTTCGAAATGACATATTGAAATGTGAAACGGCCGAAATAAATTTTCTCAAGATAAACAAACGACTAAAGTGCGGGGCTTATTATCAGACCCCAAATAAATAAACGAAAATTATCGTTTTTATTATCTATTGGATGGGCAAAAAGGAAGCCTATAAATTTGAATATAGATCCTGTATTTATCTATTCTGTATTATCTGGATCCGCGCCACTGCCTTATCTCCAAATAATGTATTTCCTTCCCATCACTTAAACGTTTGCTCAGTTAGCAATATTTGTCTTTAGTTCAAGATAGCCATTCTCTATTGTGGTACCTCTTCCTATTAATTCATGTTAATCGATAACCTGGCTGAGTATCATTGAATGTCTTCTGTTATTAAAAAAAAATAGCACAATCTTTCTCAATTTATTATGAACTCAAGAAGTTACCCAATTGCCTTATATATATATATATATATATATATATATATATATATATATATATATATATTAGTATTTATTCTGAAATTATAAAACTAAACTGACCTGTAATTATTAAAATCACATGTAATGACATGTAATATGTTTAGTTAAGTATGGAGCATGTAATATGTTTAGTTAAGTATGGAGCATGTCCTAATATTAATAAACGGTCCCTCCATTGGGTTACCATGGGGGAGAGCAAATTATATATATATATATATATATATATATATATATATATATATATATATATATATATATAAACTACGAGAACTACAAAAGAGAGAGAGAAAAATAATAAGAAAAATTATAGAGCCTGAGAAAACCAATGAAAATATATGGATTAAAAGGAGAAATCATTAATTGCATAAAATCATAGAAACAATCACAGAGACAATAAGGATGAGAAAGACATTTAAAAAGAATGTAATAAACCCTGATTACAAAGAAGAATTTTTAATTACTTGAACAAACTGAAAAGAACAGTAAGATGGATAAAAGCAATGAAGGAAGATGCCAACAAAATATGTGTTACAGAAGAGATAATATGTGACAAGAAACCGATTCTGGCTACTGGTAGAAAACGCAACCTATAAAGAAGACAAACCTTCGCCTCAACCGAAGTGTGAACAAATGATCAGAGATGAGCAGTTGGACAGATAATGAAGAATTACTGGGGAAGAGAAAAAGATACACCATAAGTCTTGAGTTATGTGCAGTCCATAGTTGTACAAATAGATAGAAAAAAATTATATATATATAATTTTAGATTAAAAAAAATTATATATATATATATATATATGTTGCTTTTGGTTCTTGGTGGTGGTTTTCGTTTGTATGGTTAGTGTATTGTAACCCCAACAATTATTATTTATTAGGTTCGGTAATAAAGCAATAATTTATTTATTTCATTATTTTTTATTCTTCTGAAATAAAATCGTTTGTCTTGATGATACCCTTATAGGCGAAAAGTCAGCCTAAAAGTATTTTCATATTAGTATTTTCGTAACAAAGAAGGTATGAAATTAAAAATACCAAACATATCCTATTTCAATACATTCATGATATTATTTTTTTTATTTTTAATATGAGATAATTTTAAAATTTGAAGAGAATATTACTCATTTTCTACGGGATAAAAAATCCCTAAATACATATTCGATAGATGGTTAAAATTGCCTTTTCATTTACTTAACAAATTTAATATCTGTATGGTATCGAACCAACTAAAACGCTAGCGAAACGAGTTTTTTCACTGCCTAATAAAGATTTGGATTTAACAAACAGTGGAATGAGATTCGAACGCTTTTGAATTTCTGTTTTCATATTTTTATAATTGGCAATCAAAAAGATAGCAAACTATATCGAAATAAAATTTAATTGCTGGAATAAATACCATTGTTATCACACATGTTTTCAACATTTAGCCTGTATTCAGATAAAAATGTAATATTGTACAACTAGGCCAGTATCGTTGTGATTTGAATAAGGTGATAGCAATAGTAACTGGAAAATAACTGGATCCTTTTTGTCATAAAAATGTATCTAATAAATAAATTTTTATAAATAATTTTATTGGTTGTATACAGAAATTACAGGCTATGGCAGAATAAGGGGCCAAGAACTTTTTTATTGATTTGACTGTATTATTATAATTATCAACTACAACAAATTATTATGGTTAGTTTTGAATTAGTATAAAAATATACAATATGTATATAAATATTAATTTATGTAATATGTAAAGATTGTTTTAATCTAACTATGACCAAGGTGTAAGCGCCGGAGTTATGTTAACCCGCAAGGCATGCCAGTATTTTGTTGATGTATACCCTGAGAAGGTTGTGTAGAATCATGCAGTGCTTAGTAAGATTTAAAATTACGAATAGTAAATAAATAATTATTTATCAAAATGTAAAAACGCTGTTTTAAACTACATGTGTGTATTTTAACGCATTTCATTGTTCAATGAATTGAAAAAATAAAACCGCCTTAACAATATTTCATTAAATACTCTTTTAGTACGGCTACTACTATTAAAAAAGACTTAGTTGATTTCTTCTGGCTTAGACCGTGTTGATACATTTTTCGCCAACGTTTCGCCAGCTATGCTGTTGACTTCTTCAGGGCTGAGATGAGAAACTCCTTCTGAAATCAGCAGAATGGCTGGCGAAACGTTGGCGAAAAATTTATCAGCACTGTCTAAACCAGAATAAATCAACAAAGCCTTTTGTAATATTTCATTATTTTCAATTTTTTTTCCAGTACGTAAAATACGAACGAACGAGATACTCAAAAAATATTTTGGATCGAGAAAAAAAATCTTGAAGCACATTTATGTTTTATTCCTAGGACAAGTAATTTTCGGCATGAAAGAATCCGATGATAGAAAAAAAAGGACCGCGTGCCCTCTAACTTTTTAGGCTAGGATACGAACCATAATTAATTAAAAATACTGTCCAATATTTTGTAGACGACTGCATTAATAATTCATAGTGTTCGATGCTTTCAAGTTTTTACCAGTAATTTTTTTTCTAATTGTTCAATCTCTAGGAGGTAATTGCGACCAGATTATAATTTCAAGTCGCTTTTTTTAAACAAATTTATCCTCCTTAGTCCAAAAAACGCATTTTTGGCAAATTTATATATGTATTACTCTCCCTCTCCCTATATATATATTTATATATATACCAAGATTACCTCATGAACAAATAGACCGAAAAGTAAAGCATATTTTTCGCCCTCTATTGTTCATTTATCTGTATATTTGAACAGACATTGATTTTCATTAGAAATAATCGAAACAGAAACATTATTGACAGAGTATTGATTTTTTTTTAAACAATTTAATACCTTATTTTGATTATAATAAATCTATATTATTAATTACAGTTTATTCGCAACCATTTTAAATAAATATAATTGCAAACAAATAAAAATAAACTCAGAACAACCCCAACACCCCAAAAATTAATTTGTGGTCAGTTTAAAGTTCTTACAAATCGTGTTACTTTTGATTTAGTGTCCTTCATTCCATCGTTTTAGGAAATAAAAATTGTTCACACTACAAAAGAGGTCAAATCGATTCAAGCTAAAAGTGCCCTTCAATTACCTGGGATAATTGACAGCGAATGTTCACAGAAGGTTATATTAACCAGCGCCTCAAATTCCATTACTTACTGCGAACTTTTCATTTGAAAATATTCATATAACATAGTAATGAGAAATGGAAAAATGTTAATGAATCCTATTTTCTTTGATCAAAAATGAAAGATAAATAATTACCTGGTTTATATGTGTATACATTTGTTGTTTTGAAACCAATAGTAGATGAAAGTTGGAGGGGTCACTGTTAGTAAAACTAGTTCACGAAAAGTGATGAAATACCAATGTATTCAATACAAATAGGATCCACATTTGAAATGAATGTAAAAACTAAAAACTGTGCCATTGTAACCCATTAAGAGTATTGGGGTCAGTGGATGGTACAGAATATCCTGTTTAAAGGACAACGAATCAATAACGAAAAAGGAAAAGAGAAAAATGTTGGTCGTTAAATAATAAATAATGCTTTTAATAGTCAACATTAAAAATCAATGAATAATTCAAAACATTTTTTGTTTTAGAAAACCAATCTTACTAATATTATAAATGTGAATATTTGTATGTTTGTCTCTCTTTCACGCAAAAACTTATATAGGTTATACATCAGAATAACACAAAGGCTATAGTAAGCACGGATATAGGGGAGGCGTGCAGGGGCACGTGCCCCCCCCCCCGACAGTTTTTTAAATATTATGGAGAATCCATTATAGTAATAATAATTAAAGGCAAATCACAGTATCATAGTTGTTAAAATAACAGAAAGAACATGAGTGAAACTATTTGTTTTGATATCCTACTAATCTACTAATATTATAAATGTGAAAGTTTGTATGTTTGTTTCTACATTACAGTAATATAGGCTATACATCAGAATTACACATAGGCTATAGCAAGGGCTGATTTAAGGGGGGCGCACGGGGGGGAGGGATATCCTACTAACATTATAAATGCGAATGTTTGTATTTATGTTTGTTACTCATTCACGCAAAAACTACTGAAGGGATTTGCATGAAACTTATTGAGTAAAATAGGTTATAAATCAAAGGCTACAGCAAGGGCAGATTTATGTGGGGGCACAGGGGCATGTGCCCCCCCCCCCGTTGTAGTCCATAATTAAGGGCAAATCAGGAACTTAGCAGCTTGAAATTTGTAGATAGGTTCTTTGTATAGTTTAAGAAAGAAATTTGGATAATTCCACCCCAAGGGTTTCCCCTTTAATATAATAGGGATTCAAAGGTTGTATAGAATCCGTCAGTTTTGAAGTTAGAGATCTGAAATTTGGATGTACGGGATAACTTATATTTTAAAAAATAATTAAATTATTTATTTTAAATGATCTTTCACGAAACTTTATGTGACAAACCAAATTCCACACGAGCGAAGCCGCGGGCATAAGCTAGTATTTAATAATGGGTTGTATGGAAAATGTTGCAGGATTTTATTTTTCTCTAAAATACCTCTCCAAATGGTTAACTCTTTATGTTTTTTTGGACTTTGGAATTTTATAAACGTAACCAGCTATTAATCTTCTCTAAGATAAAAATGTTCATTTACCTCCTTAAAATTTGTCTACTTGCAAATAGTTCAGTCTTTACTAAAATGTCAAAGAGTGATTTTCCCTGGTTTAATATTTGGAGGGGTATTTTAAATGGAGCATTTTATGCTGCATTATTTTCCTGAACAATACAACATAAATGCCATGAATTGAGATATTAGGGGATTTAAACTTTGAGAACCCCTCGTTATTTTTTATTTATATTCATGCATTTATTCACTATAATTTCGTTTAACTATTTAATTAAAATATTTTATAAGCAATTTGGGTTGCAGGATCTCGATGCCTTTCGCTGCAGTTGCTGTCCTGTTGCTGCTGATGGCAACCCTGGCAGCGCTCATCGGCCACTGCAACAACGACCACAAGACGCTAATAGCCTGTGCTCTCTACACACTTGCAGGTTAGTCTTTTACTAATTAAAATCAATTAAATATCCATCTTGTCATATGCTTTATCAATAAAAGACCGTGTAACTTAATCAACATCTTAAAAGAATGTCAGTTAATGTTCATACGGCTTATACTTGTCAATAAGAAAAAATAAATAAAACAATAAAAAATTTCAGATTTTGTTGGATAATAAAAAAAATGCCCAACGAAATCCACTAATATGTGAGTCGTTTTGGATCAATAGCTGATAGCTCGGAAATTTCAAAAGATAGGGAACGCATGAAAGAATATTTGAGACAGAGAAAAGTTGTGACGGGATCAGCGGTTTTCAATTCGAAAAGTGAAAAAAAAACTAACATACATTGTACGTTGCTGTAAAGTAGCAATAACAGAATAAATAAATGTATTGAACTCCTGTACAATAATCAGCGCTATGACAATATTAGTAGCAAACCACATTAATTTTATTATTTTTATAATAACAACAGCTTCTAATTTTATTATTTTATTTTTAGCTTTATTTCCCTTACTTTTTATGGGAATCCCCCAAGAAAAAAATGTGACTTCTCATAAATAAAGTTAGCTTATGGTACGACTTTCACACTCTGTCCCTCGGCCATTGACTAGCGACGAGGACTGTTCGAGAAACAAGAAATCATGACCAGGAAAAATTTGAAAACTCCTTCTCTTTAAAAAGTTCCTGACAAATAAAAGTAAGAAAAGCGTAGCCATGCGTCAGCAGTTTCCCTGTAAGTTAGTGAAGGACTTTGCGAACAGAATCAGTTTGGCTCTTTGGATCTACAAGTCCGATAGATCTCAAAGTCACCAACAACTTCATCCAAACTCCATAACCATAACTCCATTGTGGGATAAGGAAGATGTTTTGTAAGTGACATTTTAGGGCATTTCATTTTTTAGTAAATAATCTACTACCTTGTAAGAACCTCCATTAAGAACATATTTAATTTGATAATATGTTGAAAAACTTATCAAGTAATTTATCATATAGAACAAAAAAAAACCTTTGCCGATACAATACATGAAAGGTCTATGCATTCAATATATGGTAGTCACTACTTCTAAGACAATAGTTCTGCAGACAGGTGACTTGTCTGAAATTATTGTCAACCTCCATTTTTTTTTCGAATTAAGGGTACCCATTTTAGAGACGCAGGGTTCACGAAGAGCTTCTGAAAATCCCCCAGAGTCCTTTTAAACTATATCAAAAAAATATATATATATCAAAAATTTTTCATCATAATGTAATAATATTAAATTTACTGATAAGGCACATTTAATAGGGCATTACGATATATGATTTAGTTATTAATTACTGTAAAAAATATATTGAGAATCGGAAAAAAAATTCTGCTGGTATTACTATAATCACTATAAACTGCTGTTCCTTTGTTATCGAAGCATAAGAATGTATAGCCAATCTTTTTACTCGTATATACTTAAAGGAGCTTGTCCTTACTGACAGACCATCACAGAGCCAATAAGGCATGAGCTACAAACTTAAAATTTTAACAGTAGGTAGATTTTATAAGACCGGTGCACACTAGGAAAGGATTTTTGAAAATTCATCCCCTAAGAGGGTGAAAATGGTGAAACATTTTTGTAATAATAAAACGACATTTTTAAAGTGAGTAAAGAATAACATGCTTTATTATTTTTTGAAAATCAATCCCTAAAAGTGTATTATAGGGGAAATTCGTAACCTGTTAAGTTAGGGATGTGAAAATAAGATAGCAGACTTTACTTTTAACCATGATAAAAATTGTATTCAAGAATTTGCAAAAGGAGGCCAATATTTACTGAATTATGGTGTACATGAACCTTTAACGGATGAATCTATGTTCCATAGTCATGAGTACCTCCGGAAACTTAATTACGACCCCAATATTCTGGCCCAAAAAGTAATCATCAAACGAAACATTAAATAAAGAACAATCGCGAGTTTATCACCAGATTTTGAATATTATCAATAATACCAGAGGTCATATATACTTTTTAGATGCTCCTTTACAATTCTGATTAATCTTTAGTTAGCTATACGGAATAATACCGACGGATCGTGGGATAGCTTTAGCTGTAGCTTCTTCAGGCATTGCAGTAACGTTGGTTGAAGGAGGAAAGACAGCTCACTCTTCATCTAAGTTTTTCTTAAATCGGATGCAGGTGGAAACTCCAATATGTAATATCTCCAAGCAAAGCAACTTGGTTTTGAAGGATCGCAACAAAATAGTTTGGGATGCCCTTCAAATATCTTCTTCAAATTCAAACCTAACAAATTTAACCATACGGTTCAATAAAAATTAGTGCCTATAGTCAAACCAATGACGTTCATTTTACATTGTTTTTGTGACTGATAGATGCCTCTATATGAATTTTATAACAATTATCAATCCTAAAGCAACTGCTATAAGTCGAAAACGAAAACTGTTTTTTCACATTCGATACTTTGCGATGGCCGGGACGATGTGTACATTGGTTGTGTGAGCGAACGATAATGACGCCAAAAAATTAGAGTGCAACTAAAATCAATGATATGCTTCCAGTGGCATTCGAAGGCGAGCTGATAGAATAAAAGTCTATATGTTGATTCGGTATTCGAAATTGACGACGCCATGCACTATCCCACAGTATTCTTGAATACTTTAAATCCATCTGATCTGCCGGCACATTAAGCTTTACTTAAAGTTGGGGCACCTATAATGCTATTCCGAAATTTAAAACATCCAAAATTTTGTAATGGGACTAGACTGCAGGTAAAACTTTTGCACAGAAATATTATAGAAGCTACTGTAATTACGGGATGTGGCCGAGGAGAGACTGTTTATAACCCACGATTACCTCAAATACCGTCAATTGAAGAGATTACAGGTTCCTCTCAAAGCATGCTTTGCCATGACAAGTAACAAATCTCAAGGACAGTACTTGAAAATGACAGGAATTGACTAGAGTTAGGACTGTTTCTCACGTGCTCGAGAGTAAGTTCTTCCAGTAGTCTGGTTATTTTAGCAACAGATACTTTGTTTTGGCTTTGCAAATCGGACAGAATAAAAAAACTTTGGATGGCAAAAAGAACTTGAATAATTAAAATAATAGTTTAACCTACTTCAAGAAACGTTTTCACATACTTATAGAAAGACTAGCTTATGCTTATGCTTATACGGCTTCGCTCGCGTGGAATTTGGTCTGGCACATAAAGTTTCGTGAAAGATCATTTTAAATAAATAATTTAATTATTTAAAAAAATATTAGTTACTCGTATATCCAAAATTTCAGATGCCTAAATTCAAAACTGACGGCTTCTATACAACCTTTGAACCCCTATTACATTAAAGAAGAAACCCTTGGGGTGGAATTGTCCGAATTTCTTTCATAAACTATACAAAGAACCTATCTGCAAATTTCAAGATGCTAAGTTCCAGATTTGCCTTTAATTATGTACTATAATGGATTCTCCATAGTCTCCATATTTAAAAAACTGTCGGGGGGGCACGTGCCCCTGCACGCCCCCCCTATATGTGCGCTTGCTATAGCCTATGTGTTATTCTGATGTATAACCTATATTACTGTAAAGTTTCATCCAAATCCGTCCAGTAGTTTTTGCGTAAAAGAGAGACAAACATACAAACTTTCACATTTATAATATTAGTAAGAGTAGTAGGATATCAAAACAAATAGTTTCACTCATGTTCTTTCTGTTATTTTAACAACTATGATCATGTAATTTGCCTTTAATTATTATTACTATAATGGATCTCCATAGTATTTTAAAAAATTGTCGGAAGGGGGCACGTGCCCCTGCACGCCCTCCTCCCATAAATCCGCGCTTGCTATAGCCTATGTGTTATTCCGATGTATAACCTTACTGTAAAGTTTCATCCAAATCCGTCCAGTAGTTTTTGCGTGAAAGAGAGACAAACATACAAACATTCACATTTATAATATTAGTAAGATTTAAATTCAAATATGGCAATGGTGTGCAAACAACAAATTACAATCTTTAGAAGTCTATTGTACTAAGTCATGTGCAGTAGAAATCATAAAATTTCATAAAAATTCTTATTTAGGTTATTTCTGTAATATTTATTATGTTTACTAGATGTGATGATCAATATAGAGTTTTGTATAGTCCACCGACTAAGTCTTTTAACACTTTTGAGCCTTAACATTAAACAAATAAAGGTAAAAAGTGATTAATGACTCAGTATTTATTAGTAGTAATAGTAATTATTTATTAGTAGTAGTAATTATTAGTTAGTAGTCATTTATTCATATTTCTTTGACATATTGTTCATGAATTTTTAATTATATTGTTTTACTTAAATATATTATTAATCTCTCGGTGTATGGAGCGGTTATGAAACAAATTGCAGTTATTGTCTCCTAAAGATGGTATCCTTTTATTAGGTTTGACAAACAGTTATTTATCAGCCAAACTTTTAGCACAAAAACGATTCATCATTTTTACCATATATACAGGATCGACTAGGTTATATGTCAAAACTAGGTTTTGGTTGCGGCTCTTTTAGATATTGCATAGTGGATTTCAAACGAAAACACATCAAAAGTACTGTAAACATGCCATTTAATATTTAATAGTATATTTTATTAACATAGATCAACCAAGGGATTCCATGGCTGGCTTTGGACACTATTGAAAGAGTTGGTAGGCTGGCTGAATTTACAAATGCTTTAAGTCTTTGTGAATAAAATGGAGTATAACTTAAGTTGGAGGAGGTAGTTAATTAATTCAATATATATATATATATATATATATCTATATATATATATATATATATATATATATATATATATATATATATATATATATATATATATATATATATGTATATAACATTTAAACGTTAAAATTATAAATTACATCCAAACTTCTGTTGATGTTTGAATGATCTGTGGTTCAGTTTTATTAAAAAATGTTCATCCATTTTTCATTGAATAATATGAGTGTACTCATTGATGGAATTTAAAAATACATCAGCGACTTAAGAAAAAAAAGTAAAAATACTTTGTTTTTAAACAATTTTTATTGGTATTATTTAATTGTTTTTATTGGAATACCAAAAACAGCGATGGAATGCTTAGCTTCCAAATCTGTGTATTAAAAAAATACTCGTTTTTCAATTTATTATTTTTTATGTTTTATTGATTGAATAACAAGACCCTTCATCTGTTGTAATAGAATAGGTTTTTTTATTTTAATAAAATATAAAATAGTTAACATCGATTTATTGTTTAAAATTTCACTTGATGGCATATATTTCACGAGCATTTTTTTTTCATTTAATGACTTCCTTCTTGGTCAAAAGTGGTCTCTGAATGGTTAAACATCCAAGTTCATTGAACCACACCTAGATAATTGTTGCAACAAAAGATCAGTTTAAGAAAACAAAAGATCTTTGTAGAAGAGTACAATGGAGGAGAAATGAGACGTTGCTAAGAAACAAAACGAGTCCTCAAGTGGATGTAGTTGGCCATTGTTATCTCCTTTATCGATGTTCGCATTGTTATCTCCTTTATCGATGTTCGCATTAGCTTCTTTATTCTGATTAATGCGAATTTGATAAACATCTCAGTCAGTCAGTCTGTCTGGAGGTCTTTCTGTCCTGGAGGAGCCTCATTGGGCCAAATATTGACATGGATTTTCGTTTCCTGTTTTTACTTTGTAGGACTTAGTGTTTGAAATTATTCCGTTCTTATCTTAACAGGTGTTTTATTTATCATTTGATCTCTATATTTCCCCCCTTATTTTGGATACCCACTTTGAAAAGGATGGGTGAGCCCCAGGAGGATCCGAGATCCCGTAGGATCCAGCTCCTGCGAGCGAGAACCCAGGACCTTCGGCATGGCACCCCAGCGCTTTACCACTGAGTATTTATTAGTTTATCAGTAACATCCGTTATCTAGAGTTTTATTCTTTTAATTTACTAGGAATTAACATAAATAATCGATGTTGAGGAATTTAGTCTCAAATTGGTTACTTTTCATACATATTAAAGGACCATACATTACATATAAATACATCGCAAATTGCGAGAACACGGAGATATAGGATCAGCGGAAAGAAGGGATATGACTGACCGAGAAGGGAACCAGGATGGCTGAGGTGGTTAAGGCACCACCACGGACGGGAGGGGTACCCGGGTTCCAGTCCCGGTCATGGTCATATCTTTTCTTTACAAATAAAATATTAAAGCACCTTTTCTAATTTTTTGTAATTTAGTTACTTTTTCTGATTCTTTACATTCGTAACTTTTTTTATGTATATGTATTATGGTGTTTTGTTTATGTATGGAATGTAAAGCGTTCTGTCCTGCCGTGTGATAGTGCCGTGGGAGCGTTATTCCCCGTTAGTCTGGCGCTTAGACTAGTCCCTGCGGACATAGACGTAACGAGGAGGGTTATTGGGGATGTAACCCCCCCCCCCATTGCTTAGAAGGAATTTAAAGAAATATTGTACGTAAAAATTAAAAAAAAAACTTTGAAGGAAATACCAAAAACACAAGAAAGAAAATGCAAACACAGTTATTTTAATGAATAAAAGGTACACTATAATGACAAACCAAAACGTAATACTGTTTATTTACAATTAATTGTATTATTATAGCGGCAGTAGTAGCATCTAGTGGCAACAATAAGATCGCAAATGTGAGAAGAACAGTTTAGACAATTCTTAGAATCTAGAAGTAAAGTCTGGATGAGTCTAGAAAGTTCCCTATGAAATTAAGTATAGTAAGTTATCGTAACCAATAAATAGGGTTATTTGTATTTATAAGCTACTTCTTGATTGCTCTTCCAAAAATAACATTTATAACTTCCTAAATAACATTTATAAAAAAATTTAATCTATTTATTTAATTTGAAGCTACATGATTATAGTATAATATAAATTATACCTATATTACGAGACTTCTTTTTTGAAGGGAGTAATATGTTGGAGTGGTTGACTGGGGGGGGGGGTTAACCCTGAAGTCAACTTTAGTTACGCCAATGCCTGCGGACATACGTTTAATTTTAACACTAATATCCTAATCATGAATACTTACTGCTAACATGAAATTTCGTAAATAGTGGTCAGCACTATTTGAAAAAAAAACTATAGCCTTTTGACTCATAACTTCATGACTTCAGAGCTACAAATAAAAGATGTATGGAAGATGGGAATAATAAAAGTATATAAATGATTGATAAAAAATTAAATAATTATAAAAAACATTTATATAAAATACACGAAGAGTGTTATGAACTGAATTTTAAAAATGATCTTATTTAAAATTGAAAATGGAGGGATTCCAAAGCAGACAAGCGAATAAACAGATTTAGTATGTTATGATGATAGAAGAAGGGAACAGTGTGGCCTAGAACTTGGGAATAAAAAAAAAAGAAGAATGAGAATTTAAAACTGGAACGTTGTAGTCATGTTCATTTGACGCATTAAGTGCCAGTTGAAAAAGCCAGTTTAATCTGACCGAACTGGAAAGACAATAATTTTAAAAAAAAACCTCCTCTTTAAGGTTCAATTGTTTGATATTTAGCTTTCATTGGGATTACTTAAAATATATATTTTTTTATACAAAAGGCTTCAGTGGTTTCTTCTGGTGGTTGAGTCTCAATTAAAGCTCTGAGAAAGCCAGCAGCATGTCTGGCGAATCGTTGGCGAGAAATTTAGCGGCACGGTCTAAACCAGAAGAAACCACTGACACCTTTTGTATAAATAGTGGCTGTGGAAACTTAAAAGTATATTTTTTATAATTTAATTAGTTTTTATGTTTTAAAGAGAAAAGATAGGCCCTCGGCCGGGATTCGAACCCGGAACAGCGCTCTAACCATTTGAGCCACCAAGGCCGCCTGCCGGCAGAGGACAAATCTTTTCTCTTATCCGATCCCATGTCCTCGTGTTCTCGCAATTTTTGCGATGTATACACGAGAACGAATGCTCTTTGAACATTACTTTTAATTTTAAGATCTTATTGACTTACGTCATATTACTATTCATAATTTTTTATAATTATTGGTCAATTCCGGGTTCGAATCTCGGCCGAGGACCTATCTTTTCTCTTTAAAAAATAAAAATAATTAAACATCGAAAAATTGACCAATAATTATAAAAAATTTTAATTAGTTTTTGTTTGTTCATCACTGGGAAGGTTATCTCAGGGTGAAGAGCGCTGAATTGCTGTGTCGAAGATCCTGGGTCGGAATCCGGTTGTGGCAAATAAATTAAAAGCCTGTGGAATCTGCAGGTGGGGCTCACTCAGTCTCTATAAAAGGAGGGGGGCTAAATCGAAAAGAAGCAGTTCAGGGTAAACCATTTAATGAACCCTTCGTTTATATTTTCATCCAGGCCTGTCAAATACAAGTAATTGACAATCAGCAGATTGGATGACTGAAAAAAAAATACAAAATGACATGGAAGGCATGACGAAGAACAGTAGCCAACAACTACCTCTCCATTGGCTTGCTTTAATTTCCTACTGTAATAAATCCCTCATCAATGAGAGAGAATTAAAAAAAAAAATTATTGTGACATATTGATTTATTCAAACATTCGACTATAGTTTTTACTTTCGGAGATCATAAATTAGTGAAAATCTTTCATTATATTCAAATAATCATATTTAAATAATAAATTAAAGTCCCCACAGTAAAGTCCAACTAAGTTGCCCAGTTCCTGAAAGTCAATGAACTGTTCTAAGTTGGAACGCCATTAGATTCCTGTCCGTGCAAACCACTGTTCGGTTGATTGCTGCTTCCTCGACAATTAGTAATTACAAATTAATTGTGACAGTAATTAAGCCTGCCTCTAATCATCTGTACCTAGACTTAACCACCCTGATTCGCCTTCTATTCGTAATGTTTAATCAGTACGATCCGGGTGAAAAGAGACAAAACCTTTTTTCGAATGTACAAAAGTATTCAAATATAGTGAAATTACTAATACTCCCACTTTTTGTATCGATTTAATTCGTTATTTTTTCCAAATTTTAAACATGTGCTGTAATTTTAGTAAATACTATTGTGTGATATGTAATTCATTTGCAGTTTTTATCATTGTCATTTATCGCGCTGTGGATTTTAACAGTATTCTAGTTTGTAGCATTACAATCTGCTATGCCAAGAATGTGAGTTTGCAGACTGGCAGGTGGTCTAAATATTAAATTTAAAATATTTTTAAAGTTAATCCTTGGTATGCTGTTTCCTTCAGAAGGGGCGTAGAATGGCTGCCCCGAGACTGTGCGGTGCCAGGCACTTATGAAAGGTCCCAACCCTAACTGCTAATGTAGTATGTTATGGTTAACCATGGTAGCAGAAAGTGGTTAAATATATTAAAAAAAACATAAAAAATTCGCTGTCAATGTAGTTTATATATCTAATATAGGATTTCTAGAATATTTTCGGTCAGACCAGTATGAATAAAAAAATATAAAAGTACGTGAAATTATTGTCTTAGGTTTAAATAGAAGGCCTCGGTAGAAGCATGCCCTTCAGGTTTTAGAGATAATAGAATGTTTCCACGGGTATACTTTGTAGAATATTTTAGTTTAACATTTATCTGAAAAATGGCATGAGGACTTAGTTTTATGATAATTGATAAGCCATAAATAAATAACCAACACTTCTTACATATCTCCCCTAAACACTTACAACTTTTTAGGACGGGCATTGAGTACATACACTTACTTACTGACGTTAAAAAAATACTTATTTACTGCATCACTTACCTATATGAGACTGCTGAAAAAATCACATGAATTAGCTCTACGTATTTCAGACAGTCGATTTTAGAAAAATAACAAGTGACGCGGCTAAGTTATCGTAAAATTAACATAAATTTAAATACTGACCTTCTGTTAAGGAATACATTCATAAGGACGTTCGATTTCGTCAAGCTCACGGGCACGATAGAACACTCATAAATACATGCAGAGACAAATATGAATAACATCAGGAGCTCCCACGAGTTCTTCGGACACGTTTTTAAAAATTAATCATGCCATACTTATTAAAAGAATCGTCAACGTAGCGAAAACCAGTACAGTAAAACCTCTACTAACGGACACCCCTAAATAGCGGTCACTCCCCTTACCGGACGATTTTTTTTGCACCAACATTTTAATACAATTTTTAAGGCATTTGAACCTCTATTTAACGAAACCTCTCATTAACGGTCACGGACAGGCTGTGTTGGTTATAAATCGATTAAAAAAAACTCTAAAAGACGGACAGTATGACTTTATCCCTTTCCCGTTTCTCGGAAACAATTAGTTGTTTTCAGTCTAAGAAAACAGGGACAGCTGTGTTTACTTTTGAGTAAAGGTTTTCCACATAAATACTTTTTTTTTATTCTCGAACTTGCTTTATTAAAATTTAGTTCTGTTCTAACCCTCGTGGCAGGCGGCTGAAAATGTCTCCCTCACGTAAGAGACTCACTTTAGAACATAAAATAAATGTAATCGACTTTTATGACCGTGAAAAGTTAAGTGCACGTGCGCTAGCGGAAAGACTCAATATCGATAGGACACAAGTTTCGGGAACACTCAAAAACCGTGCGGTGTTTTTTTTTTATTCTACTTACCTTTTAAACATATGGGAAATTGAATAAGAGAGAATTAATTTGTACAAATACATATTTATAAAAAAATAAAACCTCCCTTTAAAGGACACCTTTAAATAACGAACAAAAATATTTGCACCAGGACTGTCCGTTAATTCGAGGTTTTACTGTACAATGAAAACCAATTGGGTGAAAGAAACTCAAAAAGACTCCTATGTATTGAATATTTGCACAGAAGATGCAGTATTCAAAAAAAAATCGGAGTCAAACATAGTGAAATTACAAATACTCACACTTTGTGCATCGATTTAATTTATTTTTTCCAAATTTTAAACATGTGCTGTAATTTTAGTAAATACTATTGTGTGATATGTAATTCATTTGTAGTTTTTTTATTTCTGGTCAAGATCATTTTCATAAATCACGATGTGGGTGTCTGCTATGCCGATTGTGTTTGCAGATTGGCTGGAGGCTTGAATGATTTTTAAAGTAAATAAAAAATCCTTTAATATGGTGTGTCCTTTTGATGGGGCGTAAAATGGATAGTGGAATTACTACAAATAAATAAATAGGAAAGAAGTGGACTGAAGAGAGGAAAACACATTGCGGTGAGTATTTGAAAGATTTGTGGGAAGATAGAAGCAAAATAATAAGAAAAAAGTACAAGGACTTTTGTTTGTATTCTAGCGCTCTCTTTAATAATAATAATAGTAAATTGCAAAACAACCGTGGTGATATCCATCAATTTGAACAGGTGGAAAATTATTAGTAATTGCCATGTGCTAAGCAATTAAAATAACTATACACAAACAAATTTATAATAAACAGTCATGAGACCTGCCGACAGAAGTGAAAACTCAAAACTTTTAAGTATCTGCGTTTTGTTTTTAATCTGTAAATCAATTTTAATGAATGATTTATAAACGTATAAAATATGAATTATTACTTAATACAATTAAATCCTCATGCAAGACTGAAAAGACAAGAAACTGCTCCCAATTAATTACAAAAGACTCATTTACATGACAGTTATCAGACCTATTTGGACATACGGAGTTGAGCTTTGGGGCTCTACTAAACCATCCAATTCATCTCGTATCCAATCCTTACAATCCAAAATCCTTCGTAAAATCCTCAATGCTCCTTATTATGTCACAAACAAACTCATCCATCATGATCTTAATATCCCATTGCTGATTTGGCCCAAATTAGATACCTATCCTTCCATGAAAAGCTCCATACACACTTGAATCCCCTAGTCTCTCAACTTGCTTCCCTTAATATTCCTGATAACCCTCCGAGGCGTCTGAAAAGAAGATGGCCTCGAGACCTTCTACTATAGAACTGTATTGGAGTGCTATCAATGGATAGTTTCTCCACAAGTTTTTTTCCTTTGTTCATACAGCAGATTTCCTTGATGTAATATAATTACAGTTGTAAATATCAATAAATTATTCTATTCTAAAAAAATACAAATAAATTAAATTAATACAAGGATAAATTATTAAAATATCAGATTTGTAAATATAAACTGTAAACATTAATCCGGTTTTCACATATACTGAAACTAAGAAGAGGAATTATTTACAGTTTTATGAAGTTTATTTATTAATCAAAGCATGATGGGCTGCACAGACTCAATACCAAATATGAATAATTCAATTAATATAATAATTAGTAAATAGTAATATAATTTATTCCTTTTATTGCTATTTACATAGATGTTTATGAACGTTATTTTCATTTTTAGCATTATTATCTTCGTTAAGATCACTAATATTTCGATCAGATTTCATTAATTTTAAAAAACAAGATATTTAATTATGATTTATAGAAATATAGGAAAATTTTAACTAGTTATTGATATTTTAAGCTATTATTAGTAACAATTAAACAACTATTAAACCAGCTTTTAGTTAAATGTAGAGAATAGAATAATGTATTGATATTTACAACTGTAATTATATTACATCAAGTAAATCTGCTGTATGAACAAAGGACATGAAAAAAAAAACACTTGTGGAGAAACTATCCATTGATAGCACTCCAATAACGTTCTATAGTAGAAGGTCTCGAGGCAATCTTCTTTACAGACGCCTCGGAAGATTATCAGTAATATTATGGGAAGCAAGTTGAGAGACTAGCGGATTCAAGTGTGTATGGAGCTTGTCATGGAAGGATAGGTATCTAGTTTGGGCCAAATCAGCAACATATGGGATATTAAGATCATGATGGATGAGTTTGTTAGTGACATAATAAGGAGCATTGAGGATTTTACGAAGGATTTTGGATTGTAAGGATTGGATACGAGATGAATTGGATGGTTTAGTAGAGCCCCAAAGCTCAACTCCGTATGTCCAAATAGGTCTGATAACTGTCATGTAAATGAGTCTTTTTTAATTGATTGGGAGCTTTGAACGTTTGTCCAGTAAATGTTGAACGTATGCGAAAACGTCGAGCAGTTTCTTGTCTTTTCACTCTTGTATGAGGATTGTTAAATATAATTATTATTTATCAGTGAAATTCTAACTTTTTCAGTTAAAGAATTTCTCCCTTCAAAACGATAAAAAACTAATAATAACAATCATGTATACAATAGTAAATAAAAAATAACCACATTTAAATAGATAACAAGCTGGCATCAAAAGCACCACTACACAACAGAACTTAGATCCCATTGCTCGGTTAACTAGCGACATTACATTGGTTAAGTACAAACTGTAAATGGATTGCAACTGCTTCGAAGGAGGCTAGGACATTTCCTGAAAAGTAATTCAAGTGAAATAATTACCCAAGCTTCTTGAGGGAAATTTCTTTAATGTATTCAGCAAGTTTTTTAAAATATTTGTAATTTATACATCTTTAGTAACTTTTATTTTTTCTCCTCTTCCTCTCGAGACTTCAATCCTAATGAAAAGAAAGGTCCTTCTATTTTATTTTACCTTTCCTCTTCTTTTTTTTTTCCTTGAGTGAAACCATTTAACAAGGTTAGTTAATTGTTTTGCTTTTAAGGAAAGCGGTGCAAGAGAGGGCGGTTTATTGACCCTTTCAGTTTAAAAGCTAAATGTTGTTTCATTTTCGAGTACACCTTAAATATATATCTCATGATAAGTAATATATTCCAATTCATATATTCATTTTATCTTTATTTATTTATTTGATAGCAGCCGTTATCTGTTATCATAATATACTTTCAAATAATTCACCATAGGAATAATGTATAGGTTCTTTCTTATTTATAGTTCCGGTCCATTTTCTTCCGCATAGTAAAATTAATTTATAATAGATCTTTATTTGATGATTTTATAGTTTTATGATCATATTTTATTTTATTTTATGATCAGTATAAACAGATTTGGAGAATGGAGATAGTTGGGGGTGCAGTAAAAAAAAACAACACCAAATAAGTACAAGACTTATATTTAATGTGTGCCTACGTTTCGACCTACCTTGTAGGCCATCTTCAGGGCTATGAGAGAGAAACAAAAAGAATAAAAAATATATAAAAAGACGTTATAGTAATAAGAATATAATTCTACATGTAATGTAGAAAATTAAACTAGTGACAGATATAATTATTAAAGATAACGAATATAAAATACAGAATTTATTATAATGCAATTGGGAAAAAACCACAATGCAAAGCCTTATGTTTCAAATCCAGTAATACACCCACTTACTGGTCGACGTTTCGCCTATTCCGGCATTATCATGACACAAAAACAAAAAAGGGTTATGTGAATCACATCTGGAAGAAAAAGGTGCAATACATCCCAACGATCAACAGCCCAAACAGGCTCCAAACATGAGACAGCACCCCACCACCAAGACGTTCAACATACAACTGAAAAGAAGGTAATACGCAACCAGCTGGGAAGGTTATAGAATCATTCTCTTAAGAATCAGGCTGATTCTATAACCTTCCCAGCTGGTTGCGTATCACCTTCTTTTCAGTTGTATGTTGAACGTCTTGGTGGTGGGGTGCTGTCTCATGTTCGGAGCCTGTTTGGGCTGTTGATCGTTGGGATGTATTGCACCTTTTCCTTCCAGATGTGATTCACATAACTTTTTTTTTTGTTTTTGTGTCTTGATAATGCCGGAATAGGCGAAACGTCGACCAGTAAGTGGGTGTATTACTGGATTTGAAACATAAGGCTTTGCATTGTGGTTTTTTCCCTATTGCATTATAATAAATAATACTGTTTCTTTTTGAGTTGTTGGCTCTATTTTATTAAAATACAGAATAAATGTACAGAAAGGATAATAATGTAAGCATAATATAAAGGGAAAGAAAAATGAGAAGGTAAACAGAATGATACAAAATGAAAAGATTAAAATATGAAAAAAGGTGGGATATAAAGGGTTAAGAAATAACTAGTTTGCGAAGATAAAGATTTGATTTACACCATTTTGGGAGAGGCATCTCCTCCAGGTAATCCCCTATCGGTTGATGTGTTCACGAGACAAGAGGAACCCTCCTAATGGCCTATTCTCATTATTTATTTCCTTCCTTGACGAAGATCCACTAATCGGAGACGGGAGGAGAACACAAGCTTACAGGGAACATCCATTAACTGCTGAGGCACAATAAGAGGGTAGGATCACTAACCCCAAACTAATCCCTAGAAGACGAAAGTGAGCGAGATTAGCAGTGGCAGAGCTGTACCATCTCCTGGCAAAGAGAAATATTTTATAATGTGGGGGTGTCGTATCGTTCGGTCGCAAATCTCTCCCGATTTGTAGGACACAACTTCGGGTGTCGGATTTGTTACAGGATATGGAATCCTCAGTGGCAAGCCATGAAATGATAAAATCAAAGTTAAAATTAAAAAAAAAAAAACTTAAATTGGCTGTCATGAGGACTGCCGTTAGAAATGAGAACTCGAAACTTTGGCGTGACTATGTTTCTCCTAGTTTTTTAATATTCTCCGTTACTTTGCTATTAAACCAACCGGGAGTGTTAGTGAATGGGGAAGGGAAAATGGAGAAAGGAAATAGGTATAATGATTATTAATTTTATATTTTTTTATAATTATTGGTCAATTTTTAAATATTTTTATTTTAAAGAGGAAAGGTAGGCCCTCGGCCGGGATTCGAACCCGGATCCTCTGTCTCTCCGTGACAGCGCCCTACCATTTGAGCCACCAAATTCGAAGCCTTATAGTATTATTAAATCATATCTGAAATTCCCGTTTAAAGTTAAAGTTTGATGAATAAAAAATGTACGAAGGTTGAATTAAAGAGAAAAAAAAAGACTGTACCTCTACAACCCATGAAGGGTAGGTTCAGCAGTTGATGGAGACTATAGTGTTTCTAAGCCGAAGGTTGTGGATGGGGTTAAGAGATTAAGCTAATTTTTAATAGGTGATCTCAAATTTTTATAATTGACAAATACATTTTAATGCTTTGTTACATGCAATTAACTTGTCTTTCGTTACTATTTATGTTTTGTTGAAATTATAACTTAAAGTGAAAATCTTGTATTGTTAATTATTGAAGTATTGAAGAATAAATGGATTTATTTAAATAATTGACATAGTAGGGTTTCGTCTCTGTCAGTAAAACCGCCTTTTTTATAGAGTCTGATCTATATTAAATTAATTTTGTAGGGGGTCCTAACATGTCGTTCAGGTCCC
This sequence comes from Arma custos, assembly GCA_037127475.1. Taxonomy (NCBI): domain Eukaryota; kingdom Metazoa; phylum Arthropoda; class Insecta; order Hemiptera; family Pentatomidae; genus Arma; species Arma custos. Next base: position 2,550,550 of record CM073760.1, read on the forward strand.
TGTATGCACCAACCGCAGTCCTAGAAAAACAAGAATTTCCGTCAATAAAAAAAAGATTTTCATGAATCCATACCTCCACGGTCAAGATCAAAACAATACGAATATTTGTAATCATCTATAGTTAATAACTTTTTAGTCAACTTTTGGTAAGGGAGCGGAGTGGCTCAGTGGTAGAGCACTGAGTTGCCATGCCGGAAATGCTGGTTCTAATCCCGCTGCAGGCCATGATTTTTATTTAGTCTGTTTGCAGCGGGAGATGGATCATAAGGGATCTAGGACCCTCCTGGGGCACACCCAGCCTCTATAAACATTGTAAAAATAGGGTACCCAAAATAAGGGGGGGATCTGGCGGTTGAGCGTGATCTAGAACATATCACTACACTGAACAACAGTTGTCCATGAAACAGTACAGTCTCTACCATGTACTGAACCCCAGACCCTTCATGGATTGTAGTGGTACAGATTGGTAAATTACTGGAACAGCATTAAAATGTATTTAGCAATTGCAAGCATTTGTGATAACTTATTGGAAGCTTACACTATTTATTCCTTCTTTTGTCTAAAAAGTCTGGTTCTAAAAGGATACTGGATGGATCCTAATTTAATTTAACCTAATTTAATTTAAAATTAACGTAAACTTTGTAATTAATTCCAGTCCTTAAGATTTAAGTAGATAGCTTTACTTGAAGACTAACCACCAACCAAGCAGTAGGGTCCTCTGGAGAAGTGGACAAAACAAATTGGGCCCTAAACCCAGCTCACCCGCCCCCAGGTAAACGACATTGGGGGCATTAAGACCATTAGTGCTTGGCAAAGTCGAGGGAGGAATGTGTTGTGCTGCCTGCGGTCCGCCGCCCCTAACAGGATTACCTCCGCCTCCATTAGGGGTTCATCTTTGCAGTTTTGGTCCTGGCGATCCTCTGAGTTCCTTTCCTTCTCTGTTCCTCGAAATAGGGAGGAGCGAATGGAAGCGTTACTGAATGAATACCTTCCATCCGTTCAGAAAGCGCTGATAACGTCATCCATTTCCATAAGTTTATAAAGGTGTAGCCCAAAATGACACCGAACTGTCCCGATAATCATATCTGTCTGATAAAGCCTCCATGTTGTTCCAAGCGCAACGAAAATAATATGGGCAATTTTAAAGAAAATTGATCGTTTTTTAACTACGGTCACCTGCGGTCTAGTGGTTAGCGTAACAAACCACTAAACCCAAGATCGCGGGTTCGTAGCCCGGCAGGTGGCCCTAGGATTTTTTTAAGGGAGTAAAAAATCCTTAGTTACGCCGTCCTTCGGAAGGGACGTTAAACGGGGGTCCCGAGCCTGTACGATGTCAGGTACTCGTTAAAAATCCCTATCCTAATTAAACCTTGATAGGCAAAATTTAGAGCTCCCACTGTAGCATCGTCCGATTAGCCATAGCAGCATAAAGTGACGTTAAATAAAACAACAACTTCGTTTTTTAACTATTCCAGTATCTAGTTAATTTTAACTATCCCTGCCAGTCTAGGGGTTAAAAGTTAAATAAGAAAATCGTGTACCAATACAACCCATGAAGGGTCTGGGGTTCAGTACGTGGTAGAGACTGTACTTTTCTTGGACAACGATTGCACAGGGAGGTGATTTATCATTTATACTGGGTGAGTTCTAGTAGAGACCCAGATCCCAAGTGTCCATTCCCATCTGCTAACATATTTAACAAAATTTGCTAACAGCCGGATTTGAAAACAGGATAAATAGTCTCTAATAAATCAATCGAATCTAACTTTCTTTATAATCCTCGGACATTTACCTGTATATTCAATGTTGAACTGTATGCAGGTTTTCTTAGCAGTTGAGAGACAACCAATGTCGGGAACACCGCTTCTTACAGATACAGGAAGTTCGGCCTATTTGATTTTTAAGATAATATTTGTTTCGTTATCTTGTTTAGGAAGAGAGCTAGACTCAATGGTTGAGCACTGAGTTGCAGTCTCCAAGGTCCCGGGTTCGAATCTGGCTGTGGCAGATCATTTATTTTATCCGTTAACAGCCGGGGCGCCACCTAGCCTCTATAAAGTGAACACCCTTAAATGGAGGAAAAATCTTGCGGTTGAGCATGATCTATGACATATCACCATCCTGCACAAGACCCTTCATGGGTTGTAATGGTACAGTGTAAGAGAAAAAAGAATGCCGAAATACGGCACAAACCTGTGTAATACGCTGTGCGATGAAATACGTAAATATTGGCAGGGGTCTGTGCTCGTAGGGGAAATCTGAAAAAATGCAAAAAGTGATTAATCCCTCTGGTAGTGTAAGAGAAAAAAGAATTTAAGAATTTGATCATTTAAATTTTCTCTTTCTAGTTCACGTAGCCAATCGAATGCAATATACTTAATTGGCGTTTCGTCGCATAGAACGGAGGGCCATAGTAATATTGTAAAAATAAAAGAAATAAATTTAGTCTGGAAATTAATTACGAGGCAATAAATTGAAATAAAAAAGGGTAAGAAAAAAATCAGCTCACCTGAATATCTGCATCTTCTATAACCTAATGGTTTCTCTAGCAGGTTTACGTGTGTAATGAGATGTACTAGGTTCTGAGTAATACAGGAGAAAGGTGTAAAGTAAGGAATAAAAAAGGAGTAATAAATACCTGTACGCATCCTCATACACATAAAACAGATATCAGTTGGTGAGATAGAGGCATAGTTGAAAGCAGAAGATGATATCTAAAGGACGGCCCAAATTAGACTACGCCGTTCAAAAACTTACAACCGCCAAACAGCGGGAGAACACTTAACTAACGGCGCTAGTAGTACAAATTAAAAGAAGTGGGGGGATAAGGATAAAAATTAAATTAAACGAAAACCTGCCGAAATACGGCACATACAGTCATAATCTTATGTTGAATTACCGCCATCGATGTGTAATAAAATGATGTAGGCAGAAACAAGACAGCGAGTATATTTTTACACTCTGAAAAAGCTAATAGATTAATGTTTTAATTACATACAATAATTAATCATACGTTCTATCTCTCCTTTGAAATAATGCTTGCTTAATTATTTTAGGGCTAATTATGCAGAGTTTTTACAAAAGCATCACTTCCTAACCGTATTCAATGGCGATGCTCATTAAATATCGAGCAAACCTCTCTCTAATTACACGGATCGTATTTGCAGAGCTTTGAACGCATGCGGTTAGAACTAATATCACCAGCCTCTGTAGCGGCTCCTTGTGACAAAGTTCATTTATACTCTGATCATATTATGATATCATGCAGCGCTTACTTGTTATTGTGTAGTGCAGCTTTATGGTAATTTAATCGCACTTTAATGTTAATGAGTTCTTCTTTTCTAGTAATAAGCAGAGAGCGTAGACAAAGTGCTGCGCCTGCTTCGTGCAGAATCATTTTTGAAACAAAGCATATAATATAACATTCAGATTCAAAATATAACAAAAATAATAAATCAGCAGTTCCTGCGATTACTGATGGTATCTACTACTAATTACTAAAAAAAAGGTAAACTTGACGAGCGAATCGTTCCATACATTGTACCGATTAGGCCTCTATATTATTACAAGCTCAACGAAAATAGTCAGAGGTCTTCGTAAAAATATAGGTCGTTTTAGGTAAGGCCAATATCAGAAGTTACAATTCACTTTTATCCCATCACAATCTAAATAGCTACATATAAAATGTCCTATCTAAGTTTCCTTGTATTCTTCGGACAATTAACTATCGAATTAATATTGAAAAACCATTTGGCTACTCTAAAGCTTACCAACCCTTAAGTTATAAATTACTTTATGGCATCTAGAGGTAAAAGATTAATACACATGCATTTCAGCGATTTTTATGTGATTATTTCCTTTACATTTATTGATTCTGGGTCCCACTATATGAAGTCGTGTCAGAATATATATTATTTAATGTTCAAATTCTTCGCAGTAAAGAGACATTCTTCCAAAATTTATGAAGATTATTTATCTCAGTCAGTAACCGTTCGGATTAACTATTTTTTCCCATTTAAGGACATACTTTTTCAGCTGATTTTTGCTCGTTTTTTCCTTTCTGTTTGCACCATCGAAGTCTATCAGAAACCGCTGTTGTCGATTTTTTGTCTGATTACTTCGTTTTTTCCATTTAGTTCCCATATACATTAACATCCAATATAAATACTATAAAAGGGTCAATCTTTACCCACCTTATATGAAAATGCCATATTTAAACTAGTTATTTTAGGTATCTGAGTAGTAGACGCGAAACTTCAAACTTTGTACCAGAAAAATCGCAATGAAACTTGTTTTTGTGATCTTACAGACTCCATACATCTCTGGCAAGTCCATCCTTCACTTACTTGAAAATCATTCCTTCATGATTTTTCTTTTACTCGGGATCTCAGGTTGATGCCTCAGAGAAGTGATTCATAGATGTAGTACACTCTTTGACTCCTCCACTTTATATTTATCTTCTATTTTCTTTTATCTGAGTTCATCCTGGTCCCCACGAATATGGCAGTAAATCGACTGCAGGTTCTATCTCACTTCCCTGCGTCACCTGTTGAAGCAAGAGATCAAAAAGGCAGCAAATTTACTTATCTGTCACTCAGCCGCTGCTCGAGCACTCTCCACCTGGCTGAGGTGATTTATAGGCTCATCAAAATTTGACAGACGTGAGGGGCACTGCCTCTGTCAACCACTCGGCCAATCGGACTCCTGAGGCACTGCGAGAGGGTGACAGTAGGTTTGAGGGGGTAGAGGATCTCAAGCAGAAAATTGGGGTTTTATATGTTTTAAATACTATGAAGAATTTGGGAGAAAAACTTAGACAGTTTAAATGGCAGGAAAAAATTAACTCTAAAAGTGCAGGTGACCTTGCGACCTGTGGTCTATTGGTTTGCGTAACAAACTACTAAGGCCAAGATCGCGGGTTCGTAGCCCGGCAGGTGGCCCTAGGACTTTTTAAAGGGGGTAAAAAATCCTTAGTTACGCCGTCCTTCGGAAGGGACGTTAAACGGAGCCCCGAGCCTGTACGATGTCAGGTACTCGTTAAGAATCCCTATCCTAATTAAACCCGGTAGGCAAAATTTATAGCTCCCACTGTAGCCATTAGCAGATTAGCCTTAGCAGCATAAAGTGACGTTAACCTTACTTTCGTATGAGACGGAATACTTATCTCTCGTGCCAGCTCTGTTGTTCGATTAAAAGTTCAAGGCGTGACTAATAAATAAATGTAGTACTTCTTTTTCTACCATATAATAAAATAAGGAAAATGTATATTGTTACAATATGAAATGAAAAAAAAAAATCTGGAGAGCCTTCGCAACTATTTAGTTGGTTTCGGGCGATTACGAACAAATTTTTTTATTCCAATTATTTTTATCTTTTTTATTCTGCATTGATGAAGATCTTCAAAGGTTGGTTCCTGACCTTTGGTTACGTATTGATTTCTTAGTATCAGTAAACTACACGCGGACCATTGACTCCTTCTGATTATATTACTGAGTAAAATTGATAATCGTTGTCCATATTTCGTTCCGCCATTTTCCCTTCCTCATTCACCGACACCCCTGGTTGGTTTTATATTACCGAAACTAAACTGAGAACATTAAAAAACTTGGAGGCAGCTGAGAAAAGGCGATGAAGAAAGGCCTCGAAAAAGCTTTGAAACTTTTGAGACACTTGACAAACCACTTAGATGCGGTAATGGAGTTTCAAAAAACTGTCTTGAAATGTCTGGATAACTTTATTGAACAGAAGACTTTTACCCGATTCCTCATTCATTCATTGCAGCTTATTTCAATCAAATATTATTTTCAGAAAGAAAATTCCCAGAAGGGAAGAAACTCTTAATGATAAAATACCTTTTTTGATGAATGAAAATGGGCTTAATACTTTCTCTTTTAAGTTAATATTGAAATTAATTTTTATTTATTTTTCGTTATTAATATTTCAATAAAACCCAGATTAATTGTATTCATCAAAGCACCTATTATTTAACATTAAATTAACTAATAACTAGAACTTATAGTAATTTAATTATGTTGTAATATTTAGGTAAAAAGATATGTTAAATATAACAATAAAGTAATTAATAGTACATAGTATAATTAATTACTTAATTAGTAGCACATACTACAAGAGTAGCGAATAACAAAACAAAGGATAAAACTTGGAAATAACATTTTTATGATTTATTTTATCTAGTATTGCATTCTCATTTACTTTAACTTCAAAACTATTAAGTTTTAATTACTTTAAATCACATTCATACTATAATCTTTTAAAATTATCTTTATATTAATTTTTAAAATTAAATTATATATTAATTTTAATTATCTTGCCAGTCAGTGAACACGGGATATTTGGCACTGAAGGATATTAAGCTAACCACTACCATAAACTAATGTAACTCATAAAATAAAATTACATACATTAAGGTGCCATTATAATTTTATTATCATACCCAACATAATAACAAAATAATTCCTTAATAAATTTGTATCATAATCTTGATGATGATCTTCAGGATTAGCGATTTTTTAAATCCGAAGTCAAGGTAGTGTCTTGGGCCAGGTACTAGTAAGGTATGTACTAAGGCATACATAATAATTAGTAGTAATACATTTAGCTCATTTTGCATACTAATGTCTTGTTTTTTAGTTTATTTTTTTAAATTTATTTTAGTAACGCAAAGCGTTAGGGTTATTGTTGCCTTGTTTGTAAACTATTAAGTAGGCATGTTAAAACCGTTTAAAGATAAGTGAAAATATATTGAAACTAAGATAAGGCCGACATACAAGGACAGGCACAAAACAACTGTTGCATTGGCAGTATGTTGACCGAAGAAGAACTAGACGAACTGACGGGTGGCCACCCTTACCGCCTGGAGGAAATCGGGGGCGGCTTCCAGGGGCGGCACTGGAAGCTGAGGACCGGAGGATCCACCTTCTTCGTCAAGGCCCAGCTGGAGGGAGGCTACGACAGTGGTGCCTTCGTCAAGGAGCCTCTGGTCTATAAACACCTTCTCTCCGCACTGGGCCGGCACACTGGAGGAGTCCAGCTCTGGCCGAAGGTCTACATCGCCAGGCAGGGGCTGCTGGTCCTCGAGGACATGGCTGCCGGACGATGGATGCAAGAGGTCGCTGGTGGCTTCCGGGCGGACCACGTCAAGGCAGCTCTCTCCGCTCTGGCATGCTTCCATGCTTCCTCCATGATCCTCGGCATCGCGTCTCCTATCCTAGAACAATTCCGCGAGGAACTGGTTGAGACCTACTTCACACGTCCTGCCCTCTGGACCTGGGAGGCCTTCAAGCGAACTGCGAGAAAAATATTTACCAAATACTTCCCTTCGAGGAATTGGGAAGCAGCGCTGAGGATGATGGACGGAACACCGGAATTGGCCAGACCTTCGTCCAAGTTCCGAAACTGTGCCTGTCATGGCGACCCTTGGCCCAATAATATTTTCTTCAAGTACGCTAATGGTAAATTTATATGTAACAACATACGTACTAATCTTCTAAAATTTTAATAAAGAATCAGTTTTCTTAGCTTCTACAGTTTTATAATTAATTCGTATTTTTAAAAAAATAAAGTGAATACAATCAATGCAAAGGTTATTAGTTTGACAAATCGATTGTCGCGTTTTTATCTGAAAGCATTATATCTGCAGCCCCGGTATATAAATGGTTAAGTCTAATTTTGGCTAGAATAAGTTAATTGTATTAGGGGGACGGAATTATGGCAGTTTCTTGCAAGAAATGGAGTTGCAATGTAAGCAACTTCAAGCAATTTCAAGCCAATGCTTGACAGCCCCTCATTCACCACTTCGAAAATAACGCGATTCTGCTTCACTAAGTTCAAGAAACTCATTTTGGAGAAAATTAGACTTAATCACTTATTCACCTGGGCTGTAGGTATACAAAAGGCAAGCTTATAAACTGTTATATATATATATATATATATATATATATATATATATATATACATACAGCAATATCAAGAGTTATAATAATCATTTAATTTTACTTTATAAACGTTATTGTTATAAATTGGAACGAAGCAATCAAAAGGCTAAAATTATTTATAATCAAATTGACAATAAATCCTGAATGAGATTATAAAAGTGACGAAGGTATTGTGTAATTACAAGTAGGGAATGAGCGACCAAATTTTTTCCTTCAAATTATGAATTATATCAATAAACAGGATATATATATGAATTTTTTATTATAACAATAATTTTTATAATTATTGGTCAACTGTTTTCGTTTTTAAATATTTTTATTTCAAAGAGAAAAGACATAGTAGTTGCCATTTATATGTTATGGTAAACCAGATCCTTTTATTTTCTTAAAAATTTAGAAATCTTTTTTTGCTTAAATTATTTGAACACGAAAAACAAAAATATCGCAAACATGTAGCATTATTTGCCATACGTTATTGCTCCCTTGAAAAACCAATAACCTAAAAAAAAAAAGTGTTAAAAAATGTAAGTTGTAAAAACTTCTAAAAACTTGTAAAAAAGAAAGTTGGTTTAATATCATTTATTATTTTTTTTTTGTATTTTGGAAGTTTAATAATCTTAACAAATGTGGTTCAACACTGCCTGGTTGTTAATTTTTAATGTTAATGTTTTCAAAACTATTTTGAAACCATTAACATTAACAATAACTTTTGCTATTAAAACTAAGAGCAAAAAATAATATTTTGTACTTTCCAAACTTCCTTGAATCATACTTACATATCTATTTATTAACAATTACAACTATGAAAGTTTAATTATGAACTAATAGGAAATAAAGAAATAAACTAATTAGATATACTAAATTATTTGATTAAAAATTATTATTAACGGCGTTAATCATTAAGGATTTTCTAAGTACTAAAGGAGTATTTCATAGGCACGAGAAATCTGTAGGTTTTTTACTAGTAGTGATACTTTTTCTCTTATACAAACAGCTCGCTAGGCTACAACAATTCTAAAAAAAAATGTTCTTCTCCAATGTCCTACTAATATTATAAATGCGAAAGTTTGTATGTTTGTCTCTCTTTCACGCAAAAACTAGTGAACGGATGAAACTTGACAGTAATATAGGTTATACATCAGAATAACACATAGGCTACAGCAAGGGCATATTTAGGGGGGCACGGGGACACGTGCCCCCGAGACAGTTTTTTGTGTTCTGTGGAGAATCCATTATAGCACATAATTAAAGGCAAATCACGAACTTAGCATCTTGAAATTTGTAGATAGGTTCTTTGTATAATTTAAGAAAAAATATTGGATAATAAAAATTGGGTAACCCCCAAGGGTTTCCCCTTTAGTATAATAGGTTCAAAGATTGTATGGAATCCGTCAGTTTTGAAGTTAGACATCTGAAATTTTGGATGTACTAGTAACTTATAGTTTGAAAAAAAATTAAATTATTTATTTAAAATGATCTGTCACGAAACATTATGTGGCAGACCAAATTCCACTCGAGCGAAGCCGCGGGCAAAAGCTAGTTGGTCAATAAATACTACAAAATATCTACAGCCCTGGTGAATCAGTGGTTACGTAGAATTATCTTCGAAATGAGTTTATTGTACTCGGGGGAGCGGGATAGGATTGTTTCGACAGTGAATAAGAGGATAATTCTGTATTGGCTCGAAAATTAGTTATTGTTTATCTCGATTTCAAGCGAAAAACTACGAGAATGACACCATCCACTTAACACAGTCAACTCTCACTGGACGAAATTCGGCTGCTAATATTTATACTAGTTATTTGTAATAGTATGTGTTACTTTATTATTATTATTATTATTATTATTTATCTTTCTCCTCTGTGCCAACTCAGCGTGGAGTGGCCTCAATCCGACGCTCCTTGAAGAGCTGCTTCAGTTCCTGGGATTTTCCTCCAATCCTTTGGACATATCCTTCATATAAAGTCCTAGGCCTTCCGCATGGCCTCTTGCCAGTGGGTCCAGCTTCCATCATTTTTCTAGGTTCCCGGTCCTCCCTCATGCGGCAAACATGGCCAAACCATTTTAGCTGTCGTTTCTCTAGGATGGTTTTCAGCGCAGGAATCTTTAGCTCCGCTCTATTCCTTTCATTTCTTGCACGGTCTCTTCTCGTTTTTCCTGCAAACATACGTACTAACGTATGTTTGCAGGAAACATACGTCTCATCTCAGCTCCAGTTATTCGGCTTATCTGCTTGTCTAGCATTATCCAGCTCTCGCTTCCGTAAGAGTATGGAGGTATACTGACTTGTAAATGTGGAGTTTCGTCTCTAGTCCCACATCTCGATACCCAACAATACTGTTGCATATGTTGTAATAGATCTGGTTAGCTTTAGTAATCCTATTTGCTATTTCCCCACCTATGTTTCTCTGTCTGTTCATGTTGGAGCCTAAGTAGAGGAAGTTCTCAACTACTTCGAGAGCCTCACCATTACAAATCACCTCTACTGTCTCCTCCTCATCTTGGGACTGGACCAGTATCTTGCTCTTAGAGGCATTAATGGTCATTCCTTTTCGCTGAAGTTCTTCCTGTCATTCCAGTAGAGCTTGCTGTAGTTTTTCTTTTGTTTCACAAATGAGAACGATGTCATTTGCATATAAGATCGTCCTCATGTTCCACTTACCTATAACTGTTCGGGCAGTTCGCCTTTTACAAAATTTATGGATCCCACCCATAAACACTGTAAATAGAAGTGGGCTCAGGCTGTCTCCTTGCCTTACTCCTCTGTGAATGGGAAAAGGAGCTGATTCTGTTCCGTTAATGCTTACCACTCCTTTTGAATTCGCGAAAACAGATTATATGGCGCTAATGAGGTCTCTTGGTACGTTTTTTGCTGCAAGGGCGTTCCATATTTTTTGACGTGGGACCAAGTCGAAAGTAGCCTTAAGATCCAGGAATGCCAAAGTGTTCTTGTCTCTGTCCTATTTAATTTTCTAATAATATATTTCTTATTACAATGACCCCTTTATTATACTAGGATATTTTTAAGGCTTCTATGTTCTATGTGCTTATTTTATTTATTGTGGCATTTTGCTTTAGGAACATTGCTTGAATGGGAATGAATCATGTGGCAGGATTAAAGAATTGTAAATTAATTATTACACGAGATATTTAAGCATAAAAAATGTTCAGGAGTTGCCGAGAAGGCCTGCTTTGTCGACTTTGCTCAAGTCCGGTACTGCCCACCCGCTTCCGACGTTCTTCTGTTCCTCCGACTCTTGCAGGTCGACGACATCGACAGTTACCTCATCTTTTATCATTCGTCCCTTGCCAAGAAGGTAACATCTTTCAGCTTCGAGGAGTTCTTGGATTCCTGTTCTGAGATGAATCAATTCGCATTCTGCGTTGCTCCCCTCTACGTCTACCTTACAAGACTTCCTCAAGCCGTCATCCATCAAATATCAAGAAGCCCTGAAGATTTCATGGAGTTCGCGATGGGTAAGGACGAACCGGCTCTGAAAGCTATGGATCAAGACCAGATTTATCGAGAATCTGTCTTGAGGTCATTCAAGGAACTTCTCGACTTCGCAGAAAGTCAAGAACTCAAGGGGAAAAGTTAGCACGTCATTAACGTATTTGTTATAAATATTAAAATATCTGTTTTTGAAATACTAAAAATACAAATAAAATAATTTCACATTTTCATTATTTCTTTCTACATTTAAACTGGTCAAACCTATTCAAACTCCATGTACAAATATAATCTACGATACATTGTATTCTATTACATTATTTATGTCTAATAAAAATATAATAAACAATTTATTCATTCTTTTCGCATTTCAACCACATGTATAGATGAAATTATATTTAATTATTTATTAATCTATTTTTCAAATAAAATATTGTTGAATAATTTGCAATATAGAACACATGTCCTCGCACTTCATTAAAAATACAATATAATACAAATTTTCACTATCTGATAAATCAAAATCCGTTTCTATCAACGAATTCGACTTTATTAATAATTAAATTTGAGCATGATGTTGTCCGTCACATCCATGCCAATCGAGAAAAAAAAAATTATTCTGGGAACAAGTCCCTTATGAATAACAAATGTGTACAGTAATGATAGACCACACATCTGCCAAGATGCTACAATAGCGTTACGGCCACAGAGAGAAGGACGGAAGGAAGGGATTAACGTCTTAAGACCGTCGGCGGGAGAAGTTAAGATTGGATTAGAACCTTCTCGGACATACTAGAACCGCCTCCCCTACTCCCGTTCTTTCTAGAATGTTCGGCCTTGCCTATTTAAATACCCCTTCAGCGGCGAGGCAGTCAGTCAATGAGTAGACCAGGCACTGTGATGAACTAGTAATAAGTGTATCAGTGAACTGTGACAGTTTGTGTGTAATAACTGTTTCTGTCTGTTACTGTGTGTCAGTTTGTTATATTTGGATATTTTTACGGTCGGTGGATTTTAATTAGTGAACTGTAAGTGTCAATTAGTAGTTGTAAGCTGTAGTGTAATTTTATGGTATTCGTACAAATTTATGTAAATAGTTGAGCTGTTTTGTAATATCTTATATTATTTTAGTAATTATATAGGCCTAGGTTATAATAATTATTTAGAATATTGTTATTGTAAATTTATATTAGTTTAATAATTTAATTGTTTGTAACTTCATTGTATTCTTTTTGTCACTTTTGTTAATAAATATTACTATCCTTAATTTAGCAGTAGTTTAATTCATTTTCACACCCAGTAGCCCGTAGCAATAGTAATAAAAATCACGTGGTATTCACATAGTTTCTTAAAAAGTAAACAAAAAAAACAAAAACTTCTTTTTAAGCGGAATTAAATAACATGAAATAAGCAAAGAAAATTCATAAATGCTAATACAAAAAGAAAAGTTTGTAATACGGTATTAATTTTATTATCGGTTCTTATAAATTAAATATAAAATATTAAGAGACGAAGGAATATGGTCTAATAATTGTAACTGATTAGAGAGCATCTCTTTGAAGGTAGAGGATATGTTGGAATATCATGGGCTTAAGAAGGGGGAATAGTGAAGAAGGGGGAATAGTGAAGAAGGAGGAATAGTGAAGAAGGGGGAATAGTGAAGAAGGGGGGTAGTGAAGAAGGGGGAATAGTGAAGAAGGGGGAATAGTGAAGAAGGGGGAATAGTGAAGAAGGGGGAATAGTGAAGAAGAATAGCTGATAGGATGGGAATGAGTTCTCCACTGTGGTGGAAAGGAATGCTTGAATGTTTTGGTTCTGTGGGAACGAGTGTAAATGCCGAGAAGCGAGATATATCTTGGGATTGAGCTTTATTTCTTAACAGTGAAAATAAGATATGTCAGTATGGTTGTGTGCTGGGTTACTAAACAGAGTTGGAGACCGGCTGAGACTGATAAATTATTTATTCTAATACCAGGAGTGAAATCGACCAGGTATGACCTGAAGATACTCCTTGAGATCAACCAGCCTCTATAAAGTCGTTGCCGTCATTTGGAGGTGCTAAGTTATTATTTTATAGTGATCCGAATCGTAAAACCTTCCCCATCTTCTAGCCGATAGAGAGATAATTTTGATGTTAGCTTCAGAGGCGTGAGGTATAGCTCTTGAATATCCCGCCATATTCAATTAACCCATTTAACTATAAGCATTAGAGGTGACCTGGGATTAGCTGTTGATTCCTTTGCCAATTAGTGCGAGTGGACGGAACACATTAGTGTTATAGGATTAGCAGCAACTACTCAGCTGCTCCTCAATAATAAATTCACCTTACTCAAGGAGCCTCAGTGCAGCTAGCTCAGCCAATTCGGAAAATGCATGGACTTGTAAATTAGTTTTTTACAAACTTTAAAACGTTAACTTTTGTTTCAATAGAAGCTTAATCAGATCACGAAGTTAACCTCACGCTAACTTGATGTGAAGTAGAAGATATAACAGTTGAAGATGATCCCAATCAGAATAAGTCTAAAAGTGATCGTGAACTAATCGCAGATATAGTTTATAATTATAAAAAAGATTTGTTAAATAATAGTTTGCTTTTGACAAGGAAAGTAGAAATGCTCATTGTGCAAATTCACATTTATTTCTATAGTAACGTCCGGTACGACGTAAATTTGACCGTATTCGTATATATATGTGTAGGTATGTATATGAGTTATACACCAATATATGTATTTATGTATGTAATACTTTACTTTGCCACAATATTTCAATTATTCATTAATGACGCAAGCATGCATATATGTATAAGCTATGCATATGTATAAGAAAAATACCTATTAATATATCTACGTATAATGTTTATATAAATGAAGATATTAATATGTATAAGGTTTTAAACTATGTTTAAACTAGTAATATGCATAATGTTTATATGAATAATATAAATTTTATATTATATTATATTTTAAAGTTGATATAAATATGTATATTGTTTTATTTTAATATGAATAACTTTCTAGAAGTATTTATCTTTCTGTAAGAAAGGAAGAAATAGTTGGGGTGCAGTCAATAAATAAATAAATAAAGTCAATTAATTTTATTGACTGCACCCCCAACTATTTCTTCCTTACATTAGTTACAGTCAACCAATTCTTCTCTAATATTTATCTTTCTATTATATGTTTAATATGTTTCTATTTAATATAGTATAGTATGTAGAATTTGTAGTTGTTTGCCCTTAAAATAAAACAACAACGTTCGGTACGATACATAACATTTTTTATTAATATATGAAAAAATAATTGAAATAATGATTGTTGTTTTCCGAATTGTCATACAATGATTTTAACATCCAACGAGATTTTTTTTTTAGGACTTTATTCAAAATAAGTTAAGGACAATTCATATTGTAGAAGAGCTATAAACAATGATCTGAAAATGTGGATGTTACATATTCTCAATTTTTTTATACGGTATGGAGACTGTCATCCTTACAAACCTTACGGTGAAAAAGATATTACTCTTCAAGAAGACTTTGAACAACCAACCTAGGATATTGAAAATATTTTATGTTGATAGAGATATATAGGAAGAATCCAAAACGAAAAAGAATTGAAAATTAAAATATTAATCAGAACTACAATGCGTGGCCACATTATGAGAGGGAGGAGATATCAATTGCATGCAGGGAAAAATTATATGTAAGCGCAGTGCAGGAGGACGAATGTCGTTGCTCTGCAACCTGAGAGAATGGTGCAACTGTTAATAAACCATTACTTCTGAGCAGCAGTCAGCATTCATGATGATCACCAACCTTCGAAAGAAGATGGCATCTCAAAGAAGAAGATATAGTAGATGTAGTGTATTCAATTTGCCAAGAACAAACAGAACCCCACTTTATGGGTGGATTAGGTTTGAGAGCTTCCTGGAGGTTACTCACAAGGATCCTTGAGTACTTATATCGGCAATCGTCGTAGTGGCGTTCCAGGATTTCAGTAGCCGTCCGGATGTTTGGTCCAGGGGAATGAAATGTATGCCCACCTACCCCTGCTAACCCTGAACAGCCATAATCGATGGATCTAGAACGATTCGATATTATCATGAAACCGCTTGTTCGTCGTTGGGTAGGACATAGGAGAATATGCACAAAAAGGCCAGCAACGTGAAGATAGATGTCTTTCACTAAAAATAATTTAAAAATCTTTTTTACTCATTCTTTGATAATTTGTTTTGCATATTGTTTTCAAATAATATGTCTGGAAACCTAAATCAATTACATAAATTAAATGATTGGTTAAATCGTGCAACATGCAGTAATTTTAGTTATTTAGTTCACTCGATAACTTTTTCTATTTGTGGTTACCAAATAATTTATTCAATTCTCGATATCGCAATCAGATACAACGGGATTTATTTCTCCATGAACAACGAAACGTAAAGAATTTTAATGTGGCCTTTCTAAAAGCTCAGTCAGCTAGAAAATGTCCGTCCTGCTTACCAATGACTAAGAGTTACAAACTCTTGTTGGAATAAGGGACACATTTTAATAAGTTTAATCCAAAGATTCCAGTGACAAGAAAGTGGCCACGAGAAAACTTTTCCAATCTACAAGCTTAATAATAAACTGTCTTATTCACTTTTATTATTATTATTATTATTATTGATGATAATTGTTGACCTATGATAATTTATGTTGAAGAAATTGGTCCGGGTAGAGGTCACTGAATGAAATTCTCAAGTAATTTCAGAAGATATTTATTGATAGCCAACGTTTCGACCTACGCTGTTGGTCTTCTTCAGGGCTATATGCAAAATACAGACAATTTAAGAAAACGGTACGAATATATTAAAACATTTTAAATATAGATAAACTAAAAGAAGGTGAATACAGGCAAAAAAAAAAAATGATAAAGGTGTACAGTAAAGTAATTATGAAGGTTAAAATGTAGAAAATAATAATAAAACATGAAGAAAATAATAATAAAACAGAAAGTGTTGACAGTTAAAAAATTAAGGTATTACAGATAAAAAATAAAAACTGAATATACAATAGGAATGTGAAATGATATGGGTAAATTAGAAAGTGATAAGAAGTACGCACTAAAATTATAGGTAATAAAAAAGAAGAAATAAAAATTGTAAAATTATAAAAATCTAGAAACGAATTATATAAAATAAAATAAAATTGAAAATAAAAAATATTTTAGAAAATACAGTATTAATATTGATAGGTAGAAAATACTTTATACTAGTGTAAAGAATATTAATTGCATAAGAGAATGTAAGAAGACAGTTTATAAAAGTGTAAAATATCAATTGTATAAAACATACCTATGTATAAAACATACCTACTTTTATACAATTGATATTTTACACTTTTATAAACTGTCTTCTTACATTCTCTTATGCAATTAATATTCTTTACACTAGTATAAAGTATTTTCTACCTATCAATATTAATACTGTATTTTCTAAAATAATTTTTATTTTCAATTTTATTTTATTTTATATAATTCGTTTCTAGATTTTTATAATTTTACAATTTTTATTTCTTCTTTTTATTACCTATAATTTTAGTGCGTAATTCTTATCACTTTCTAATTTACCCTCATCATTTCACATTCCTATTGTATATTCAGTTTTTATTTTTTATCTGTAATACCTTAATTTTTTAACTGTCAACACTTTCTGTTTTATTATTATTTTCTTCATGTTTTATTATTATTTTCTACATTTTAACCTTCATAATTACTTTACTGTACACCTTTATCAATTTTTTTTTTTTTGCCTGTATTCACCTTCTTTTAGTTTATCTATATTTAAAATGTTTTAATATATTCGTACCGTTTTCTTAAATTGTCTGTATTTTGCATATAGCCCTGAAGAAGACCTACAGCGTAGGTCGAAACGTTGGCTATCAATAAATATCTTCTGAAATTACTTGCGAATTTCATTCAGTGACCTCTACCGGACCAATTTCTTCAACATATTTTATTATTATTATATCAATGGAATTGTAACCTTTAAACTAAAATTGATTAATGGAAATTATATAACTCTTGTTATAATGCTGCTAAAGCTAATTCACCAGTTTGCCCTCTACCAAAAGATGCCAAACAGCGACTGGAGAAATTTTCACTTCAAAAATTAATATTTGAACAGTCCTCTGTTCTTTATTATTTCTTTGTTGGGATGTTGAAAGAATGTTACCCCCCTCTGCTTTTGATGACGTTCGGGCTTAATTGTTTTTTTTTCCTCCGTTTCCGTTTTAATTTCAAGCAGCCAATAGAACGCAGATGATGAAGCCCCCGAGGAACTTGTACAAAGTTTTACAGATTCAGGAAGCCCTGGAAAATGACCTGAGTTCATTAAGTAAAGGAGATTGAAGCCGGATCAAAAGGCCCTAAGTCACTTTAAGTACAACTGCTAGGCGGACTTATATTGAATAATGTTCTTCGCTCCTTACTTTCCTCCCGGGGGGGGCGAAATTAATTTGGAAGTCATTTATTAATAATAATGAGTCGGAAATCATCATTATTTTCTCCTTTATAACAACTATACCTAGAGGATAACGAAATTAATTAAAGAATACTACTGATTATAAAAATCGTACATTTATTGAAATAAGGGCAGAATTTTTTTCAGAGCCGGGAGGAATCGATAGTGGGAGCTTTATCCATCGATAGTGATCACTAAGGCCCGGATTTTTATGCATTTGCATATTTCTTTTTATGCTTTGTACATCACGTTTGAAGTTTTTAAAACATGTTTTGGGCCAAAAGTATTCGATTAGGGTAACTTTTATTTTGCATATTTGTGCATATTTGAAGGAAAATGCATATTTTTGCAAATTTAATCGTTTTTTGCATATTTTAATAATGCATTTTGTACTATTTTAGGTTTTATGAGTTGTTAGAAGTGTTTTTGTAATTTTTAAAAACGATGAATCAATAATAATATATAATTCAATAACAGGAAACAATTAATTATAATATTTCTTTTTCTAGGAAGATTGGCCTTCCCCTTTCTATGTTAAAATTCTTAGAATCCATTTCCACTTCTGGTTCTGCTACTCCCCTGTAACTAAAAATTGTTTTAGTTAGGTTCGAAATATTGCACCCTTAACATGACGAAAGTTAAGGCTAAAGCTAGTGAACTTGTAACCAAATATTTACGCGAATACACGGGTTCGAATCCCGGCAGAGGGCATATCTTTTCCCTTTAAAATAAAAATATTTAAATATAAAAACAGTTGACCAACAATTATAAAAAATTAAAAATTTATGTTATATTGCGACAAATTTTTTTTTTTTTTTTGTTGAAACAATAAAAATACTTGAAAATCGAAATTTGCTTTTTATCAGAAAGCCTGAAAATAGTAGATGATTCCATACAAAAAATAAAAAGCGTCCATGGAACATTTGCTCCAAAAATCACACAAAGAGTTCAACACGTTTTCGAAAACAACCCTGGGCTAAAACAGTTACGATTCATTTGCGACATTCCAGAAGGAAACTTTGGAGAAAAAGATATGTCATTCAGCCCTAGTGAAGCATCGTGTTTTAAAAGAGCTCCCGCTACATCTATCAACGTGAAAAGATCATTTAGTAGCTACAAAAAATATTGCGACCTGATCGTCAGAGCTTCACATTCGATAATCTAAGGATGTACACAATTTCAAATATTAATTTGAAAGAGGAATAAGCGTTTTGTAACTAATTTTTCATATTATAAAGATGTAATATTAGAAATTAAAAAGTACGTAATACATTTTTATTTTGCATTTTTATTTAGTTTAGCTGCATATTTCCCAAAAATAAATGCATATTGTATGTACATATTTAAGGATTTTTATTGCATATAAATCCAGGCCCTAGTGATCACATACGTTCTAATACTTTGTTACGTGCAATTGACTCCTATTTCTTTAATTATAATTTTATTGCGAATTATTACTCGAAATAAATGTCTAGTATTTTTTTTTATTATGTGGAGTAAAGGTCAAGTGGATGTGATAAGCCATGGATACTATAATCAATTCAATCAGTCAGTTTTCTTGCTCTGTTATTTAAACAAAAAATTCTTACCACTACATTCCATGAAGGGTCTTGAGTTCAGTACATGGTAGAGACTGGCTCATCCGGCATGTTTTATCCCAATTAAGAGTACCTACTTTATACGGTGACCCACGAATTCCGAAGGCTACCACAGCCTGATTCGAATTCATAACCTTCAGTATAGCAATTGAAAGCTCTATTAACTGAGCTAATCCACTCCCTTTACTCTCTCTTATCACAAAAACGCCTTAAAGACCACGCGGATATCATAAACAATGCTTCTTCTTCATCTGTTCCTCTCCATATGTCCTTCATGAGCTTTCCGTGCCTAAGTTTCCTCTCTTCAGACCACGCAAGAAACTTTTTGGGGCGTTTTTCTCACAAGAACCTTCATTCCCTTTAGCGTCCTTCTGTATTCATCTCTGTCAAAACAATCTTGGCCTGTTAGCCCCATTTGGTCCATATCATCCTTAAGTTGTTTGAAATATCCTGTTGAATTTGTGTAACAGTAGATTCGGTGAAAAATTTTTATGGTTTAGTCTTTCAGGATTCATCCTCATCATGTATCTATAGAACCTTAGCCTTCCCACCCTAACGTCAGTTTCTAAGTCTGTTGTTTCCTTACAGATTTCTTGATCGGACCTCAAACTGTATCCTTCAGGTGTTCTCTTGGGTCCGTAGATTCTTCTGAGAATTCTTCTTTCTATTTTCAGAAGCCTCTCTAGGCTGGGAAGACAAGAGGTTTCTGTGCCATAAAGTATCACTGGCTTGATGACTGTATTATAATGTCGTATCCTAGCTTCAATAGATAGGTTCTTTTTATTGTAAAAATTACTGGTGGCGAAGCTTAATTTCTCCATTTTGGCGAATTTCTCCCTATCCGACCCATTGCTGGATATGATTTCTCCGAGGTATTTAAATCTCTGAGTCACTTTAATTGTACCGTATTTGGTTTCAACCTTTTTCAACCTTGGTTTCAACCGTCTGTGGTCATCAGTTCCGTTTTCTCAAAAGATATTTGAAAGCCTGTTTCCTCGTTATTTCCGAGAGGGTGTTTATTTGGGCAATCGCCTTCTCTTCTGTCCCTTATTGATATAAATAAACTAAACTAAATTGCAATACTAAGTCAATTCCCGGGTAACGTGAACTATGTTACATGTCTGATTAATGAACTAGGTAACTGCCATAACTTATAATTTAGCACTCACTTGATAATTTTTTCTATTTTCTAACTTCTATTTTTCCACTTTAAGTAATAAAAAACAAAACAAAAAAACTGTACCACTACAACCCGTGAAGGGTCTCGGGTTCTGTACATGGTAGAGACAGTACTGTTTCAAGGACAACGGTTATGCAGGTTATACCATCAGATCCCCCCCTTATTCCGGCTGCTAACAGAATAAAAGTCTTGTCCTGCAGCAGGATTTGAACCAGAATTTTTGGCATGGCAACTCAGTGCTAAGTAATACAAGTTTAAAATATTTGTTATGATTTTAAAATAACTAAATTTGTTTTTTAAAATACATGAGCCTACAACCTTCATCCTATAACCTTCAGCCTATAACCTTCTTGCTGAAGAATAAGATTCATAAACTCTAATTGCCTAATTACATTGTAATAGGTACATTTCTAATATTGATATAAATCTGTTTACTATTTATTACAACAATAACGGGCAAAGTGGCCATTTGGTAGAGTTAATTTTTTTTTTTTTAAAAACAAGGGTTACTTATTGTCCTACACCTTTATACCACTAGATAGGTAACTTAATAGGCTAGATATATATGTAATATTTTTTCTACAAATTAACATTTGAAAAAGATATAAATAAAATTCCCTTAGAGTGACCGCTTTGCCCGGGTCTCCCCTATATATTTTTTTTCATCATTAAAAATATATAATACTGGCGGGTGCGTTCTTTCTATTAATTTGCTTCTGAATAAATTTATTATATTATTTTCTTCTATATTGGAAAACGTTATCAATAATCAGTTTCGATTTACTGATTAATTTCGGTATTCCTTATTTTACGGGAAATTCTATGATCTCTAATCTTTACCTTAGAGCCTTACCTCAACGTCTACTTTTATGCTTTTCTAAATTTATTTTCCTGGAACTTGGGAAAACCAATTTTTTTTTTGGAACGTAACAAATTTGATTATATTTATTTTATTGAATAAATTAAAAATAGATGATTTGAAATAATGAAAATATGGAAATTAAATAACATGAATAATTAATAAACGAAGAATATTGGAACGTTTTAAAAGGATATAACAGAGTATTAAGGCACTTTGGATGGATGAAAAGAACGTGATATAAAGGAAAATCAAGGAACGAAACTCTGCCTTAAACATAATTTAAAGAATTCTCAAACCTTCGTAACCATTGCGGCAGATCTAAATTGTATTAATACATCATGCAAAACAAAGAAATGGAGTAAAAAAATAAAAGTTATCCGTTCTCAAACAGTGAAAGTTGTCGGTAGAGACAGAGGAAGTCTGGGGAACGGCCTGGTTCGGCAAAAATGAAAAAAGTTCTTGATTCAATTTGACCAACAGTTTTCTGTGCGGGCTCCATATTTTTTTAAGTTTTTTTTTTATTAAACGTTAACTTTCCGTGTTTTAACATCGAGCCACTGTTTCAGATCCAATTTGAAAATTATTAAAGTTGAATATACCAGGATAATGTAAAATCCAATTATTATACAACAGGGAGCGGAGTGGGTCGGTGGTAGAGCACTGAGTTGCTATGCCGAAAATCCTAGTTCAATTTCCGGTGCAGGCAATATGGGATCTAGTATCTTCCTGGCTCACCCAGCCACTACAAAATGGGTACCCAAAATAGGGGGGAGAATCTGATGATCTAGGACAAATCACCTCCCAGTACATCACTTGCCCGTGAACCATAGTATAGTCTCTACCATGTACTGAACCCCATAACCGTTGACCGATCGTAGTGGTACAGTTTATATATATATATATATATTTCCATTTCCACTGTACCTAGGTAGCTATATTCCTCAGTCCTCTCTAAGGTTTCTCCTCTGCATCGGATCTCCACATTTTCTTCATTTCGTCCAATAACACATAACCTTGCTCTTACTTGCATCGAGCATCATTTCCTTTCTATCCAGCTCAGCTTCCCATTCTGTGATTGCTTGCTGCAGGTTTTCTTTTGAATCTATTATGAGGACAATGTCATCTGCAAAATTCATAGCTTGAGCAAGGATTGTTCTCACATTCCACATCCCAACTGTTCTCCGCTTACATATTTTTAGGAATCCATCCATGAATATGATGATCAGTAGCTAAGGCTGTCTTCTTGTTTTAACCCTTTTTTCATTTTGAAATGTTCAGATTCATCATTGGTAAAACAAATTATTATAAATATATAACTGGAATGATCAGTAAAAACTGTCAGAAGGATATCTGTATTTTTAGAAATAATAGGGTATATAGAAAATGCAGAGATTAAGACCTAAGATCCGGATTTGTAGAGCCTCTGTTGCGATTGAGAAACAAATAGGCATTTCTGTGCGAAAAGATTTTTTTAATTATCGAAATATTTGGGAACTGAGATTGAATCCGGAAATCTTTCGGAATTTGATTTTATTTACATGAATTAAACCTCTGAAGAGTTGACAGCTTTACACATTGTAAGAGTTCAATGTTGTCATATTAATATTATATCTATTTGATTTTATTCAAAGTCAGCAGTATGAAATGTTCAAATGCATTTGAGAGCATTCAAACAAAAGTGACTATAATCACTCTTCGAATGATAACCTTCAAACCATAACTCGAAATTCAAGGGCCATTACTTATTCAAACTATAATGAAAAGATAAGTTGTTAAGGCCAAATTTAAATTTATTACTACGTTTTTAGAAAGAAAATAAAAACAAACAGTTATCTTAATAGTTGCCATAGAAGTTACAAAAACAAAGTAACAAAAACGAAACAGGCTACATCGCTAATTCGGCAATAACTGTCTCAATTATATTTACTATAAACTTTTATTGCAAATTTACATGATTAAACAGAATTTTTATTGATTATTGTTGTTCGTACTCTAATTAAAAGCATAATTATAATTTAATTTTGATCCAAACTTAATACCTATATTAAGTTTATACCAATATTATTCTATCCGAAAAGTTTTCAAAAATTGGGAAAAACTATATAATAATTTAAGTTCTGGAATCAACTGAAATCTGCCATTGAAGTATAGAAGGTGACATCGAATTAGTGATATCGTTACAAGAAGAAGAGTATCTATTCAATTCAACTATAAATACAATTGATTGTTGAAAAAAATAATATATACATATATATATATATATATATATATATATATATATATATATGTGTGTGTTATTTTTTTCAACAATCCATTGTATTTATAGTTGAATTGAATAGATACTCTTCTTCTATTCGTTTGTAGTTTTATATATATATATATATATATATAAAACTACAAACGATTGCACAGTTCAGACTTCAAATTAACACAATTTTTAACAGAACATGGAAACACAAAACAGTGTTTGAAAAGATTTAACATTATAAGAACAGACGCGTGTGATGAAGATGGACAGACCCACACATTCAGACACATACTATATGACTGTTCACGATACGACCGACAAAGAATTAAATTGATAAAAAACATAATACTCAAACGAGGGACTTGGCCTGAGACTGAACATTTAATTTTCTCTAAATTAAAAACTGACTTGCTACCATTTATAAAAGACATTGATTTTGATAAACCCTAAGGCATAAGAAGGGCAATTCACTTGTTACGTATGAAGAATAGAGAGTTGGGGTTGCAGCCAAAAAAACACCAAATAAGTGAATACTTATTTATTAAGTGTACCGACATTTTGACATACTTTATAGGTCATCTTCAGGGCTAATAGGAGAGGCGGCTGGGTCAACTGCGTAACTGGTTTTTAGGTGGAGGTTGAATTGTTTTAGGAGAGAGGAAGTAGGATCACGGGGTATGGTTTTATAGGTGGAACTATCTATATAAGAAGAAGAAGAGTGGAAGTATAATATACAAGATTATAATAATATAATGGATATAATATAATATTATAAGTGAATTAATTTTGAGGTTGTATTCAGAACGATTCATAATTACTGTTAAGTCAGTAATTATGAATGGCAGGTTGTCAGTTACACAGCTAACCCAGGCGCCTCTCCCATTAGCCCTGAAGATGACCTACATAGGAGGTCGAAACGTAGGCACAAATAAAAATATATCTCGACTTATTTGCCGTTTTCTTGACAGCACCCCCCAACTATCTCCATTCTCCATTATATCATCCTGTCAACTATTTTCATCTCTAACACTAGTTACATAGTTTTTCATTTTTTAATTGCAACTTTTTGTATCAATTTTTATTAAGTACTATCGCTAATCATAATGTTCTATATTTATAAATTATTCATTGATGTTTTTAGTTAAATAAATCTTACTAGTATTATAAATGTGAAAGTTTGTATGTTTGTCTCTCTTTCACGCAAAAACTACTGAATGGATTTGGATGAAACTTTAAAATAATATAGGTTATACATTAAAATAGCACATGGGCTATAGCTAGCGCCGATTTAGGAAGGGTTACACGGGGGCACGTGCCCCCCCCCCCCTTCGTCAGTTTTTTAGGTACTGCGGAGAATCCATTATAATGCATAATTAAAGGCAAATCACAGGATCATAGTTGTTAAAATACCAGAAAGAACATTCCACCTCAAGGGTTTCCCCTTTAATATAATAGGGGTTCAAAGGTTAGTTAAATAATTAAATTATTTATTTAAAATTATCCTTCACGAAACTTTATGTGGCAGGCCGAATTCCTCGCGAGCGAAGCTAGTTATATTATAAAACCTTCTTGTTGTGCTTAAAACACTAATTTTGTTTCATTTTTGTATATTTTTATATATGTTAAATTTTACTTTATTTTATTTTTTATTATATAATTTATGACTACAAATTTAATTTCATTCTCACGTGTAAATTATCAATTTAGTCAAAGTGTCAATTTTTAATTTCTTATATTGTTAACTTAAACTAATATGTATTCTGTAATTATAATACTAAACTGAATTGTAATTATTAAAATCTCATGTAATGACATGTAATATGCTTATTTAAGCATGGAGCATGTCCTAATATTAATAAACGTAAATGGGGTTACCATGGGGGGGAAAAAGAGAAAAAAAAACATGGCAGAGTATGATTTTTTGATACTTAAAAAATCACACATAGTGTACATAGGCGGTAAAGTTTTCACCGCGACGATATATTTGGAAGCTAAAAGAAATTAGTTTAAATTAAGAAGAATCGATTTGTTGCTAAGTTACAAAGGAATTATATACATTAAAACAAATCGCCAAATATTAAAGAACCTAACATAAGCATGTCAACAATATTTTAATAATTTATCTTGCCTACTTACTTAGTTAACTGTTTAAAACTGTCAATAATTATTTTATTCACCGAAGCCTAAAAATTATATTCCGAGATATAAACAAACTTAGCACTACTGTTTAAATTGATATTCTTTAATCTTTAAATTCGAATCTCAAAATCACTAAATAGAAAACAAAGAAAAAACAGATCAAATGGTCCTGAAATCCTTACTTACTCCAAACCTCGAATCAGCTTCAAGAGCACTTTCAAACTAAAACTTGCTGCGCAGTAAAAGGGTACATAAAATTATCAGCATATTTTTAATACTTCTGTAAAACTTATCTGTAACTCAACCATTAATTTGCATATAATGTTCACTTGCTACTGTTTTTTACTAAAAATCAACAATGTTTTTCTAAATTACTTTTGATTGAATAGATTGTTAACTAAAACCATCTTTCAGTTATTAAACTCTATCGACTATATTAAAAAATTATTTTAATTTAATCCAAAAACATCAAGACACAAGCCTGCGACGAGAAAACTTCCTCATTAGCTCTAGAGGTCGAGTGAAATTGTCTTCGCTATCTCCGAATATTAATGAACGGTAGCGGGGAAGGTCATAACAAAAAATGGTTTAAATACTTCATTTCTGTCTAGAATGTTATCATTTCTCCCTCATCCTGGTCTAGGAAACGGTCGAGATGGACATTGTCTCTGAGAAGGATTGCTACTCCATCATGGAGAAGAAGCTGCGTGGGAAGCGATTTGACGTCATCAGTTTTGTCTTGCAGCCGTTTTCCGAGGTCATGGGATTCCATGGGGACCATGCCATGCTTAAGATCCTAGCAAAGGTCGATGACAAGGAGAAGGAGTACTCGTTCTTCGTGAAGATCGCCACGAAGAGCCAACTCGTCTTCGAAGAGTACTTCGGACCGATGAGGTTCTTCTTCAAGGAGCATGTCCTCATGACGAACGTTCTGGATGAACTCCAGGCACAACTTACCAAGAAACTGACGGCTAAGTGCTACCTCTCCAAACTGAACAAATTCTTAGTCCTTGAAAACCTCCAAGAAGCTGGGTTTGAAGTAATTCGAAAGAAGAAGATAGACCTGAAGCATGCTAAAATCGCTCTGGAAACCTTCGCAGATTTTCACGCTGCATCTTTCATCCTCGAAAGCAAAGGGACCAAAATAGACGAAAAGTATCCAGAGATCATCTTCGAAACCTTCTTCGTCGACTTTCCCGACCGAGACAGATATTTATTGAGATCTTGCGACGTTGGTGTGAGAAAGATCGCCCCTAATAACTGTTCTGTGTCCAGCAACGTACAAGACGAAGTCTTCACCAAAGTGGCGAAGCGGGTGTCGGAGCTTGCTAAGCCGTCCAAGAAGTACAAGAATGTTCTGTGCCAAGGTGATCCATGGGGCAACAACATAATGTACAAGTACCACGGCGACGTGCCCAAGGAGGGGATACTCGTCGACTTCCAGACATCCAGGTTCGTCCCTCCAGCCTTAGAGGTCATGCAGTTCCTCTACCTTTCTACATCAAAAAGTAATATGCTAATTTTTAAATATAACTTTGTAATAATAAGATATAGCATAACATACAACCAAAGTATCGGAGTAGCTGATATTTTATTTAGGACATTGTATTTAGTTTCATAACGCCTGTCACTTCATTAGCATCCGAATTCTTTTTTTTTTCTTTTGTTAATGTTAATTAGAAACATTTTAATAATAGTTCAATGTTAAAGTGAAAAGGTGAAAGTGGACCGTTTTCCTTGTTTTAAAATAGCGATCTCCAAACTCTTGAAAACAATTAAATATTTTATGGGGTAACAAAAAGTTAATTATTGATGTTTTAAGTTATTATCAGTATAAATGCATAACTATTAAAAGATCTTTTTGTTAAATTAATTAAATATAATATAAGTTAAATAAATATAATAATAGTTAAATATCAATGGAACTAACTTTTAAGCTAACATTTATAAATCAAATTGTATAACTCATGCACAGCCCGCTAGATGCCCCCACTCTCGTGCAATACGTCACTAGCATGTCGGTGACGGGAACCCATAAGCTTTCCCCTACCATAAGTCGCCAAACGCGGCTAAATTAGCTTTCACTTTGAAAAATATACATCTGATTCTATCTTTTACTTTTCTTGTTTTTATTGTTACACTCTATATCTCAATTATTTTTTAAATAGTCGAATACGACAATTATTTCGATTGGCTTAATTATACTGATAGATAAAAATTGAAATTATCTTTCTTGTTTCTTTTATAGTAGGAAAAAAAATAAAGTTAAAAAGTAGCACTTCAACTATAATGCAGTTTCCTAACATAATTTACATGAAAAGAATTAGAGGTAACTTGCCTTTTCACTCACAAATTTCTTAACAATATTAAGATATCATACGGTTATTACAATTTCAAAGTTTAGTTGTAATATATATATATATAGTTGTAGTATAGTTGTAATAACTATACATCTTATCACCGTTTGGTTTATTATTTTCAATAATAAATTTTTGCAATAGACCAAGAAACAAATTAAGTTACCCCCATCAAATTTGAGGTTTCACAACTCAATAAACGTTTCACTCAACAATAGAACTTTAAAAAGTCCTTAACTAACCGAAATGTCTTTAGCATTGATTTATAGCAATGATTGAGTCTTATGCATACATATCATGGTCATAGGTTTCCGAGAACAGAACTCCAACACCTTGATGGACGCTTACTATAGCAGACTTGCAAGAACAATGGAAGCGGCTGGTGTCGACGCATCCTCCTACCTGACCAGGGAAGAGTTCGCAGAGTCCTGCTCGTATTACAAGGAATTCGGAATCACGTCGGGTCTCTATTACGCGTACATCACGCGAGTTCCAGGGAAGTATCTCGGACCCGCAGTCCAAGACGAAGAAGTGTTCCTCGACTTCATGATCGGCGGAAAACCCACCATACCACTGGAGGCAATCCAAGACCCGGAGTACAAGACACCCTTGGTCGAAGCTATAAACGACGCCATAGAATTCTACACTCAAGCATGAAGATAATTTCCTACGTTTCATATATATTTAGGAATACTTGAAGCAACGATGTATAATTGTTACGTGTGATAATAAATATTCCTTGTAAATAAATACATTGTATTCTCTATGACGAATCATTTAGAAATATAAATACACCGGAACCCAAGTGCTTTCTTAATCAGTCAAAATATATTGTATATACCTGTTCTAAGAGAGCTAGAATGAGATCAGTTGTGTTGCTATTTGGCATAAGAAGGTCACCAAAATATTTTATTCAAAAATAAGCCAATATGTCAAATAGGATAGTTATTTAATTAAATAACCATAAACAGTAATATTTAATTAAATACATACTAATATGGATTCTACTGGACTATAATTGATGATATTTAATTATGAAGCAAAAAAAAAACATTCTCCAGTCCAATTTTTATTTACTATAAAGACGTTTCGACCCCTTGGGTCATTCTCAATTTCTTAAATGTCTATCTGGATTCATACAATATGTCTGTGATACCACAATATAAATTTATCAACATCAACAACAACAAAACTATAAATAATCATATTAAAATTGTCCTAAAAAAACTGAAAAATTCAAGTATAGATACCTCATATGGACGTCTATAATTTAAAAATTATTAGGAGATATGTATTTAACGATAGGAAAGAGTGTAATGAAATCAATAAATTATATTCATCGGTTTTATTGAAATTAAAAAAGAAATAAATAAAGAATAACCTACACTTATAGATAACCATAGTATAACCTATCACACAAAACTTCATATACATTAATTCTAATACTCCCATATAATAAAATTCAGATATGAAATATTAAAACCCAATTAATATATATTATAATTTAAATAAACAAATAAATCAAAACAATTTAATATTAAACTCTTATAGATTTACATTTTAATTTTCAAACAATATCAAGGCATTTAAGAATAAGTGCCGTCCAAAGTATAATGCAGAGCAATAATGACCATGGAGAAGAATGTATCTCCTAATAATTTTTAAATTATAGACGTCCATATGAGGTATCTATATTTGAATTTTTCAGTTTTTTTAGGACAATTTTAATATAATTATTTATAGTTTTGTTGTTGTTGGTGTTGATAAATTTATATTGTGGTATTACAGACATATTGTATGAATCCAGATAGACATTTAAGAAATTGAGAATGACCCAAGGGGTCGGAACGTCTTTATAGTAAATAAAAAATAAAAATTGGACTGGAGAATGTTTTTTTTTTTGCTTCATAATTAAATACATACTTAAATATACATTAATGCTGTATTCATCAACTCATTATAAACATTAATATTCATGATTTTATAGTTAGCTTATTTAATAATTAATTAATAACACTCCTAATTAATATCATCATTAATTTATATTCAAACTCATAACTAAATATTTAATTTAAATACTTCATTTATCTTTAGCTTTGTACAAATTATTAAATTGTCACACTTATAATAATTATCTGTCAAATAAATATAAACTCAAGGCTGTTACTAACTATAGTAATCACTTACTGTCATTTACTTTTATTATAAACTATTATAATGAAATTATTAATAATAACAGTCAAAGATCTGTCTTTTGTTCAACATATCATTTATTCACTTTTATTTACAGCGCTCATAAATGCATTGTCAATTCAATGTGGTAGTAATCTCATGTTCGCTAATTATATTATAAATGTTAAAAATACCTGAACTATTACAACCCACGAAGGTTTTTCGGTTCAGTACATGGTAGAGATTGGTCTACCATAAGTTTTGTATGAAGCGCGATTGAAAAACAGAATAGGAAAAATTATGATAAAACAAATAGGAAAATTAAAAAAAAAAATTAAATTAAATTTTTTTATCAACAAAAATATTTAACTGAGATACGGTACTACTCGGCATGTCGTCTCGGACAATTTGAAAATAAAGAAAGGAAAAAAGAATCAAAGAAGGAAATAAAACTGGCTCACCGAAAACTTGGACCAACCTTCATTCACTGACCAAATTTCATTCACTGACCAAACTTCATTCACTGACCAAACTTCTTCACTGACGTCTCGTAGGTGAGCTCACCGTAGCGTACGTAAAATGTCGGTCCTCTCAATTCGGAAAGAAGAAAACGGGCATAGGATTAGCGGGATAACTAATATTATAACAACATGTGACTATTTTTTCGGAAGCGGTTAACAAATGACTAATTTATCAGGCAGTGAACAAATAGACTGACCCGAAATTATATATAAAAAAAATTAGAATTCATAAATATCAAACGCACTTTTGAGTCTGGTCCACTTTTTTTTTCTAGCTGATTTTAGAACTTGTCCTTCACCTCATCATCCTTGTCTTTCGTTGGGGCATCTACGTTGCTAATCGTGGTGTTAAACCAGCGACCTCTCATTCGTAAACAATTCAATGAAACCGTCCTACCCATTTCCGACACAGTACGATACCTTGGCTTTCTCCTAGACAAAAGACTTACATGGAATCCTCATACCGGACTCAAAAGACAAGAACTTAACAGACGATTCAGCCAACTATACAGATTACTATGTAGGACCTCCCATCTTTCAATAGACAATAAACTACTAATATACAAGACCATCATCAAACCTATTTGGGCCTATGGACTGGAACTGTGGGGGACCGCGAAAAAATCGAATATCAGACGCATTCAATCCAAAGTCCTGAGAACTATTGTCAATGCTCCTTATTATGTCTCCAACAAAACCCTCCATAATGATCTCAACATTCCTTTCGTCCTCGACCTCATCCCTACTAAATTTTCAAACTTTCACCAAAACCTTGCCTGTCATCCCAACCCCCTGGCTCAGTCATTATCCAGTTCCACACATCCATATAACCCACCCCGCCGCCTAAACCGGCAATGACCTCGAGACCTGATATAATAATGTTATTTGGAGTACTGGCACTGGCCAGATTCTCCACTCACGACCTGTGTGTGTGTGAAGCGCCCTTAACCAGCTTCCATTGGCGTTTAATGCCAGTGACGCGGTTGGGAAAGGGGGCTGGGGCCTCCCGGACTCCTGCTTTGCCCTCATTCATGAGGAAGAAGCTCAGTTCGGGGACCCCAGGCAAATTGTAAATAGAGTATGAATGTGTGCAGTATATTTCTTTTATGTTTTATTTATTATTATTATTTTTTTTTATTATATATTTATATATATATATATATATATATATATATATATATATATATATATATATATATATATATATAGATATATATATCTATATATATATATATTTTTTTTTTTTTTTTTACTTTATTTTTGTATATATTTTTTCGCTTGTATATGTTTATTTAAGCATTTATTTCGTTTATATCATTGATTTTTTATGGAATGATTGTAAGCTACATAGCACCATTACTTATTGCCCAAAAGAGGCAGATTGTAATGCTTCAATAAAGTGTTTTCTTCTCTCTCTCTCATTTGTAAAAGTAAAACACTGATTCTTTCGTTGATCGGGGAGAAGTTTATCTCTGATTTCCTTGCGACTGGGCTAACTATAAACCCAGTGCCAGCGGTTTCGTTTTTGGTGTTTCTCCCGGCGTAGAACATTGTGTGACCATCAATTTTGGTTTCTCCACCTTCTGCCATCTTACCTCCTGTATTGCTGGTATATAATACTTTTTTATTTCATTTATTACCTTTTGGGCGGCACCTGGTCTGTACAGACTCCGAATGTCCCATGATCCGATGTAAAGCTCGTAACACAAAGCCGGGATCTTTGCCATGTTGAGACTGTCCGATTTTCCGAGGCTGATATTAGGTTTCAAATTATTTATTTTTTACGGGGTAGGGTTACTGACCCAACCTGCCCATCCCCCAACCTGGAGGACTTGTGGCTGATTGCAGTCGGAAGCCTGGGCGATGGAGCCGCCAACTCCATACGCCATTATTTAGCAATTATACATTTTATTATTTGTGGTTTGGTGTTCCACTGAGTCATCAAATTACTTTCGTATTCATCAGAAATCCTCAAATCTCCCAACATTAACCCAAAAATATACAAATTGATTAATCTGAAGAAATATAAAAAAAAAATGATCCATAAAGACCTTATGGATAAAGAGTTTATTCCCAGCCAAACCCACTAGTTTCAAACCTAGCAACCTTTTCAATTCGCGATAATCCTCCAAGGCGTCTGGAAAGATCACCTCATGACTGTTACACTTATTATTAATCATCTGAGATTTACAGAGTAGAGCTTTCTTGTATCATTAATTAATACGATTACTGAAGAATAAGAAAGGATATAGGACAACTGAGAAAGATTGAATGAATCAGCTTATAATAATTTTAAAAAATCTAAAACATATTGACTAAACATCGAAAAAAGTACAAATGGTCGAAGAAATTAACAAGAAACGTGTATAGGATTATTGCCCTGAATCTAAAGGGGTATACAATAATTGTAAAGACATGAGTGGAAATTTATAAACAACAAGATTCAATTCGCTAAAATAACATAAAACAACAATAACTGCCAAAATTTCACCTGTTTCAGGTGTCATCAGGACAGAAAAAGAATAATAATTTTAATTTTTAATTATTTTATTGAGTTGTACAACTGTAATATTATAGTAAATCTAATGGAATAATAATATTTAAGAAACCTAAAAAGAGAAATATGAAGCACATCCCAAATTGATAGTTGACGAAGATATCTCACTACCACTAAGGCCCAACAACAATTACTTACTTGCTTAGTATTGGGTCCTAAAGTCCTAGAAGAACCATGGTCTCTGCTAATTTCTTCCGTCATTCGCCGCAAGGCGCCACCAGCGGTTTGTACCCATCGCCCTTAGGTCATCCTCCAAATCGTCGAGCCACCTGAGGCCTTCCTCTTAACCTTATCCATCCACCTTAACCATCATTTGGTATCGGATATGGCTTGGAATTCTCGTTGGATCAACATGCCTCAACCATAGCAGTCTATTGAGCTGGATGACTCTCACTATATCAGGTTCATCGAGTAGGTATCTCTTAATTCTTTGTTGGTCCTGACTCTCCATTTTCCCTCCATTCTGACAAGTCCAAACATTTTACGCAGGACTTTTCTCTCTCATACTTTGAGGATCCTTAGTCAGGGACCAGATCTCACAGCCATAAGTCACACTTTTCTCACGATCGCTTTTTATAAGAAAATCTGGCTTTGTAGAGAGCATTTTACAATACAACAGATATCTACTTCCCGCCGCTATACGAAATCCTTTATACTTGCCATGGATTTATATTCATCTCAACACTTGTAGTGCCAGTTTCCTATTTGCATTTCTTTTCCTTCTAGCTCTGGGTTTTCGCATGTAAAAACTGTTTTTTGTTATTAATTTTCAAGCCCAGATCTCTATCTTCCCTGATAAATTCATCTAGGACACCTGCAAGGGCTGGCACGGTTGTGGCTGTAATATAATACATCATCCGCATACCCTAAATTTGCCAGAGACATTTTAACTACAAAGAGAGCAAGGATTGAGAGGAGGATTAAGTAATAAGCAGGCGAGGGAGAGGGGGAATTATTGTTGTTGTTTATCAGCGAATTATTAGTGTACTAAGGTCAGTCTCGCTGGACCAAGCACTGGAAGAGTATGCACCAGCGGCCTTCTGCAGCACGAGAAAACTGCCGATTTGCCTGTTACACCAAAAGAAGAACATTGCCCTAGAAGAAAGCAGCGTCGTATGTTAAAAGACTTTTGCGAGACTGAAATTATCGTGCAAGGTCAGGTTAACGAACTATATGATTGATATTTTCACGAGATATTAAAAGTGAGTTTAACTTAAAATAAATTGTTCTGTAATTGATATACTGTCCGCTGAAATTATTATAGTATTTTTTGTAGTTTCGGATATATTTTTTAAAGCATTATGTTTTGTTGAATTTTCACAAAAATGCAACTTTTTCGAAATTTCCAACGTCGACTAATTCTATCTATATCTATCTGCTAATTTATATAGATTTTTCTATGGAAATTTTATTTGAAGTCATGCCTGAATTATAGAAACTACTAGTAAAACGCGAATTTAATTTTAGTAAGATAAATTGGTTTAAACAAAATTAGTAGGTAAAAATTTCTTACTTTATTGATATTTAGATTGAAATATGACAGTTAAGACATAGTTAACTTTAGTAGATCCTCTAGCATTTTACTACTCATTAGTATGAAATTATATAAATTTGTTAATTATAACACCGGTAAGCAATTGATAAATTAATAATTCAGCTTTCTTTTTCATCTCTCTCTCTCTCTCTCTCTCTCTCTCTCTCTCTCTCTCTCTCTCTCTCTCTCTCTCTCTCTCTCTCTCACTCTCTCACTCTCTCTCTCTCTCTCTCTCTCTCTCTCTCTCAATTAAAATTTAAGTACAGTTTTCGTTATTATTTAATAAATCCAATATCCAAGTCACCTACCTGCATAACCGTTGTCCATGAAACAGTACAGTCTCTACCATATACTGAACCCCAGACCCGTTCACGGGTTCTAGTAGTACAGTTTTTTTTTTTTTAATTTCAATATTGAAAATTCTATTAAAATAAGTTATTTTTCTGTTCTTAAATTGTTTCTGTTATTTCTTTATTTTTTATTTTTGTTTTTTATTCCCTTATGGCTAATTAGAAACGGGTATTACTTTGGCTTTATTATATGGCCCTTGGGGATTTCACTATTATATTTTCAGTGCAATCTGGCCCCAACGCCCAGCTTGTCATGGAGCTCTTACATTTTCCTCTTTTTTCGGAATCATATGTTTATCGGAACAAATGGTACAATGTACCATTTACTACGGAAGTATAAACCTGGGAAAATTTTTTTAAAAAATCTGATAATAATAAAAATAGAAAATACACAAACTAAACATAATATAAATAGATAAACAACAAAAATAAAGATATAAAAAGATCATTATGTAGAATAACATTTAAAAATCTAAGAAATAGTTAGATATTTCTACAGAGATAACAATAATTCTTATAGTCGTAATAATTAATGATAATGTATGAGTTTACATTAAATTTTATGGTAAATAAATAAAAAATGACCTGACTAATGTAATTCAGCATAATATCACAACTTACCAGTTATTTAACAAATTATTGATACAATAGAATGTCCTTAAGATGAAGCGTGAGATTGTACAATGTGTATGCTTTTTAATAACTATAACATTTTAAGGAAGATTTTCTCTTTTCTATAATCCCTTTCTTCAGCCCTCTTCTTCTTTTCTGTTTCCTAATCTCTCAGATATCCTTCATTATTGCTATATTTGTCTACTTCTTTTTTTTACTTTTTTCCTGAAAACCCATAGATTTGTAAAATGGTTCCTCCAGAGATGTTCTCTCTGTTATATATGCTACAGTAATCTTCAGCTTCTCTTTCCACCTCTGCAAACCATCTATTCTTTCATTTTAGCTTCTTCAAATATTCATAAATATTTGACCTGTGGTCATCGTATACATATTAATACAAAGGATGAAAAAAATTAAGGATGTTTATGGTCTTCAGTTCCATCTTAAATGGGCCCAAGATTTTTCTGAGTATTCTCCTTTCTTCAATTTCATACAATGCCTCCAGTCTAATCATTGTTCCATACTTTCAAAGTTTTGGGTTGATTGGGATCGACTTTTTATTACGAACACTGGACTTAAATTTAATAGGGTGTATAAAAATAAAAAATTACTGTTTTATCAAATTCCTGAGTTCAAAAGTCTGTAAATATTTTGGTACTTTTCCAATCTAACGCCGACCTACCCCAGCACGATCCTCTGGCACTTACCTCAACTATTTGGCAGCTGTCAGGTTATGATGCCTGAAATATATTTGAAATAGTAAACAGACAACAAGATTCTTAGGAAATGAAATAGGAGATGATATACAGCTAAAATCTGATTTTTTTTTTTGGTTTTCTTTCATTTTTACCTATTTTTCTTTGAAAGAGAAACGAATTGCCCGGGCAAATCGTTTCTCTTTCAAAGAAAAATAGGTAAAAATGAAAAAAAAACAAAAAAAAATCAGATTTTAGCTGTATATCATATTTTCTTTTTAAATTTAAAATATATAAATAATACTGAATAAATAAGAACGTAAAAAATAACATTTATTAGAAACAATATTCATTACAAATAAGAATATCACATCAAACAGTGTCGTATATACACAACAATCAAAACAATTAACCATAAATTGTAGTTATCACATTGTAGTTAAATCTAATTATTTCTGTTCAATATTTAAATATTTAAATTACAAAATACAAATTAACATCTGATAAACATTTATTATAAACAATCTTGATTAAACACAGCAATATATAGGAACAATTATAAACAATATTAATTAAAAATCACAATATGTTTTCACAATATCACAATATGTTAAATATCACAATTATAAACAATGTTCGTTCAACAGAACATGACATTTTGCGGGGAATGACGTTCCGCTCCTGTAGAAATACCACAGCTGACTTTTCATCAATCACCTCCCGAAAAATCTTCATCAAATTCCAACTCATATTGTATAATTCAAATGAAAACAAATAAACGTCCACTAATCACAAACAATAACAAAGGACTGAGGAAGGTTTCCCTAACAGTAGGAGGTAGTTAACGAAACTGCCACTTGGGGCACTGGGGTAGGTCTGCGTTAGATTGGAAAAGTACCAATATTTTAATGCTATTTATTATTTACCAACACTTAATAATCCCTTTAGAGCATTCTCTAAGCTTGTTTACTAGCACTTGATTCTTCAAAAGAAGCCTCAGTTTAGTTATCTATTTCAAATCCGTCCACAAGTACTCGCGAACTTGTCAGGGAGTGTGCTGTGTCGAAAGATATTGTTCGTCACCATCTTCTCTCCATGGGGAAGGTGAAATGGCCAGTAGACGGTCTTTTTTTTTTTATACACCCTATTATTAATTCTGGATTTCATTGCTCCTTTCTCGGAAACATTCCGCTCCAT
The DNA here is from genome assembly GCA_037127475.1 of Arma custos. NCBI lineage: Eukaryota > Metazoa > Arthropoda > Insecta > Hemiptera > Pentatomidae > Arma > Arma custos. Next base: position 2,588,473 of record CM073760.1, read on the forward strand.
GATTTCCGCAAGGTAATTGAATTTGCCTGTTCTAAATATTAAAAAAAAAAAAAAAAAAAAAAAAAAAACCTGGACCCTAAAACAATAATAACACCCATCGAGGATCTTAGACTCAGTTAATGGCTGAGAGTTTCTTGAACAACAGCTTGTGGAGGGAGATGATTTGCCCTAGATCATGCTCAACCACCAAATTATTTTGGGTTGTCCGCTTTATAGAGGCTGGGTGAGCCCCAGGATTGATGATTAAATATAAGTCCGCCAGTGAGTGGGATTTGAACCTAGGACCTTTGGCATGGAGACTCGTCGCTCTGCAACTGGAACACTCCGCTCTCTCTAGATAGAAAAGCCATACTTACTTTTTATTGATGTTGGGGCTACCTAAATTTTATGTACATTAACGAAGGTTTGTATGCCGATTTCCATAGCATAGGTACTTAATAATTCAACTTGTTTCAGAAATGTCTCTTCCAAATGTGATAACTTTGCTGTGTCATCCGCGAAAGGCAGACAGTCCATCAATATACTGCCTCATTGTAACCAAGTCTTAACTTATCATTAATCTGGTGCTCCTTCTGTTATTAATATTCAAGTATTAATAAGGTATACATACCCATATTCCCAATCTGGCAGAGTTTCCACATATTCCAAACTATATAAATTGACTTCTAATATATTGATAAATCATATTTAGTTTGTTATTCATAAATCTCAGCATTGAAATGCAAAACCCAAGGACAATAGTGCATTTATTTAATCATATGCGAGAAACGTGCACAGATTATGTCAGCATCCTTTAAACGCAACTTTAAAAGTTATTCATTGCTCTCTCATAAATTTGTATTATCTTTTTTCTGTCATTCATGCTAATTATAATGGAGCAATTTTTATTCTAACGTCTTTTTAATATAAAACTTACCTGGAAGCTGTTCGAACATTAAAAATACACAAGTAATTGTCTTTTTCAAAAGGTAACCAGTTAAAAAAAACGAGAAAAAAAAACTTATACCAGAAAATTTTCCCCATTAGTTTTTGAGGTCAAGCCAATGGTGTTTTCTTGGCTATCTGCGAGTATTAATAAACGTCGAGTTATCGGGGAAGGTCACTTAGAAAAAAAAAGCTTTAAATACTTCATCGCTGTCAAGAATGTTATCATTCAATTCTTATCCTTGTTTAGGAAACGGTCGTGATGGAAATAATTACAGAGAAGGATTGCTACTCCATCCTGGAGAAGAAGCTGCGAGGAATGCGTTTCGACGTCATCAGTTTTGTCTTGCAGCCGTTTTCCGAGGTCCTGGGATTCCACGGGGACCATGCCATGCTCAAGATCCTAGCAAAGTTCGACGACAAGGAGAAGGAGTATACTTTCTTCGTGAAGATCGCCACGAAGAGCCAACTCGTCTTCGAAGAGTACTTCGGACCGATGAGGTTCTTCTTCAAAGAGCATGTCCTCATGACGATCGTTCTGGATGAACTTCAGGCACAAATTACCAAGAAACTGACGGCTAAGTGCTACCTCTCCAAACTGAACAAATGCTTAGTCCTTGAAAACCTCCAAGAAGTTGGGTTTGAAGTAATTCGAAAGAAGAAGATAGACCTGAAGCATGCTAAAATCGCTGTGGAAACCTTCGCAGATTTGCACGCTGCATCTTTCATTCTCGAAAGCAAAGGGACCAAAATAGACGAAAAGTATCCAGAAATCATCTACGAAACATTGTTCGCCGACTATCCTGACAGAGACAGATATTTATTGAGATCTTGTGACGCCGGAGTGAGGAAGATTGCTCCTAGGTACTTTCCTATATCCGGTAACATATTGGACGAAGTCTTCGACAAAGTGGCGAAGCGGGTGTCGGAGCTGACTAAGCCGTCCAAGAAGTACAAGAATGTTCTGTGCCAGGGAGATCCATGGGGCAACAACATAATGTACAAGTACCACGGCGACGTGCCCAAGGAGGGGATACTCGTCGACTTCCAGACATCCAGGTTCGTCCCTCCTGCCTTAGAGATCATGCAGTTCCTCTACATAGCTACATCAAAAAGTAATATAATTATTTTTAAATTAACGTTTAAATTAGACAAATCTGTACCTCAGAGGTAAACTATCGTAACTGACATTTTTCAAACTTTACAGGAGAGCAGTCTTAATGTTAAATTTTCCTTTTTTTGTTCTTCATGGTTTTCAATGATAATTAGAGGTCACCATTGATCTTGATCTTGATGACCTCTAATTATCATTGAAAACCGTGAACAACAATAAAAAGGAAAATTTAATATTAAAACTGCTCTCCTGTAAAGTTTGAAAAATGTCAGTTACAACAGTTTACCTCTGAGGTACAGAAATCAAATATAAGTATGAATGAATGAATGTTCAGGAATGAAAATGGAGTAGCTGATAACCTCATATGAATCAAACATACTCTTAAAATTAGCACTTAATAATATTATTAATATTAGCATAAACTATATTCTGTACAAATAATCTCATGCGCACTAATAATCTCATTATGGTGGTATTAGGTTTCCGAGAGGAGAACAGTGAGACTTTGATGGACACTTATTACAACAGACTTGCTAGAACGTTGGAAGCGGCTGATGTCGACGTATCGTCCTACCTGACCAGGGAAGAGTTCGCTGAGTCTTGCTCGTATTACAAGGAATTCGGGATTTCGTCCACTCTCATGTACGCCTACTTCACGCGTGTACCAGGGAAGTACCTCAAACCCGCCGTCCAAGACGAACAAGTGTTCCTCGACTTCATGATCGGCGGCGAACCCACCATACCACTGGAGGCAATCAAAGACCAGGAGTACGAAACCTTTTTGGTCGACGCTATAAGCGACGCCATAGAATTCTATACTCAAGCATGAATATTATTCGAATTTTGTCTAGAATACTTACTCGATATGTATAATTGATACAAGATCAATTAACGATTCCTTGTAAGTAATATTTTGTATAATTTATGACGAATCATTTAGAAAAATATAAAATTAATGTAAATAGATCCAAAAAGGGTCACCCATGGTGTTGTAGTTAGCATAAGTTCGCGAGTATACTTTTAATAATTATTTTTGATTAGTACGTTCACAATTAAATATATTTTGTAAATACAATGTTTATAATATATCATTATCATAAATAAAACAAACAAATGTTTAATAATTTTTATTTAAAATCCTAATTATTTTAATCTAACAGTGTTTTATAAGGACATTTAGCCTTCAATATTTGAATTCCTTGTATATCTTCGGTCCATTGCCATAAAGCCATATCTCCAAATCCCTCTATTTTAACGTCCAGTTATTTTCACTATACGAAATATAACCATATGAATATAACGTCACTATCATGACGGGACAGCGCTGTAATATTGCATAGTTATAGTAATAGAGGTAGTAAACGAACGATTTTTACCTATTTTTTGTTCAGTGAAACATTAATTCTTTAGCTATACTCACTAATCTAAAACTTCATATGAAAAAAATTCGACAGAATAATAAATCATAAATGATCATAAAAATTGAACAACTAACATTCTAAAACCATTTCAGAAGTAGGTCACATGTGTTGTAGTGATTCGTTTAACAAGCTACTGTGCCCAAGACCTCGGATTCGCAGCCCGACAGGTGGCCTAAGGATGTCATTTATGGATTGTTTTGCGAAGAGATATCACTGGCTACAAGATGGCCAAGATGGAATATTAAAGGAGGAATTCACATGAGATCTGAACTTGCCTTAGGTTTTTTTGAAAGGAGTAAACAATCCTTAGTCATGTAGTCCTTCGGATGGGGAGGGGGGGGAGGGAGGTAACCGTTAATGATCCCTATCATAATTATTCCTGCATGTGCATAATTCATGAATCCACCCGTAGCATCGTCCGTTTAGACATAGCTGCATTAAGTTACGTTAAATGACTAAACAAACATAAGTCGCTGTTAGAATGGTGTTACTCCAAGGTATGGCGTGGGGATTCTGCAATAGGGCCGCCAGAATATTTATGGGTTACCAGTATGAATAATAATATTAGGTGAAAGTGCCTTATACTTAATAATAGGGTGTATAAAAAAAATGACCGTCTACTGGCCATTTTCACCTTCCCCAGGGACGAACAATATCTTTCGACACACCACAGTCCCTGACAAGTTCGCGAGTAGTTGTGGACGGATTTGACTCAACAGCTTCCTTCAGAACCTCATCAATATCCATTAATGGTCGCTCGGAGCCTTCCTTCCTTTTCTCCACTGCTAAATTTTTCAAACCAACGCCGCGCAGTGCGCTGGTCAAGGACACCTTCCCCTTCATATTCATTAATTTCACGAGGCTTCAGTGGCTGTGATTGTTTTTTCCAGTAATGTCTTTAAATTACGAGAATTTCGTAGGACACTGTCATGTTTCTTCTTTGTAACTAAACTGACTAAAATAACTAAACTGACTAAAATAACTAAACTGAGGCTTTTTTTAAAGAATCAAGTGCTAGTAAACAAGCTTAGAGAATGCTCTAAAGTGATTATTAAGTGTCGGTAAATAATAAATAACATTGAAATATTTACAGACTTTTGAACTCAGGAATTTGATAAAACGGTCATTTTTTTTATACACCCTATTATTAAGTTGTCTTGTACTTAATATTATTATATTTGTAAGTTTGAGTACTGACGCCAAACTTAGTCATATGACAGACGTGAGATAACCTGCAGAGACAGATGTGAGCGAAGGTTATAGTAGACATTATAGACTGCTATTGTAGAAATTAAGTATTGAGTGTAATTACTGAATATTGACTATTGTGTTGATTCAGGTATGTTATTAAAGATACCTGGAGTTATTTAGTTAGTTATAAATTTGTATTCTTTTTAATTACAGTTCTGAACTGCATCCACAAGAGTTTTATTCTATCACCTCATTGGTTAAGTCGTTGAATTCACGACTTACATATTATATATACTTATTGTACAGCATCCCAGCGAACAAAAGCCTATGATAGAGCTTTCCTTATCCGATCCTCGTCTGGAACTCTATACCTTCTTCCATTCGTCGTTCCAATAATCTTTCAACCTTCAAATTCCGTATATTCAATCACCTTATATCCTTTCAATTCACAAAAATCAGAAATAACATACTCAGTTTTTAGACTGGATGATTGAAGCGTCAATTATATAAATAAATTGCACTTATATAAAGATAAAAAGACATAATTCCTTTATCAGTTAGGCAATTAACTGATAAATGAATTATGCGTTTTTATCTTTATATAAGTGCATCTTTATTTATATAATTGACGCTTCACACATGCAGTTAGATATTATCTAAAACAAGTTATCTCAGTTGATATTGTTTTTATTTTTGTTTCATTATTTGCTTTGTTTTTTTTTTATTGTTTTTTTTATTTGCTTTGATATTATAATTTTCATCGGTATGTAATTATAGAAGATGGCCTCGTGGCATACTGTTTTTTTATTTATTAAAGGTCACTTTAGGCTGCTACGGCTAATCGGTATAGCTCTAAACTTTGCCTAAAGTGATAGCTCTAAACTTTGCCTAAAGTGATAGCTCAAAACTTTGCCTAAACAGGTAAAATTAGGGTAGTTATCTTTAACGAGTAACAGTCACCTTACTGGCTCGGAACCTTTTTCAATACCCTTCATTATAACGACATATCTATGAATTTTTTACTCCCATTATAAAATATCTAAATATCTAAGGACACCTGTGGTGCTGCTAACCCACGACCTTGGGCATTCTAGGTTGTTAAGCCAATCACTTCACCACAGGTGAGCCCATTCACCCATAAATGACATGGTATGCTTAATTAAAAAAGATGGACCCTAAATTAATGATTAACAGAATTTTAAGCACTCGCAACTAAAATTAGGAAACTAATTTAACACCTATACTTACATAGAAGTATTTTTATATTTAACTGATTCAAAGCAACCTGGTTGAGCTTGATTGCCACTGCACAAGCAATGATCTCAAGGAAAAGTCAGATCCTTTGATCTGAATAATATTTAAATTATAAAATGGGATGCCCCCCTGAGATCGTTATACTTAATAAATAGCAATTCCATATCATTAATTGATAAATCTTACTAATATTATAAATGTGAAAGTTTGTATGTTTGTCTCTCTTTCACGCAAAAACTAGTGAACGGATTTGGATGAAACTTTAAAGTAATATAGGTTATACACCAGAATAACACATAGGCTATAGCAAGCGCGGATATATGGGGGGGCGCACGGGTACGCGTGCTCCCCCGACAGTTTTTTAGGTACTGTTGAGAATCCATTATAGTACATAATTAAAGGCAAATCACATGATCATAGTTGTTAAAATAACGGAAAGAACATGAATGAAATTATTTGTTTTGATACCCTACTAATCCTACTTATCTTATAAATGCGAAAGTTTGTATGTTTGTCTCTCTTTCACGCGAAAAACACTGAACGATTTGCATGAAACTTTACATTAATAAGTTATGCATCAGAATAACACAAAGGCATATGGAATCCTTCAGTTTTGAACTTAGACATCTAAAATTTTGGATGAACGAGTAACTTTATTTAAAAAATAATTAAATTATTTATTTAAAATGATCTGTCACGAAACTTTTTTTGGCAGACCAAATTCCACGCGAGCGAAGCCGCGGGCAAAAGCTAGTGAATGATATATTTTTATTTGTATATAACTGTATTAATATCATTATTTATGTATTTTATATTATTGGCGCTTCACTCGAGCAGTTAGATATTTTTAAAAACAGGTTATATTAGTTGATATTGTTCATATTTTTGTTTCTTTTTCTGCTTTCTTAGTTTCTACTTGACTTTGTAATTTGCATACACGTGTAATTATATGTATACACATGTATTATTATATGCATACACATGTATTATAATAATTATCTATTGTTTATCTTTAAATAATTATTGTAATCTTATTTCTGTTTTTATTTATTTCTTTTACTCTGTTTTCTTTTTCCTTTTTCTTTTTTAAATGTTATCACTGTTGGTAATTCGCATCTTTTTTTTTCTCATTAATTCTTTCTCACTTAAGACACAATAATACCCTATTAATAATAATATACCTGTATTGTTATTCTAAATGGACTTGTCCCAGAATAAATAAATAAGCTGTTATTATTAATGAATAAGAGAAGTATCCCCCTCTTCTCCAAAGACTGATGTTGCTGACTGACCAGGAGTTAGTTGTTAAATAAAGTTCCTTTTTCATAAACAGCAATGTATCTATTGTGTGCTGATCATTGTAACAAGATAAAAGATATTTTTACTTACAAATAATGAAAGAGGGGGCCCTTTCGCTAGATGTGAGAGCCATGTTGTGTTGCCCACTTCTTGCCTACAACTGCCCCACTGACCCTTAAGGGTAAAAGTATCCCGGACCCTAAGGTGCCCTTCAAACTCTAGTACCTCCAATGTCCTTACTCTATTTATTTAGGTACTTCTAATGTTTCAGATAGTGTCACATTTAGCAAACTATTAAACATATCTCAATTTTCCTTTCTGCCAACTGGGATACCCAGTGCAAATTATCCGATTTATAGTACTTTAGTTCTGTTTCTTATTACATTACAATTATTTTATATGAAAAAAAAAAACTATGATATATTTATAACTTCTCTTGCAAATGAGCAGATAATATACTGTTAGGGGGGTCCCTTGCATGAGACGAAACCCACACTTTCAATATTTGTTAAAATTTAAAATTTATTATTTAAAAAAAACTTGTTAGGCTAGGAATAGCCGATCTGGAAAATAAAGGGGTACTTTTCCAATCTAACGACGACCTACCCCAGCACGCTCCTCTGGCACTTACCTCAACTATTTGCAGCCTGTCAGGTTATGATGCCTGAAATATATTTGAAATAGTAAACAGACAAGAGGATTCTTAGGAAATGAAATAGGAGATGATATACAGCTAAAATATGATTTTTTTTTGTATTTCTTTTATTTTTAGATATTTTTCTTTTAAAGAGAAACGATTTGCCCGGACAAATCGTTTCTCTTTATAAGAAAAATAGCTAAAAATAAAAGAAATACAAAAAAAAATCATATTTTAGTTGAATATCACAATTTCTCTTTAAATTTAAAATATATAAACTACTGAATAAATAAGAAGATAAAATATAACATTTATTATAAACAAAATTCATTAAAAATAACAATATCACATCAAAACCGTGTCGTATATACAGAACAATCAAAACAATTAACCAAAAAACATCACATTGTAGTTAAATCTAATTATTCATGTTCAATATTTAAATATTTAAATTACAAAATACAAATTAACATCTGATAAACATTTACTATAAACAATATTGATTAAACACAACGATATCTAGCAACAATTATAAACAATATTAATTAAAAAGAACAAAATGTTACAAAAATTATAAACAATGTTCATTAAAAAGAACAATATTCAGTTGCAGTTTCATATTATGTCCCTTTCTACAACACATTTTCCGGGGAATGACGTTCCGCTCCTGTAGAAATACCACAGCTGACTTTTCATCAATCACCTCGCGAAAAATCTTCATCAAATTCCAACTCATATTGTATAATTAACATGAAAACAAATAAACGTCCACTAGACACAAACAATAACAAAGGACTAAGGAAGGTTTCGCTAACAGTAGGAGGTAGTTAACGAAAGTGACACTTGGGGCGCTGGGGTAGGTCGTCGTTAGATTGGAAAAGTACCAATAAAGGATATTAAAAAAGTGCAAATTATCATGGAATTATTTATAGTATTACGTGTTAGTTTTCCCGATTGTCTATACTATTAATCATTAAGTTATTAATTAATTATCCAGCAGTCCTCCAGATATTACTGTTCTGGCCTTTTCCAGCGGTTTCATGTCGTTTCATCCATCTTAACCCAGTTCTTTCTTTACTTCTTATGAATAGTAGCGTCCTTCTTGGCATTGCATCAGACGGTATTCATAGAACCATAGGCGTAACGAGGGGGCTTATTGGGGATGTAACCCCCCCATTGCTTAGAAGAAATTGTAAGTAACAATTTAAAATAAATATGAATTTGAAGGATTTTACTTTTTCAAAGTTATTATTGTGGGATTACAGAAGTAAGAGTCAATAATGTCAAAAACACGACAAAGAAAGTGCAAACACAGTTATTTTAATGAATAAACTGTTTTTATAAAATAAATAACATTTATAAAAAATTATAATCTATTAATTTAATTTGAAGCTATATGATTATAGTTCAATATAAATTATACCTATATTAGGAGGCATCTTTCTTGAAGGGAGTAATATGTTGGAGTGGTTGACTGGGGGGGGTTAACCCCCCTATGAGTCAACTATAGTTACGTTAATGCATAGAATGTGCCACATTAAAGATATTATAAAGTTGCCAAGACAACATTATATAAGTCTTAGAGCTTATCGTTCCTACTTGAATCATTTCATCGAACAGTGGGCTAAATATTTTTTAAATTATTTTTCTCACCAAGAATCTTAGTGTATTTGAGATAGCAACGCATGTAAAAATAGGTGTAATTAGTAAGATGTATATCTTATGGTAATATGTATAGTAATATCTTGATACCATTAATGATTAAGAGGTCGTATCCTAACTCCTGAAAATAATGCTATTTTATGTGTTTTATTTTATGGTGTAAGCAGCCAGATCAAATAAGGACTTCCTTTTGTTCCATAGCTCTCCCTTCAAGAGAAATCCCTGTTTTGATAAACGACTTCCATTAATAACGTATCAATCCGAGATCCGAGATGGCCGCTTCATTGAACCACAGGTGACGTATATATTAAATACAGATTGCTCCCAGTTGACAGCTAAGTAATCCAGGGAACAGGGGAAAATCTGCTCCCGTTGGGGGAAATCCTCCCCCCTCTAGATAGGTTTGATTTACGACCGGCTTCATATATCTTCCCTCGCCCAAGAAAATGCCTCTTATTGAGCTCTTGATATTGTGTTGCCAACTGTATTAGCATGTAACTCCCTTGTTTTCCCTGCGGTCGTGTCTGGATAAGTCATTGATGTAAGAGGGCTATTATTACCAATTACCGTTTGAAAATGGAACCGCATTGATATATTCCGGTACAGAAACAGTATAAAATCTTTCAAATGCTATGAAATAGTTTTATTTTTAAACAGAAAAGATAGGCCCTCGGCCGGGATTCGAACCCGGATCCTCTGTCTTTCCGTGACAACGCTCTACCATTTGAGCCACCAAGGCCGCCTGCCGGCAGAGGACAAATCTTTTCTCTTATCCGATCCCATGTCCTCGTGTTCTCGCAATTTTTGCGATGAATACACTAGAATGAAGTTCATTGAACATTAATTTAATTTTAGGATGTTATTGACTTACGTCATATTACTATTTATAATTTTTTTTTATAAAAAATTATATAAAGCTATGAAATAGTGGTTAAAAATAAAACGAATGGAAGAATACCATTATGAATAGGTACCAATGCGGATGTTATCAAAAGATCTGTACCACTACAACCCGGGAAGGATTTTTGGTTCAGTACAGGTCAGAGACTGGACTGTTTCTTTAACAGCGGTTGTGCAGGGAGGTGATTTGTCCTAGATCAAGCTATACCGCCAGATTTTCCCCCTTATTTTGGGTTTCCCTCTTACTGTGTGAGCCGCAGGAGAATCCTAAATTCCATGGGATCCATCTCCAAAAACAGATTAAATAAAAATCTTTCCAGGAGTATGATTTGAACACAGGACCTTCGTCATGGCAACTTAGCGCTACACAAATGAGCCAATCCCTCCCCCTCCCCTTGTTATTACAACAGAGTATGGAATTGTCCATCTCAGCTTTTTGTTAAACTAATTGATGCATTCTATGTCATCAGGTTCTATAATAAAGATTATTTAAAAAAAAAAATTAATAATATTTTCAATATATATATATATATATATATATATATATATATATATATATATATATATATAAAGGATAGACATAGTTGGGGGTGCAGTCAATTGAAACACCGAATAAGTGTTTTAAATAAGCCATTAAGTAGGTCATCTTCATGGCCAAATATACGGAGCGGCTGCAAGGAAAAGCAACTGGCAACTCTAGTTTTTCACAAACAATATGTATATGGTTTACATCCAGCTGTGGTTTATGAAATATTAATTCTCTTAACAACTAGGGATGGACTCTGTGGGATCTTCAAGACCCTTCTGGGCTACCAAAAAATATAACAAGGCTCCAACGCCACATTGAATTTTGTAATATAAATACAATTTTAAATCTAAATACAGATTGTTTCAATTGTAATGTAATTACCAATCGCAAGAATTTATGGGTCATGTTTATTCATGGATATAATGAAATATTACATCAATAAAATAGAGCCAAAAACTCAAAAAGAAACTATTATTTATTATAATGCAATTGGGAAAAACCACAATGCAAAGCCTTATGTTTCGAATTTCTCCAGTAATACACCCACTTACCGGTCGGCGTTTCGCCTATTCAGGCATTATCAAGTCACAAAAACAGAAAAAAGGTTATGTGAGAGTACTACTAGTTTGAACGTCTTGGTGGTGGCGTACTGTCTCATGTTTGGGCTGTTGATCGTTGGGATGTATCGCACCTTTTTCTTCGAGATGTGATTCACATATCCTTTTTTTTTTTTTTTATGTCTTGATAATGCATGAATAGGCGAAACGTCTAACGGTAAATGGGTGTATTACTGGAGAAATTTGAAACATAAGGCTTTGCATTGTGTTTTTTCCCAATTGCATTATTTATTATTTCAAAATATTATTCGCATATTCATACAATTAAAGAGATATGCTTAAAGAGGGTTAGTAATCCCTTCAAAAGCAGATTTATATGACTCACCGGAAATGGTGAAGACCGGAAATGGTTGCAAATGAGTATGGTGTTGCCAGCCTAAGCTGTTAATTGGTAATAGTGGCCTCTCCTTTATACGGGCGCCACGTAATGGGAAATACCAAGCGCGATATTAGATTTCACTGAGGTGCTTTTGTCTTCGTCCTCACAGACTTTACACAGCTTAAATCACACCGCAACGGTCAGCTTAACATAGTCCTGAATGCTTAACAAATATACTGTAGCCACAATGAGGGACTACGGGCTAGTTGCGAGATGAGTAATGCTTGTTTACAGATTCCATGGGTTAAATCTATATTAAGAAACAGCAAGACGCTCCGACTACTTCAAGACATACTAGACAAACGCTCAAAGCTTCAGATCAATTACAAAAGACTTATTTATGCGACTGTTATAAGACCTATAACACCTAGACCTATGGAAATGAACTAAGGGGCTCCACCAAACCATCGAATTCCTCTCGTATTCAATCCTTGCAATCCAAAATCCTTCGCAAAATCCTAAACGTTCCTTATTTTGTCACAAATAAAACCTTCCATAATGACCTTAACGTTCCATATGTTACCGCTTTAGCCGATTCCAGATACCTATCATTCCATAATAAACTCCAGACCCATCCAAATCCGCTAGTTTCCATCCTTGCATCAAATTCCATCCCGGACAATCCTCCTAGGCGTCAGAAGAGAAGATGGCCTCGGGACCTTCTGTTATAGAACTTTTATTAGAGTGCTGCCAGTGGGTAGTGTCTCTACATGTCCTATCATGCATTATTTATTCTAATAGCAATTGTACTAGATGTATATATTATAGTTGTACAACTCAATAAAATAATTTAAAAAAAAAAATCTATGAAAGCACGGTCACCTGTGGTCTAGTGGTTAGCGTAACAAACAACTAAACCCAAGATCACAGGTTCGTAGCCTGGCAGGTGGCCCTAGGATTTTTTTAAGGGAGTAAAAAATCCTTAGTTACGCCGTCCTTCGGAAGGGACGTTAAACGGGGGTCCCGAGCCTGTACGATGTCAGGTACTCGTTAAAATCACTATCCTAATTAAACCTGAATAGACAAAATTTAGAGCTCCCACTGTAGCATCGTCCGATTAGCCATAGCAGCAAAAAGTGACGTTAAATAAACAAACAAACATCTATAAAAGCACATAAATAAATTAATTCATGTTCTGACTTGATTTTGTAAGTACGAGCCTTAATAGTCCTCTTAGTTTCTTGTTTCCTGTACCACTATAGCTCGTAGAGTGTACTAGGTTCATTACATAGTTGTGACTGTACTGTGTCTAAGACAACGGTTGTGTCGCGAGGTGATTCGACCGAGTTCTCGCTCAGTCGGCAATTTTTTTCACAATTAAGGGTACTTTACAGAAGGGTCTGTAGCTCCCACAGGATACGTATGTGGCTGTTAATTAATTAGATAAGCTATTTGCTACAGCTGAATTGAATCTGGGACCTCCAGCATACCAACTCAGCATTCCACACACCACAATTTGACTGCTTGAATATTATTAAAAACTTTAGATTTATTTATTCTTGTAAAACTAAAGACGAGCTTATTACATAGTTCGATCTTATAGACGCTTAGAGAGTCTTTATAGAGGATTTATGAGCTTTAGGAGGATTCCCAGATTCCGAAATGGTACAACCAAAGCTGTTAAAAGATTAAATACTTTGTCTGTCGCAGCCGTATTCGAAAATGGAACCTTGAAGAGTGAGCATCCATTTTGTTTTTTCTTTTTTTTCGCTGATCAGAATTCTCTGGATTTAGTTACTTAGAATTATCCAAAGTCTTATCCATTCAATGTAATAGAATTGATCACCTAGCAAAATTTAGACTGTTTAAAATAATGACGATAATAAAAATAACTTGGAGAAGAGATGATATCCTATAATTACATTTGAATACATTTCTTCCCGGAGGAGCAGCGTCCATCTTGTAGCATTTACCCTGGCCAATCAGAAGCCGTTCCCTCCGAAGAGCAGCGCATTAACGTAAACGAGAAGCAGTTAGGACACTCTATTTGGCCAATGGTTAGCTATATCCCTTTACGAGCCTCTTTTTTTCATCTTATCAGGGTAATATTGTTTCTACCGAGTTTCATCCCGAGGTTTGTCTAGATTCTCTCGAGTTCTCATTTCTTTTTTTATCGTTTCCAATCATTGAACTTAATCAGAAGTATGGTTCCGAGTCAATGTATACACAAATGCAATGGAATAATTTAATACACAAATGCAGATTATTTTTAATTTATATTTATAAAAAAAATAAGATAAAGAGAGCACGTTGTTTCACCAACACAATGTTGGTTGCAAAAAATCATCATTATATTTCCTGTCTTGGTCGTTCTGTTAATTTAAATCCACACATGCAATTTCAATGAATATCTAAGTCAGTCTAAGACATGAGGGGACAGGACCCCCCACCCCGAAATTAAAAATTTTCAATAATCATTATATTGTATATCGACGAACCTATATATTATATAGTGGAGAACGGAGATAGTTGGGGGGTGCAGTCAAAAAAACACCAAATAAGTACTAGACTTATATTTAGTAAGTGCCGACGTTTCGACCTACAGTGTAGGTCATCTTAGGGCGATTTGGAGAGAGAAGCCGTTGGGTGCACGGGCTAACCAACAATCAGATTGTTTCAAACTTCCTTTTTGTACTCAATACCAAACTCATTCATCACACTAAATCACCTACTTGTTCAACAAAATTGCAACATTGTTGCTCTCTCTCTTCCTGCACACATAAATGCTGGTTCCAACTGCCAACAAGTTCTTTTCTTTTAGTCTAGAACTAAGCAATTCAGCTTTTTCTTTCGTTAAGCCAAGATCCCAAACCAAGTCGTTAAGCTCGATTTGAGTAATTAGTTTAGGCTCTACATTTTCTGTAACGCATTGGAATTCTTCATCATCTTGTTCGTCAAACTCCGATTGTACATCAGAAAATACTTCCGTTGGAATCATCTGGTGGTTCAGGACCACGCCTCGGATGGCGGACGGAAGGTTAGGGTAGCTTATTACCTTCTTCTTTTTTGAGTTATGTCCTGTAATATCGACACTGCAAAAGTAGCAATTAGTTCAAAACGATCAGGGGACACAGGCAATACATTTTACACAAAATCAGTCTAACTTATTCCATTTGAGCCAATGTTTCAGCCAAATTTCTAGGCTAATAAGGTCTAAAAACTGAATAAATATTGCTCTACCACATAAAATGCCATATATATTATAAATATAAATGATAGGAATGACTAGAAAGAAGTATAGCGAACAAGAATTAAATTATTAAAAAATAGGTGAAAGACAAAATTAGTTTGAAATAGGTTACTATAAAATAAAATATGAAGCTATGATATCCATATATATATATATATATATATATATATATATATATATATATTCAGCTAGCTCTACAGACCTTGTAGATACCAATATATTAAATATATAATCAATCATTGTTATAATCGTATAAGGATAATAAAGGATAGAGATAGAGAGAAGGTAGGGGGGGGGGGATACGAGTACGTAATAACAAGTGTTGCCATCCACTAACTTTTTGTTCTAATTATTAGAACATAAAATTTCTTTTTATTCATTCTTCTTTCGGAATTACTTAATTTTTAAACATTAGTTCTTATATGTTCTTCATACCAGACATCACAACAGCAGCTCTTGCCTTGGTTAACAAGCGTTCAGAGAGGAAGGCAGAGTGCGGCGACCTCATGGGTCCGAATTGTCTTGATCGCTCACTCATGAGGAATACTCGAATCGGATTCCGGTTCACTCGAGCACTGTGGGCTCGGACAGCGGGGATCGAATCCCTAGGGTTCACATGACCGGCAAATTGAAAGGTTCAAAGGCAGCCGCAGCGGAGGCAGTCACCGAGGCTTTGTGAATTAGTGATGAAGCTCCGCCTTAGGAAAGGCGAAACAATGAAATAAAGCCGCATGCAAACTTTATTCCCTCTGGTGCTAAGTCCTTTCCCGGGCTTAGTCACGCTAAGCCTATCTATCTCCCCTGTCTCACGATTCCCAACTAGCTTTCGGGGAATAATTAAAAAAGCAGCTCTCAGGGAATTGTATGTCATTCTTCTGTTTCTCGACACTAGCGCAAACTTGTGTTTTTAAAGATATTTTCATAATGACTCTACTTTTACCAATATCAGTTAATAAACTACTTACAACAATTTTTATCATTTTCTGGATTATAGTTTTGTTTCTAACTGAAACATGTTTTTTGTAGTTTTAAATTATTATTTTTCCTCAAGATAGTATCCTTGGTCCAATCCTTTATACAGCTGACATCCCAACTCATCCTAATACTATCCTTACCACATATGCTGATGATACATGTGTATTATCAGTCAACACCAATCCAGTTATTGCATCCCAAAGACTCCAATGCCATATCACTGATCTTGAAGAATGGTGTCAAAACTGGAGGATTAAAATAAATTCTCAAAAATCGCATCAAATCGCTTTTACCTTACGTCGTAAACCAATGACTTCCTGCCCTTCAGTATCCTTTAATAATATCCCACTGGTGCCTGTAGAACAGATCCGATACTTAGGGTTGCACCGTGACAAACGATTAACCTGGAATCCTCATACAAGACTGAAAAGACAAGAAACCGCTCGACGTTTCAGGCTACTTCAACACTTACTAGACAAACGCTCTAAGCTCCCAATTAACTACAAAAGACTCATCTACATGACCATCATACGACCTATTTGGACTTACGGAGTAGAGCTTTGGGGCGCCACTAAGCCATCGAATTCCTCTCGTATCCAATCCCTACAATCCAAAATCCTTCGTAAAACCTCAATGATCCTTATTTTGTTAAGACATACCCTTATTTTGTTCATCCATAACGACCATAACGTCCCATTTGTTGCTGATTTGGCCCGAACCCGGTATCTATCCTTTCATAACAAACTTCATTACCACTCAAACCCTAGCTTGAGCAACCTAGCTTCCTCTTCAATTCCTGATAATCCTCCGAGGTGTCTGAAAAGAAGATGGCCACGTGACCTTCTTAGTTGAACTTTGAGTACTACCAGTGAGAAGTTTATCTACTTGTCATTATCATGTCATTATGTATCACTTATCCTATTTACTTGTTGTATTATTTTAATTCAGTTGTAAATATCAATGAATAAATTTTTAAAAAAATTATTATTTATTTTTCATTTACTAGGTACGAACTGGTTCTATCTCATGGAAACTTTTCCCTAGAGAGGATCTTGCATGTATTACATAAAAAAAATAAAGTCAAAAAAGGAGAGAGGAAACAGCGTGTGGTTCTCATCTCATTGTTTTCCCTCCCCTCGTTTCTGTTTGATGAAGACTCCGGGGAGATTTCCATCGAAAACAATCTTAGCGAGTGAACGTATGAAAATCGATCACGAACAGAGTATAGGGTATCGCTTTTCGCATTATTAAATAAAGAAAAATCTCATTAAACATTTTCTTGATTACTCTCTTCACGGGTGAATGTTGTTGATTTTTTTTAAAAATCCTTATTCAATAATTTTTAATCGGTAAAATAATATTTTGGGCAATGAATCCCAGTCCATTCCTTGACGTTGCCAAACGGATTTAAAAATTGAGCGGTTCAATACACAAAATGAAAATGTTGTATATTATTTTTTTAAATTCCCTTTATAATATAAGTGCAAATAAATACTGTAGAATACATAAATAATGATGTAGCTATAATATAAAAGTAGGTAATATTAATAATAAAGACTAACCAGAAATTCTACAATTTTTATGTGATCGACAAAGTTAATCGATTTGGCAAGTGAAAAAATTAGTAAATTTAAATTCATTGTTTACATTTTTAAGTTTTTTTTGTCACAAAAAAGTTAATTACTAAATGTTTTTATTACAAATTTTCCATAAAAATTAATAATAATAGTTTTCTTATATTTTATTATTATTTATCGTTAATTCGTCAGCAGTATGAATAATGTCTTCTTCATCAGCTGATTGTAAGGACTCATCATTTCGGTTTCTTTGCAAGCTTTTAAAGTAGTCATGTTTAACAGGAAGAATGAATTTCAGCTGATCCGTCATGTCTCTCCTTTTTTCCCCTTTGTACAGATCTACCATTAGGAAATAATTAAGACTTATCCACAGTTTTCAAACTCTATGTGCCACATATTCCCTTATTTTGATTGCGTTAAATTTCGAATCTTCAATACAGTCACATCCAAATTGGATAAGGCGTGGTTTGGAACTTTCTAGCTAAATAAAATTTATAATTTAGCTCTTGCTGGTGCATTTAAAGGTATTATTGCAACGATTTGCATTAGAGTACGGATTAATCTAAATGACCTCAGAAAAAAATTATTTACTATTCAGTGGGCAAACAATTTTTTGTCGTTTAATATAGCGAAACTTTATATTTTTGGAAAGATTTTATTAATATAAAAAGTTATGACTATACCAAGTGCTTTTACACTTAAATTTAAGATTTTTCAAAAAGTGGAGTTAGTCAATTTGCGCAGTGAACGGCTCAATTAGATCTAGGTCCTGGTTTCTGAAAGGAAGTATAGCGCCTTGTGAATTGACTAACAAGCCTATAAATTTAATGTATTTCTTTTATTTTATTGTTAGATGTTATAATTTTGTTAATATTTATAAGATGAGACCAGGTTTTGAGTCCCGGTCCAGGTCATATCTTTTCTTTTCAAATAAAATATTTAAATATCAATTTAATACATTCACCTTCAGAGAAGGAACAAAGAGTGTTGTGAACAGTACATTCTTTAAGCAAGGTACTCAACGATATATGACCTCTTAACGATAGCATGTAATTTAATATTCGTCCAACTTAGGGTTGTTAATGGGAATACATTTTTTTTCAGTAATATTTTAAAACTTCCGAACATTTAAAAAATATTTAACAATTAAAAGTGGAAGGGGCTCAATAACAAAGGTACTCCAAACAGACAAAACTCCCTGAGCTGAACCTGGATGTGATGATGATGATGAACTTTAAACTAAAACAGAAGAGAACCTAAAAATGGAATGTTTTGATCTTGAAACACCGTGTCAGTTAAATTTTTGACATTACTGACGGTATTATCTTATCTTACTAATATTATAAATGTGAAAGTTTGTGTGTTTGTCTCTCTTTCACGCAAAAACTACTGAACGGATTTGGATGAAACTTTACAGTAATATAGGCTATACATCAGAATAAAACATAGGCTATAGCAAGCGCGGATTTAGGGGGGCGCATGGGGGCACGTGCCTTTCCGACAGTTTTTTCAGTTACTGTGGAGAATCCATTATGGTACATAATTAAGGGCAAATCACATGATAATGGTGTTTAAAGTAACAGAAAGAACATGAGTGAAACTATTGTTTTGATATCCTACTAATATTATAAATTTGAAAGTTTGTATTTATGTTTGTTACTCATTCACGCAAAAACTACTGAACGGATTTGGATGAAACTTATTCAGTAAAATAGATTATTACAGCTAGGGCAGATTTATTAGGGGGCACGGGGGCATGTGCTCTCTCCGTTATAGTACATAATTAAAGGCAAATCAGGAACTTAGCATCTTAAAATTTGTATATAGGTGAGTTAGTTCATTTAACGTCACTTTATGCTGCTATTGCTAATCGGACGATGCTACAGTGGGAGCTATAAATTGTGCCTATCCAGGTTTAATTAGGATAGGGATTTTTAACGAGTACCTGACATCGTAAAGGCTCGGGACCCCCGTTTAACGTCCCTTCCGAAGGACGGCGTAACTAAGGATTTTATACTCCCTTAAAAAAATCCTAGGGCCACCTGCCGGGCTACGAACGTGTGATCTTGGGCTTAGTAGTTTGTTACGCTAACCACTAGACCACAGGTGACCTTATTTGTAGATAGGTTCTTTGTAGGTTTAAGAAAGAAATTTGGATAGTTCCATCCCTTTAATATAATAGGGGTTCAAAGGTTGTATAGAATCCGTCAGTTTTGAAGTTAGGCATCTGAAATTTTGGATGTACGAGTAACTTATATTTTAATGAAATAATTAAATTATTTATTTTATATGATCTTTTACGAAACTTTATGTGGCAGGCCAAATTCCACGCGTGCGAAGTCGCGGGCATAAGCTAGTCTTAGATAAAGAAGTTTAATTTAAAAACCCAAACTATCTGAATTTTAAGGAATGCGTCCGAAAAAATAATTTAATATTATTTTATGACCGTCAACATTTCAGCACGGATGCTCAACACAATTTAATAAAGAAAAAAATCTGTGCCACAGCAAAGCATGAAGGGTTTCGGACACAAAACTGGGTAAATACCGCAACTATTGCTAAGAATATTGTTTTGATTGTTCTAGATCCATGCTCAACCACCAGGTTTTTTCCTCATTAAAGATAGTTACTTTTGTAGGCAAGCACCAGACAGGTCTGCAGATCCCGCAGACAGCCATACATGCCATACATGGCTAACAGGTTATGTAATTTATAATTTATAATTTATAACCACTCACATGCTCGCTCTCTATTCATCAAGTTTTACCTTGTCTCTAGATTATTTTACCTGACTGATCCCTTACATAAAAACTGCTATAATGTTATTTTTTTCTCACAATGAACAGACGATACTCCCAAGTTCGTGATGGGCGATACCCGCAGAGGTCGCGGAGCGGAGGACAGCTGGGCGGGATTAGATTAACTGCGACGGGGACCACGAATTGAAACAATTCCAGGACTAAACCGCAATAGCAATCAATAGCCTCACCTCCCCTTGTATTCTCTTACACACTGTCATATTGTTTTACAACCTTACTATTTTATCTTTTCTACGGTCAATTATATTTTAAATTCAGTTCGTAAGAGCTTAAAGTTAACAGAAATTAGTCATGTATGAGATGAAAATAGTTGGCTGGATGATCTACACTGTAGGTCGAAACGTCGGCACATAATTATAAGTTTATTATTTATTCAGTGTTCTTTCTGACTGCACCCCCCAACTATCACCTTTACATCAGAAATTAGTCATCTTTTGTACATATCACGAAGTAGTCGTTCTATTAGTTTGTTTCATATGAAATTTAGGTCTTTATTTAAAAAATTCAAAGAGGAATTTTATTTATGAGATGAAAATAGTTGACTGGATGATCTAATGTAAAGGAGATAGTTGGGGGGTGCAGTCAATAAGAACACAGAATAAGTGAAGTACTTATATCATGTGCCGACGTTTCGAACTACAGTGTAGGTCATCTTCAGGGCAAATGTTGGACAGCGTGGCCGTTACATATAACGGCTGGAACGTACTGAGAACGTATATAAGTACTTCACTTATTCTGTGTTCTTATTGACTGCACCCCCCAACTATCTCCTTTACACAGGAGTTTTATTGTTTGCTATGTTCACGTCTAGAGAATGCAATGAAAAACCTGTAGCCACTACGACCCGTGAGGTTCAGTACATGTTAGAGATCACGCTCAACCGCCATGTTTTCCCCCCTTATTTTGGGTACCCTATTTTTATAATATTCTATAGAGGCTGGGTGAGCCACAGGAGGGTCCTTGATCCTATATGATCCACCTCCCGCTGCAAACAGACTAAATAAAAGTAACTGCCCTCAGCGAGATTTGAATCAGGATTTCCGCCATGGCAACTCAGTGCTCTACCACTGAGCCACTCCGCCCCCCCACCCCTGACTGATAAGTAAACGTTAATAAATAAATCATAAAGAAATTTATCCTAGTGCTTTATATTGAACTTGGTTTTTGGAGAATGTAATGAGCTGTTATTAATCCTGTCTTTCATTTTTTATATTTCCTATCACTACAATTTATTAATATGCCACCAAAATTAGAGTTACGGTCACAGAGAAAAGGACCGGAAGGAAGGGATTAGCGTCTTATGCCGTCGGGAGAAGTTAAGATTGGATTAGAACCTTCTCGAACGCCTCCTTTTGTCGGAAGAGATCAAGAAGGTCCTCGAAAATCCCAGAACAGTCTTCCCCTACTTCCGCGTTCTAGAATGTTCGGCCTTGACTATTTAAATACCCCCTCACCTCGAGTGAGTCAGTCAGAGAGTAGACCAGGCACTGTGATGAACTGTAATAAATAAGTGTCAGGGTGATAAAATGTTGAACCGGCCAGTGTAATAAGTGTATCAGTGAACTGTGACAGTCTTGTGAGTGTAATAAACCGTTTCTGTTTATTACTGTGTGTCAGTTTGTTATATTTGGAGATTCTTACGGTCGGTGGATTTCAATTAGTGAGCTGTAAGTGTTAATTTGTAGTTATAAGCTCTAGCGTAATTTTATTGTATTTGTACAAATTTATGTGAATAGTTAAGCTATTCCGTAGTAGTAATATCTAATATTGTTTTAGTAATTAAATAGGGCTAGGTTATAATAAATATTTAGAATATTGTTATTGTAAATTTATATTAGTCTAATAATTTAATGGTTAGCCACTTTGTTAATAAATATTAGTATCTTGAATTTAGGAGTAGTTAATTCATTTTAACACCCAGTAGCCTGTAACATTAGTATTTGTAGTATTAGTAGTATAGTATTGATCTTGTGTAAAATATTAAGTTCAATCACCTGGTGTTATAGAAATATTTATAAACACTATTTTACGTGTTTTTTATTTAATCTAATATGGGTTCCCCAGGCTTCTTGTACAAAAATGTCGTTATTTTTCACTTTATGCTCCCTCTATTGACTTAATACTAAAGTGATCAATAACGTTGCACAAGTACTTTATTGATACAGTAATTTCATGACATTACAGACCTGAAACCACTTGTCGAGTAAGGATACTCATCGGCAGGGAAGTAAGTGAGAATTGTCCTAGCGAGGCTGGGCTGTGGCTTGGCCGTCCCCAACTGTCCCATCTTCACCACCAGCATATTCTTGTCCATCCTCTGTTCGATGGTCGCCTTTGGCTTCTTCGGGGGCTTGATTCCTTGTTCTTCGGGAGTCTTCTCGTACAGCGCCGTCGGCCATGATTCTTCGAAGCTCAAGCTGAACTGCCGGCGAGCACTGGTGAAAACGTTTTTCATTGCCCATGACATCTTGGATATAAATTTCAATTTGGCCTACTAGCCGTAAAAATAATATACTACTCGCTTTTTATTTTATTTTTAAGCCATGTGATTAATTAATTGAACATGCTATATATTATTTAGTATCAATGATCGAAAAGGCTGAGGCTAACTATCGTATCCGAATTCGACTTTTATTCTGCCTCTATTTGATAGCGCTATACCATTCTTAAGGTAATTAAACTCGGTAAAATGAACAAGTAAAAATAATTTTGCATTTCATATTGGAATATACAGAAAAAGTATTACAACTAAATTGTTATTTAATTTACAAAATCAGAAATCACAAATCGTAAGTGCTCTAATATCAGCTTTAAAGTTAAAGCCCATCTCCTTTTTAAAGTCTTAGGATTGCTATTGGCTTACATTGTTATTGGCCCTATCTTAGTCATAGCTCGATAGACAAAATTTAGGACACTCACTGTAGCATCATCTGATTAACCATTGCAGCATAGTGTGATGCTAAATGAATACAACAAAAAATTATTTGCATAAGTATAGACTTAGTAATTAAAGAAAACAATTAGAACGGAATTTGTAACCGAAGTTCGGCATGATTTAATGTATTTAAATGATTTTATAATATAAATTAATAAATATATAAGGTTATTATTGAACGGGTAACATATCCCTTTATTTCAAAATGTAATAAATAAAAAATAAAAGCTGTGAACAAAATAGCAGAGCTTAGTCATATTCGTCTTTATGGTCATATAAAATCGAAAATTAAGAAAATAGTGAAGGTGAGAGAAATATATTGGTAATAATTTAGATTGGAATGTTCTTTAGATGTATGGAGAAGAATTGGTCGACTGTATCTTCTAATTTAAGGAAGAAATAGTTGGGGGTGCAGTCAATGAAAACACCAAAATAAGCATAACTTATTTATTATGTGCCGACGTTTCGGCCTAACATATATTTTTGTTTGTTTCCCTCTCTTAGCCCTGAAGATGGCCTACATTGTAGGCCGAAACGTCGGCACATAATAAATAAGTTATGCTTATTTTGGTGTTTTGATTGACTGCACCCCCAACTATTTCTTCCTTAGTTTAGATGTATACATTATAGTATCAAAAAATCGGTCCCAAAAACAGTTTCGGTAGCTCAAAGCAGATACCCTGTTTTGGTTTTTTCAATGTCATTAAAAATAAAACATCAAATTTAGAGAAAGGAAAGAGCGTTTTTTTTTCTGTTTTATTTTTTTTCTCGATCGATCGACTAACAAAAGTTCGTTCTTAAAAACCATAAACTATCCAGGTATCATTAGGACAGGGATATTAGGGAAATCAAGTATTTTTACTCCCTTTAAAAATGTGGCGAGCTGCAAACAGTAGCAGAGGAGATTGTTCTGCTAACATTAACACCACCTGAAACCACTTTCTGTAATGATTTCACGTTCAATTTTTAAGATTATTGTACAAATTTTCGATTGATTAATCCAGCTGAAGAATCAATGATTCGCAGAAAAAAAAATTGTTGGTTTACTTGCCTCAGATGAACTCATAATATGTTTATTTACTACTAGTTTATGCCCGCGGCTTCGCTCGCGTGGAATTTGGTCTGCCACATAAAGTTTCGTGAAAGATCATTTTAAATAAATAATTAAATTATTTTTTAAAAAAATATAAGTTACTCGTACATCCAAAATTTCTGATGTCTAACTTCAAAACTGACGGTTTCTATACAACCTTTGAACCCCTATTATATTAAAGGAGAAACTCTTGGGGTGGAATTATCCAAATTTCTTTCTTAAACTATACAAAGAACCTATCTACAATTTTCAAGATGCTAAGTTCCTGATTTGCCTCTAATTATGTACTATAACGGGGGGAACATGCACCCGTGCCCCCCCCCCATAAATCTGCCCTTGCTAGAGCCTATGATCTATAACCTATTTTACTCAATAAGTTTCATCCAAATCCGTTCAGTAGTTTTTGCGCGAATGAGTTATAAACATAAATACCAACGTTCGCATTTATAATATTAGTAGGATATCAAAACAATAGTTTCACTCATGTTCTTTCTGTTATTTTAACCACTATTATAATGTGATTTGCCTTTAATTATGTATTATAATGGATTCTCCACAGTACCTAAAAAACTGTCGGGAGGGAGGGAGGGGGGGCACGTGCCCACGTGCGCCTCCCCTACATCCGCGCTTGCTATAGCCTATGTGTTATTCTAATGTATAACCTATCTTACTGTAAAGTTTCATCCAAATTCGTTCAGTAGTTTTTGCGTGAAAGATAGACAAACATACAAACTTTCACATTTATAATATTAGTAAGATTTTTTTAAATTAAAATCATTAAAATATTATTATTTATTACTTAATTTTCATTTGCACCTGCGCAATTGCGCATCCAGCAAATTTGATCCAAGGGTTTTCCTCTTTGCTTTTGTACAGGAACATCGAGTTTTGGAATAAACATATCAATAGTTGAGTAGGTCTCTTGGCCAATGTCTTTTTGACGTTTTCTTATCAAGTCCAGGTAACACAGAGTAGGAAAGCGGAAGAACAAGTGGGTTTGGGTGATATTGTGTCGATGAGTGGAATGTTGTGTATTTGTTATGAATATATGATTTTTATAGTGGGAATGCTCAGGTCGTGTATGGTGTGATTCGAAATATACCATGGTGCATTGACAATTTTTCTGAGAATTTTGCACTGTGTTGTTTGTATCTTGTGTATGTGAACTTTTTTGAACCCCAAAATTGTGCTCCATATGTCCAAATATGTTTTAGTACACTGTTATAGAGTCGTTTGTTTCGTAAGTCAAGTGAAGATCTGTAGTTCAGAAGATGTAGTTCAGAGGATGTGTAAAATATGCAATTTTATTGACTATTATATAGCCACTTGGAAGATTTGTACGAACATTTAAATATTTTCAGAGAACTTCTCGCTAATGTTAACGCCATTTGTAAAGTTACCCCTGCTTCAGCCAATCAAATTAGTTATAGAGAGGGCAAGTGCCGTAACTTCCGCTAGAGAGCGCTACGGCTAATTGATACCGCTGTTAATTGTTCTTTCACTTAGGGTAACTTGCAAATGATGGATGACGAAGGAGGCTAATACCTAGGAATTTTACCTCGTCCTTGGTCTTGAGGCTGCCTTGCGAAACTTCTTGGCTGTTCCTGTCATGTCGTGGGCCAATTTAGAAAAGTGCCTGTCATTCCCAGCTTATAAAAATTATCAAACATATTTCGGAGAGTTTTTTTTCTCCATAAATTATCGTCTCGAAACTTCAAAACAGTTTTTTTTTTCTCTTAGTAAACGCCAGGTATTGTGTAAGCATTATTACCATACTTTAAACAAGTATTACATGATCTATTATTATTGAAAGTGGTATAAATTTAGTTTTCCTATTCGCAAAATCTCAGGGTTTCCATTTGATTTAGTTAAAAATTATAAGCAAAGGGGCAACTGTTCGAATCAATTAGCAAACAATGATGTTTTTAAACCGAAACACCTTTTAATTTATTTCAAAGTTAATAATCGCTAAAATTATTTAAAAGAATAAATTATTTCAAAAGACTTTGTTAATTTCTTCTGGTTTAGACCTTGTAGATAAATTTTTTGCCAACGTTTCGCCAATCATGCTGCTGACTTCCTCAGGGCTGAGAGGAGAAAGTCAGCAGGTTGTTATGCATTATTATGTGTTGTATTGTTGTGTATGTGTCATTCTCCTCTCAGCCCTGAGGAAGTCAGCAGCATGGTTGGCGAAACGTAGGCAAAAAATTTATCTACACGGTCTAAACCAGAAGAAATTAACAAAGTCTTTTGTAATAATAGTGGCCGTGGAAACCTAAAAGAATATATAAATAAATTATTTGTTTAGGTCCAAATGGACTTATTCCACATTCAAAAATAACAGCTCATGTATTATTTAAATGTACAATGTAAGCATTATTAGTATAATATAAATACTTATATATTGAAATACATTACGAGTGATCAAATTGCAAGTATATTAGTGTACTACTGGTGCGTGTACTCTTACAAAGCGGCTAGAGAGTTACATTATTTCTTAGGACAGGGGAATCCTGATAAAAGCATAAGTCCCAACAAACAAAATCGAAAAATATACAAATAAAAACTAATAACATACAAAATAAATACGAACACGGAGCTTAGAGACTTGTATAAAGACTCTGATTTAATTTCTTATATCAAAAAGAGAGGAATAATATTGGATAATGTGCATCGTATGGATCAGAAAATATTACCAAGGAAGACGACAAGACGTAGAGAAGAGGTAACCGTATGGTAACTGATGCCGCAGCTTTTGTCAGTGACAAGATAGAGAAAAGTTTGCTTTGAGTGGATGTGAATTGTTGAGGACAGGATCCTTCATGGGCCATTGCGCTGGTAACTTCATATTGTACCTCCAACAAAACTGAAACAATTAACGTTAAGAATTCTAATCGGGTAAAACAAAGTATTTTAGCGATAATTCACTAGTAGCATTTATGGATCTCCTATGATCCCTCCTCATACAAGACTTCAAAGCTCCCAATTAATTACAAAAGACTCATTTACATGATAGTTATCAGATCTATTTGGACATACGGCGTTGAGCTTTGGGGCTCTACTAAACCATCCAATTCATCTCGCATCCAATCCTTAAAATCCTTCGTAAAATCCTCAATGCTCCTTATTATGTCACAAACAAACTCATCCATCATGATCTTAATATCCCATATGTTGCTGATTTGGCCCAAACTAGATACCTATCCTTCCATGAAAAGCTCCATACACTCTTGAATCCGCTAGTCTCCCAACTTGCTTCCCATAATATTCCTGAAAACCCTCCGAGGCGTCTGAAAAGAAGATGGCCTCGAGACCATCTACTATAGAACTTTATTGGAGTGCTATCAATGGGTAGTTCTCCACAAGTGTTTTTTTTTCATGTCTTTTGTTCATACAGCAGATTTACTTGATGTAATATTATTATAGTTGTAAATATCAATAAATTATTCTATTCTATCATTCTCTCTCCTATGATCCCTAATTTATATCTTACAGATTCCATATTTTCCCCTTGGATACCTATCTGCTCTACTTTGCACAATTCTCTACTAGAAGATGATTTATGAGAAGTCACAATATGAATTGATTTGGTATTTGCACTTCTTCCTAATTCAATAAAAAATACTTTCTTTTTTTTTACACTTTGTTGAAGCATTACAATCTGCCTCTTGTGGACAATAAGTAATGGAGTAAAACATTAACTCAAACATCGTTAACTAATAAACCCATCTTGGGTTCAGTACATGCCAGAGACTGTGCTGTTTCTGAGGCGATGTGGTTGTTTAGGTAGGTGATTTGTCTGAGATCGAGACAGAACGCTAGGTTTTTCAACAACCTTGCTGGGTGAAAAATATATTATTTTCGGGAAAAACACGGATTAAAGAAATATTTACATAAATTCACAACAAACTTTCCATGATCTTAAAATGATACAAATACATTCACATATAACGAATGTTTGTTCTATGACAAAGTGATTGATAAGTTTTGTAGTTCCAAAATAACGTACTAATGTATATATTATAATTAATATGCTAACCTGATATGTCTAGCTCATGAAGATACACGATCACACTGCAAGCAGTTTTTTTTTTTGTTTTATCTGCAGGCGGTAATTACATAGATTAATTACTTTTGAAGTCAGTTATAGGAACAAAATTGAAAGCATGTCCGTCGAGAAACGTTATTGGAGTTTGATTATTAACTGTTGTTAGTTTTGCTAACGATATAACATAGTTAAGATAGTTACTTCAGGCCCTGCTATAATACCGTATATATATTCACCTGAGGCGCTAGAAAACTTTTGGCCTGTCCGACGAGAGTTAAACCTAACAATCTTTTCCTTATGAAATCCACTTGCCTGACCAATTGCTAATTTCTTCGTTATTAACTAATTCAATTTTTAACCAGTTTTCCTTTGATAAGTAACAGTCGTAATGTTCCAAAAAAAAAAAAGGATACGTTTTTTTTTAAGAGGCTAGCTTGTTTGTTCGAATTCGGTTAAGAATGAATATTAGAACCGAGTGAATTTTTATTGGGGTAGTGTTTCTTCCTATTCAAACTTCCCCATTTTCTGTTCTGTTGACATGCCTCACGAAACATGACAGTCCAGGAGGCGCAATAAAAATACTAGAAAATTTAACTGTAGAAACTTCTCAGTTGTAATAACGATTTCTCTGGAAATTCAACATACAACCACCAAACTTCAAAAAGTACAACAGGAAAAAATAAATAATAGTAAACAACACAAACTCATAAGATAAAAGACCTTATGAAAAAATGAAAGTAAAAATGCAAGAAGAAAAAAAAAGAACAAGTGTTCTTTTGGTCTTTTGTCTTATGTTTGGTGCTTTTTGAAGTTGGTGGGTGTACGTTGAATTTTCAAATTCTGGAGTATTTATCAGCTGTTTTTATCTAACCTTATCCAGCCGGGTTCGAGTAACCTTCCTTATGATTCATTAGTTGCATTTGAGCCTTGGAGGTGGTGGGATGTTTCTTGGGTGCATTATTTATGTTTTGTTTTGCTGTTATTCTCTTTCTACCCTGAGGATGCCTGAATGGGCGAAATATTCGACAGATAATTTCAATTTCTGTTTTAGTTTGGAGACTTAAGGGCTTTTCGTTGGAATTTTTTCCACGGTCTTAACATGTATGTGAGGTCTCTTTTTACTTTTCAATATTAATATATTCTGTGGAATATCCATAAGTCCACTGGTTTCTTGATAATGTTCTATTTTTTTCGTTTTTTCATATGGACTTTTGTCTTATGTTTTTTTGTTGTTAACAATTATTTATTACTCTGGAAGAAAAACCGGTGAAAGGCTATGCATTCCCTGAATAGCTGTTTGCCGCAGAAGCATGGGCAATGACAGGGTGCTTGTGAAGAAATTATAAGCATTTGAAATGTGTTCCTAATTCCATGTACCCACCACATAACTATAAGTGCTATGTCGGGTCGGAAAAGATGAAGAATTCGCCTATACCATCAAAAAGTTGAAATTAGAATAAATGGGCCAAATCATGCGAAATGATAAATATCGTCTACTGCAGCTGATAACGCAGGGAAAGATTGATAGTAATCTTGTCAAACTGGGCTTCATAATTTGAGGCAATTTACAACTGCCCAATTATTTAGGGGTGCTGCAGAATAAATTAAGATCGCTATGTTAATAGACAGCGTCCGAAAAAGATATAGCACAAGACGAAGAAGAATAAGATGAGAAAATTTAGTTTTTTCTTATTTTCGGTATTTGTCCGATGGAATAAGCGAAATTCTGCATGTAAAGTGTGTGGCGCGATAGTGGACATGTTCTGAGTTGGTAATTTTAGTTGGTGATATGCATGGCAAGGCGAGCAATGATGTTATGGTTTCAAGAAAGACAATTTACTGTCCTAAGCTGCGTCTTAAAATTTCTCGGTAGTTACCAAACAGATTTGAAGTTCGAAATTAAAAATTAATTTATTGTTTAATGGAAGATGCTTTCATTAGCTAATAAAAAGATATTCTTCTATGAACTAGATGGGCGGACATTCCTATAAATCACGTTATAGGAAAAGTCCTGAAAATTTTCGCCAATTAGGACATAGACCAAAAGAAAAATCGCATCGAAGAATGCAAAGTGCTGTAGATCTCACATCATAGCAAAAATAAATGATAAAATAACCAGCTCAACCTTGCTCCGAGATGCTCCTAAAACATCTAATTATACAATACGAACTAACAGACTGACCACTTTAGTCTTTGCCCTGTATACTCTAACTGTATCTTTTCTTACAACTCTCTAGAGCTGTATAGGTTAGGTTAGGTTAGGTTAGGTTAGGTAGAATTGCTTATGGGCACTCAACATCAAGGGTCTTCAGTGTCCTTCCTTCAATCTATATTATTTCTTTGTTTATTTATTCTTTATATTCTTGACCATTTTTTAAATTTTGTTGAAAAGATTATATTTTTTTAGAAATTTGATGACTGTGTCTATATTTTTGTTATTATCACCAAGAATAGTTGGGAGGTATCTTTGTGATTGAGCTTCCTGAAAATAACTATCCCAGAGGGGGCAGTCCTCCAGTATGTGTTTAATTGTTAATTGTGTGTTATTACATGTTGTGCACTTCGGTGGACCGTCCTTTGTTATAAGGTAACCATGGGTAAGTCGGGTGTGGCCTATTCTGAGCCTTGTTACAACCACCTCTTCCCTTCTGTTACTGCGGTTGGAACTATTCCATATTTTTAATTCCTTTTTTACAGCTTTAAGATTATTTAGTTCCCCAGTATTTTCCCAAAGCTGGGCCCAAGCTAGAGCTGTATATATAGATATCAATGAGGAAGGAAAATTAAGTTCATAATGCTGACTATCAGGAAGTAACGTTATAATCTCGACAACAGGGTAATGCATAACCGTCCGGATATTTTGTTGATCGATAAAGCAAAAAAAAATTGCTAGAATCGTAGAAGTAGCAGCTCCAAGTGATACAAACATAATGAACAACAGAGCGGAAAAAACAGGAAGTATCAGGAACTTGCTATAGAGTTAAAATGATTTGGAGAAAGTGCTAGTAATTTCAATAGTCATTTCGTCGGTTTGGTCTCATACTGAAAAGCACAAGGGAGGGCACGAAAGCCTCGATTTGGAAAAATTAAAATTGGCACAAAAGGCAGTTCTGTTGGACACCTTCAGAATTGTGAGAAAATTCTTAAATCTGAAAAATCTTTTCTTTGAATTTTGAATCCCGGGATGTGAATTTGGTACCTCGACTGTACTCTCACAAAAGCACAAGAGTTCGCTATTATGAGATTTGATCGAAAAGTATTACGGAGAATATTTGGGGCAGTTTTTCACAATAACTCGTGGATGCGACGGTCAAACATGAAAATAATAAGATTATTTAAAGAAGCATACATTATTAGGGTCGTAAAAGTAAACAGACTACGATGTGGAGGATACATTACACGTATAGGAACAGTTGAAGTACCTAAAAAAATTATTGAAGAAAAAGTCATGAAACAAAAAAGGTTTGAAGCAGGAGGCTACTATTTACACATCCGTAACTGGGGAGCATCAGAAATGAACAGAGATAACTGA
Source organism: Arma custos (assembly GCA_037127475.1). Taxonomy (NCBI): domain Eukaryota; kingdom Metazoa; phylum Arthropoda; class Insecta; order Hemiptera; family Pentatomidae; genus Arma; species Arma custos. Next base: position 2,620,569 of record CM073760.1, read on the forward strand.
CGGTTTATGTGGCGGGAGGCCTTACCCCACGTACATAGGTGTAACCAGGGGGGTTATTGGGGATGTAAACCCATTGCTTAGAAGAAATTTAAAAAAAAATTGTAACAAAAAAAATAAAAATTTGAAGGATTTTACTTTTTCAAAGTTATTATATTGGGATTACAAACGTAAGGGTCAATGTGAATAAAAGGTACACTAAAATGACAAACCAAAACGCAATACTGTTTATTTACAATTAATTATATTATTATAGCGGCAGTAGTGGCATCTAGCGGCAACAATAAGATCGCAAATGTGAGAAGAACAGTTTAGACAATTCTTAGAATCTAGAAGTTAAGTCTGGATGGGTCTAGAAAGTTCCCTATGCAATTAAGTATAGTAAGTTATTGTAACCAATAAATAGGGTTACTTGTATTTAAAAGATAATTCTTGATTGTCCTTCCAAAAATAACATTTATAAAAAATTATAATATATTTACGATAATATTATATCTGTATTACGAGACATCTTTTTTGAAGGGAGAAATATGTTGGAGTGGTTGACTGGTGGGGGTTAACCTCTCCATGGGTCAACTCTAGCTACGCCAATGCCCACGTGGGATGAATTTGGTGACAGAGAAATCTGTGAGTAAAATAAAAATAATAATAACAATCTTCCTAATGCCATAATAAGACCGAAAGTATTAATAATAATGCACTCAGTTACCAGACAAAGGAGTGAGAAAAGGGGTTTGATATTATAACGAAAAGCGAAGTAGGAGGATACCGTCGGCCACTTCCAGAGCAGAGGCAAGGTTTGGTTTTAATCAAAAATGTTATTAGAGCCCTGGGACTTTAGCGGGGACACAGGAGCCGGCCGTCCTAATATCCTACAGGAGATTTGTTTTATAATCAATTGTCCCTCCTCTTTGTCCTCTTCTTTCAATTTGATTCATAGCCCTTAATATCCTGGCACTCCGAGTGCCTTTCGTCAAAGTACGTTTCATTTCTAACGCCCTTATCCCTCGCCTCGGGTCATTTCTTCCCTTCTTAAGCTCGGCCATTCCCTTAAAAATTACTCCAATGCCTGAAAGTTTCATAAAGCATTGTTGCAACTTGATGCCGACATTTTTCTCCCATAATTTATGTGATAGAATTATTTAGAGGAAGGAAATGGTCCGGGTGTCGGTCAAGGGAATTGTCTTAGTTAGGGAGAACTGTTTATGTATTTGTAAGCCAACGTTTCGACACATATTGCAGGCATTCATCAGGGCTAAGTATACAAGATACAAATAAATTAAAATAATACATGCTACAGAATATATAGTATATGTAGTGCATTAAGGTAACTAGAGTTGACTCATGGAGGGGGGTTAAACCCCACCAGTCAACCACTCCAACATATTACTCCCTTCAAGAAAGATGCCTCGTAATATAGGTATAATTTATATTATTCTATAATTATGTAGCTTCGAATTAAATAAATAAATTATAATTTTTTATAAATGTTATTTATTTTATAAAAACAGTTTATTCATTAAAATAAGTGTGTTTGCACTTTCTTTGTTGTGTTTATTATTGACTCTTACTTCTGTAATCCCACAATAATAACTTTGAAAAAGTAAAATCCTTCAAATTTTTATTTCTTTTAAATTGTAACTTACAATTTTTTTTTAATTTCTTCTAAGCAATGGGGGGTTACATCCCCAATAACCCTCCCCTCGTTACGCCTATGATGTAGTAAGTAGATTGAAATAAAAGCCATAGGGTATTGAATAATATAATAACAATGAGCTACTATATATTAACAAGAGGTACTGTTTAAATCCAACAAAGTAACATTTCAGTAGTAATAAATAAATATTTGTTTTTGTTTTTATAATTTCTATATAATAAAGTACATTAGCTGAGATAGGGAAGAAAGAAAATCAAGACTCCCAAAGAAGCCTAACCAATGATATTCACGTGGTCCTTAGTGGCTGGTACGTGATAAAAAAAATATATATAAATTAAACAGACAAATGTATGCATAATATGCCTTATTACCTGAGAAAAGCTGGGATGGGTCGCTAGTAATAATATATATTAGTGTTATTGCAACTTGATTCCCACATTTTTATCTCATAATATATATCTAATACAATTATTTAGTTTCATTTGCTATTTTTAAGCATCAATTAACTGGCGTGAGTAAAAAAATATGTGGATGTTAATAAATAATAATAAATCAAAGAATAATTGCTTGGGAGAAATCATAAAACGGATAGAACAGGCAGGATCTGGCTTGATGAAGATAAAGATGGCTTTTTGCATGAGATACTACTCGTTAGCCTTGTAAATAAGATTATTAAGAAACTAAATAATATAAAATTCTAATATAATGAAACGCATACTGCAATACCTGGGACAGATACTGCCTTCAGGATGAATATAACTTATGGCAGTTGATACATGGCAAAATTCCAGGAAGAATAAGCGTAGGATACTGAATATTTATTATTGTTCTAAAATATTAAATTCATAATTGGATTTCATAAAAAAAATTATAGCAAACGAAAAAAAAAATGTATTATATAAAATATGTATGTTAATTTAAGGAGTACATTTACTTTTATTTGAAATTGGTTTCCCGGATTTCGGTGCGCAAGTCCTTTATATTGTTACGGGCTACTGGGTATTAAAATGACTTAAACACTCCTTAATTAAAGATTCTAATATTTATTTACAAAAGTGATAAAAGGATACATTTAAACTATTAAAAATTACTAACAAAGAAACTAAACAAGGAAATTACTAACAAATGGATTATTAACTGAAATAAATTTACAATAACAATATTTTAGATATATATAACCGAGGCCTAACTTCTATTTAATTATTACAATAATATAAGATATTATTATTACTAAATAGCTTAACTATTTACATAAGCTTGTACAAAGCACATAAAATTACAACTGCTACTTAACTAATTAATTACTACTAATTAACACTTACAGTTCACTAATTAAGTCCACCGACCGTAAGAATCTCTGAATATAACAAACTGTCACACAATTACACTCACAAACTGTCACTGACTTATTACACTGGCTTATCACTGTTTCCGATGCTAACCGTACCGTGTGCTTTAACACTCTCACTGTACTCGCGCCGAGATGCTGTTTAAATAGACAGAATGCCAGATCTAGAACATACGGGACGGATCTCAAAGTTTCGCGAAAAGGCCTCTTTCATCTCTGCCGACAAGGGGCTTTGTTCTCTTCCAGGAATCGCCAATTCCTGCGCCCGTAACAATATCAATATAAACAATATATCTTTTTTCATATTTTTAAATATTTTATTTGAAAAGAAAAGATATGACGAGGACCGGGACTCGAACCCGGGTCTCCCACCTCTCCGTGCTGGTGCCTTAGCCATCTCAGCCATCCTGGTTCGCTTCTCGGTCAGTCATATCCCTTCTTTGCTGTACCACTACAACCTATGAAGGGTCTTGGATTCAGAACATGGTAGAGATTGTACTATGACTTTTTCCCGGGATTAAGTGTGACCAGCTGTTCCTGCACTAAAGGGTATCCACTTTATAGAGGTTGGGTAAGCCCCAGAAGAGTCTGCAAATCTCCCAGTGTCCGTCCGTGTCTTTAATAGATTAAATAATTTAACTGCCACAGGTGGATTTGAACCCGGAATCTCCAGCATAGCGATTTAGCACTATACAAACTGGGCTACCCCGCCCCCGACTAATAAACCATACCACTACAACCGGTGAACTGGTCTGGGATTCAGTACATGGTAGAGACTGTACTGTTTCATAGACAACAGTTCTGCAAGGAGGTGACTTGTCCTAGATCACGCTCAACCGCCGGATTTTCCCCCTTATTTTGGGTACCCTATTTTTATAATATTTTATAGAGGCTGGTTGGGTCCCAGGAGGTTCCTAGATCCTATATGATCCATCTTCAGCTGCAGATTAAATAAAAGTCTTGCCTGCAGCGGGATTTGAACCAGGATTTCTGGCATGGCAACTCAGTGCCTACCACTGAGCCACTCCACTCCCCCTGACTGATAAGTAAACGTTAAAAAATAAATCATAAATATATTTATCCTTGTGTTTTATAATCACCTTAGTTTTTTCAAAAGGTAGGACAGAGCTTCTTATGGTATGGATAGTTCTTTATCGCTGAGTAGATTAGCATAGGTTGCGCTGATGTAGTTTAAAGCTATAGATTACTCTATTGTCTATTTAGTAAAAATTCTGGACAACATGAAGTATGAATACAAAATTTTATTTATTTTTTGTCACTCAAAATATCTCTTTATTTTTTACAATAATGTTTCAATCGTATTTCTCTATTTTTTTACAATAATTTCTTCGAATCGTATATATAAAGCAATATTTTTTTAAGCTGTGTTAAAACGTCTTAATTCACAGTAATTGTAAAAAATACTAGTATATTTTCCTGCTATTTTTTAATTAATAATAAACAAAAAACAGTGTACACATAATACAAAGGCTACACTGACATCAACTAATCAGCCTCATGCTATAATTATAAATCATAATTAAATTAATTAAATTTTATTGTAATTTTCATTATTAAATTCTCTCGTACCCAACCCTTACAATCCAAAAACCTTATCGTTTCCAATCAAGTTACTTATAAACGATCAAGTTTCAGTATTATTCTCTTATAAATTATCTCAAGATTCATTAGGATTTCTTACTGGATTCTTAGAAATTATAAAATATTGCAATAATTGCGAACTTTGTAAGGAACGGAATTTTTCAGTCCATCTTAATGTTATGCAACAAAAAAAAAGAGCCTATATTGGTACAGACTCTACTGTTTAAAGGTTGTGCAGGGAAATGAATTGTCCGAGATCAGGCTCAACCGCCAGATTTTTCTCCCTAATTAAGGGTACTCACTTTAATTACTTTATAGAGACTGAGTATTCCCCAGGAGGTCTCCAGATCCCAGGGTCTTTCCCCGTATTTTAACAGATTAAATAATTTATCTATCACAGCATTTGAACCCATTTGGATTTGAAACCAGGAACATCGGTACAGCAACTCACCGCTCTAACACTGAGCTCCCCCCCCCACCCCCCTGCTTATGTTTTAGGGTCAAAATTCGGACTGGAACTGAAAGATTTGGAACAGAGTAGGGCGGGGTGATTAGTTGATGGATCATGAAGAAGAAAAATGAGCAGTGGAAAGTAAAAACAAAATCATATAGTTAATGAAGTTATTTTCTGTTTCTTTCTTAGCACTGAAGATAGCCTTGGCCGTTGGCCGAAACGTTGCCACAATTAAAAATTAATTTCTTCTTATTTTTGTGTTATCATTTCCTGCACCCTCTGGCCAATTCAATCCTCTGTGAGGTATTGTTAACATCATGTTTTTTCTTCGTGCGATCAACATCTAGGTTATTACGTCCTTTGCACTTCTATTTATATTGCGGTATTTTAATTGTTATTTTACTGTTTTAATTTTCTTTGGTTTGCAAACTAATTATTTCTTTTATATATTTCCTAATTTAGTCTTTATTTGCGCCTTATATTTTATGGTAGAGATATATTTCTTTAAATATAGTTATAATTTTATCTATTGTATTTTTTTAACCTTCTAGCGCAAGTTCTATGGACCGGGGTATTTTATTATTTTCAAAGGCTTTTTGTAGTAATGTACAGTCTTCTGTTATGTGTTTTATAGTCATTGATGATTGACTATAAATGAAATGTGGTTGGGACTCTTTGGTAATTAAATATCGATGTGTCAGGTTGGAATGACCAATCCTCAGCCTTGTCGCAACCACTTCTTGTCTTCTGTTCCCTCTTATAGAACTTGTCCACTGCTTCGTACTTTTTTTTAATATTTCTAAGTTTGTTAGTCAGTGAAATTTCGGCCCTCACGGATTCCCAATTTTCACCAATGTGAGGTATTGTGAAATATAACTAAATTTAATTGACAAGACGTGGAATAGAACAAATCCACTTTTATATCCGCAAAGAATGTGTGGCAGCACTGATAAAATTAATTTCATCATGATGTAATAGAGGAAATAAATTGAGAGGGAATTAGGTGCAAATAAAAAAAAAAGTTCGTGTCTGAGTATCATTACTTGAAATAATGGCACTTATAAAATGAAATGTCAAGTATTTCTTTATGTAATCGTAGTGTTGTAATTAAATGCACTTGCCCGTAACCTTAGCCAATGCTATCTGCCGGATGAATAATGCAGGTGTTTTAGCGATGAATATACATGACAATTCGTTCCCGCATCTACGAGACCTGGTGATGTGAGGTGTGCCCATTTAACAGCCATTCATGATAATTGCTTCCAAGGCTCCAGTCAGTTTTACGTCGAACAAACTCCAATGCAGGAGTCGACAGGAGATCGATGAATAAAACATCACTCCGTCGATACCTAAAATAAATACATCGAGGATAGATCGATTAATAATAGAATAAAGAGGTAACCCGTTTTTTTTTCTCCAAAAATTACAGCCATCGCATAATCTATTTCTGATAGATTTTTCGACTGCTGACGCGATGTGGTCAAAACAGAAACAAGAGTTTAATCAGCTCAAAACGGGTGAAGAAGTATGTCCGTGCTGGGAAAAACGAGTCTAACCGAGAGATACGGGAGAAAAACGAAGTAACGTGGCCCGCAAACAACTACCTACATCGTTTTTCTCCAGCAGGACTTTTAGCACTTCGCAGTCCTTTTCAAGCCTTATTTTTCACTTTTATTTTTTATATTTTAAACATTGCACCATGTTTTACGTTCCGTAAAGAATCTAAAGATATATTTTGATTTGTTCGACTAGGTTCGCGTGAAGAGCACTGATAGATTCCAAGATTAATTTTGAATCCCAATTAATTAATTTTGCTCTCCTGAACATTTAGGAAAAAGTTAGTTACCTCGTTTTTTCCTGTGGTCTTGATATCATAAAATATAACTATTCATATATTTTTTACATTTAATCTCCATTCTCTAAATGAATTTCTATACCTATTTTCTATACGTTTCTTTTATATTCACATCATATTTTATATTAATACGACTTCATTCTAATTGTATACAGTTATATACAACTTCCCTTACTTATATTTTCTATTTTATATTTATATTTCATTTTTCTACTTCTCATTCACGATATTTCTCATCCTTGCTTTCTACATATTTCTTCCATTACTTATTCTTTGGCATGATATTTTTTTACAAATTTCTTTCAGTTTTCTTATGTTAACTCTCTAGGAGTCTATTATTATACATGTTATATTTTAACTGTATTAAACTAAGTTTTACATACTTGTATATCTCTCTCTTATATCTCACCTTGTTATGTATATACTTTTTCATTTTTTAACTTTCTGTTTACTAATTTATCATCACATTTCATCCTGTAGGATTTCAAGAAGTTTCAATTTTTTTTTCCATTAGTAATCTTCTCTTACACATATCTTACATGTTACTTTTACATATCCAAAATTTCTTTCCATTAGTCAATCATTCATTTCCAAATACTTTTGATATCGACCATGTATCAAACCACTTAAAGTTGTTCCTAAGAAGAAAGAATAATATACACTTCCTAAATCGCGTAACAAGAATATGTTGTCATTGTATTTTATACAATAATTTAGTGTTTATATCTATATCAACTCAAGATAAACATACATAGAATAGATTACCCATAGATACAAAAACTAATATAAAAAACCTATTAATAACAATTATTAACAAAGAATATCAACTTTTGGATGGGTTATTGTTCCGAAACAAGTAACTTAGAAACGACCAAGTTTCGGAATTTTTCCCTAATAAATTATCTCATAATTCATTATGGATTCTGGATGAATTCTTTAGAAATTATAAAATATTCCAATAATTGCGAGCACTGTAAGGGATCGGAATTTTCCAGTTCATCTTAATGTAAAAAAAAAAACTATGATATAAGGTCAAAATGGTAGACACTGAACTCTTTCAAGGTTACAGTCCAAGAAGATGAAGGTTCCAAACGTTCCTGTTGGATACAGACCTTTATATTCTGAAATACTCCGTTGAAGAATATCAATTAAGTTCTTTGAATGTGTCATATTGTTTTTTATATTCTTTTGCACTATAACGGAAATGTCGATTTACAAGATGCTTGAAAAAGTAGCAATTGCACCTTGTAGCATCTTCCTCCACACAAAGAAAGTCATATATTCCGATTTGTGTGTCATAGCTCAACTGGAAAATGTAGCTGTACAAAGCTCATTGGCAAGACTATTGTCACAGAAACAACCCCCTAATACTGAAATAGTGTTCTGGGAACCGCTAGGGTGTTAATCATACCTTTATATAACAAGGTATGTAGTATTTATATAACAAGGTCATTTAAGGTAATCTATCTTTCCCAACTAAGTTGAAGTACATAAATTTGATAAATCTATTGAAAAATACATTGAGACAGCGATATTATGATCAATTACGAGTTATTGGCCCTGTATTCTTATAAATGATATGAAATTTCGAAGACAATATTTTTTAGATTTATCTAATTTGAATATTAAATAAGACTGAAAAGACAAGAAACTGCACGACGTTTTCGCCTACTTCAACATTTGCTGGACAAACTTTCAAAGCTCCCAATTAATTACAAAAGACTCATATACATGACAGTTATCAGACCTATTTGGACATACGGAGTTGAGCTTTGGGGCTCTACTAAACCATCCAATTCATCTGAGATCCAATCCTTACAATCAAAAATCCTTCTTAAAATCCTCAATACTCCTTATTATGTCACAAACAAACTCCTCCATCATGATCTTAATATCCCATGTGTTGCTGATTTGGCCCAAACTAGATACCTATCCTTCCATGACAAGCTCCATACTTGAATCCGCTAGTCTCTCAACTTGCTATCCATAATATTCCTGATAATCCTCCGAGGCGTCTGAAAAGAAGATGGCCTCGAGACCTTCTACTATAGAAATTTATTGGAGTGTTATCAATGGGTAGTGTTTTTTTTTTTCATGTCCTTTGTTTATACAGCAGATTTACTTGATATAATATAATTACAGTTGTAAATATCAATAAATTATTGTATTCTAAAAAAAATAAAATATTAGACTTCCTCCTACTTCTTTCTATGAATTACATTGACGAAGAGAAGGCACCACTGAAATCGAACATCGAGGTACGAGAGATGTTTAATTCCGACCTGTGGTAGGCACGACCTGCTCCTCTGGGGAATGTTGAAGCAGCCTGGGACTTGGGAATCCTACAGTAAATTTCAAGTATATGTTGTGGCTTCTGAACTTTATAAGAAAGGGGCTTGGTTAAAGGATTGTATTAAATTCCTTTAAATAATTATTAATTTATTATAATTTATTTTATTTTTATATGATATAATTTTTTAAATATTTTATTTGAAAAGAAAAGATATGGCCAGTACCGGGACTCGAACCAGGGTCTCTCACCTCTCCGTGGTGGCGCCTTAACCATCTCGGCCACCCTCGATCACTTCACGGCCAGCCACATCTCCTCTTTTCACTTGATCCTACACCTCCGTGTTCTCGCAATTTGCAATATATACTCGGGGAGAATGTTAATTGAACATTACTTTATTTTGGATCTAGTTGTATAGAGATGATATTTTAGTTTAATTGTATTAAAATGATATTTTAGGCGTTTTTAAGGCCCTTTAATATGTTTTAAAGGCTTTTAGTGGCTTTCGAGCAACAAAATTACTTTATTATATTCTTTTTTTTTAAACACGGATCATCCGAGATTAATTTTTTAATGAGGCTCCTTCCGAAACAACGCCTTCCCATTATTAAAAAAAAACTTTCTTCTTTAATAGGATTTAGCGACCTAGGTAGCCCAGTATGAGAGCTATCCTGAAGGCCCCAAGTTTTAATCTCTAGCCACGGCAGATAAAGTATTTAACTTGTTAGCAGCTCCTGACGTCGACCGGTCGGGATCGACAGACCTTTATAGAGGCTCACCCAGTCTCTATAAAGTGGGTACCCATAATAGAGTGGCGCCATCTTGGATAAATCACCTCCAAATACAATCTTTGTCCTTGGAAAAGTATAGTCTCTACCAACCCAATCTACCAACCTAAGACCCTCCAGGCTCAGGTTATTTTTTTCTTTTTAATAAACTCTATTTTGGGTCACATATCTTTGATAGAGAATGTATGACTATGAAAATGGAATGAATGAATGAAAACAAATGAAATCATAGATATAAAATCAAATCAAATATGTACGATTTCATATATAGTGTTACGGTCACAGAGAGAAAGGCGGAAGGAGTGGATTAGCGTCTTAAGCCGTTGGCGGGAGAAGTTAAGATTGGATTAGAACCTTCTCGAACGCCTCCTTTTGTCGGAAGAGATCAAGAAGGTTCTCGACAATCCCAGAACATTCTTCACCTACTTTCGTGTTCTAGAATGTTCGGCCTTGCCTATTTAAATACCCCCCCAGTCAGAGAGTAGACCAGGCACTGTGATGAACTGTAGTAAGTGAGTGTCAGTGTGATAAACTAGTCAGTGTTGAACCGGCCAGTGTAATAAGTGTATCAGTGGACTGTGGCAGTCTTGTGAGTGTAATAAACCGTTTCTGTTTATTACTGTGTGTCAGTTTGTTGTATCTGGAGATTCTTACGGTCGATGGACATTAATTAGTGAACTTTAAGTTTTAATTAGTAGTAGTTAATTAGTTAAGTAGTAGTTGTAATTTTATGGTCTCTATACAAGCTTATGTAAATAGTTAAGTCATTTAGAATTAGTAGTATTTTACATTATTGTAATAATTAAATAGGAGTTAGGCCTAGATAATAAATATTTAAAATATTGTTATTGTAAATTTATATCAGTTCAATAATTTAATTGTGTTCTTTTTGTCACATTGTTAATAAATATTTTTATCTTTAACTAAGGAATAGTCTAATTCATTTTAATACCCAGTTAATATTTAATACCCAAAAAAAAAACTGTACGACCAAAGCCCTTGCAGGGTACCGGGTTCAGTATACAGCAATCACTGCAATCTTTTTAAGACAACGGTTAAGCAGGGAGGTGCTTTGTCCAAAATCACCCGTAGTTTGCTCACTGCGGTTTGCCTTCGATGCCCCCAGGAAGTCTCATATGTCCCATCCCTACGAAGAGTTAAAGTGACTCTTCCCTTCTATCCGTAGACTCAATTTCCTAGGTTCTTACTCATATCAAACCATCAACTCACAACATCCATCTTATATCTATAGTCTCCTACAATTCAAATCCTCTCTCCAATCCCAGGGCACAAGATCTCGCCCTTCCGATCTTTATATCCGTTCCCATAGAACCAAAACTTTTGAGCGTTCCTTTCTCGCCCGTTCTATCTCTCTTTGGAACTCACTCTCATCCGATATCCGTCATACGTCTTCTTTATCCACATTTAAATTATATTCAACATAATTGATAGGAAGAATTACTGTAAATATTCCTCACTAATAATGATATTATGATTCATATTATTTGATGTTCTTATATTTACTTATTTATTTTTCTATTAGCCTATTTATTTTTATTGTAAATTTATATGCTATTTTCTTGATTTATATGCTTTATTGAATTCTGTACACTTCTGTTATTTTAAGGGAACGGTCACACAATGAAATTAATTTTCTATTCTAATTTAAGTGGCCCTGCTTAATCAAGGGTGGTGAAGCTCAGGAGGGTCAACACATGAGTACGTCTATAGCTGCTAACGGATTAAATAATTTATCTGTCATACAAACTGATTCATCTAATCCGGAATCTTCAGCTTAGCAACTTAGCGCTATACACACTGAGCTGCCCCTACATAACGACATATTTATGCCATATTGGGATCAGACGATTGCAGAAAAAAATAAGTCCAATATATACCGCTAAAAACCTAACTAAAAATATCATAAATATTTGTAAAACATGTGAAATATGCATAAAAAATAAATCACGATGTCAAGGAAAATTTGGATTAATGTCACAACTGGGACCAGCAACAAAACCATTTGAGATAATGTCAATGGATACTATAGGTGGCTTTGGAGGATCTAGGTCAACAAAAAAATACCTACACCTTTTAGTAGACCACTACACAAGATATGCATTTATTGAGACATCGAAAACACAATACGCAAGTGATTTTATAAAACTAACAAAGAAAGTACTAGAGACAGATGAGATTGGAATAATTCTGACAGATCAATATCCGGGCATCAATTCAAGAGAATTTAAACAATATTTGCAAGAGAATAACATTAAACTAATTTTTACAGCTGTGAATACACCATTCTCCAACGGCTTAAACGAAAGATTAAATCAAACAATAGTAAATAAAATAAGATGTAAGATAAATGAGAAAAATAATAAGAGAACATGGACAACAATAGCAAGAGAATGTATACAGAAATATAATGAAACAGAACACTCGGTTACAGGTTTTGCACCAAAATATTTACTGGATGGTACAAACGTCAGTATTCTACCAAATGAAATTAAAACAATAGAAAAGGAAGACAAGTGGATTGCTGATAGAAGATTAGCATTAGAGAATACAATAAAATCCCACAAGTACAACAAAAAGATATTTGATAGAAATAGGAAAATGCAAGAGTTCGAGATAGGAGACAGGGTATATGTAGAACACGGAAATAGACTGAATAGGAAGAAATTAGACGAATTAAAAATAGGCCCTTTCAAGATAATAGAGAAATTATCAAACTCCATTTATAAGATTGACACTGGCAACAGAAAAACAGAATCAACTTTATTCCACATAACAAAACTACAACCCGCAACAAGAGAAGATGAAGTAGAGGAAAACGAATACGAAGATAACTTGTAGGTGCAGTGTATAAATATATTATTTAGGATTTTCGCTCTTAGGGAGGGAGATGTAATGAAATGACATTTCATTAATTCAAAATTGCCGCGCTTCGCGCGTTCATAAGTTGTCAGTGAAAGTTGGTAGAGGGCACAGCGGTCGGAGTGATACGGGGATTCAAGGGCGGATGATAGTCAGATGATTTGTTGTTGAGATAATTATTATAAAAACTTGTAGAGAGATAAATGAAGGGATATAATTGAGGAGGCGATATTAGTGAACTTTAAATGTCGTTTCTTTGTATTTTCAGGTGAGATAAAAGTGTAATTGTCATAGTTAAACGATAATTGTTGTAATCTTGTTAAGGCGTGTTAAATAAAACAAAACTTTGTATTTTCAGAGAAACAATTTGTGGTTTATTTTGAAAATCCTCAATAATATATCTTATATGTATAAATGTATATACTTATATACATGTATCATGCACCATTAAGTTACTAGTATATAGTCTCCAAATGCAGTTTACCATCTAACAGCCCCTCATGTGAGGTCGCAAAACCATTAAATCAACTCTTAAAGGTTATGAGGAAGTCAAAATAGACAATCCCCCCCCCCCAGAACCGCAAATAACTGCAAAATACCCCAACATCCTTCATTCCACAAGTTCCACCCGCCCTGTGAATAACCCGGCACTACATTATCCTCCTCATTAAACTTATGTAGCGTGGGATGAAGGATTTCTTGAACCGCTTCGTTCCAAGATTCCCCTCTAGCTGGAATTCCTTATACAAACACTAACCAAGTTTCTATTTAAGATTAAAAAAATATTACACCAATGTTTCTTACAATAGCATACAATAAATGATGGAATGAAAATCATCGAGGATGTCGCTACAACATCAAAGCATCAAGAATGATCATCTAATTAAAAAATATATATATATATAAATCCATAGGACAATTCTCGAAACGGACATGACACGTTACAGATAGTTTTCTCTGGGCTCCAAATAATATACTACGAAAGAAGTGATAAAAAATGTTCATGAGGATCATATTGATAGATAAATTTTATAAATAGATTGCTAATGGATGATGGCGAGACCAAACGGTACAGAACATTATTAATAATGTTAGAACGGAATCCCCCATATGAATATGTGTAATTTGTAGTTTTAAGAAGTGATATATAAAAATATATTGCCCAGTTAATTAAGTTAATTAACTGAAGATTCAAAACAAAGCATAAATTAATTTGTTGTATAGATTTATTTTATATCAATTGTTTAAAAAAAAATTCTGTAGTATTTGTAGTATAAAATAATTTAAAAAAGCAAAAATGAGGACTGCCGACAGAAGTGAAAACTCAAAAGTATGTAATTACCGAGTTCTTTTTCGAGATTTTAAATTTAAGTTATTAAAATCCGCCTGATTTTTACATATATTAACTCTCCGAGCAAAAAGTATATACATTTTCTAGTAGTTAATTAATCAAAGCATATGATAGGCTGTACAAGCCCATTACGAAGTATCAATAATTTTATTGAAATAATAATTAGTACATTGTTATATAATTTATACATAGTATTTGTATTAATATAGATTTCATTTTATTTTAGCTGTTATAATTGTTAAATATTTTTATTTGAAAAGAAAAGATATGTCCATGACCGGGAGTCGAACCCGGGTCTCCCATGTTTCCGTCATGGTACTCTACCAACTGGGCCATCCTGGTTCGACTTTCGGTCAGACATATCAGAACTCAGACAACCCATGAAGAGCTTAAGTTGTCGGGAGGGACAGCACTGTTTGCAGGGAAATGAAATGGAAAGCTTAGTTAGTTATTGACGTTATAATTACTAAAACGAGCTTTTAGTTAAATATTATTTTCTTATATCGATGGAATTCTAACCTTTAAACTAAACTTGACGAAAACAAATTGCAAAACTCATACACAGGCAACTAGGCATCGCCAGTCTCGCGCAATACATGTCGCTTATTTCGGTGACGCGATTGAGTGTTTCCACTTCCAAAAGCCATTTAAAAAATCGTCTCCATGCCTCTATATCATATAAAGAAATGAAAAAAAAATTTTAATTTCGAAATTTTTCTTTTGAACTTATATTCCTACAGAAATGTCGGTCTGATATTAGGCATTATATTTCCAAGATCGATAAGTCATCAAATACCTGATAATGGAGAAGGGCGGAATATAAAGTTTGCAAGCGGAGGTGATAAGGAAGGTTTACGGCTCAAGTTCTGGAAGAAACGAAATATGATTATGAAAAGGGGTGGGGGTGGAGGAAAAGAAAAGCCTGCTTTAGTAATATCGTCGGGGGGTGTTTAGGAAAATTGAGTTGTTCCTCGGGGGCTCTTCTTCGGGAAAGGACGAATTTAAAATTTGATATCACCCGGAGGGTGGTTCTTCCGTTGAGTAACGACCTTCCGCAATGGAGCACTTCTTCAGCTAGCAGCTGCCGTGGTGGCATCGTCGGCTCAGACTGCGGAATAAATAGGCCAAAAACAGCTTAAAGGGGAGGCAACGGCAAGTGCCTTCCTGATTACACCTCCGGGTGAAATCAAGCCTGGTGTTACGGATATCGGAAAACCATCAGATAAATGAAAAAGGACGTATCACTACCGCAGGTTTGACAAGTTTTAACTTTCCATTCGTTTCCTTTTTATTATTCTCGAATATAAAGTTAATCGTGAGTTTTAGTATGGAAAAAAATAATAATGGAAAATTTCTTATTTTTCAGTAATCATTTCAACAAGAAATTAACGTTTCAAAAAGCATATACCATCTTGTAACTTGTTGTAATGATGTCCTCCAATATTACTTAGTACTCAGTTTATTAAATAATATTAAATTACACACTCGCACCACGAGACAAACATAACCATAAGTTAGCATTAAGGTTAGTCTAGTACTGTTACCCAGTGCCTCCATGATTGTTACAATCTATAGTTCGAAATGTTGATACGTTTATTTCTAGATGAAATGATTACTGAAAAATAAGAAATTTTTATGATTACAGAAACATAGACTTTTTCCATTATTACTCTCTTTTTTTTATACTAAAACTCATGATAATTTTTACAGTCCCTGATCATATTAATGTGACCACCAAGAAAGATTTTTGTTTTTTCCTAATTTTTTTAGTATAATACTTTCGCGCGTCTTAATAAATTGCTGTTTTAAGTAATGGCAACACTGTTAAAAGTTTTTTGTTTTTTTAGTAATGGCAGCATTGGTTTTAGTACAGCAATTTTTTTTTACGAGTGATGGCGTGCATAATTTGTGTTTTAAATTTTTGTGGATTTATTGTTTCTTTTTCATTAAATACAAGTCGGATTCGGTAAGTTTATTATTGATTTAAGCAAAATGCTTTAAATTGCATTGACAGCATGCCACGAAGAGTAAAGGCGGTTATCGAAGCCAAGGGTGACTCCACAAAATATTTAAAAAAAATAAAGATTTATTTTCGAAACAATTTTTTTCAATTTCATAATATTATCAGATAACTAACTTACCCATAAAACTAATATTTAAACTCGATTTACATCATTACGCATACAAAAAGATAATGCAAACATGTAACAAGAACGAATCTATCCAGTGGTCACATTAATATGGCCAGGTACTGTATTTTTCAGTACATAAAATAGGAAACGAATGAAAAGTTAAAACTTGTAGTGATTTCTTATCAAAGCCACAACCTGCGTAACTGATACTTAAAAGAACAGTACAGTCTCTCCTATGTACTGAATCTAAAACCCTTTATGGGTTGTAGAATGGTTCGTGTTTTTTATTTGTCTTAATATCCCTTTTTTATGATATGATAATATATAAACTCAATATATTTTTGCTTATAATCTATTTATTTGTTTATAAATTAAAAGGTTTAATTATTTCAGATTTAGATTGTTGTTGATTCACTTAATGCTGCTTAGTGACGTTGCTATGGCTCAGTGGAAATTGCTATCGGGAGCCAAAAATATTATCTGTCCAGGTTTAATTAGGATCGGGATCTTTAACAAGTACCTAATATCTTACAGACTCAGGACCCCATTTTACATTACGAAGGACGGCATACCATAGATTTTTTTCCTCCCTCTAAAAAATACTAAGGCCACAGGGTTGTGAACTCGCGGTCTTGGAAATATTAGGGTGTCAATAAGATTAATCTATTCGTAACAATGTTCGAGCAGTGATAGCGAGGAAGCACAGTGCATAGAGAGCTGAGTTGCTAAGCTGAACGTCACAGGTTCAAGTCAGCTGTGTCAAATAAATTACCTAATCAGGTAACAGCCACGAATGGATCCTGTGGGAACTAGAGACTCTTCTTCTGCTCACCTGTTTACTTGGGATTTTGGGCCCACCTAGAAATCTTGGGGTTGGGCCTGATCTCGGAGAAATCCCCTTCCTTCCCAACCGTTGTCCTAGAAACAGTACAGTCTCTATTATGTACTGAACAGATGTACTAAGTTCTATGTTCTCAACTATGTACTTTCATATGTAATAAGATGGAATTCATCTTTAGTTTTGGCAAAAATACAAGAAATCTGGAGTTTTTATTTTATTTTAACTCTTTAGACCCAACCCATCCAAGCACTGTCCTCACTAAGTACGCTGATGACACATGTGTGTTATTAGTAAATAAGGATACATTTTTTGCACCCCAATCTCTTCAATCCCATATCTCAAATCTTCAAGAATGGTGTCAACATTGGAGAATTAAAATAAACCCTAACAAATCCCACCAAATTACCTTCACTCTTCGTCGCAAACCTACGAATTCCTGCCCTACTGTATCCTTTAATAATATTCCACTGATCACTGTCGAACAGATACGTTACCTAGGAGTCCATCTGGACAAACCTCTCACTTGGAATCCTCATACAAGACTGAAAAGACAAGAAACTGCTCGTCGTTTTCGCCTACTTCAACATTTACTGGACAAACGCTCTAAGCTCCCAAATAATTACAAAAGACTCATTTACATGACAGTTATCAGATCTATATGGACATACGGAGTTGAGCTTTGGGGCTCTACTAAACCATCCAATTCATCTTGATTAATTGTCAAGGGTACTTTTAACCAAATTTTCTACCCACTTCCCAGGTCTTCACCATGGCCTATTAGTCACAAGGGTGGGATATATAATACATATATATTATAGTATTATTATTATTGACTGGCACTCACATACATGTCCTGATGAAGGCCTGCAATGAGAGTAGAAGCGTTGGTTCCTAGTCATTAGCTTTTTACTTTTTAAGGTTTTATTTTGTCCTTCGCCCCACATTGCAGTACGACCCCTAGCTCAACAAGGATTGGTTTTTGTTTATCTTTTAAGCGATGTTAACGAGTTGATCTTCTCCCATCTCCTTGTACAAAACATAATGAAAATCTAAGTGCTTCTTTTATGCGGTTGTCTGAACTTTACAAAAGCGAATATCTACATTGTTCGCTGCCCTTCCTCCTGGGGTCGGTCGATGGATGACCCAGGCTAATCCCCGATGGCGAGATTCCTTGGCGCATATCCAACAGCAATCTCTTTGTTGCTCCTTCATTTTCATCCATCTTTGTAAGGATCTCTGGTTTTAAAAATGTTCCACCATCCTTTTTATATTCTAGTAGCTCTGAAAAAAATACCAACACATTTATTCTTTGTTATCTAAAGAATTCTTTGAATGTTGAGTGATATCTGTTTTCTATGATTCAGAAGATATTCAAGAGAAGGATGTCAGTCTACAAAAGCCATTTTTAAAATGTTTTGTAGAAGATTTGTGATTTATATGTTTACTTAATATTATATCATATATTTCAAAAGGATAGTGGTGTTTAAGTGGGCACCCTTCCAGAAAAATTCAGAATAAAAATGGTTGATTTAAAAAACAAAAATAAGTTATCTAATAATTTATTTTGGGGAGCGGAGTGGCTCAGTGGTAGAGCACTGAGTTGCCATGCCGGAAATTCTGATTCAAATCCCGCTGCAGGCCATGATTTTTATTTAGTCTGTTTGCAGTGGAAGATGGATCATATGGGATCTAGGACCCTCCTGGGCCCACCCAGCCACCATAAAATATTATAAAAATAGGGTACCCAAAATAAGGGGGGGAAATCTGGCGGTTGAGCGTGACCTAGGACAAGTCACCTCCTTGCAGAACTGTTGTCCATGAAACAGTACAGTCTCTACCATGTAATGAACCCAACACCCTTCATGGGTTGTAGTGGTACAGGTTTTTTTAAAATAATTTCTTACCTATTATTATTATTTTAAAAATGAATTCCGATTCGGAGAATGGTACAGCTAAGTACGCTGAGTGATGAATTATTATTCTTTAAGCCAAGGGTCCATGACTGAGTGTGGCAGATAAGTCATGGATTCTGTTACCCGATGTGAGACACTTTTTTGGCTCATACAGCCTCTATAGAATGTTTAATTGAAGGAAAATCAGGGTGTTGATGTTGTGATCTTGGCACTGCACAAGTGTTGTGTCCCGATAGTCTAGTCCATGTACTAAAGTCATGAGATGTAGCGGAACAGGTTGAAATGCTTTTGAAATACCTTAAAGAATTTTTTAGTCAACTCTAAATTTGAATTTTAATATATATTTAATGCATCCGTATGCTTAAAAATGGTTTTTACATATTTATGATTGGCATTTTGAGTAGTAACGGTATGCTGTTTCTACCTGCCTTTTTCTCATGCTATTACATATCATATCATTACATATGATTCTATTTACATGTAATATTACAATACGTTTGTAGATTTAAATTAATAAGTAAAAAAAAAAAGACGATTGGCTTGGTTAGTTAAAATATGTACTCATTTAAATCCCACTTTTTGCTGGAAAGAATGATTTTTTTATCTAATTTAATAGTTAATTGAATAACCGAATCTCACTTCTAAGACGACTACTTCACCACAAAAATAAACTATCACTAACAAACAAAATTATAATATACAACATGCTAATTAAACCAATATGGATCTATGCCTCGCAAGTGTGGGAGTCGAAAAATCCCACATACAGACCATTCAAATTTTTCAATCGAAATTCCTTCGTTATATTACACATAGTCCCTTTTACATCACTAATAAAACATTACACAAATATCTCAACGTACCACTCGTGGCTTACACAATCAAGAACAACTACAAACAATTTCATGACTCACTTGCTGGACATCCAAACTTACTGGTACAATCATTACTGACAGACACACTACCACATAATCCGACAAGGAGACTGAAACGCCTCTGGAGCAGGGATCTACTACAGCGAGATGAACCACGCTAGGAGTGCCTTCAATGGCAGGTTTCTCCATACACGCTTTCAAGAGAATCCCTTAGGGAAGGTTTTCCGAAGAACACCAAAAATATAATATGTGCCAAATGGCGTTGTATGATTTCTTAAATAAATATTTTCTTTATTTATTATTATAATGCTGGAAAGAATGTTTTTTTTTCTAATTTAACAGTTACTATAGCAACGGATAATCGTGATCTATCAATTTTTGAAAAAGCATAAGAAAAATCAATTATTTATTTTTCTTTTAATTAATAACTAAAATCTAAAAATGAGGACAATTTTCTGTTATAAATATGTTGAGAAAAGCATACCTACGTTGAATCATTTCAAAAAATCTTGAGAATTTTTTTTTTTATTGTCTTATTTGGTAACTTTATTGGGGAATATGGAGACCTTCCAGGGTATCATCCTCCATAAACTGGGTAACGTAAATTTGAGGTAAAAATTGGTCGTCGAGCGTGATCTGGGATCACTGCACATCCGTTGAAACTGTATTTACAGTCTCCACCACGTACTGAACCCAATACCCTTCATGGGTTATTATAGTACAGGTATTTGTTTGGTTTGGAATAGTAAAATCTTTTCATAATACATTATAGAATAAACTGTGGCGCGTGATTTAAAAAAAAAAATCACGATTTTTTTTCTAAAGAGCATATATGTTAGTTTTCAGGTTATTGAAAACATGAGGACTGATTTTGGTTCCCTCATGTTGAATACAGATCATTCCAAGGGTGCATTCGTTTTAAGCAACATTACCGCGAATCAATCCCATCACACGCCATTGGATTGAACGCTATCTGGACCATAATCCCTGGAATGGAATGCATCGCCAACAACATAATCCAAATCCACAGTCTTGTTCAAAAAATTCTTCCGTAGGAAAAAAAAGGTTATTGGTATTGGTTGGGACAAACCGATGGTTTATTTATATCGTAATCCCTCAATACAAATATGTATTTATATTTTTTATTTATTTATTATTATTTTTTTTACAAAGCTCAAGTGAGTTTGATGGTTTGCAACTCTAAAGTTCTTGTTCAACGGTTTGGAAAGAAAAATATGTATTTCTTGTACTAACCTTGAAATTAGCAAGAAGGCTCGGTCATATACCAATATTTTAACCTGTACATCTAGAACCCATTAAGGACCCTAGGTGCAGAACATGGTAGAGACTGTGCTGTTTTTTGGACAGAGATTCGTCCTAGATCACGCTCAACCGCCGGTTTTTTTTCCCAATTAAGGGTCTGGGTGAGGGTCTTCAGATCCCTGATGGTCCAACCACATAAAAATAATTAAATTTATCTACTCTGTTAACGTAATTTTATCATTTTAAAAATTCCTGTGCATAGTTTCTAAATTCTAATTTTTAAAAAATAATTTAACATCCAATAATATCAAAAAATATATTTTAAACAGTACCTCAGCCCTAATTTCATATGAAGATGCTATAATCTTACTAATATTATAAATGTGAAAGTTTGTATGTTTGTCTCACTTTCAGGCAAAAACTACTGGACGGATTTGGATGAAACTTTACCGTAATGTAGGTTATACATTAGAGTAACACATAGGATATAGCAAGCGCGGATTTAGGGGGCGCACGTGGGCACGTGCCCCCCTCCCCCCCCGACAGTTTTTTAGGTACTGTGGAGAATCCATTATAGTACATAATTAAAGGCAAATCACATGATAATAGTGGTTAAAATAACAGAAAGAACATGAGTGAAACTATTGTTTTGATATCCTACTAATATTATAAATGTGAACGTTTGTTACTCATTCACGCAAAAACTACTGAACGGATTTGAATGAAACTTATTGAGTAAAATAAGTTATACATCATAGGCTACAGCAAGGGCAGATTTATGTGGGGGTACGGGGGCATGTGCCCCCCTTTAAAGTACCTAATTAAAGGCAAATCAGGAACTTAGCATCTTGAAATTTGTAGATAGGTTCTTTGTATAGTTTAAGAAAGAAACTTGGATAATTCCACCCCAACAGTTTCCCCTTTAATATAATAGGGGTTCAAAGGTTGTGTAGAATCCTTCAGTTTTGAAGTTAGACATCTGAAATTTTGGATGTACGAGTAATTTATATTAAAAAAAAAAATAAATTATTTATTTAAAATGATATTTCACAAAACTTTATGTGGCAGACCAAATTCCACGCGCGCCAAGCCACGGGCATAAGCTAGTATATTATATAATAGCCTTTAAACCCTCAAACAAAAAATAATTTGTATTTTTTTATAATTTTTTTATTAATTGTTTTAATTTTTAAATAATTTGGTAGCCAATGCCCTAGACTCAACCGACGTTGTCGATGTTTATATATAAACTTATCCTTTAAATATATATTTACTTAAATATATATTTACCGGTTAATAACCCCTCCCCACCTCTAGGAACCAATATACCGGCAAGATTTCCTATAAAGGTTGAATTATGTTTCCCTTTGGAAGTGACTAATAACAGTTTCCTTGCTAGGGCTTTAGTACACGTCGTTATAACTAATAGTGAGGAGGAAGGCCATTTTCACTTAGCCCTTCTATTACTGGTCCCTAACTACTTAATAGATTTAATTAATAAATTAGAAGGGGCAAGGGAGTGAATCCTGATTGGATATAAAGACACCGGGCACATTCGGCCTTTATAAATAAATTGAATGTCATATAAATTATTACCCATGTTTGTTTTTATTCATTTGCCATCGATTCAAGCTGCTCTGGCTAATACGAAGATGCTATAGGTGAAGCCCTAAATTTGGCCTAATAATTTCACTATCAGGGCTGCGAACCCGCGATCTAAAACATAGTACGTTGCTATGCTATCCGCTATACATGACCATTCTCAACTGCGGTTTGATATATATTAATATATACCCTATTTAGTTAAAATAAAAATTATTTCTACCTTTGAATTCAGTTTATTCGGTAATTATTCCGCAGAAATGAACGTTAGCATATATCATCTATACTTCGAAACGTTATTTTTTTTTATAGTTTATATTATGTAATTATATTATAATTATATAATATAAACATAAATTAAATTATGATAATATTAACGACTTTAAGTCAACTAGATCCAAAATAAAATAATGTTAGAGTAACATTCTCCCCGTGTATACATCGCAAAGTGCGAGAACAGGGCTACATCTCCGATCAATTGAAAAGAGGGGATATGGCTGGCCGTGAAGCGAAGCCAGGATAGCCGAGATGGTTGAGGCGTCACCACGGAGAGGTCAAGGTCCCGGGTTCGAGTCCCGGTCCTGGCCGTATCTTTTCTTTTCAAATACATTTTTTTTTTTAAGAGAAAAGATAGGCCCTCGGCCGGGATTCGAACCCGGAACCTTTGTCTTTCCGTGACAGCGCTCTACCCTTTGAGCCACCAAGGCCGCCTGCCGGCAGGGGACAAATCTTTTCCCTTATCATCCTCCCGATCCCGTATCCTCGTGTTCTTGCAATTTTTGCGATGCATACACTAGAACGAAGTTATTTCAACATTAGGATCTTATTGACTTACGTCATATTACTATTTACAATTATAATTTATATAAAAGATTTGTCCTCTGCCGGCAGGCGGCCTTGGTGGCTCAAATGGTAGAGCGCTGTCACGGAAAGACAAAGGTTCCGGGTTCGAATCCCGGCCGATAGCCTATCTTTTCTCTTTAAAAATAAAAATATTTAAAAATCAAAAAAATTGACCAATAATTATAAAAAAGTTATTTTTTTTTCTCTTTATATTTTCATCCCCATTGGTAGAGCACTGAGTAGCCATGCCGGAAATCCTGGTTCATATCCCGCTGCAGGCAGTTACTTTTATTTAGTCTGATTGCGACGGGAGATGGATCATATAGGATCTAGGACCCTCCTGGGGCCCATCCTGCCTCTATAAAATATTATAAAAATAGGGTACCCAAAAAAAAGGGGGAAAAACTTGTGGCTGAGCGTGACCTAGGACAAGTCACCTCCTTGCAGAACCGTTGTCCATGAAACAGTACAGTCTCTACCATGTCCTGAACCCAAGACTCGTTCACGGGTCGTAGTGGTTACAGGTTTCGGGATTTTCATCCCCACCTGTCAAATAAAAACAATGAAAATCAGCAGACACGTTTGTTAAAACATTTATTTTTTGTTGAAATAATTACCGAAATCTACTCACTACTTATAATTACCTTCTGTCTTCCGTACTAAAGTAAACGATTTCTTGTATTTTTAAAAAATATATTAAAAATTATTAAATATAGTTATAACTTGTAACTCAAAGAAAATCCGCAGCATGGGTCGAAACGTCGATTATAATAAATATTTTATCACTATTTAACAAATTGTTTTCTATCCTCACCTACTAACTAATAATTATTTAGCATTGTAAAAATAATTATCTGATAGTCGAATCATGTTCCTACTAGATGACAAAATTTAAATTCGCCATATTTTTGCTTAAGGAGCTATTTGTCGTGAATTTGAATTTCGCCTAGCAACTCAACGCCCTTCCTAAAGTCGGCAGAAAATATTTTTTTTCATCTAGGGCGCCTGTGTTTTTTTCCTCTTGAAATAAATCATGTCTGAAGTGAGGCCGCTGACACATTCAGCTTTAATAATTTTTGGTCATTTTCGTTACATCAACGATCCCGTAGCTCAGTAACTCTTCAGAATAATTTAATTTTTTTTGGAGAAATTGGAGAAATAAGATTTTTGTTGAATATATTTTCAACTGAAGGAGCTGGAAAACTTTGATTTTCAAGAAGAGTAATCCATTCATAATGTTTCTCAATCGAAGTAGCCAATAATACAACGAAAATGTCTTATAAGTTTTCAAATAATTTCTAAAATAATTTAGCCGTATTTTAAGAAATAGTAGGCAGGCAGCATGATGTAGTGCAAAAGGAACTGAAAATAGCACTCATTTTAACTTATATTTTTCTGCATATTTGTGGATAGGGCACAAAAAAAAATGTAGGAGTTAAAAATTGTATTTTAATTAATTATTAGATTTTTTACTAGAATAAACATTTAAATTTAGATCAAATTGAGTTTTCTGCTTGCTCTTAGGAGCTCTTGCTAATTTGGATATTGATATACACAAACAATTTTAATTAGATGAAAAGCGAGGGAGTCAACTGTCATTCCCGTGGGAAGAAAATGCATCGAATTTATTGATTGAAGCTTCAGCACTGCCATCTTTAGGGCGAATTGTGAGCAATAAAAAGATTTCTTAGAATATTAAGTTTAATGAAGCATTGGAGTAATAAAATTGTACTCATTTCCATGCTAAGCACGAGCAGTTCAACGCTGCATAAGCTTGCTTACCGAGACGTATCAAAACTTTGTAAGTCCTAAGTTGAGATGGTTCTGTTAGAACTATCTTCTTTCAGAGTTCTCTATTCCGAGTTTTTCAAGCAGATAATTTTTCAAATAACCAGCAGACTCCAAAGACAAGTTTAAAATTGTCTTCTAATATAAATTTAATTTTTTTCGACCTACAAGACTGAAAAGACAAGAAACTCCTCGACGTTTTCGCCTACTTCAACATTTACTGGACAAACGCTCTAAGCTATTGTCCAATTAATTACAAAAGACTCATTTACATGACAGTTATCAGACCTATTTGGACATACGGAGTTGAGCTTTAGGGCTCTACTAAACCATCCAATTCATCTCGTATCCAATCCATACAATCCAAAATCCTTCGTAAAATCCTCAATGCTCCTTATTATGTCACAAACAAACTCATCCATCATAATCTTAATATCCCATATGTTGCTGATTTGGATCAAACTAGATACCTATCCTTCCATGAAAAGCTCCATACACACTTGAATCCGCTAGTCTCTCAACTTGCTTCCCATAATATTCCTGATAACCGTCCTCTGAATACAAGAAACTCATTTTGGAAAAAAATTGACTTAACTATATATTCACTGGAGCTGTAGAGTTATCAACAGATAGTTACAACGCTTCTCTACAGTAAAATAATTGTATATATTTACTGATGGCTAGTTTTTTAGATTTGTAAATTTCAATAAAAAATATACCGATTATCTGGTGAAGAAACGATCTAAAGCGTACCATAAAAATATGGAAGTGTCTCGTATACGACATGCCTATTAACTTCAAAACAACCTCTCAATATTCTGTTCGCAGGCCTTTCCCTCGCCAGCGGGCTGGTGGTGTTCGCTTCAGTGGTGTCCGACGTGAGTCTGGAGCGACCACGAAGAGGCAACCCGACCTTCCAGTACCGCTACGGCTGGTCCTTCTTCAGCGCAGGGGCGGCCTTCGTCCTCTCAGAGCTGGCTGCGGTCCTCTCTGTCACCGCCTATCTGAGGAGGTTCCCCTCCCCGGAGGATATGGTCCGGGCCGTGGTTCCCGGGGCTGAGAGGAAGCTGTTGGCTAGCCGCCATACTGAGTACGGGGTACGGGACCCTGTGGAGCATAACAAGGTACAGGTTAGTGCTTTCTTAATATTATTATTAATTACTTCTTAAATCAAATAATCAAGGTCATTATTATTATTACATGATTTAGTTCGTATTGATGTTTTATCGCCATAATCAATCATCCTTGATCTTATAATTTATTTTATAGTTAGATGTTATAATTTTTTTAATATTTTATTTGAAAAGAAAAGATATGACCAGGACCGGAACTCGAACCCGGGTCTCCCACCTCTCCGTGGTGGCGCCTCAACCATCTCGGCCATCCTGGTTCGCTTCTCGGTCAGACACACCTTGATCTGAATGTGAGGAAGTAAACAGTCGATCATTCACTGCATTCCTTTTTCCAAGAGAATGCCTCTTATTCACGACTGACTAATTCCTGACACGACAGGAAAAAACAAGTTAAAACGTGATCAAATTAAATATCAGAATGAATAAATTTAAATGTCATTTAATCCGGATTGAATTGCAATGACGTCAAGTTTGGTAGTCGAAGACGATTTAGACGCGTTCTCTGATCAAATTTTTTATTCTCTAACGCATATTTGTGTACTCCGTTAAAGGATATAAACCAATTGACTGTCAAATTAACCATAATTGAATTATTATTGACCTTCAAAAGGATGTTTCCAGAAACAACAAACTGAAAAACGTAGGCAAGCATTTTATATAATCCTTATTTGACTATTTTTTTTCTTTGAGAAGGCACAATTCTTTGGTGTTTTTATTTATAAATCATATCCTTATCCCAGCAGATATACTACCTTTATTAAGTCAATAAAATTGAGCATGAACTCAAAAAGATACATGAATTATAAATAGGATGCAATAGGAATAATCTCGAAAACAAAGCCTCAATTCTCAAAAAAGCTGGAACAAAAACAGTCGACGTTTCGCCTATTCAGGGATTGAGCTGTTTCTGGAGGATCTTGGCCCAAGATTGCTGTCTCTATTTGAAGAGTCTGTTTGGTCTGTTGATGTGAGGTGAGCTGAACCTTGTCTTCTTTGATGTGATTTATTTTTTACGTGTATACTGTTGATGCCGTAATAGGCGAAACGTTGACAGATTGTTTTTGATCCAGTATTTTGGACACTTAAGGCTTTGCTCTGGGAGATTTTTACCTATAGCTTTGTATGTACTTCATTTTACTAATTTCCTGTTGGATCCTCCACAGCAAGAATTGCTTGTTCCCTCCCTGGAGGAGAGCCTGGAAGGGCCGCTGCTGAAGCCAGACCTGTGCCAGACACAGTGCCAGTCCTGCCTCAAGGAGGCGGAGCGGCAGATGGCAGGTACGACGGTGCCGATCACTGTTCGGCGGCCGCGAGGAGTCCTCCACGCCGGAGTTCTCGGGGTCTCGGATGGGTGGAGCTCCGGATCCAGTCCCAGCTCTGCCTCACCCGCCCCCAGACCCAGGGGTCCACCGCCTCCGCCCATTTGACACGAGGTCAACTCGGACGAGGACATCGTCTAACAGAGGTAATGCGATGACATGCATGTATAGTGCGAGAATTCATTATATTTAGATTTCATTATAGTCTGTTAACTACATATTACTCTCTCCTATGAGTATTTTATTTACGAACTTTTTTTTTCTTCTACATCTCTTTCATTCGTTCCCCTGGTTTTTGCTTCCTTTCCTTGCACTCAAATTGCTTTATATTTTAGCTTCAGTCTTTTTTAAAACCCGGAACATTCTGTAGTTCCTTCCTAAGTGAAGGATGTACTTCAATAAGAACCAAAGAGACCTCGAGCTCTTCAATGTTCTTTTCAGTCTTCTTAATCCATTCGTTGGTCATTTACAGTTTTTTAAGATACATGAATGAATACCATTTTCTCAAACATCTGTTAGTGTATATATATATTTACCATTGTATATCCGCTAGTCTCCCAACTTGCTTCCCATACTATTCCTGATAACCCTCCGAGGCGTTTTAAAAGAAGATGGCCTCGAGACCTTCTGCTATAGAACTTTATTGGAGTGCTACCGATGGATAGTTTCTCCACAAGTGTTTTTCATGTCATATTGTACATATTAGCAGAATTACTTATTGTAATATTACTATAGTATAGAGTTCATTTATTATCATTAGTTATTACTCTATAGTATAGAGTTCATTCTTATTTAGCCTCATGTTTTTCATCTACTGTATTTCTTCACCTACTTTCTATATGTTTATATTAAATTCTCATCTTATTTTGCATTTATGCCACTTCTTTCTAATTGTATACAGTTACATATTAACTTTCCTCACTTTTTTTCCTTTTCTTTTCATTCTTCATAGTTCATAGATATATACCCCTTTTTTTCAATGTTTAATTTTTGAAATTTATCAAGCCTTTCTTTCTATTTATGCTTGTATTATTACACTTGTATTATTACACTTTATTCCCCCCTTTTTCTATATTTTATCTTCTTATTTTGTATCTTTCCGTTTACCTCCTCATTTTTCTTTCCCTTTATATTATTGTTTACATTTTATCCCTTTTTGACATGTATTTTTCCTATTTTATATTCTTATTCTTGTATTATTTTATCTGTCACTATTAGAATTTCTGTTCATCATCTACATTTTATTTTTATCCATCACTTTTTAAGTTTATTATTCTGTAACCTGTCTTATATGCATTCTTATTTATCTTATATCTTCTATTCACTATTTCATCATATCTAATTTTATTTCAATAATCTAATTTATTTCCACTCCTGTACCACTTTATATATTCTTGTTGCTGCTACGTTTTTATATATTTCTGTTTTGTTTCTCTTAGCCCTGAAGATGGCCTACATTGTAGGCCGAAACGTCGGCACATAATAAATAAGTTATCCTTATTTTGATGTTTTCATTGACTGCACCCCCAACTATTTCTTCCTTGAATTAGAAGATACAGTCGACCAACTCTTCTCTAACACTCTTCTCTAATATTACTATAGTTGTAAATATCAATAAATTAAATTTAAAAAACAATTAAAACCATTGTAGAAAGGAGATAGTTGGGGGTGCAGTAAAAAAAAACACTGAATAAGTACTAGACTTATAATTATGTGCCGACGTTTCGACCTACAGTGTAGGTCATCTTCAGGGCGATTTGGAGAGAGAAGCCGTTGGGTGCAACGGCTGGCTCAACGTCGGCACATAATTATAAGTCTAGTATTTATTCAGTGTTTTTTTTTACTGCACCCCCCAACTATCTCCTTTCTACATTGATCTTCCAGTCAACTATTTTCCTCTCATACAATTAAAACCATTGTATGATAATTTTAATTTGATATTAATTCCAATACTAAGTATTTTGAAATAGAAATACCATCCCTGAAAACCAAAGAAATGTAAATATAAAATTCTTCTATGCGAGTTGTGACCACTTGATTGAAAGCTTACCACATCAACAGAATAGGATGCATTCCTCGATGCTTCGTCAGTGACTATGGTGGAACTGTGGAAGATAAAATGAATAGAATGCGCGGACAGCGGATCATTTTACACTCAATAATGTATGTTATTATGTTATACATACAATAATCGGGAAGAATAGCGGTAATTCCTAGGATCAAATTCTCTACGGTTTAAAACAAATGCCCAATCAGTGCTACAGGTTTTTATTTATTTTATTTTTATTTTTTTGTAATGAGTAAATACTGAGTCAATTACACATTAAGAGGGAAGGAAGGTGAGAAAATGTGTTGGGTTTATTTCTTAGATTATATGTGTAATATGCAGTAAACATAATGTAATGTAGTCAAAATGTAATATTAATATGTAATATGAAAGTATGCGAAATATTCACTGTATTACGCATTTGGCAAAACTTTACAATTTTTAGTGATACAAAAGGGAAAATAGTATATTACTGTATTAGTTCATATAAATGCTGATTTCTCTGTTCAAATCATTATTTATCTAATGAATTGCCTAACTTATCGTAGTAAATAATCAACAAATTACCTATGCCATGTTAGAAACGGTAATTTCTAACATGACAAGTGGTCCCTGTGCCACTAAAACCTGTCAACGGATCAGGGGATCAGTAAATGGTGGAGACTGTACTGTTTCAAGGAGAACGGTTGTGCAGGAGATGATTTGTCCTAGATCACACTCAACCACCAGATTTTCCTCCTTATTATAGAGGTTGAGTCAGCCCCAGGAGGGTCCTAGATCCAATATGATCCATCTCCGATTGCAAACAGATTAATTTAGTCTTTGCCAGCAGCGGGATTTGAACCAGGATTTTCAGCATGACAACTCAATGTTGTACCACTGAGCCACTCCCCTTCCACGAAATTGTGGTACAGGATTTTAGACTCTCAAAAATCATTAAGTCCTTTAAAAGGATTAAAAGTATCTGTAGTTCTTTAATATCAAAATGTTTCACAATATTCACTAGATGGCAATTTAAAATTTGACCCACTATGTTCAAAAACCGTAAAATGCCTCCAAAAGTTTAAAGTATTTGGTACTAGTATGTTTAAGGGCCTGCTGACATCAGCGCGCTCAGGTGTCACTTACCTCAACTATTTGGACCTTGTCAGGTTATGCATGAATTTTAAATAGGCATTGCCTTTCATTATGACACAACAGATTTATAGGAAATGAAATAAATGAGAAACATGTAGACAAAATTAAACTAGAAATAATAAAACATTTATTACAAGCAATATTCATTAAATAACAATTTGTAACTAAAATATGATAATATTTTTAATTTTTAAATGGTTTTATGTTTGCCGGGGCAAATCTTTTCTCTTTAACATAAAAACATTTAAAAATTAAAAAAATTATCATATTTTAGTTACAAATTGTTATTTAAAATAGAAATATTTAAAATATGATGTTATGATAAACAATGAAAGATTTATTCCAAACAATGCTCATTAAAAAGAACAATATCTTCAAAAATTGCATCAAAAGGGTCTCTTCCCTCTAACTTCGTTATATAAAATGGACAATAGTCTCCAAAAGTAATGTACTATTCCTCAACCACGTATTTAATCGAATACCCAGGGTCTTGTTGCATCCTTTTTTCTGGCATCTCCATCTAATTTTATTCCCCACTTGCAGTTTCATATCATGTCCATTTCCACAACGCATTTTCTGCGGAATGACATTCCGCTCCTGAAGAAACCTAACAGCTGATTTTTCATCGTTCAAAACACATTCACGTTCAACTTGACATAAACAATAACAAAACAATGGAAAGGTTACTATAACAGTAGGAGATGGTTAAGAAAAGTGACACCTGAGCGCGCTGATGTCAGCAGGCCCTTAAACATACCAGTACCAAGTATTTTATTATAAATTTAGTATTATCATAAATTTAGTATTATACCAGAATAATCAAAACCGTTCATGGGATAGTAATGAATAACATGAACCATACAAAAAAATGTTTACATCCATTCGCTATGTCCATAGGTGGCAATCAAGTAAAAAGAAAGGTTTTAAAAAAATCTTCAAAATAAAAACTTTAAATTTAATTTTTTAAAGAAAAGTAACTAGTTGATTTTTTAAATGATTGAAAAAATTTAATTAGCATATTAAATAAAATTCAAAATTTCCTTTTTTAATTTATAACGGTAATAAATAGTGAAAACTGTAATAAACAGTGATAATAAATAGTAATAAAATGGTAGTATACGAGGGTAGACTATGGAGTATTAAGAAGGAAAGATGGTGCTTTAATAACTGCATAATGATAAAGCAAACTGCCCAATATGTCCCTCTTAGCCAGCCGTGTAGTGGAGATGAATAGCCATTGGGTAGGTCGGCTCCGCTAGCTTGGCTATATCCCATTGGGTATACCGGTATAGCTTCCGTAGCAGCCTCATAAATACTCTATTCACAGCTATGTCCGCCTTATATAGCCGCACCCTCTTAACAACCTCATTATTTATGTTAATATCCGTTTATAACACTTAATAATTAGATTATTTGCTTTGGAATTACAATCTCAGAATTTTTTTTCTCAATTATTTAAAATAGATCAAATACTTAAATGTGGAATAACGAACAAAATATATAGCTTTTTAATCTTACTAATATTATAAATGTGAAAGTTTGTATGTTTGTCTCTCTTTCACGCAAAAACTACTGAACGGATTTGGATGAAACTTTACAGTAATATAGGTTATACAAGGAAGAAATAGTTGGGGGTGCAGTCAATGAAAACATCAAAATAAGGATAACTTATTTATTATGTGCCGACGTTTCGGCCTACAATGTAGGCCATCTTCAGGGCGAATAAAACAACTTGCAGGTTAGGCCGCTCAGAGACTATTTCTTCCTTGAATTATATAATATCATATATAATATAATTATATCATATATAATATAATATAATCCTATTTCTTCCCCCAACTATTTCTTCCTTGAATTAGAAGATACAGTCGACCAACTCTTCTCTAATATAGGTTATACATCAGAATAACACATGGGCTATATCAAGCGGAAGGGGGGGGGGGGCGCACGGGGGCAGGTGCCATTATAGTGGAGAACCATTATAGTACATAATTAAAGACAAATCAGGAATTTAGCATCTTGAAATTTGCAGATAGGTCCTTTGTATGATTTAAGAAAGAAGTTTGGATAATTCCACCCTTATTATAATAAGGGTTCAAAGGTTGTATGGAATCCGTCAGTTTTGAAGTTAGACATCTGAAATTTTGTACGAGTAACCTATAGTGAAAAAAATTAAATTATTTAAATAATTAAATTATTTATTATTTTAAATTATTGTTAAAAAGCACTGTCAAGAAACTTTATGCGTTAGTCCAAATTCTATGCGAGCGAAGCCGCGGGCAAAAGCTAGTAGAATATAAATAAGTTTATATGTGTATATTAAGACCGTGGAAAAATTCCAACGAAAAGCTCTTAAGTCTCCAAACTAAAACAGAAAGTGAAATTATCTGTCCAATATTTCTCCCATTCAAGCATCCTCAGGGTAGAAAGAGAATAACAACAAAACAAAACATGAATAATGCACCCAAGAAACATCCCACCACCTCCAAGGCTCAAATCCTATTAATGAATCATAAAGTTTTAGCGTTCTTTACTATTATTTATTTTTTCCTGTTGTGCTTTTTGAAGTTTGATGAGTGTATGTTGAATTTTCAAATTCTGGAGTATTTATCAGCTGTTTTTATCTAACCTTATCCAGCCGGGGTCGAGTAACCTTCCTTATGATTCATTAGTTGCATTTGATCCTTGGAGGTGGTGGGATGTTTCTTGGGTGCATTATTCATGTTTTGTTTTCCTTTTGTTCCCTTTCTACCCTGAGGATGCCTGATTAGGCGAAATATTGGACAGATAATTTAAATTTCTGTTTTAGTTTGGAGACTTAAGGGCTTTTCATTGGAATTTTTTCCACGGTCTTAACATTTATGTAAGGTCTCTTATTACTTTTCAATATATTTATGTCTATAGTTTATAAGTAAGGAGACGAGTAGCTCCCTGGCAAAGTTGTTATCTAGTAAATGTTTTGAAATATTTAAAGCTTAAAGTGATTAACGAAATTCTGGGTTAAATTTTTTTGCGGCAATTAACGGTTTTTATATAATTCAAACCTGTACCGGTATAACCGAAAAAGCCTGTTCGGTCGAGTTCATGATTGAGATTGTACTGTTGGGATTGGTTCGAGATGGATCTCAACCACCAGGCGATTTCAAATTAAAATGATCCAATTTATAGAGGCTGGGTGAGCCCCTGCAGGGTCTGTAGATCCCGCCGGGGCCATCCGTGGCTGTTAAAAGATTAAATAATTTACCTGCCAGAGCCGGATTTGAACCCGGAAACTTTAGCAACTCAGCACTTTACACAATCAGCTGCTACCCGAGTAGTCGAGGGGTGGACTGTATTTTTATTTGAAAGGAAACCTAATCCTATTTTTAAGTATGATCTCTACTGATGCTGTAAAATTTTTGATCTCCTAATACTTCAGGTATCTGATGATTTTACGTGTTTAATTGGTCTTTTTCAGAACATGTAACAATTTTGGATAGAACTGTCCGATATACTTTTAAGTCAAAAAGCCCAATTTGCATGTTGGGTGCGGTTTCTTTTTTATTAAAAAAAACAAAAAACAATGTGAGCTCAAAATACAAAAAAAACACAACATTACTTTCTAAGTATCAAAATTTATTTATTTATTATTTAATTTTTTTATTTGCACCTGCGCAATTGCGCATCTAGCAAATTTGAATAAAGTTTCTTTCTCTTCGATTTTCTCCATGATCATTCAGTTATTTTGGAAATATATATATATATATATATATATCAATTTTTCAGTAGGTCTCTTGGCCAATGTCTCTTTAATCTTTTTTTGTTAAGTCCAGGTAACAGGGAGTAGGAAAGCGGAAGAACGAGTGGGTTTGGGTGATATTGTGTCGATGAGTGGAATGTTATGTATTTGTTATGAATATATCATTGTATAGTAGGGATGTTCATGTCGTTGTGTATAGTGTGATGTTTTTTATTGTACAATTTGTATATTCATGATGATCATACCACACTATTATTTCCAAAGTGGCATACGTCAAAAACCTACATTCTTGGAAAAACTAGAACAACTATTGGTGAGCTTGGAATAGCATTAGGACACTAAGAGTGACACAAGTGCCTTCTTAAAGTTAGTATCAACATGATTTGGTGAGTGATAAAGAGATATTTACCCATTTCTTTCATGGTCAAAACTCACCAGCGGAAAAACACCGATTTTTTATTCGAGTCACTTTAGAAATACCAAAACCGTTGTCGGGTCTGGGGTTCAGTACATGGTAGAGACTGTACTGCTTCATGGACAACGGTTCTGCATGAGATTGAGGGAGCCCCAGGGCCTTAGATCCCATAAGATCCATCTCCGACTGCTAACAGACTAATTAAAAGTCTTGCCAGAAGAGGGATTTGAACCAGGATTTTCAACATGACAGTGTTCTACAGCTGACCCATTCCCTTTCCACATTGGAGTGGTACAGGATTTGTTACCCTTATTTTGGGTGCCCTATTTTTATAATATTTTATAGAGGCTGGGTGAGCCCCAGGAGGGTCCTAGATCCCATATGATCCATCTCCTGCTGCAAACAGACTAAATAAAAGTACTGCCTGCAACGGGATTTGAACCAGTTAGAAATACTAGTGCAGTATAATATATTTTTATGTTTTTTTTATATTACAGTACATTAATCTACGTTGGCTATCAAAGCCATTATTAACGTTGCCAAGTGGCAACAGATTATTAAGATTTTCAATACTTGAAAAATAAAAAACGCTAATAACAAATTTAATTTTGTGGTCTAGAGGTTAGGGTAACAAACTACTAAGCCCAAGATCGCGGGTTCGTAGCCCGGCAGGTGGCCGTAGGATTTTTTTTAAGGGAGTAAAAAATCCTTAGTTACGCCGTCCTTCGGAAGGGACGTTAAACGGGGGTCCCGAGCCTGTACGATGTCAGGTACTCGTTAAAAATCCCTATCCTAATTAAACCTGGATAGGCAAAATTTAGAGCTCCCACTGTAGCATCGTCCGATTAGCCATAGCAGCATAAAGTGACGATAAATGAACAAACAACAACAAATTTAATTTAATAAAAAATTATAAAATCCACTACCGAATAACTTTTATATTGCACAATCCTACACGCCTTGAGGTTTGGAATGTATTCATATCTACTTTAAGCACATTAATGTTAGTGAGATAGCCGTCCATTGAATCCGATTTTGAACTTGTAGATCTTGTAGCCTATCACGTTATGGCTATTATGGCAAATTCATTTCGTCTTTTCTAGATAGTAGATAAGAGATTTTGAGAGTGGAAGGCACCATACTACCATACCATAACTTAACCGTTCGACTTTTGTGAAAGCCAGCTCCACAAACAATACCACACTTTTAAAAGACCAAGAATATTCCGTGTCTCAGGAAAAATAGGATTGGAGGTTATGAAATCTCTGTACACATTACGACGTAATGCGTTCCACGTGCCAGCTCTATTGCGCAATTCAAGGCTAAAGTTTCCTTGAGCATTAAGACAGGGTAGGCATCTTTCTTCAACTGCATCAGTGGCAGAATGGCATTGGATATGTGTTATTGTTTCACAAGATACAAGTGGTTTCAATTAGATGGTTGCCCTGCACATTACAGAAGAGGTCCACAACAATGGCCTAATGTTTATTATCCCAATCAATGGATTGGCCGTGCAGAACCAGTGGCTTGGCCTGCACGCTCTCCTGATACCACAG
Source organism: Arma custos (assembly GCA_037127475.1). Lineage (NCBI taxonomy): Eukaryota > Metazoa > Arthropoda > Insecta > Hemiptera > Pentatomidae > Arma > Arma custos. The sequence goes on from CM073760.1 coordinate 2,657,394, forward strand.
GATTTTTTTGTTTGGGTGACATTTAACAAATAGTCTATGCAAGGTAGTTCATTGATCTTAATTCTTTAATAATAAAGGTACCTAATTTACCTTGTCAAACAATAAAACATATGCCGTTCTGCCACTGCTGCTGTTGAAGAAAAATACCGAGCCTGTCTTAATGCTCGAGGAAATCACTTTGGATTACTTGGATATTTAATGCGTACGTTGATGTTTATATTTGATTAATAAAGTAATTAGAACAAATAAAATAAGTTTTATTTATTTACTATGCCCAAATAATTCAAACAAAGGAAATCATTAGGTATCTTCTGAACAAAGCATTTGCGGACATACCTTCATAGGAAGTTTTGATTCTTGTTTTGAGGTAGTTAGTTCAAATTTTCGGTTTGTCTTTATACGTAATATTTTAATGAAATTTCATAAATTAAAACCCGAAAAAATTGAAATATATATATATATATTTATATATATATGCGACCATAGGGACTATTCCCTGTTGGTGACTTGCAAAAGACGCACTTTAAGAGTTAACAGCCCTCTCCATAGTAATAGTTACCTATATTTTAAATATTCACTTAATTATTGTTAAAATATTATAAATAAATAAAATTTTATATATTAAATTAATTTTTTCCAGGCATACTTTCGAGGAGACGATCCGGCAGACCGAGATCCGAAGGGAGAACAACATGGACGTGATGTACACCATCTCGCACATCGCAACCGTCAACATATCGATTATCGAAGTTTAAATGAATCGATCTCTCTATTTAATCAAGGAGAGAACGCTACCTCTATGTACCTACAACCCGCATTGCAGGAACACTCTCTTAACATGGCCCTCTGTAAATATGTAAATAATCTTCTTTTTTTGCTGTGCTTCTCATCTGTTATAGCCAGCCAGCTCTAACAGTTACCGACGGATATGGATGGGAGATTACAGGATTCCAATATCATCCATTTTTCAGAGTTTTTTTATTTTAATGAAATTTGAACAAACGTTTTAAATATAAATAAACATATATTACCGGCTAGTTATATTTATAAAAAATATGATAAAAATTGTTTTGGTATAAACCAAACATGTGTACTTAGTCATGGAAAGCAATTGTGTTAGTTCTCAACTCCTGGATATTAGGTTTGAGTCCAGTTTTTGGCCAATCTTTACAGACATTGATCGACTCCCTTAATCTAAGAAATTCTTTGTATTGAACAGTGTGTAATTTTGCCATTCTGGGAAGACGACAATTGAAAAAGGGTAATTATTCCGCAGGTTGTCGCTTCGAGTTGAGTCACAACAAGGTTTAACTTTTTATTTGTTTCCCTTTTAATATTTTCCAAAAATACAAGTTATCATAAGCTTTAATGTAAGGAAGAAATAGTTGGGGGTGCAGTCAATAAAAACACCTAAATAAGTGTAACTTATTTATTATGTGCCGACGTTTCGGCCTACAATGTAGGCCATCTTCAGGGCGAATAAAACAGGCCGCGTGTTTTGATTGACTGCACCCTCAACTATTTCTTCCTTACATTAGAAGATACAGTCGACCAATTCTTCTCTATCATAAGCTTTAGTATGGAAAAGAGAATGCGATTATGGGAAATGTTTATACTTCGGTTAAAATCATCTAGAAATGAACGTTTCAAAAAACAAATATCATCTATACTTCGAAATGTTAGTAGAAACTTTTATATCTAGATGAAATGATTACCGAAATATTCCAATATAATACTCCAAAATAAGGGGGGGGGGGAGAATCTGGCGGGAGAGTTTGTGATTTAGGACAAACCACCTTTCTGCACAACACTTGTCAAAGAAACAGTCTCTACCACGTACTGAACCCGAGACCCTTCACGTTTTTTTTCATTTATTTATTTTTTTGGTAAATCAGAATATTTATTTAGTTGTGTTGGTGAAAGTATAAAATTGTGTCATTATCAAAATAAAATATTAAGAAAATTTATTTCCATAAATAAGAAGTAGCCTTTTTTTTTTTTAGTTCTGTGCCCAATTAGCCACAGAAGAAATAATTAATACATTCCTATTCCTATTATTTTTATTAAGTTTTTGGTAATTTTGTTCTCCTACAAGGGCAAAACTACACACTGTTGATTGGGAGAGACCTTGTCATTGGATACTATGGCACTTCTAGTATAACCAAGGTTAAGAAATATTACATTCTACACAAGAAATGAATCATGGCACATTTTAAGTTGTAGTAATGCAGGGTAACTTAATCTGGCATATTCAAGGATGCGAGAGATTTCAATAGCCAGATTCTTCTAAATTACTTGCACAGTGCACATTACTTGCCTTGTCTATCTGTTCATGTAATGACGGATTTGATTTAATAATAATTTTAAATTAATCAGTCAATATTCATGTCACAAAAAGCAGTTCTAATAACCCATGAATGATGCCATTTAATGAAAGTTACAAACACTAAAAGATAACATGCATTCCTATCGAGCTCATAATCTGAACTTAATTTCAATCGGGTTACAATGAATTTTACAAACTCAGTAATTTTTGCTTGTTGATCCATTTTGAGGAGGGACTATTACTCAAAAACAATTAACTCCATTTAAAAATCACCTGTTAAAATACACTTCACATACAAATTGCTTTTCTTAAGTGAAATAAAAATTTGGAATTTACTTTTATCACTTATGCCGCCTATTTTCCTGATTTTGATATTAATTCAAAGTTTATTTTCAAATATTTTAATTTGTTAAAATACTTTATATTATAAAAATATATTAATGTGATTGAAACAAAGGATTTAATGTTATATTTAAGCATAATTGAATCACAACAGAACCCATCAATTTCAATTCATTCCTATAATAAGAAAATTTTTGTTAAATTATAATAGCATTTTGAACTGACCTACTTTTTTTTAAAGTGTTGTAATGTAATAAATTACATTACTTTCAACGACAATCAAATTATTTAAATAATTTACAGTCCGAAAAAATTAAATTTGTGGAATAGTAATATTATGAAAATATAAATCAAGAATAAAAACTTCACTACATGAAGCTAATATCTATGACAAATACTATCAGAATAGTAGTGATCCAAAAAAACAATTTTTATAGAAAAATACTGAGTATGCCTCAAGCATTGCCTAGGATGTAAAGTAAATATTGTAAAAAAACTTTATAAAATTAAGTTATAATTGTACATTTTGAGTCCTCCGAATTTTTTATATATAATAAACGTCATTGATATACTCAACTAGCTGCATAATTTAAATTATTTGCCAATGTATACATTGTATTTAGACAATATTATTAAAAGATATTGTATGTAAATATATTGTAACTAATTTATATAAAACTGAAAAGGACTAATTTATGTGCCAAAAATGAATGTATATAATATAACACAACGTTTTATATTTTTTTGAAAAATATTAGTTGACCTATCATGTATTTATGAAGAAGAAAATGATCCGGGTAGAGGTCGAGAAAATTCTCTTTTTTTATTATTAGAACTTTTTATTAGTATGCCAACGTTTTGACCCACCTTGCAGGTCTTCTTCAGGGCTAGTTAATGGGTTAATGAGGTGAAAGATGCTAACGTTTTGACCCACCTTGCAGGTCTTTTTCAGGGCTAGTTAATGGGAAGGAGGTGAAAGATGGTTTATTAGTACGCCAACGTTTTGACCCAGCTTGCAGATCTTCTTCAGGGCTACTTAATGGGTAGGAGGTGAAAGATGGTTTATTAGTATGCCAACGTTTTGACCCACCTTGCAGGTCTTCTTCAGGGCTAGTTAATGGGAAGGAGGTGAAAGATGGACTTTTCTTGACCTCTGCCCGGACCGTTTTCTTCATCATATATACACATGGTCAACTAATTTTTTTCAACATGTATTCCAAAAGTTTTATATATAACCATAAAATTCAGGGAAGGAATAAATAAAATATTATTGAAACTTTGTTTTAATTTTTTTATATAAATAGTATACGATGATTCAAATTAATATATTGATTTATCAAATTAATCCTCACGCTATCATACCCTTTTGTCTTTGAATGCAAGTAAAATATACTAAATTTTTGTTTGTTAAAAATAATCAAACAGCCTTTTAAAATTTTATGTTTTCATGTAAATAGCCATTTACTGAAATTTTTTCATATTTTATTTCCCTTCTCTTGGAATGTTTAATTTAAAAAAAAAACTGTAATATATAATGTTTAAATACAGTTTTATAAACTCTTTTGATGAAAATACCATAATCTACTGTTTTTATTTGTTTAGTGTCTACAGTAACCATAATGTGCTATTGTTTGTATGTAAGCAAATCAAGCATTCTTTTTTCATACATAAAGTGATTTTTATAAATATAATTATCTTTCATAATTTTTTATAATTATTGGTCATTTTTTATGAGTTATAAATATTTTTATTTTTTAAAAGAGAAAAGATAGGCCCTCGACCGGGATTTGAACCCGGAACCGGTCGAGGGCCTATCTTTTCTCTTTAAAAAATATAAATATCTTTCACCAGAGGTAAAGTTGATTAATAAAAAATGTAATTGTTCATACCGAAATTCCAGACATTCAGTTTTATTGCATTATAAATACCATTGGAATTAATTCTGCGGCTTGATGCAATTTTAATGTAAATTTTTACCCTTTTTTTTTTTACAAAATTATTAAAATAAAAAATGTCAATAACACACTTATTTTTCTGATAATGTTCTTACAATTTATTAGTGGTAATTCACAATATAAATGATCAAATTGTTTGTATTTTTTAATCAAGCCTCAGAATTAGGTAGTGGATGATAATAAAGTTGAAGGAAGGTTGTTCAAGTAATTTTTTTTTTGTTTCAACAATGAAATGATTTCATCATAGATAAACATACCATAATTTTCAATACAAAAATGAAATACATATATAAATATATATATATATATATATATATATATATATATATATATATATATATATATATATATATATATATGTACAGTTGAAAATAAAGATTGTATGGCATTGCTTTATATCAGTTGAAGCATATCATAATTACAAAATGGGAAAAACAAAATCATTAGTATTTCTGTTGTTATATCTATATAAGTTAGATAAAAAAAAAAGCTTTTTGTATTTGTTTACTAAATTTATTTATATTATATTGTTAAATGCTGGTATCTGTAATAAAAGATATTTTATAATATTCATGTTTATTGATGATTTAATATTCAACATTTTTAGTCACTGTTTATTGGAGAGCCAACATTTTTTATATACATTTCAGTGTCCTCCACCCCATATCTATGTATTTTAATTTTAATATTTACCATTTGTAATTTTAATTGTCTGTGTATTGCATTTTTAATCATGAACAAGGCCTGTAATGAGGATCGAAACGTTAGCTCTCCAGTAAACAATTCTGCCTACTTAAGAGCATTATTGTGACCTCTACCCAGACCATTTTCTTTCTCATAATTAAAAATTACTTCAGTGAAGTAAATATTTAAAAAAAATAAACTGTCGAAATATCATAAAATCATTATAATGATTAGAACATGCATTTAATACAATTATTATTGTAAGTTATATTTATTATATTATCTATGTTAAAATGTAAGAATAATAACGCTCCTTCAAAAACAAAATAACTCAAAATTTGCTATGTTTGTGTTAGGCTTTCAGTAGCAATTGTAATGGTTGAAGTATTTTAATTCAGGAAAGACACATCTGATATTCCATTTCCAACATTTTTTTTTTTAAATAAAGTCATGTTTTGAGTTGTATCGTGTTTGAACTTGAAGTTTTATGGCAATAATGAAATAAGTTAAAATCCAAAGAGTCTCAAGCTTTTAAAAATTTTCTTATGGTTAATAAAATAATTTCAATACCTTCATTACAATAGGAATGCTTTTTCTTAACCAGTACCAGAATTCCAATTTTTTTTAAATCATCTGGTTTAATTTTGATTAGACAGGAACTTTCTAATACTTTTATAGAAAAAATTAGGTTTTAGAAGTTATGACATTGTTCTTTTGAAGGAGCAATAAGTAAACACAATAATAATAACTAATTACATTTAAATTTTTCCCTTCAAAAAAATGTCTATGGTGGGTCTTATAACGGAGTTAAGATGCTTTTCCAAAATGTCCAGCAAGATCATTTGGGTTGGTCATTACTGTCTTTAAGGTTCTGGTGTAAACTAAACACAAGCATGATAAAACAGAAATAAATACCAGATATTAACTTTCAACCTCGCGTGCCAAAACCACCGCACTATCTTTTATCTATTGAAGGATCCTGGCTATACCATAGAGTGCTACCCGGGTTGATAAATATTTAATATGTTCAAGCCTACAAAAACTAATGCATAGAAGATACAAGGTTTACGCCCTCCGATGTAAAAACTGCTAAGAATGTTCTTTCCACTTCGTTTACCCTTGTGTAGGGTTTAAATTTTTTGCTAAAGATATTTACAGTGTAGAGGCGGACTAATGGTCCTCGAGCGAGAATAGTGGAAATTCTACGCTATCCACAACATTCTCTAGCAATAATGTTATAGTATGTTATGTCTATCATTTCAAACTTTAAGAAAAAATACACACGTACTGTGGAGAATCCATTACAGTAGGTACATACTTATAGGCAAATCATGTGATGTTATAACAGAAATAACATAAGTAAAACTATTGTTTAGATATTTTAATAAACCTTTGAAACCTTTCTATAAATACTACAAGTGTATTTTTAAGTTATTGTCGATTTTTTTGCTCGTCTGCCCGTTGTGCCCCCCCAGAAAAAAATTCTGGATCCGCCCTTGGCGATAACCCCTAAGATACTCATTTAAATAATATGGTATAAAATATTCTAATAATGTACATGAAATTCTTAAGGTAACTAAAGTATTTAAGTTGATAAGGATTAATACTGTACTCGTCTAAATAGCTTTCTAAATACTGCATTGTACGTAACCAATTTCTTAGAAGATTTAATGGGTATAGTAAGCTATCCTTAAATATGCTATAGAAGTATTATGTTGTATACTGAAGTAGTATGTATTAATTTTATGTAGATCTATAAAAGAGGAATATTCCACCATTCATTGTTTTGTTATATCTCAAATGGATTAGGCAGCGTCTTCGATGAACTATTATCCATTCCAACACTTCCAACAATTATCGTTATATTCCAAAAAAAATTAAAGAAAACCTCGACAAATTATTAACCTAAGCCTTCCTCACAGTGGCGTAACTAGAGTTGACTCATGGAGGGGGGTGTTAACCCCCACCAGTCAACCACTCCAACATATTACTCCCTTCAAAAAAGATGTCTCGTAATATAGGTATAATATATATTATAGGTACTATAGTCATGTAGCTTAAAATTAAATAAATATATTATAATTTTTTATAAATGCTATTTTTGGAAGGGCAATCAAGACTTTACTTCTAGATTCATAGAATAGTCTAAACTGTTCGTCTCACATTTGCGATCTTATTGTTGCCGCTAGATGCCACTGCTGTCGCTGTAATAATATAATTAATTGTAAATAAACAGTATTACGTTTTGGTTTGTCATTTTAGTGAACCTTTTATTCATTAAGGTTTTTGGCATTATTGACCATTACTTCTGTAATCCCATAATAATAACTTTGAAAAAGTAAAATCCTTCAAATTTTTATTTTTTTTAAATTGTTACTTATAATTTTTTTTTAATTTCTTCTAAGCAATGGGAGGGGTTACAATCCCCAATAACCCCCTACCCCCTCGTTACGCCTATGCTTCCTCATGAATCACTCTATCTATTCCACGAAAATCCGTGAGTAGTTTTGAGTTTATCATGAGTTTATCACGAACAGGCAGACAAACGCGGCCGACTTTGTTTTATAATATGTATAGATAACGTTTCGATTTTTCTCTCATATTTTATACCTGTTTGGACCAAACAAAGGGTTCACTTGTTTTATTTAATATTGAGCAAAAATAAGTATACAAAATATTTTTTCAAATTACATAATTAATTTATAAACGTAACAGCATTCCGGTTGGTCTCCTCCTGCAGCTACTGGTGGCGGTTTGAACCGCCTCAGCGATAACAACTTGTGGGTAACCTTGGTTACATATTCTCACAATAATATTGAAATTGCCAATGATGTCTTGCCAAGGTTATTAAAAATAAATCAGATTAAAATTGAGAAAAGAGCAGAAGGGTCTTAAAAAATTGCGCAATTAAAATGTTTTATTTTGTGTAAAGCCACGGATTGACCCTTTGGAACCCACAGACCATTCTGGAGTTCACCCATCCTCTTTGAAATGGGTACCGTAAAAGGATGAAAAACCCTGGGCTTGCGTGATATAGAACAAACCGATGTAGAGTAGTCAGCACAAGCTGTACCGTGTAATCAGCACAAGCTCCTTCATGGGTTGTAGTGCTACATGCTTTTTATTTTATTTTATTAAGTTTAAATAGAAGTTAACTATATTATTTTCGCTCATAATAAATAATAAATTGCTTAAAAATAAAAAGGAGCGGCGTGGCTAAGCGGTAGGAGGACTGAGATACCATGCCGAAAATCCTGATTCAGATCCCGTTGCAGGAAAGACTTTTATTTAGTCTGTTTGCAGCCTGAGATGGATCATATATGATCTAGGACCCTCCTGGGATCACCCAGCCTCTATAAAGTGAGTACCCGAAATAAGGGTGGAATCTGGCGGTTGAGTGTGATCTAGGACAGATCACTTCCCAGCACAACCGCTGTACTTGAAACAGTATAGTCTCTACCATGTACCCAGACCCGTTCACGGATTGTAGTGCTACAGATTTTTTTTTTTAAATAAAAACTTTACTACCAAAGTTTTCACAAGCACAAGTCAACGGTTATGCAAGTAGATGAACCTTGGCTCCCCCCCCCAATTAAGGGTACACATTTTAAATAGTCTAACCACAAAAGGGACAGTTGATCCATGAGCGGGGTAGTTTGGTGTGTAGAGCATTGAGTTACTGTTTCCAAGATCCTTGGTTCAAATCTGACTATGGAAGATTAATTATCAAATCTCTTAATAGCCACGAATGTAATCTGTCAGATCTACTCTTTAAATCTTACTAATATTATAAATGTGAATGTTTGTATGTTTGTCTCTCTTTCACGCAAAAACTACTGAACGGATTTGGATGAAACTTTACAGTAATATAGGTTATACATCAGAATAACACATAGGCTATTGCAAGCGCGGATTTAGGGGGGGGGCGCACGGGGGCACGTGCCCCCCCCCTCGACTGTTATTTAGGAACTGTGGAGAATCCATAATAGGACATAAATAAAGGCAAATCACATGATAATAGATGTTAAAGTAACAGAAAGAAGATGAGTGAAACTATTTGTTTTGATGTCCTACTAATTTTACTAATATTATAAATGTGAAAGTTTGTATGTTTGTCTCTCTTTCACGCAAAAACTACTGAACAGATTTGGATGAAACTTTACAGTAATATAGTTTATAAATCAGAATAACACATAGGCTACAGCAAGCGCGGATTTATGAGGGGCACGGGGACACGTGCCCCCCTGACAGTATTTTAGGTACTGTGGAGAATATATTATAATAGTACATAATTAAAGGCAAATCAGGAACTTACTATCTATAAATTTGTAGATAGGTCCTTTGTATAGTTTAAGAAAGAAATTTGGAGAATTCCACCCCAAGGGTTTCCCCTTTAATATAATAAGAGTTCAAAGGTTGTATAGAATCCGTCAGTTTTGAAGTTAGACATCTGAAATTTTGGATGTGCGAGTAACTTATATTTTAAAAATATAAGTAAACTATTTATTTTTAAATGATCTTTCCCGAAACTTTATTTTGCAGACCTAATTCATTGCGAGCGAAGGCGCGGGCAAAAGCTAGTTACCCATAATTTAGGGAAAAGCTGGCGTTTGAGCATGATCTATGACATGCCCTAGAGACAGTACAGTCTGTACTCAAGATCCTTCGTGGATTGTAGTGCCACATATTTATTTATTTTTTTCTTCCTCTGTAGGTACTTCGAACGTTGATAATCGGACTCTAACATAAGAATTTTGGATTGCAATTAGCAGTTACGTTATTGCTTTATCGAACTTATATGCTTCCGTAGTGTTACTACTTCATACTTCTCTATTTCATTTAACATAGCATGTTTTGTAAACGTTTGTAAAATATTGTATTGTAAGTATACTTTGTTGTACGTTGTATTGTAAGTAGTACATACTTTGGTAAATATGATGGAAATTTTAAAATCATTGTCCTATAATCATAGTATACCTAAAATATAAAATATGGTTAAAACTTCTTCTATTAAACAAAAACCAATGTGTAGCATTACAAGCCACGAACGATCTCAAGCTCAGTAGAGAATGTACTGATGCTAGGACATGTCAGAGAGTATGTACGGATACAATACAATATTTTAAGAACGTTTACACAACATTGTAAGTGAAATGTAAAATGTATGTAAGGAGTAGGAAAACTACGTAAGCATGTACGTTCGATTAAGAAATTACAAGGATCAAATGCCAAAACATGTGTTCTCTTATTTTTGATTAAGAATGCTAGATTGAAAAGAATCTATGGATAACTTTGATCTGAATTGAAACGATTCATTTTTTATTATAAATATGAAAACAAAACATTCACATTATCATAACATGTTTATGTTACATGTTATCATGTCTTCCAAGTCCCGGAAAATCACTATAAGGGAAGGAAATACTGGAGTCGATATAAAGACACGGTCCCTACTCGGATTCCATGGACTGCCTGGAGACCAAATATCCTTTAGCAGTCCCAGCATTCCGGGGATTTCTGCCTCCTTCCTCCCCCTCTCACCAATAACTGACTCTTAAAGGAAGAATTTCGATTTAACCCTTCTACTATCTTTGACATAGATTCTTAAAGCAAGTGCGTTGCTCAAATATTTAAATCAATATTCCTCTTGTTACTAAGAAAATACCAAAACAAATAATTTTCATCTAAAATAAATGAAAAGGAATCTACTTAACAAAAATGACTGTTAATATATTTTTAAATGCTTTTGGCAACAGCAAATTCTTCTATTTATATATATATATATATATATATATATATATATATATATATATATATATATATATATAAAGTGCTTGTCCATCGGGACCCAGCCCTCGCTTCCATAAATAATAATAAAAAAAAAAATATATATATATATATATATATATATATATGGACAAGCACTGGAGTAGTGTTACCCCTTGCTCCGGAGAATGGCAGGCAAAACAAGGAGGGACAGTGTTAGGAATGAGAGGATAAGGGGAGATCTTGGAATGCCTGCACTGAGGCAAACAGCGGAGAAGAGACAGTTGGGATGGTTTGGTCATCTCTGCAGAATGGATGAGGACCGGGACCCGAAGAAGTTTTATGAAGCCAGGCCTACCGAAAGCCGTCCTCGAGGAAGATCTAGACTGTAATGGATGGACCACATCTTGGTGAAAGGAAGGGAAGGAATATGAATGAGATGAAAGCGCTGGCTGGAGATAAATTATTTAATCTGCTAAAAACCTTGGGCCATGACCGTTCTGGGACACAATCAGGCTTTATAAAATGGGTACCCTAAATTGGGAGGGGGGGAAACCTTGTGTTTGAGCGTGACTTCATACAATTCGTGTCCTTGCACAACTGCTGTCCTTGAAACAAACAGTCTCTACCATCTACTGAACCCAAGACCCTTAATGGGTTAAGTGGAACATTTTATTTTATTTTATTATTTCTATTTATGAACTTTGGTTAAAAAACAGTATACAGTCCATCATATGTACTGAGCTCCAAGATCTTTCATTGGTTGTAATGCAATAGGTTATTTAAAAAAAATATTATATCATAGTTTCATAGCTTTTTTTTTAAATAAATAAATTACACAGATTTTTCTAGAGCATAAGAAATCATCCTTGAGGACGCCCAACACTGAAAGATTCCACCATTACTTAGATGATTTTACTGTGATAAAACCGTGTGATTAAACTGAACTTGGGCTATTTGATGTATTTAAAATATTATATTTTATAAAATGGCGTAGTTTTTCGTTCGTTTTTTTTTAAATCATGTGTTGTTGTTTGTTCATTTAACGTCACTTTATGCTGCTATGGCTAATCGGACGATGCTACAGTGGGAGCTCTATATTTTGCCTATCCAGATTTAATTAGGATAGGGATTTTTAACGAGTACCTGATATCGTACAGGCTCGGGACCCCCGTTTAACGTCCCTTCCGAAGGACGGCGTAACTAAGGAGTTTTTACTCCCTTAGAAAAATCCTAGGGCCACCTGCCGGGCTAGGAACCTTGGCGATCTTGGACGATAGTAGTTTGTTACGCTAACCACTAGACCACAGGTGATCGTAAAAATCATGTGTTAGCCACAATCATAAAATGTAATGACAATGGCACCAAAACCATTTTTGTTGGATCCGCAACTATAATAATTAATATTGAGTTATATAAGTAATATAAGGGAGATAATATTATAGGGAGATAATGGTCCGGGTGGAGGTCAGAAAAATTATCTTTAAGGAAGGGACATTTCAACATCTCAATACTCCATTTGTATTGTAGCCAACTGTCAACATTTGACGCCATTATAAGCCCTGAAGAAGACCTGCAATATGGGTCGAAACGTCAGCTATATAATAAACAGTTCTCCTTACTAAAGAGAATTTTTCCGACCTCCAACTGAACATTTTCTTCCTCTAATAATTAATAGTTTTAGTTATCCTTCCATTTTTAGATACCTCCTTATTCCATCAATCTAATCGGAATGTCATCGGCAGAAACTTAACTCCTTTTTCCGTTTATGTCCTGCCGTGGTTTCAAGTGAAAACCTCTCCTTGAAGGGAAACCGTTAGGACAACAATCGAGTAGGGAATATAAGGCCGTACAAATGGAGGACTGAAGGGCTAAGGAGGGGGGAGGGGGAGGGGAGGAAATAAAGCCGCTTTAAGACAGACCTATATCCAGGGCGCACAGGTGTCATCCGCGCTCTGATTGGTCAGCTGTCCTTCTAGAAGTGCAATTTATCCCCACCCCTATGCCCATCTGTATCCCTCGCCATATTGTTCTCGCTCAAATATATTTTCTTTTTATATTTTATTTGGTGCAAAATAGATGGGTTTCTATCCTCGGTGATAGACATATTTTCCTGCTGATGTAAAAGCTTCATTCTAAAAATAAATAACTAACGACTGTCAGTTCATTCGAACAAAATCGCTTACCTGAGGGACGTTTGTAAATAATTGTGCACACCGACATTATGACAAATCTGAATTATTACCGTATCTAGATCATCTATATGCTTCAAAATAGTTAATATGATGATATTTGTATTTAAAAAAATGACCGTTAGTTAAGTTCGCGAGGGACCAGTCTACTGGCCTTTTTCACCTTCCCCATGGAGAGAAGGTGGCGACTAACAGTATCTTTCGACACAGCACACTCCCTGGCAAGTTAGCGAGTACTTGTGGACGGATTTGACTCAACAGCTTCCTTCAGAACCTCATCAATATCCAATTATGGTCGCCCGAAGCCATTCTTCCTTTCCAACGTCGTATCTCCACTGCTAAATTTTTCAAAGCCGCGCAGTGCCCTGGTCAAGGACACCTTCCCCTTCATATTTAAATTTTTTTTTCAGTAATATTTTAAAATTGCGAGAATTTCGTAGGACACTGTCATGTTTCTTCTTTGAAAAAAATAACTATACTGAGGCTTTTTTTTTTTTTTAAGAATTCCAGTGTTAGTAGAGAAGCTTAGAGAATGCTCTAAAGGGATCATTAAGAGTTGGTAAATAATTATACACCATATTAATTCGCTTTTAAATCATCTATAAATGCCTAAATCAAGGATGAAAATGGAAGAAAAATATTGGTATAACCTACAGTGCAACCTTACAGACCTAAAAGATACCACCCAGAGACAGCATTCCACCACCACCAAGGCTCAAATTCAAATATCAAATCAAATATGAGGCAAGATAATAAAATAAAAAAAGAAAAAGGAAAGTAAGTGATTCGCTGAAAAGGGAAAGTGTGTGATTCGCTCACAGCACTAGATTTTTTATTAGTATTCTCTCAGTTCTTTATTCATCCTTTTTAAAATAAAAAAGAAATCTATAACCCTTTCATATATTCAAACATATCAGGAAAAAAAAAGAAATATACATATATTGAAAGGATTAGACCGAACGAAATTCGATAAAGAAGAAATGAGAATCAGGGACGGCTTAGGGAGATTAACCGGCGGATTTTGGCGGGAATGTGGTGAAAGGAATAAATATTGAATTAATTAATTATAATAAATTCATATTCTCAGTGTGACCCAGAGATATGTCAATGAGGGGATTGGGGAGGATTTCCTAGCAAAAATGTAGTGATTTTATTCAGGGACGATTTTTTTTTTTTTTTCCAAGGAAATAATGTGTTGATTAGTTAAAAGTGTTTAGTAAACATTTCTCGGCATTTATTTTTGGAATCTGCTATGAATTTCTTGTGATAACTCAACCAATTTGTAGAAATAAAAAATCTCCAGGACTATAAGAGGCAAATCAAAGTTAATAAGTAACGACGAATACTTTTTAAGAGTACTTTTGAATTGAATTGCACAAGATTTATTAAAAGCATCGCCCTTGTGGAATACATATAAGTAACGTCATTTCATCAGCTTTCCAACGGTAAACACAATTTTGTGAACATGGTCTTATATTGAATTGATATAGGAGTTATGGAGTCGAAGAGGTAAAACTATGTATAACAGTACGAGTATTTAGTATTTAAAAAAAAGTAAAACATCACATTTTTAAAAAATCAGGTTTTACTTGAAGTTAACCACTTCAAAAGAAGGACAAGAAAAGTACTTGTTACTATTATTTTTGTATTAATCCGGTGTTTTTAGCTCGATACCCACCAGTTACTTTCAGAAATCACAGTTACTTTAAAATAACTGTTAAACTAATTGTAACTGTTAAAATAAATATTTCTATTTAAAATATGTTTATTTAATTAATATCACTTCATGCTGGATAGATGGATACATCATGTATTTTCTTCGGGCGATCAAAATCTAGGTTGTTACGCCCTTTGCACTTTTATTTACATTGCGGTATTTTATTGCTTCACTTACTTCATGCTGGATTGGCAAATCGGACAATCCTATATTGGGGCCCTAAATTTTACCTATCCACATAGACACTGTACTGATTCGGAACCCCCATTTTACGTGCATTCTAAAGGACGGAATAACCAATGATTTATGAATCCTGTTTAAGAACCCTAAGGCCACTTGGCGGGCTGTGAACCCGCTATCTTGAAAATAGTAAGTTGTTATAGGCGACTCTTTATATTTAACATTCCATCATATTTTAAAATAAATTTAAAAACATATGACTTCACCATTTCTTTATCATTCATTAAGTATGTCATTGTTTGAATTATATGAATCTTGACTGGTATATGCCCGCATTAATATGGTGTTTGTATATTGATATTTTTCAAGTAATTCTGTCAGTTTTATATATACTGTTGGGGATTTAGAAAAGGTTAATAAATAAATATTTTGAATTTATATGTTATTTTTATATTCGTTATTTTAGTAATTATGATTGCTTAATGTAACTAGCGGGTATAGAACGAAAAAGAATTTAGAAATACAATTTCGTCACGTTCTCAACATGAATGTTTCTTCAGAAAAAGTCTATCATCTATATCGTTTTGAAAATTGGAAAATTTGTGCATACAAACTTTAGCAATAACAGAAGTGATCATAGGCGTAACGAGGAGAAGGGGATTATAGGGGATGTAACCCCTCCCATTGCTTAGAAGAAATTTAACAAAAAATTGTAAGTAACAATTTAAAAGAATTAAGGGTCAATAATGCCAAAAGCACAACAAAGAAAGTGCAAACACAGTTATTTTAATGGATAAAAGGTACACTAAAATGACAAACCAAAACTTAATACTGTTTATTTACAATTAATTATATTATTATAGCGGCAACAATAAGATCGCAAGTGTGAGAAGAACAGTTTAGACAATTCTCAGAATTCTTAGAATCTAGAAGTCTGCATGGGTCTAGAAAGTTCCCTGTGCAATTAACTATAGTAAGTTATTGTAACCAACAAAAGCTACTTCTTGATTGCCCTTCCAAAAGTAACATTTATAACTTCCAAAATAACATTTATAAAAAATTATAATCTATTTATTTAATTTGAAGCTACATGATTTATAGTAATATGTTATACCTTTATTACGAAGCATCTTTTTTGAAGGGAGTAATATGTTGGAGTGGTTGACTGGTGGGGGTTAACCCCCCCATGAATCAACTCTCGTTCCGCCAATGGTAGTGATATGACTAAAATACTGATGAAATGCAAAGGTCCTAGCTAGAAAAAGCTGAGAGTTTCTTGCGATTATTTCTTTAAATATTTGCTCTTTTACTCTGCTTTGACTGCAATAATTGTCTAACAACGATATTTTTCTACAAATTGGCTTTTATATCACTGGAAGTTCATAGTTGGTACCAAAAAACCGTACCATATGTTTAAAGCAGACTGATTAGTACGATTATCGGGGGGGGGGGGGTTAAAACTCGTTTTAGTTGAAAGATGATTTAAAATATCACACGTGGAAAACGGAAGGAGATAAGAACACAAGCAGTGTAGGCTACATTTTTGATAGACTATCAGCCCCTTAATCACGGACATTTCCCGGGGAGGGATCCTGTATAATTAGCGGGGGGGGGGTCGAAAACTGTTAGCTCTCCATTAGCGGGGATACATTATACAGTGGCCTCCCTCACGAGCCTGCCCCAGCTCCTCCGGGCTTCCGCCTTCTCCACAGTCACGAGAGTAACACTGATTATACACTTCATTTAGCGGACCTCGTTTCCTCCCCGCTTCCCGACCTTAGCTACTAAATGATAAATCGATTTTGCCGCAGTGGAATCACCCTTAATTAATAATTCTTAAGTTAGATTAACTCTTAACATAGGTGCAAAATTAAGGACATCATATAGTCATTGCTAATGTGAAACTTCCTCTTTGTTTCAATTCCGTATTGATCACTTAGGAACAGACTGCACCCCATGAAGGGTTTAGGGTTAAGTACATGGTAGATTCTGTACCGTTTCTTGGACTACTTCTATTTAATCTGTTAGCGGTCAAAGATGGATGCTATGGGATCTAGGACTCTCCTGGGGCTCACCCAGTCTCTATAAAGTTGGTACCTTTATACCTATACCTTAGTAGCTCTTCAAATACCTAGCCGAAATGGAGGGTACAAAGATCCTGGAAGAAAAGGAAACCAGCAGTGGAAGCCGAAAGATGGGGAAGCTGGCTTGGAACAGAGATGGCCAGACCTACTTCTTCAAGAATCCTCCTGTAAGTCTTAAGGTATATACTAAAAATATTCAAAATAAGTAATTGTATTAATAAAGTATGTTCATTGTAATTATCTAAGTGCTTACGCACCTTATGTACTATAATGGATACGATATTGATGGATTAATTCAGGTTTTATGTTGACTGAAAGTTAGGACATTAAAATAAATAATCAGTTAATTAATTAATTATCATCAATAATTGCTTATATCAACCCAAATAAAATAATAAGATAAATGACCTCATTAAGGGCTGAAGAAATAATATATATAAAATAATATTAATTAAGAACACAAAATAAATGTATTGATAAATAGTGTTAACCAATCATTTCCATTTTCTTATAACATAGCATTATTAAAAAATAATAATAATGTCTTTATTTATTCTGGGACAAGTCCCTATAGAATAACAATACAGTATTGTAAGTTATTACTATATGTCTTAGAGTGAAAAATAATTACATATAATTAATTATTACAAGTATTTTAGTAAGTGAGAAAGAATTAAAAAAATGAACAAAAAAAAATGTCAATTACCTACAATAACAACATTTTAAGAACATATTAGAAGAAAAGAAAGAAACAATTAAAATAATTTATTTTATTGTTATATGATATAATTTTTTTATTATTTTATTTGAAAAGAAAAGATATGACCATGACCGGGAATCGAACCTGGGTCTCCCACCTGTCCGTGGTGGTATTTAAAAATTATATCATATAACAATAAAATAAATTATAATAATATTTAATGACTTAAGTCAATAAGATCCAAAATAAAAATAATGTTCAATTAACATTCCCCCCGTGTATACATCGCAAATTGCGAGAACACGGAGATACAGTGGAGATCAGTGGAAAGAAAGGATATGACTGGCCGAGAAGGGAACCAGGATGGCTGAGATGGTTAAGGCACCACCACGGAGAGGTGGGAGACCCGGGTTCCAGTCCCGGTCCTCGTCATATCTTTTCTTTTCAAATAAAATATCTAAAAAATATTAAAATAAGTTAAAATAATTATATAAGAGAAACAATTTATGATTACATATATATCAAATTTATACATTTCATCCCTTTTTTTTCTTTTTTAATATCTATCTACATGATATATGTACATATATATTAGTCAATCATTCACATGAGTAAATTAAAAACCTTTTCCAGTCATTATTATTTTTCTTTATTCTAAAAAACGTTTCGACAATTCCATGTCATTTTCAATTTACATCATTTTTTTTTAAAATCTTTCAACACTATTTAATTTTAAAAATATTTTCTAAAAAATTTTTTGTACATTTTCAACCTTTTTGGTTAATTGTCATATAATTTAAAAATAAAGCTTAGAGTTATAGTGTACTCCATGGTCAATTACTAATTTTTGTAATTTGTACAAAAAAAAGTAAAAATTACAAAAATTAGTAATTGACCATGGAGTACACTATAACTCTAAGCTTTATTTTTAAATTATATGACAATTAACCAAAAAGGTTGAAAATGTACAAAAAATTTTTTAGAAAATATTTTTAAAATTAAATAGTGTTGAAAGATTTTTAAAAAAATGATGTAAATTGAAAATGACATGGAATTGTCGAAACGTTTTTTAGAATAAAGAAAAATAATAATGACTGGAAAAGGTTTTTAATTTACTCATGTGAATGATTGACTAATAAAGATGCACTCCAGTTACAAAAACAAGATATTTAGAATAGTACATATATATTTAAATGGCATCCCTTGTGGGGATCAAACCTACGACCTTTGGATTAGAAATCCAAATTGTGCAACTTTTTAGAAAGGAGAGTTGGTCCGCCGTAGGCCGACAAGGGGTACCCATCCTAGTGATTATTATTTAGGTGAAATTATGTTAAAGTAATAAGTGCTTTGGGGAGCTTATAAATAAAGTTTAAGCGCCATAAAGGTTATTATGATTTGGATATAAAGCATAAGAAATATAGTTCAGGAATGGTCGGGAAAGGAATCGTGAGGACATGAAGAAAGGACGACGGAGTAAAGATATCCGAAACAAAGAGGACATAAACAGCCCTTTGACCCTATTGGATACATTGACGCCTCCATCAGCCGCCTTATGAATACATTGTCCCAGCCTCTCTATCAATATTGCCCTACATCCAGCCTTCCACTCCCTTCAAATACCGCTTACCCTCCTCAATATTACTTCCATAACTCTCGCCCATCCTTCTATCGCCTGGCAAAAATTCCCGAATAATAGATGAATATCATAAAATTTTATTCTACTTCTGAAATTTTTATGTTTTAAAATATATCAATTTATTTATTAATACAAAAGGAATAAGGCATTACAAAAGTGATATTTTTATCGTACAATTTCACTATACCCTCAAACACCAATAATTTCCTCACCACAGCTCTGGTTCCATCCGACGTGGTTGATGTTTACACATAAGCTTTTACTATTGTTAATAAAGAAGTGGACCTCTTTCTAGCCTTAAACAACATCCTCTTGTCTCGGGTTGTGTACTTGGCAGATACTCCCTTAGCATAACCAAAGGCGTAACAAGGGGGAGGGTTACTGGGGATGTAACCCTCCCCCCATTGCTTAGAAGAAATTAAAAAGAAAACTGTAAGTAAAAATTAAAAAAAAAATAAAACTTTGAATGATTTTACTTTTTCAAAATTATTATTGTGGGATTACAGATGTAAGGGTCAATAATGCCAAAAACACAACAAAGAAAGTGCAAACACAGTTATTTTAATGGATAAAAGGTACACTATAATGACAAACCAAAACGTAATACTGTTTATTTACAATTAATTATATTATTATAGCGGCAACAATAAGACCGCAAGTTTGAGAAGAACAGTTTAGACAATTCTCAGAATCTAGAAGTAAAGTCTGGATGGGTCTAGAAAGTTCCCTATGAAATTAAGTATAGTTAAGTTATTGTAACCAATAAATAGGGTTACTTTTATTTAAAAGGTACTTCTTGATTGCCCTTCCAAAAATAACATTTATAACTTCCAAAACAACATTTAAAAAAATTATAATCTATTTATTTAATTTGAAGCTATTAGATTATACTACATATTATACCTATATTACGAGGCATCTTTTTTGAAGGGAGTAATATGTTGGAGTGGTTGACTGGTGGGGGTTAACCCCCCATGAGTCAACTATAGTTACGCCAATGTAAAGCCTTAAACTAGTATGGTTTAGTTTTAATTATTATTTCTGAAGAATTTAAATACTATTCCTTAGCCCACTTGCATTCATCCTTAGGATATGTCCATTAGAATTAACCCTTCTATTCCTCATTGTGTCCGAGACTGTTACTGTTGCCTTGATAACGGTCTCATTTCGTGTTTTGACTAATTTGTCAAATGTAGAATTAAGAGAGTAAAAGTTTCCTTAATATCTCCCATTTTGTTAACCTCCAAATCCTAAAGTAGCGGAGAGGCTCAGTTGTAGAGCGCTGAGTTGCCGTGTCCTGGGTTCGAATCCCGTTGCTGGAAAGACTTTTATTTAATCTGATAGCAGCTGGAGTTGGATCCCATGGGATCTAGGACCCTCCTGAGGCTCACCCAGTCTCTATAAAATGTTAACCAAAAATATGGGGAAAAATATGGTACTTGAGCGTAATCTAGGAAAAATCGCCTCCCTGCACAAATATTGTACAAGAAACAGTACAGTCTCTACCATGTACTGAACCCCAAACCCTTCACGGGTTTTAGTGATACTTATTTTTTTTTCTGTAACCTTTCAATTAGGCCCTTGTTGGTGATGGACAGTGTTTCCGCTGCATAGAAGGCCTCCGCTTAAATCACCTTATTATAATGTGTTATATTTGAATTCCAAAAGAGGGACTTTTTATTACATATTTTTTTGGCGATTTGAAGAGCTACTTTATTGATAGGTATTCGAGCTCAATTTATTTTTTATTGAGGACATGTGTCCTCATTTTATAAAATCGGGGGGTTTTTAATGTTTGTTTTTCATTCTGATGTTAAACTTCGTCCTGGCTGGCCTATCATTGAAAAAAATCGATGAAATTATTTGTTTGTTTGTTCATTTAACGTCACTTTATGCTGCTATGGCTAATCGGACGATCCTACAGTGGGATCTCTAAATTTTGCCTATCCAGGTTTAATTAGGATAGGGATTTTCAACGAGTACCTGACATCGTACAGGCTCGGGACCCCCGTTTAACGTCCCTTCCGAAGGACGGCGTAACTAAGGATTTTTTACTCCCTTAAAAAAATCGTAGGGCCACCTGCCGGGCTACGAAATTATTTATTTATTTATTATTTATTTATTGAAATTATTTGTTTTCAGTCTCTTCAGAACTGTGTTAAAATGGTGTATGGTTGGCTTCAATAGATAGAGGTGATTTGTCCTAGAAGACAGTCAACCGCCAGGTTTTGCCCCATTTTGGGTACTTTATATGGGCTGGGTGAGGCTCAGGAGTGTCCTAGATTATGATCTTTCCACAAGAGATCCTGAAATCATGAGTTATAATTCGACTTTTTTTTGTTAATATGTTGTAATTTTATTGCCTTCCTGCCCGAACAAACTCCACATATTTTCCTTGGACTAGTCACTTTAATTTCCCCCATTATTCACCCAGAGTGCGGAGTACAGGGGATGACACAGAGGACAGAGGGACACTCCCTAAATCGGGAGGGAGGGGAGATGAACCCGAGATCCTTGACAAATGTGCTCAACACCCCCGAGCCATAATAAGTAGGCCTTTACGTGACTCCCTTCCCCGAGCGGCCCACAACTCACCTCCCGTCCACCATAATTGTTCTCCCTCCTAGTTGTACCCATTAGCTTCATCTCTCTCTATCTCTCTCTAATCTAGCTCTCTCTCTCTCTCTCTCTCTCTCTCTCTCTCTCTCTCTCTCTCTCTCTCTCTCTCTCTCTCTCTCTCTCTCTCTCTCTCTCTCTCTCTCTCTCTCTCTCTCTCACACACTCTCTCTCTAATCTAACTCTTTCTTACCCTCTCTTTTTGTCTCTCCGTGTCCTCTGCTTTACTTTCTTCCAACGGAGACCGATTTCCTTTCATGAGGGTCTTCTTCATCCTTAAGTCTACAAAGTAACCAATAGCCCCAGCTGCCAAGAATGTAATGTTATATGAAGATGGCTTAAATCAAATGGATTATTCTCTCGGAAAATATAATTTTAAATTTGCGTTTTCAATAAAAATTTGTAATTAACTATACTATGCTAACAATCTAAAAAAAGAAATACATTTGTTGTTGTTGCTTTATTTTAAGGGCAAACAACTACAAATGGTTATTTTTGCCCTCACCACTAGAGAATATACATATTTACATTATTCAATTAGCGTGCTGCCAGTGGGTAGTGTCTCTACATGTCCTATCATGTATTATTTATTCTTATAGCCATTGTACTAGATGTGTACATTACAGTTGTGCAATCCAATAAAATAATTAATAAACAAAACAAAAACATTACCTGGATAATTACAAATATACATTATTGTTACATTAGTACTTTGTAAAAATATTGTTACATATAGAAATATTAACATACTATACTATATTGAGAAACATATTAGCATATGTAATAACTCATAATCTGTTACACCTACAGGCCTTATTCAGTGCTTAAATTAAAGCTAATTATATTTACTACCTTGACTTTCATCGTAGAATCACACCTTCGGCCGGAGTTCCTCAAGAAAGTCGACCAAAACTTAAATTTGGATTTTTTGGAATAAATGACCAATTTTCAAAGGGGCGTAACTCAGAATCGATTCGAGCTACAGAGCTGAGGTTGGGCTCAAATTATAGAAAATTTAATCTACTTTAAAAATGGTTACCAATGTTTTTTTATCAAAAACGCACCAATTAGGAGATATAGGCCAAAACTGAAATAACTTCGAAAATTTCGAGGTTTTTCGCCCACCAAAAGTGTTTCCATCCGTTTTTTCGGTAGCAAACTTGGATTCCCACTAGTCAAACATGCCATTACAGCATAACAAAAATTCAGCTCTCTTCAATTTATTGCAACCTGAGGCCCTTTTTTGGTACCTGGCCGATGGCCTAGATGTTTTTTTGAAAATAAAAGATTACAAATATTTTTTTAATAAATCCAACATAAAAACAATCAATATTTTTAATCCTGACAAATTGCTTCAGGACGATCCTTTCGGAACAGCTGTGTTAATACTCGAGAGTTCTTTCAGAATAATTAATATTGTCTCTTCCGTAATTCCAAGTCCATCTAAAGGATTAAAATGGTCTGGGATGGCGGAAAGATTAGGAAATTCGTGATTTTCTTATATAAATCTGTTATTATATAATTTATAAGCACTTTCTTTTTATTTTACATTATATTTGCAACTGCAATGTATCGCACCCAGCAAATTCGATGTTTACAATTTTTTTCTGTGCTTGAATTGAGAAACAATTAATGGTCAATCTGCAGTTCTCTGAGCCATTGTATTTTCAATATTCTTAGAAATATGTAGCCATTAAGCACATACTGTATCTACGATCTTCTTTTGAAAACCTCCACTAAAGGATTCACGTGGAAGCGTGTATGGAGAAACCTCCCGTTGAAGGCACACCCAGAGTGTTCTATTTCTCTATAGGAGATCCCTTTCCCAGAGATGTTTCAATCTCCTGTGGCAATGTGTCTGTCAGTAACCTTTGGATGTCGAACAAGTGAGTCATGAAATTTTTGTAGTTTTTCTTGATCGTATCAGTCGCAAAGGGTATGTTGAGATCTTTATGCACTGATTTAATAGTACTGTAAAAGGGACAATGTGTAATATAATGAAGGAGTTTTGATTGAAATATTTGAATGGTCTGTAAGTGAGATTTTTTGCATTAGCCCTAGACTTGCGAGGCAAAGGTCCATATTGGAGGCATGTTGTATAAATAATTTTGATGGTTAGCAATAGTTTCGTGGTAAAGTAGTTGTCTAAGGAGTGAGAGTCGATGATTCAACTTTTTCTTCAAATTATTCACGTGTGATTTCCAAACCAGTCTTCTGTCCATTGTAAGGCCCAAGTATTTTGCCTGTGTTTGTCTGGGCTATAGTGGTATTGTAAAGTGCTAGTGGGGGCAGTCTGAATATCTAAGTATAAATGTCACTTGGTTTGAAGCATGACAAAAGACCTGACAAAAAGTAGTTCCTCGAGCAACAAAATAAAATATTACATCAATAAAATTTTTTTGACGTGAATTCGTCTTTAAGATTGCTTCAATAGTGGATGGATTCAGTTTAATGTTCCACATATCTATCATCTCCAACCAAAATTCAATTAGACCACTGGATAGCTAAAGGATAAAATAATTCAAGACGTTGAGTGAGTACTGTGACACATGACGCGCAGTAGAGGGGGAAGCGCCGCCATTTTGAAGTCATTTTTCTGAGAATCGAGATTTCCGTTTAGTATAACTTTAGACTCGGAGAAGCTAAGGCGTTCCTTTTAGGTTCCAATCGTCAGCTGTCGTCAAAATCTATTGATTGTTTATAAAACATTATTGTAAAATAGTGACAGTGAATATATTAAGGTGTTAGAATAAAAAAAATATCAAAATTATACAACCTCGGTCTATACGCGTCGAATCCAAATACAGACATCGTATACGGTTGGAAGAGCAATCTAATGATAACCCGCTAAACGGTCCCTCCCTGTTTTGTATTGTATAAAGTCAGCGGCCTCGAGCCGGTTCGAGTAAAAACCGCCTTCAGCGGACTCAGCCCATTATAACGCCTTAAAATACCGAAAGGTAACAGAAGGCTTTTGGTTTATATAGAAGCATTTTCAGGTAATTCTTGTAAATTTGTATTATATTGCGAATAAAATTTTGGAGGATGAGAAAAAAAAAATGGTAACAATAAAATATCGTATGACTGAGACAAACTTACCTATAATTAATAAAGTTATATTGTTATAACTTTTAAATAATACTATTTCATATAAAAAAATATTACTCGTCACGTAAACGTATTTACGTACAAAACACGGCCGTATCCATGCACAGCCACACCCCCATTTTTTTATATAATAAAGAGATAATATACACTACTTTATAACAAGGTGATAAAATTCGAATGAAAAATTAAACAGAATTTGTAACCAGGATATTGCATCTCAGAAAAAAAGACAAAATGAGCTTGAACTAGAAGCAATTAAGATTAGGAAGGACTAAAAGAAATGTTGTGGAAAGAATTTCCCACGGGCAATAACTATCGCGAGTGAGTGGAAAAGAAAAAGGAAAGGAGAAAGTAGGATGGGAAGGGGTGGAGGGGGGGGGGTTGGTAGTACTTTACAATCCATTAGCTTCCAATTCCATCTCGACAATTTTACAATCCTCCTCTCCCCGGGATTAAAGTCCAGTTCTCCAGCCTTTCTAAATATCCTCATTGGATCTAGGCTCTAGAGAGGATTTAGGTCAGGTTTCAATGAGATTACTGATAGGCAAAACTAGGATTCTATTTAACACGTTTATATCACCTTCCTATTGATCGAACAGGGTATACCAAAAATTAGTAAAAAATGAGTAAATCTGGTAAAGATCTTTGTGAGCGAAACTTTTGATAATAGGTAGTCATTTTTCAGAGAAGTTCGAGGTTCGCTCAGGTAAAACAAGTTGATTCGCTTTGACCTCCACTATTCAATTTAACACTTGAGTACGTTATTAAAAAGGCACTACACAAAACAAAGTTTGGATTTCAATGTGAAGAGTAAAACTTAATCAACTCCATGGCCAAATTAACATTACATATTATTAATGTCAACTGTTAATTTGGCCGTGGAGGATAAATGATCCCCAAGAATTTTATTAGAGATTAATCCTTTTGTACTTCTTAACAGTTCTCGACTGAACCTCCTTGGTATGACAGTTTCGATGATATTATATGCGCATATTGTGACACTATTTTTTTCTTGTTTTATTTAAGAATTCTTCATAGGAAGAATTCGAGGACAATCGAAGCTATTATCACCAGAGGAAAGGAGACTGGTTAATATTCTGGTCGCAGGGATCAGTTTGCTCCTCGATAACTTCTAATGGTCGCTGCAACTTCTAAGAAATTAAATCAAAGTTTAAGTCTCCAACTAGTTTTCTCCCTTCTTAGGTTCGTCACCCTTCTTCTTCTTCTACTCCATCTCCTCCCTTTCTCGCCCTCTGCTACTTCTTCTTCATTGGACGAAAGGGAAGTGCAACTTTCCAGACCAGAATGAAAACCCTTTGGATCACCTTAAACAAGAACACTCCCGCCCCTGATAAAACACTACTCCTTATAACCTTAGTACTGTTACAACCCATGAATGTCTTGGTTATACATTTATAACCAGTAAATGGTAGAGACAGTACTGTTTCAAAGACAACAGTTGTGCAAGGAGGTAATTTGCCGATACCACGCTCAATCGCTACGTTTTTCCACCAAATTTTGGATCTGCAGATCCGTAGCTGGAAACAGATTAAATAATTTATCTGCCGCAGTCGGATTCGAATCCGGAACCCTCAGCGATAATTGACTACACAACTTGTGTATTAATTTTTTATTTATTCTGAGGAAGTTTCAGGCAACGTTTGCGGCAAACTTGGTAAAACAGTTTGTTATGGTTAATTTGCTTCTTATGGTTCAACGGCGTAAAAGCACATTAGCGTAAGAGCACACACAACAAATACTACTAACTAGAGGAAAAAGAGTTAATGGGTACATTTATTAGATAATTGAAAACCATACACTAATAAAACAGGCCAACAAAAAAAAAAATCTTTTACAACTTTTTTTAACTTTAATAATTGATCTTTATAGATTTTTATGTGCTGAATCTAAATCTAGCCTTAGTTTTTTTGTATCACCCATAGTTTTCCAGCAATATGCTTTGTATTATATAGTTTAAACCCCTATCCAAACGCCTATATGGTATACGTATAGATGTATATACGAGAGAGAGAGAGAGAGAGTGAGGGGGGATGAGGCGACAAATCCTACAGAAATGGTGGAGTATATTGTCCTTCCCCTGACTCAATTAATCTTACCCGAACGGCTCACTACAAAATACAAATCGTTCCGATATGCATTCATCTCCCGACCGAGGGCAATTCAATCTGCCAAGCATTTGTCATTCTTCCTTCCACAAGAGCCGGTGAAGTCTGCTCCATGATAGTCCATTATGCGAAAAATATGAGAGCAACACGGATTGTTTGTTGCAATTATTTAAATTTATCATATGTTGTAGTATATTTAGTTGTAATGATGCTCAAATCTTTGATCTGTCTGAAATGAATAAAATCCTTTTATGAGATCGAGCTTCGGTATTCTAAATCGTCAAAAGAGTAAATTCATACCATATATACATCTACCAGATAAACAAAATGGCGCTGTACATCGACGAAAAAGAACGTATGTTCATGACGTGCTCGTGGAAGGACTTGAGGCTCATACGGAAGAGGAGTCATGCCAGGCTCAAGGCTTACGCTTCTTGCACCGACGTCAGAGCGTGGTCTTCTGAACCGACGGATCAACGAACTTACATACGTGATGTCGTTAATGATTGCGTAAGTCAAAATTAATTCATACTAACATAACGTCGCTGTCAAAACAATACGTGTCTACAACTTTTGGTGAAAATGAGTTAGTAAAGGTAACGCATTCTACAGGCTGAATTACACACTATTGAAAAAAAGTTGTGTGGTTTTATGAAATCATGATGCAAGTGAAACTTTTATTCGGTTTGTAGGCATTTAACTAAAAAAAATTGGAAAATTATTCGATTTAGGGTATTAAAATTGCGTTTTTAATGTTAACTTAATTATTGATAAATGGGAATTATAATGGGAAATCAATAGTAGATAAATTCAATTATAAAGTTTAATTTCAATTTGCGTATTAGAGTACGGAATACATAATTAATACAATCATTTAGATGATAAACGCATATTAAAAAGTAAGAGAAATATTATATAAGAGGGATATTCACAATAAAGTGTATGTTTATGATAGTATATTGATGTATTTTATATATCATTGATGTATTTTATCATTATACAAACTCTAGCCTAACCCTTGACTTATGTCGGGGTAGGTCCATTCTCTGGTAGAAACCGAGAAAAAGAAAAAGATAATAATAATAATAATGTCTTTATTTATTCTGGGACAAGTCCCTTTAGAATAACAATACAGGTGCTGTAAGCTATTATGCCTTAGAGTATAAAAATAATTAAATATATTATTATATATTAAAATTAAAATTAATCCACGCTGATAAAAGGATTTGATAGTCTTTTAAGAGATTCGTTAATAGTAAACAAATCGTTTTCATTTATTTAATTTTATATAAAGTTAATGAGCATAAAAACATTTACGATAAAGTAAATAAATGCATTTACATTAATAAACATATCAAAACACCCAAATACCGCGGAAAACTTGCAGGAATAAGTGAGAATATAAATGCCACACGGTGAGCTGACTGGGCGCCGCCATATTGGCCTAGGCTGCTCTGTCATGAACCTTTCACTTTACCCCTTCTCCAGCTGTAACACGGCATGTTGATAGACGGGATAAAAGTTTTGGGGCGATAGAATAAAAGTTTTCAAGGTTGGACGCAAGGAAACCGATAATGAGCAATTGAAAGATAACTGATATACATAGGAAAATACAACATATGGCACGTTTTTTCTCTGTCATTTAAAATCGCCCAAAAGAGTACAACTCCAAATTTCAAAAACCGACTGTCCACACTTTCAGCTAGCTTAGTCAAGGAATGATTTATCACCCCGAAACTTCAGTTTCAGGACCGCACCATGAGAAATAAGGCGGAAAATTGTCGTGTTAGAATAAATTGCTTAACTAAACTAGCGAAAAATGTGGAAAAATCAATTTTTGAATTTTCGATATCATCCGCTTTTGATCCTGAATGCCTCATATAATAACTAACATCCATATATTTCAAAACTTATAACCTGCTTTTGCATTATAATAGCATATTATTAAATAGTTGACTAGGATCAACAGCATGACTTAAGTTCTGCATTGAAGGACATTCCGTTTCCTTTACCAACTAGGCTTTAACTGTATATAATTTTCTAAAGCTGTTGGCAGGCCTTGAGTAACGAACTACGAACTAAGTTAATAAGGAAATTTCTGAACACATCGCCCAAATAGTTCCTAAGTAATTTAAACAGACGATCTAGATCAAAAACAAATTATTGTGGACAAAAGCCGTACGAAATTGGAGTTTGTTCATTTCTAATTCTTTTCTAGTTCTTTTGGATTCTAAGAATTGTCTAAACTGTTCTTCTCACATTTGCGATCTTATTGTTGCCGCTAGATGCCACTACTGCCGCTATAATAATATAATTAATTGCGAATAAACAGTATTACATTTTGGTTTGTCATTTTAGTGTACCTTTTATTCATTAAAATAACTGTGTTTGCACTTACTTTGTTGTTTTTTTGGCATTATTGACTTCTGTAATCCCACAATAATAACTTTGAAAAAGTAAAATCCTTCAGTTTTTTTTTTAATTGTTACATCCCCAATAACCACCCCCTCTCGTTACGCCTATGGAGGGAAATCTATATTGAAACTAATGAATGCATATTTTTTTTTACTGTTTGTTATTGAATGATGTGAAGTCTAATGATCGATATTAACGGGACGTACGTAACATTAGTCGGTTTTTCCTTGCTTTCAATAAAAAATCTCGTTAGGGTTACGCGTCATGGCTTTAGCAGGATGGTCTTTTTTGTCTTTATTTATTTAAATTTACATCAGTGTACAAAAAATACAAGTATCTGTTCTGATCAGTGAAACATTGACATGACATAAATAATATTAGAGAAACTACTCTGTAGTAGAACTTCAATAAGAGATTTAAAATAGAAGGTCCCAAGCCATTTTCTTTTCAGGCATAAAGGATATCGGGAGTTGATGAGAAAGTGGGGATTGAAATTAATGGATTTGAATAATGACAGAGTTGTCCCGGAAGTGATGGATAGCCGGTTCGGGCCAAATCGACAACAAATGGAATATTAATGTTATTACAAATGATTTTATTCATAGCTAAATGAGGATATTTGAGGAATTTACGAACAAAATTGGATTGTAAGGATTGAATATGAGCAGGATTCAATGTTTAATGGACACTTAAAGGTTAACTTCGCCCTTTTTAGCCAAATAGACCTAATTATAGTCATGTAAATGAGTCTTTTGTAATTAATTGGGTACTTGGAGTTTTTCTCTAGTTTAGTTTCGGTGAGCAGTTTCTTTTCGTTACAGAAATACGTTTTGTATGAGGATTCCAAGATAATCATTTGTCAAGATGGATTCCATCGTGGATGAGTGGGATGATGTTAAGGCTTCTGTAAGACAGGAAGTCAAACGTTTGCGGCAAACAGGTGATTTTGCAGAATTTATTCTAATCCTTCTGTTTTTACAACGTTCTTCTAAGTCTTTAATGTCAGTTTGGGAGAATATAATAAGCGTTGACCAATATCACGAATGTGTTATACTTGAAGGACGTTATTAGTATGGGTCAAGTGTCAGCTTTATAAGAGCATTGAACTGTGAGGTGGTTTCATATGATATCTCCGATTTAATTATTTTTATTACGGAGTAGAGCTTTGGGGCTCCACTAAGCCATCGAATTCTTCTGTTATCCAATCTTTACAATCCAAAATCCTTCATAAAATCCTCAATGCTCCTTATTTTGTTAAGAATAAAGTCATCCATAACGACCTTAATGTCCCTTTTGTTGCTGATTTGGCCCGAACCCGGTATCTATCCTTTCATAACAAACTTCATTATCACTCAAACCCTCGAGTTTCAAACCTAGCTTCCTCTTCAATTCCCGATAATCCTCCGAGGTGTCTGAAAAGAAGATGGCCACGTGACCTTCTTAGTTGAACTTTGATTTGAGTACTACCAGTGGGTAGTTTCTCTACTTGTCATTATCATGTCATTATGTATCACTTATTCTATTTACTTGTTTTATTATTGTAATACAGTTGTAAATATCAATAAATAAATTTTTTTTTTAAATTATTTTTATAATTGAAAGTGGAATAAGTGGACTTCTGTTGTTTATTTCTACAAATTGTAATGAGCAGTTAATCCTATATTTTTTTAATAATATTTAATATCACTACAATTGAACGAACATTGTTCAGTATGGCATCATATATGACAATGGAAACACACGATTTTCATGTTATTTTTTTATGAGTTTAAACATGGACACAGCAGAAAATGGACATAAGGTGCAAGAAATATTACCATCGCGTTTGGCCAAGAGTATTGCAAGGAACGGACCATTCGCATTTGGTTTCAGAAATTTTCACCTAGTGATATAGATTAATTCATATATAAATTGCTTGTAACCCAGCTTGTTTAGTTTCTTCACTGTCTGTTCTGGAAGATGAGGTCTAGCATTGTCCTGTAAGTGTATAGTCCTAACAATTAACATGCAGATTGTTTTTTAATAAGTTTTAGTTTCATGATGTCAATATCCTTGCAGTAAGATATGGATGTAACATTACAAGATAAATATAATTTGTTTCAAATGTACCTAAGACCAATAATTATTAAATTATTTAATATTGAAAAGTAAAAAGAGACCTTAGATAAATGTTAAGACCGTGGAAAAATTCCAACGAAAAGCCCTTAAGTCTCGAAACTAAACAGAAATAGAAATTATCTGTCCAATATTTCGCTCATTCAGACATCCTCGGAGTAGAAAGAGAATAACAACAAAACAAAACATGAATAATGGACCCAAGAAACATCCCACCACCTCCAAGGCTCAAATGCAACTAATGAATCATAAGGAAGGTTACTGGCCCCAGCTGGATAAGGTTAGATAAAAACAGCTGATAAATACTTCAAAAATTGAAAATTCAATATACACCAAACTTCAAAAAGCACAACAGGAAAAAATAAATAGGTAATAGTAAACAACACAAAAACAGAAGAGAACAAGTTTTTGTGTTTTTACTATTATTTATTTTTTCCTGTTGTGCTTTTTGAAGTTTGGTGAGTGTATGTTGAATTTTCAATTTCTGAAGTATTTATCAGCTGTTTTATCTAACCTTATCCATCTGTGGTCTAGTAACCTTCCTTATAATTCATTAGTTGCATTTGAGCCTTGGAGGTGGTGGGATGTTTCTTGGGTACATTATTCATCTTTTGTTTTGATGTTATTCTCTTTCCACCCTGAGAATGCCTGAATGGGCGAAATATTGGACAGATAATTTCAATTTCTGTTTAGTTTGGAGACTTAAGGGCTTTTCGTTGAAATTTTTCCAAGGTCTTAATATTAAATTATTTATTTTTTAAATTTATTTCAACATTTCGACTAAATTTCCAGGTCTTCTTCTTGTCTAAAATAAACAAGATAGGTTTTGAAAAATAATGATGACTAATATAAAATATTCCTTCCAGGCCACCACCTATGGAAATTACGTACCAATTTTGGAACTACTCAACATCATGGGGGTCACAGTAAGTACTGATGCAAAAACTAAAATTAACCATAAACCTATTAACTAAATATTTTAACAATAAGTTGTGAATGAAAATTGTTTAGGAGAACGCTGTGCTTTTAGAAGATACGGTGAAAAAACTGACACTAATAAACGATATATTGCAAGACAGAGATCCTTGTGAGGCACAGGCCAGCTTGACGGATTCTGAACAACAAATTAGGCAGATTTGCTATGGAAGTTCCGATGTAAAATTCTTTTCTATACGAGTATATAAATAATAAAAATAAGCAATCAAAGAAAATACTTTAGAATTTCAAAACAATGCTCAAGTTACATTTAAGGACATATTTACAAATGCAAAAGAGTGACGGCATATCTCACACTTTAAAATATGGAAAATCAACTAAAGATAATTGTAAAAGGCACACTCAATTAGTAAAGTTGGGCTATTTTTAGTTGTTTTGTTTTTTTAAGATTTTGACTAACCATGGTTTATTAGCAATTTGATGAGCCCATAACTATTAATGATAGAAAAAATATAAAGTGTTTTGCAATTTGGAGACTCGGGTTGGCCAAGATAAATCAGTCCAACCACATCAACAAGGAAGACAAAAATACAAAGGTGAAGCCTCATCAAAGGTGTGCAGCTAGGGCTCCTAGTATTATATATTCCCTTGTATTATATATTCAATTTTGATTAAAGGGTTAATATAAAAGTGAAGTAATATTGATATAAACTATAAATACAGAAATAATATAAAAATTTATGACCAACTCCTCCCATAATCATGCTGCTATATTGGCTTCATTGCCCAAACAATGATCTCAAGGAAAATTAAGATCCTTTGATCAGAATAATATTAAAATAATATAATGGGATACCCCCCTAAGATCGTTACCTTGAGATATTGTAATTCTGTATCATTAATGAATAAGAAACATACCCCTCTCTTCTCCAAAGGTTGACGTGGTTGACTGACTGGTAGTTGTTAATAAATAAAGATTCTTTTTCATCCAATTGAATAAGATTATATTTATTAAGTGCTGATCAAAGTTACAAGTTAGGTTACATATATCTACTTGTAAAAAAGCATTATATGTTACTGCCTACATCGTGAGTGTCTGCTGTTCTGCCTACAACTACTACTGTCCTCAATTTTATCTTCAGGTACAGATCCCAGGGAACACTTCAATGTTCTCAGTGACCCTTAATTTATTTACATATTTCAAGCATTCTAAATAGTGTCACATATTGCAATACCTATCGCACATCCCTCCATTTTGGTAGAGATACAAACTGGTAAGATTTTCACCACTTTGCAAGTGAAGGAAAACTAATCAAATCGGATCAGTTAATTAACTTTAGGTTTTAATCAGATTAATGTTTGTTATATCTAACATTAAAATTAGCGCTACAAATCCATTTTAAAATACAGAAATATCTTAGTTGACAGCAGATGATATAGAGGTAATTCATAACTTACGGTGCCTGGTGAGAGACCTAGCGAAACAGTACTCATATTTCACAGAAGTGCGAGAAGAGAGGGACGAACTTAGAGACCAGTTGAGGAGCAGTACCTCAGAATTGTCCCAACAATTGGAAGAGCAGAAATATGAGAAAAATTGTCTCCAGGTAAATATGATGCAAAGATCTTTATTGATGTTTGCAGAAGGGGTAGAAGATCTATCTATACTTATATTATTACAAGTATGCACAGTATATATACTGTATAATAATGTAGCTATACTTTGTCACAAACCAACGAGAACTGACATTACTCTAAGGGCATAGCAACCCTACCATTTTATAAACTATCGTCATTCTTGGCATTGGTGATACAAGTGTAAGCTCGTGATTATTAGTTATAAGTCAAGATTATTAGACATTAATCATGTAATCTCCAAAAACCTCTTTTATTAAGAAAGGATTAGGCTATATATTGCTCCTTTAAAAGAACAACATATTCAATTATATGATTACTTTTTTTATAACCCTTAAATGTCATATTTTGAGTTGTATTATGGTTGAATCTGAATTTATGAGAAAATATTGAAAGTATCAAGCTTTTAAAAATTTTCTAATGATTAATAAAAGAATTTCAAAGCCATCAATCCAATAGCAATGCTTTGCTTTACCAATTCCCAGATCTTTATTTTTTTAAACTCATCTGGTTTAATTTTGACAAGACAGATAACTTTCAAATACATCTATTCAAAAATTAGGTTTTTTGAGATATGACATTAGTCTTATGAAGAAGTCATGTATTGCCAACTTAAACTTTAATTCGTTAATCAGAATAAATATCTATTTCTTTCTCACTAAATAAAACTATAATGAATTATTATAAATACTCTCACAGTACAGTTATTTCCATTTAAAGAAGTGTCCTATTTTCAGTTGCGAATTCGATCACTTGAAGGAGTTGTGGAAAGGTTCAAAGATTTCAAAGAAAAGTACGAGTCTCTTCAGAAAGAGCACATGAAATGTAAAAGTGAAAAATTCAAAGCATTGTCAGCTGGTTCAGCAAATCTATCGGTATCAAACTTTATTTTCTGAATATGGATAAATAACATTAGTTGTTCTTAGAATTTAACCTATTTTTCTTTTTAAATCAACAGTTGCATTATTTGATAGATAAAGCCTTTTAATCTGCCTAACCTAGGATCAATAACAATAACGGTCTAATAAGAATAACTGCAATAAAGGATTAAGAAGAATAACTGTAAAATTTTACTTTTTTTATATCTGCTAATTGTTTTAAGTTAGTACAAAATATGAATCAAGAAGGTTATTAATTTATATTTTTAATGAAAAATGCATGATTTACATGAAAAAACAGGAAATGTCTCGTCTTTACTATACTTACCTCTTAATACATCAGATATATGACATGAGGATGGATGGTAGACAAATTATCTTTAAGAAATATAATAAAACTATTTTTTAAGTAGTTAGGCTTCAGCAGTATGTTTGTCTTAATGAAATTTTAAAAACTACCACAGTATTTTTCTCCTACTGGCATTATAAGAAATCTCAAAATCACTGCAGATCAG
Source organism: Arma custos (assembly GCA_037127475.1). NCBI lineage: Eukaryota > Metazoa > Arthropoda > Insecta > Hemiptera > Pentatomidae > Arma > Arma custos. The sequence goes on from CM073760.1 coordinate 2,693,323, forward strand.
AGCAGAACAACAATTTGATCCAGAATTGGGAGAATACCAATGAGGATTCAGGAAAAAGCGCTCTTGTACTGAGCAGATTTTGAATCAGAAATTAAGGAATAAAAAATTTGTAGTGACCACTATAGACTTTGCGAAGGCCTGTGACTTGATTGATAGTTTTTATTTAAATTCTAAAGGAATTTTGATTGGATGATAAAACAAGGGAAATTATTCAGCAGACCTTAACTATCAAAACATTCTAAGTCAAGTTCAGAGAAATGGCTTTGGACTCATTTGAAATTAAGACGGTAGTAGCCAGGGAGTTAGGCTCTCACACTTGCTCTTCAACTGTGTACTTGAAAAAGTCATTCGTGAATGGCGCAAAGGGAATGGGCGATGGTGCCTTAAGTGGAATAAGACTGGGATACAAAAAATTGAATCCTATTGATTGCCTCGCTTTCGCTAATGATTTTGCAACTTTCTCTGTTCATATTCCTAAAATATGACCATAAAATCAATTAACCAGCTACAAGCTGAGGCAACAAAAGCAGGTCTCCACATCTTGTTGAAAAAAGCACTCTTCATTACTGACATCGAGTCAGCATCAAAGGAGCTGAGAGTAAACCAAGGGAAAATCAAATGGGCAGGAAAGGTTAATTATCTTAGTGAATGCATAGAACCCCAATGCTCGAGAGAGAAAGAAGACTTTAATTCTTATTTTAATAAAATGAAAATGGAATACCAACTCACCAAGGCCATTACAACAAAAGGTCAATCTCCTTGTATGCAAAACTCAGGCATTACTGCACTGTTATACAGCCAAAGGTTCTATATGCAGTGGAATGTCTCACTAGGAATGAGAAAGGCCAGGTAGAAAAATTGGAGATCAAAGAAAGAAAGATCTTGAGGAAAATTTTTGGCCCAATTAAAAACAAAGGTGAATACAGACAACAACATAACAGTGAGCTAAACTCATGTTTTGAGAAAAAGAACAATTGCATTTTATGGCCACTTACTAAGAATGAAACATACAACATCGACAAACCAGATTCTTAACAAGTTCAAAGAAAAGCAAACCAAACTTGCAAAAGTGCACCAGCTTCAAATCCCGCAGGAGGGGAGAGCGTAGTAGTGATGACTCTACCCCATGTAGATATGACGGAAATAATGTGATTTTCAAGAAAATCAAAAAAGCCGCCTGGAGGTTTGGTCCATGGAGGGTCTGCTTTGGGGAAAGAAATATAGATCCTGGTGAGCCTGCTGACCCCAAACTATTATAATAAGGACACTGGTGAATCAGCCCCAAGAGACTCTTTGTTGGGTATTTCCTTGGAAACCATGGTTAACAGCAATGTGAGCTTTGGTAATCCCCTCAAGCCTGTATATACTCCCGTAAGCAATCTATTTCAGCAAAATCATGAGATGATCACATCGCTCTACTGAAGATCTTAATACAAATCTAAACAATACATTCTCACTTCATAGATAAGAATTAATCAAAATATGATAAATTTGGAAAATAAACTTAACTTAGTTGATATTGATAAATCAACAAATTTCATTCTAAAATTGGCCTAGCAAGACAAAAAAAAATAGGGTTGCCATTAAAAACTAATAAATTTTATCATTACACTAAAGTCACATCCATTGGAACACATACAAGACACCATCCCGATCTCTCAAATCTTTATGCCAAAATATTTTAATAAAATGATTTTTTTTTTAAACAATTGTCAGTGTTTTTACAGGACTGGGAAATTGACGAATTGATTTCAAAAGCAGTAGAATTAGAAGAGCTGAAGAAAGAAAGAAATGAAAACAAATCAAAGCTGATCAAACTAAAAAAAATAGAAACAGAAAAAAATCTTCTATTCAATGAGGTAAAAATGAACCATAAATTTTACCAAACGTATCTGCTAGATGACAATTATTCTCCTCTCTGCTTAGGTTATCGAGCTGAGGTGTACAATAGCTGATCAAGAGAATGAGATAACAAGACTGACAAACTACACAGAACATCTATCTGTCAGTGCGGATTGTAAACAGGTAACTGTAAACTAATTTCATCATAATTCGTTGATAAGTGAATATACAGGGTGTCCCATTTCAAGTGGATCAAACGTTTTTAACTTTTAAACAAAACAAAATTCAAAAAAACGATTCAGATAAAAGTTGTAGTTAATCATGCCTAGTTTGATGAAATAAAAAAACATTGTTTGGTTTTTCACTTTAAGTGGTCAATATCGACCTTCAAAAAATGTAGTTTCCTCTTGACCCCCATTTATTTTATTTTTCTGAAATGTACAATCCCAAACATGGAAAAAATGTATGTAACATTTTTTTCTATCTTTCATAGGTCAAGTAGAAGAAGTATCTGAAGCTCACTACCTCAGTATGCTGTCAAAATGTGTGAAATGGGACACCCTGTATATTGATGGTACACCATTTTCGATTTTGAATTAGTTAATATAAAAATTCTTAGTTGTACAAATATTAAAGTTTGCATTAAAACTTGTACACATTTACATTTCATTCCAGGAACAGCTTAAAGTTGCGCTGGATGCGATGCAGAAAGATCTCCAAAAAACTGTAAACGACTTGATAGAAACAAAAGAAGAGTATGCCAAAACTATTGAAATAGTTGATCAACTATCGTCTTTAAGAGACCAGCTCCTGGGAAACATTGCAAATTTAACAAAAAACAAAGAATATCTAGAAGGAGAACTATCACTCAAAAAAAGTGAAATAGAAAGGCTTCAGACCCTTGGAATTATTCAAACATTAGAAGAAACCACAATTGAAGATCCACAAGTGCAATGCGATTATTTTGATGATTTAATCAAATCGGCTAGAGATACTATTACTAAGCTCTTAGCTGACTTCGAAGCTGAGAAAGAGGCAAAAGAAAAAATTTGCAGTGCTTATGGTAAACTTCATGATGAACATACAACAGCTTTAATGACAATAGAAGATATAATGTCAGAACTGAACAGTACTAAAGCTGAAAAAGATCAACTTAGTGAACAGTTGATGAGTTGCCACAACCAATCGGGAGAGATTGATAATTTAAAGATGCAACTAGCTGCTATGGAGAATGAACTGCAAAGTGCAAAAGAAGTCGAAGAAAGATTCCTTCAACTTAAGAAGGAATATGAAAATTGCATGGACATGTTCAAGAAAAAACAAAATGAAATAGATTCTTTGAAGGAAAAATTGCATGCTTCAGAAATTGAAAATAAACATCTAAAAAACTCAGCGGAAGATGTTGATAAATTAAAAAAAGAACTAAATGATGCTCGACAAAAAATTAAAGAATCAATGGATCAAATTGAAAAACTTGAGAAAGAAGCTAAAGATAAAGAGCAATTACTTACCCAGTTATCAGAGATGGAATCAAAATTAGATAAATTAAGCAATGAATTGAAAGATAAGGAATCAGAGTTGGAACAAGCTGTATCAGAGAAAAGGAATTCCATACAAAAACTTGAGCAAGTAGAACAAGAAAAGGAGGTTATACAAAAAGAATCTGAACAACATAAAAACCAAAATATGCACTTAGAAGAAAAGCTTAAAGAGACAAAAATAGAAAAGGAGAGTTTGAAAAAGCTGTTGCAGGATGCCTCTTCTCAGACAGACCAATTAACACAGTTATTGGTTGAAGCACAAGAAAGGAAAAACGATCTTGAACTTGAAATTAATGCAGAAAAGAAAGCATCGGTCGATTTGACAACACAAGTTGCAAAGAATAATATCCAATTAGCAAATTTAAATAACAAAATATCTGAACTAGAAAACGAAATCAAAAGGCTCGAAAATGATAACGATAAACTGAAAAAAGAAAATGAGAAATTAAAAGATGAAATCGCAGATTTGACATTAAAATACTTGCAAGAAAAAGAGAAGTTCGAGCAGTGCCAAAATCGTGCATCTAATTGTGAAAAAAATATTGCAGAAATCGAAAAAAAGTTGTCGGATTCACAAAAAGAGCTTGAAAAGTTATCGAATGAGAATAAGGAACTTAAACAGCAAAATACCAAACTTCAGGAGAAAAATGATGAATTAAAAAAAAATATTCAAGAATTTGAATCTTCATTAGAACAATGTAAACATTTAAGTGATCTTGCTCTCAGTGAAAATCAAAAGATAAAAGAATTAATTGAACAATTAGAAATGGAAAAGAAAAATCTACAAGATGATCTAGCTAAAGAAAAAAATAAATATGCTGAATTGAAAGAAGAATTGAAAGCTACACAAGCTCAGCTAGCCAGTACAAATAAGGAATTGAAAGCAAAGGCAGAAAGTCTTTCTGCTTTAGAAAATGCAAAAGCAGAAATAAACGAAAAGTTACAATCTTTTATTGGTACACCAGACACCGACAGCCAAATAGCAAAGTTAGAAGCTCAACTGAAGGCGTGCAATGCGAGGAGTGAAGGTGATAAAAATGAAAATGACAAATTGAAAGACACGAATGCTAAGTTGAATGGTACTATTGATGACTTAAACAAACAGATATCAGAATTACAAGATGAACTCAAATCACTATCAAATAATTTGAAAGAATGTGATGACCTAAAAAAGAGATTAATTGAAGATGAAAAATTAGTAAAGGCTTTACAAGACCAAATAAAAAGTAGAGATGCAGATTTGATTGAAAAAGATAAGTTAATCGAAAACTTAAAGGAACAATTAGCAAAAGAAATAGCCGATGCCAACGAGGCGAAAAAAAAACTAGAAATGAACAAATCTGGAATCGCAAAACTGGAAGATCAAATTGCAGAATTACAAGATAAATTAAAAAAATGTCAGCAGGAATTAGCAAACACGCAAACCCTTATGGCTCAAAACAATGCGGAGCTGCAAGGTCTTAAGAAAATAAATGGAGTTTTAGAGGAAGAAAACAGGAGGCTTACGGGAGAGCTAAAGGATTTGCAGAAAACAAATTCATCACTATCAAGTGAGATCGAAAAAGTTAAACAGGCTCTCGACATTTGCAAAAATGAATCAATTACTGCGGCAAGTAAGATAAGTGATTTTCAAAAACAAATTAACGATTTAAATAGCAAAATAAAACAAAAAAATGACCTCAATGACCAATTAACCAATGATAATCAGACACTCAAAAGAACATGTGAAGACCTACGTTTGGAAGTAGCTAATTTGAAACAAAAAATTGATATGCTCCAATATGATACAGATACCCTTCAAAGTGATATTGCAGAAAAAAACAAAAAAATTGAGGATTATGAAAAGATGTTGAAGGAGTTGAGAGAAAAAATAAATGAGGTAACTCAAGAATTGTCATCACTTAAACTCGCTTTAGAAGATAAAGAAAGAGAAAACTCATCCTTAAAGGGAGAACTTGATGAATTGAAAAAAATATTGCGCTCATTAGAAAATTCTAACAGCGAACTCCAGAATTCTTTAAAAAACTGCCAAGAAAAATACTCAACAGCCAGTAATGATTTGAAAGACAAGGAATTGGCTCTGAAAAAGATAAATGATGAATTGGAAATGTGTAAAAAAGAGTTAGAAAATTCTAAACGAACAATAAATGATTTAAATAATTCTAGAGAGGAATTGGAAAATTTAAATAAATCTTTAAAAGAAGCTTTGAACAATGCTCTTCAAAAACTGGATCAAGTGAATGATGAAAATCAACATTTGAAACAAGAAAACAAACTTCTTACAAACGAAAATAATGAAATCAAGGATAAATTAAAACAATCAGAAACTGATAACTTCAATCAACATGAAAAGGCTGTCGAGCTACAATCTAAAATAAATTCATTGCAAAATGAGGTAGAATCGCTCAAACAACTTTTGGAAGCTTGTAAAAAAGACAATACAGACCTAAAGGATACTAAGGCAGACTTGGAAAACATAATATCAGATTTAGAGAAGAAAGTAAAAGCTCTGGACGATGAATTATCATCAATACAAATAAAAAATAATGAATGTGAAAAAACGATTAAAGATCTAAATGATGAAATAAATAAATTAAAAGATATAAAAATTGAATTAGAAAATGAATTATTAAAACTAAACAACCAACTAAAAAGTTTGAATGATGAGTTGGATGATAAAAATGTCATGATAGCCCAACAAGCACAGTCATACGAAGACCTGCAACGAAGATTAGGAAATCTACAGGAGGACATGAGAATAATCAATGATGAAAATTCGGATTTAAAACAAGAAATCGCTGATCAAAACAAAACAATTGATTCACTTCAAACTACTATGGAGATCTTGAAAAGGGAAAATGAGGGGCTACAGGATAGAATAAATGAGTTACTGCAGCAACTTGAAGAACTTCAAAAAGATTTAAATAAATCAGATACCACTATCAGCAATTTAGAAAATGAAAAAAACCTTTTAGAAGATCAAGTTGGAAAATTAAATGATAATATAGCGGATTTGAAAAATGAATTGGCTGAAATGCAAGATAAGCTTGCTTCCAAAAATGTAGAAATGGAGCAACTTAATAATATTTTAGCTTCATTAGAAAATGAAAACAGCAAGCTTTTAGCAGACTTGAATGATTTAGAAGGAGAAAATGCAAGGCTAAAAGACGAAATAGCAAAAAATGAAGAAGCGATTAAAACATTGCAAGAACAATTGGAAAATGCACTACTCGATCTTATTAGATTGGAAGAAATCGTTAAAGAAAGAGACAATGAGTTGGCAAATCTTAAAAATGAATTCGAAATTCTGAAAAGTGAAAACGAAGAACTCTATAACGACAATACAAACATGTCAAAGGAAATTACCAGGTTAAATGAGGTATTAGTTGAGCTCAACCACCAGAATGATTCAATGGACCATGAAATTAAAAGGCTGTTGGTGGAAACCGATAACCTTAAACTTGATAACGCACTGCTACTCAAAAATAATCAAGATCTGGAAAAGGTTAAAGCGCAGCTCATAAATCAAATAGAAGGTTTGAATACAAAAATAAAGGCCCTTTCAGATGATATTATGAAACTCAATTTTTCATTGGAAACATTGAGAAAATCAAAAGAAATATCAGATAATAACTTAGAAAAAGTGTTAAAAGATAACAAACATTTAAATGAAAATTTAGCAAAAGCGAGGCAAGAGATAAGTGGGCTAATGCTAATTCAAGGGAGAATGGATTCAGAACTAGCCATTTGCCAAAGTAATGTTGATGATTTAAGAAACAGTAAAAATCAACTCGAAGATGAAATAATGGAAATTAAACAAGAAAAGGCTGATTTATTAGATTGTTTGGAGTTGAAGAAAGCAGAAATAACAGCAAATTTAGAAATTATTAAAAAATTACGAGATCAACTGGATATGTGCAATGCAGATAAGTTTAATACAGAAAAAGAATTGAAAACAGTTTACATTCAATTGTTCGATGCAAAAGGAGAAATAGAAAATTTGAAAAATGTGATTTGCCAACTTAAAGATGATACTATGTGTTTGGAAACTAAAGTTAAATTAACAGAAGAAGAAAATATTAGGAAAGTCAATGAAATAAGTTCTTTGAAAGAACAAATAAATATTCTTCAAGAAAAAATAAGAGATTTAGAAGACAAACTAGAAACAATGGCGGCTAGCTGTGAAGAATTACTGTCTGAAATCGGAAGGCTAAGAACTGAACTAGAAGCAGCATTAGGTATATATCACACATTACTCGATCATTTTTGAAATTGTGTAATTATTCTAAACCTCAGCAGATTTGGTAGTCGGTTTACATGACTAAATAATATTGGCTTTTATACGACTGAATTCTGAATAGGAGAGGGGGAGTCATCATTGTCACTAGAAAAAGTCCTTAACCAAATTGATTATTTGGAAACGTCGGCACATAATATAAGTACATCACTTATTCGGTGTTCTTATTGACTGCACCCCCCAACCATCTCCTTTACAAATTGATTATTATTTGTTATTGGTCATGTGAGGTGTTTAGGATCAGAAGTAGATTATTTTAAAAATCGACTTTTTCACATTTTTTATTATTTTAATCAAGCAATTTATATTTCCAAAACTTCAGGTTCAAATCCAGACAAAACCAGGGGTTATAAGGCAGCAAAGTGTCTTGTTAGACTTGAGTTTGCTTGACTAAACTACATAAAAATGTTAACACAGCTAAAAAGCTTCACACAAACTTGGAGCAGACCATTTAATTTCATCCCAAAATTATAGCATAATGAACCAAATCAAATCTTAACTCTCTTCCAATTCTATGTATTGGAAATGTATGAAAATTATCATACCATTCTGGCATGATTCAGCACTTCAAATACTTTAGATACAGCGACAACAATACCGTTCAGAACTTTTAAGAAAAGAAATTCTGGTAATAACCATTATTACCAGATCAAATTCTGCGTAAGTTAGTTCCCAGAGGGAAGAATAGGAAAGGGTATTACAGCAATTATATTTAACATTATCAGGCAAAGAAAAAATTAATTTATTGTAACTGAGATAAATTGATTAGCAGGCATATAAGTGGCTAAAATATACACAGTTTAAAATTGCAACAATTGGATTTAGCCTGTTAAGAAAATTTAGAGGTTTATTCAGTCTATCCGTTCCCAAAGTTCATTAGACTTTGCAATGAACATCTATAATGTATTATGCAGCTGTGACATCCTACATGTAACCTTTACCTCATTAAGAGGAATTACATGAAAATTGAATTATTCAAAAATTGATATTGCATAAAATATAAGACTTTGAAGCCGCTAAGTACTCAGATCATTTCTGTGAAATGAATTTCTCATAAAAATATGTATGATACAGTAAGGAATCATACAGTAGGCCACAATATGGATTATATATAAAATTTCCTTTGATTATTTGGATAAATTCTTAATTATTTTTTATCAAACACTGCATTATCATTCCTAATGACACAATGGAAATTTTAATGACTTATGTGTGCTTGCTAACTTCAGTATATTTTTTGTTAGTAGCTCTAATCCGAAAACTTGGTAATGATCTATACTAGCCAAGGGTGGATCCAGGATTTCTTTCTGGGGGAGCACAACGGGCAGACGGGCAAAAAAAATCAATATTAACTTATAAATAAACTTGTAGTACTTTTAGAAAGGTTTCAAAAGTTTATTAAAATATGTAAACAATAGTTTCACTCATGTTATTCCTGTTATAACATCACATGATCTGCCTATATGTATGTACTGTAATAGATTCTCCACAGTACAGAAAAACCCATCTGGGGGTCACGTGTCCCCGGGCCCCCCCTGGATCCGCCTATGATAATAGACTCATCATAACAATTTTTTAAATTATGGAGAAAGTTTTAATATTTATAAATTTATAACAGATTTTATAATAATCTATGCTAATAACATTAATTTTTTCAAAATATCTGTAATATTTTAGCATCTTTAAATTAAAATATATTTTTTTTACGACTTTAGTAGTTTAAGTTTCTTAATCAATTAAAAAAATAAATGAATTAATATTGATCAATAGTTTTGTATTTTTAACTTTTCATCTTGACTTAATAATTTAATTTTAAAATACTGATAATTTGTGCTTTCTAATAATGTTATGAACATTTTATTTTAGCTATGTTGCCACCAGACAATCCATTGAACGAATTACTGAAGAAAATCATGTACAATGGACTTCAGGTAAAAAATATAAAATAAATATTGGACTCATACATAACTACTTGAATAAGTTATACATAGATTGGTCTTGAAAACCAAACACAAAGGCCCAAATGAATTATTTCATAATGATTGTTTTTATCCAACTATCCATTTGTTGTTTACATGACTATAAACAAATCATGGTGAAGTTTTGAACAGACAACAATCAATAATTTGGTTTACACTGCCTAATAACAATAGAAAATCTTTGTCCTTATTCTTTTGTTTGTCAAATGAAGTTTTTTTTTTTTTTTAATTAAAAAGCGACCATAAATCTTTAACTTGAGGACAGTCAATTATTTACTTATATGCCTAAAGAATGGCCCATGTTGCCAATGATGGGAAATTCTAGCAAAGTGAGATTATAAAATTTCACCTCGATTAACTTTAAAATAAATGCATAAAGCAATTATAAACCTACAATGATTTAAAATATTTTGTGGTGTCTTGATTTACTGATTTTTTGACTGGCATTATAAATTAGGAAGCTCATTAAAACAACAAAATAAAATTACAAGCATTTAGATTATTGGTTGGAAGTACAGTAAAACCTCTATTATCTGTCACTCTCTGTTAACCATCACCTCTATTTGAGAAAAAAAAAAGTATGTATATATATTGTTGGGTTGCTTAAGTCATAGACACCGGCTAAGAACCAATCGTTGTGTCTTGACCACTTCGTTTTATAGAATCTGTTGTTTACTCAAAACCTAGCCATCCTCGCTCACATTTCTCAGAAATTAATTATCTCCTCATCTCTACCTAATGCAGCTTCCACAGTTGAACTACCTTCAGTCTTCATTCTTGTCTTATAGGTACTTGTCGTTTTCTTAAAAGTACGTATAATAATGTTTGAAAAAGACAAAGGAAGAGTTTAAATCTTGCTAAGTTTGAAATTGTAAAGCGTTTACAAAAGTGCGAGGTGAAAGTGCTTCAATCATAGCAAAAATCTATGATATTCCTCGGACGACAGTTAATGATATAAAATGTGCGGGAGACACCTAGAATATGTCTTTCTATATAATCATTTAATGATTATTAAGAAGGGGCATACTACATTTGGCACGAGGAAAGAGCTAAACTCCACCTTTAAATTGATATTAATTTCTCAAGAGGGAAATTGATGAACGTAATTGTTATTATTTTTTAAAAATATTTTTACTACATATGTATACCTTATTAGTATGTAAATAAGTTAAGAGTACTTATATAATGTCGAATGTTTGAAATATATTGTTCAATTTATGTTTATTCAATATATATATGAGACATATGATTCACTCCCATATCCGTCTATTTTTTAAATATGATATATTTCAACGTTCCCTTCAAAAATGTGTGTTATAAAATAATGTCCAAAATAATTATAAGACACTTTAACTGAAAAAATCTTCCTCTTCTGCACAATTTCATAGTAGTGACTAATGAAGGTCACTATTTTGTCTTGAAGGTGCATTATTAAATAAACCTCCAACTAATAATTTATGCTTACCATAAATTATTAGTTGGAGAGTAATATAGTTTAAACTAATAAAAAAAAATAAACAATTGCCATTTTTGGAATTTGGTTGATGCAATAGAAAATTCAGACAAGTTTAGGGTTAAAGTTGGTGGAAAACAAAAGTTTAGGGGGAAAATACTGGACTAACCTGCAACAATGCAGACTCCTCTTATAAATGATATATCCATTTCATGTAATATCAACTATTTTATTTGAAAACCCAGGTTTGAGTCCCGGTCCTGGCCATATCTTTTCTTTTCAAATAAAATATTTTAAAAAAATTATATCATATAACAATTAAATAAATTATAATCATATTAATGACTTAAAGTCAACAAGATCAAAAAATAAAGTAATGTTCAATTAACATTCTCCCCGTGTATACATCGCAGATTGCGAGAACACGGTGATATAGGATCAGTGAAAAGAATTGATGGGGCTGGCCGAGAAACATGCCAGGGTGGCCGAGATGGTTGAGGCATCACCACAGAGAGGTGAGAAACCCCGGTTCCAGTCACGGTCCTAGCCATATCTTTTCTTTTCAAATAAAATATTTAAAAAAATATAATTTTATCATATAACAATTAGATAAATTATAATAATATCAATTGTTAGTTGGAATTTGGAATCATTATTTTGTCCTTATGTCCTCAACTACAGCCCTCTAGTTTTTTTCCCTGACCTAGGAAATTAAAAATATTAGACAAATTTGTATAGTTTTTAATCTGGATACAAAAATTATTTGTTATTTTACTTATATATTTATATGACTATAATTGTGTTTTTACATGTTTGTGAATTATGAGTACTTTACATTTTGGCTTGAATAGTTTGTTTTGTGTCTATCTTTGTTTCAATTAAAACAGATAGGTGAGTGGAAATTAATTCCAAATTTTGGACATAAGATTTTGCCATTAACATTTTCTATTGTAATTATAATTATAATTTTTATTTGTAAACATAACTCCATTTAATCTTGAATGAACACAAACCAATCCGTATTTGGATCTTAGAATTTGAATTTCGAAAAGTATAAGTTTTTGGTAACATTACATAAACCATAAAGTATTAATGATATCATTAAGCTTATTCTGTTATTAAGACTTATTCTGGTCTTGTTATCTTTCAATTTTGTCATTAAATTATTTTTAATATTTTTTTTTTTATTGAACAGGCATGTGATATGGACGAATTGGCTGAACTTCACCAACTTATTTGTACCGGAACAGCAATGTTAGTAAAGAAAGGAAGAGCAGTGCTACCAGAAAGATCGCCAGTTTGTAAATTAGATTCGAAATTTATGCAACTTCCGCCAGACAAAAAAGATATTCTCAAAAAGACATGTCTACTTCAAAATGAAGTATCTAAAAGACAAATGGAAGCACAGAAAAGGAGTAAGATGGTTTTTTTTATTTATATTTAATTTTCCACTGTTTGATAAACTCAATTTCAATCAATTTATAACACAAGTTTTTACAATTTTTTTTTCACGAAAAAAAACAATTTATATGAATGAGATCGCAGTAAAATAATATAATAAAATAGTTTTATACTATAATATTGTAAAAGTACCTGGGGAAAAATACTTGCAGCAATGGGTCGGAGAAGGAAAGCATAAAAGAGAAAATAAGCAAATGGAAATGACTATGCTTCGCAACAAGCAATTTATAAATTAATGTAAAACTGGACTATACATAATATAATATACAAGGTGTATTATTAATAATTTGACCATGGAGGATGGATATATCCCCAAGTAAATGCTAAATAAAGATACATTAATGAGATGTAAAGACATATAACTTTTTAAAGTTACGTATAATTGGAATGATACAGACATTTGTTTAAATGATTGAAAATGACATAAATGTCGAAACGTTTTAAAAAATAAACATTTTAGAAGTACTAGATGACTGGATGAAGGTTTTCCTCCCAAAATATAAGAATCAAAAAGCAATTTATATAATAAAAGGAGCCTGTCAACAAATGTGAAGATAAGACACTACAACAAGGTCGTCAAACCGGTAATACTGTATGGAACGGAAACCGCTTCCCTTCCCGGCCTAAGGAAAATGTTAGGAATGATAGAAAGAAGAATACTAAGAAGAATTTACGGCCCAAAGAAGACAAAGGAAGCTATAGGTTGAGATCTAATAAGAAATAAATAAATGATTTGCACCGGGCATAAAATTAAGAAGATAAAGGTTCTACGGGCATATGGTGAGGATGCACCCAAAGAGATTAAATAGAAAAATCTATAAAATTAGAGAATACAAGAGTGGTGGGAGTGCATCAAACAGATGAAGGAAGAAACTGAGAGACTGAAAATAACAGACCGTTTTGATAGGGATGACTATAGAAAAAGACTAAAAGAAATTAAGATCCTTCTGGGAAAGAGAGATGTGAGAAAAGGAATAGCGTGGACCGAGGAAAGAAGGAAAGAACAATCGGAAAGAATGAGGAAAAGGGGGGAAGAAAGAAGGAAGGAGAGAAGGGCTATGAAAAGAAGTGACGATAATGATAATCGCGTAGTCTCTAAGGCCTTTCCGTGAAAAAAAAATTATTAATAAGATATTAATCATATTAATACAGCAATAATAACAAATCTCGTTAAACTAAAAACATACTTTTCAACAGTTTATAGTATGAAAGTGATTGTGCTATATTGCTTATAGCTCTGCATTATGACAAAATATAAAAAAGTAGAAAACCTGCATCCCTAAGACCCATGAGTCTTGGGTTGAGTACGTGGTTGAAACTGTACTGTTTCGAGGACAACGATAGTGCAGGGAGCTGATTTGTCCGAGATCCCCTCAAACGCCAGGTTTATCTGCCAATTAAGAGTACCCACCTTATAAGGGTTAGGTAAGTCCAAGGAGGATCCCTAGACCTCGAAGGAATTATCCCCGGTAGTTAACAGACTAAATAAATTATCTGCCACTGACGAATATGAACCCGGAAACTGCAGCACACTTAACACAGCCACTCTGCCTTATTCCAATGAGCCATCCTGCTCAGTATTCAAATTAAAGTTTTCAAATATTTTATTAACACAATGTAACCTCTACCTGACTAAGTCTAGTAGGTAACTATTCACACATAAAAGACTGAGAAAGTAGTGAATTATAGAATGACAACAAAAATATTCATTAAAAAAACTAAGCTTTTATTTGTTTCAGAAACAACATTATTTTAAAATTATTAAATAAAATCAGTTTTTATTTTAAGGTAATTCATTATTTTCTTTATTTTTAAATATAATTATATTCTGATTGAAAGTTTATTTTTTAATTTCATTTAGAGGAATCCGTTTGTTTGTTTGTTTGTTTTATTTTTAAGGGCAAACAACTACAAATGGTTATTATTGCCCTCACCACTAGAAAATATACGTATTTACATTATCTAGATAATTACAACTACTTAATAGAAACAATAGATAATAATAATAGAAACATATTACATATCGTAGAAACATATTAAACATATAATAGAAACAATAGATAATAATAAAAGAAACATATTACACATAGTAGAAGCATATTAACATATTAAACATATAATAGAAACAAAAAGAGGAATCCGTTATTATTAGTCTGATTAATAGCTTTGTAGAGTGTAATAGATAGGAACGTAAATTGTTTATTACAAGTGGAATCAAAGTTCGGACAATTGTTTACTGCCAATGACGTTCTTCCCTATAAGGCCAGTGCTGTTTCAACTGTTGAGGGAATAAGACTATCCTCGCACCAGATCACAATTGGCGAACATTTTCTCCACCTATTTGTTTTCTTCTATCTTCCCACCAAAATATGGTGATTCACCCAGGGTGTCTCTTCCATAAAATTTTGTCGTAAGTAAACTGCAGGAAGAAAGAAGAATGAAGGCATCAAAACATTCACCTAGGAGCCGACTTCGGAATTAGGAATTCGGTCTGCCACATAAAGTTTCGTGAAAGATCATTTTAAATAAATAATTAAATTATTTTTTTAAAATATAAGTTACTCGTACATCCAAAATTTCAGATGTTTAACATCGAAACTGACGGATTCTATACAACTTTTGAACCCCTATTATATTAAAGGGGAAACCCTTGGGGTGGAATTATCCAGATTTCTTGTTTAAACTATAAAAAGAACCTATCTACAAATTTCAAGATGCTAAGTTCCTGATTAGCCTTTAATTATGTACTATAACAGGGGATATTATATAAATCAGTCCTTGCTGTAGCCTATGATGTATAACCCATTTTACTCAATATGTTTCATCCAAATCTGTTCAGTAGTTTTTGCGTGAATGAGTAACAAACATAAATACAAACATTCACATTTATAATATTAGTAGGATATCAAAACAAATAGTTTCACTCATGTTCTTTCTGCTATTTTAACAACTATTATCATGTTATTTTCCTTTAATTATATACTATAATGGATTCTTCACAGTACCTAAAAAACTGTCGGGGGGATGGGGGAGGGACGTACCCACGTGCGCTCCCCCCCCTAAATACGCGCTTGCTATAGTCTGTGTGTTATTCTGATGTATAACCTATGATACAAGGTCACCTGAGGTCTAGTGGTTAGCGTAACAAACTACTAAACCCAAGAACGCAGGTTCGTAGCCCGGCAGGTGGCCCTAGGATTTTTTTAAGGGAGTAAAAAATCCTTAGTTACGCCGTCTTTCGGAAGAGACGTTAAACGGGGGTCCCGAGCCTGTACGATGTCAGGTACTCGTTAAAAATCCCTATCCTAATTAAACCTGGATAGGCTAAATTTAGAGCTCCCACTGTAGCATCGTCCGATTAGCCATAGCAGCATAAAGTGACGTTAAATGAACAAACAACCTATATTACTGTTAAGTTTCATCCAAATCCGTTCAGTAGTTTTTGCGTGAAAGAGAGACTAACATACAAACTTTCACATTTATAATATTAGTAAGATTAAATCCACTTCTTAACTCAAGGAATATTGTAAATCAATACTTTCATTCAAAGAATCCTTTGTTTACATAATATAAAATAAAATCATTATCTTATATTTTATATTTTTGTAATTATTAGATTATTTATTAGTTGTTTTAGTCAGGTTTTCTTGTTTTTATAGTTTATGCTTTATCAGAAGCACTATTTAATTAGTAAAAAAAAAAAAAACTAAACTGGAAGAATAATTATATTCCAGTATAATAATTATATTCTATTGTTACTGTACAATAGTATTTCACTAATTTTAATTTTTCAAATTCATTAATCCTATCTACTATTTTTCAAACAGTCATTGTACACTATTGTTACTGTGCAATAGTATTTCTATTATTCACATTAGTTATTGTACATACAGTTCCATACTTTTCTGTAACATGTAACATCTTTAAGTCCGTTATCTTACATTTTATATCTTTATTTTACTAGTTTTTCTTTATTCTTCATGTTACAACCTTTTTTTGTATATGTAAATACTCTCATTTTGTTTCTTTTGTTTACCTCCTCCTTTTTCATTTTCCTTTATAATAATTTTACTTTACTATCCTTTCTGTACATTTATTTTCTGTAATGTATTTTATATGCGTTATTTATAATTTATCATTTCTGCTCATTCTCTTTAATTTTATTAAATCTGTCTTACTTTATTATATCTGTCATTATTTTCATTTTCTTTTCATTGTCATTAATTTTGTTATATCTGTCTTTATCTTAATTTTATTATATCTGTCACTACTTTAATTTCTTTTCATTATCATTATTTTTTAAATCTGTCTATATCTTAATTTTATTCTGTCACTTTTTTAATATCCGTTATCTTCCATCTTCATATCTGCCACTATTTTAATTTTCTACATTACTTGTCACCATATTATTGTTACTGTACCTTTTTATATTTTATGTTCTGTTGGTTTCTCTCTCTTAGCCCTGAAGATGACCTACACTGTAGGTCGAAACGTCGGCACATAATTATAAGTTTATTACTTATTCAGTGTTCTTATTGACTGCACCCCCCAACTATCTTCTTTACATGAGATCATCCAGTCAACTATTTTCACCTCATAAATAAGTTATACTTTTAAAAAATATAGTATTGAGTATTTACATAGTTTAACCATAATAACTTTATTTTGAAATGTGTTACAGCTTGTGCTTTAACTGAAAGTGTACAACAGTATCAAAAAGAATTATATGCCATACAAGAATTTAATGTTGAACTTGAAATGAAGCTAGCAGAAAAATTACCACCGCCAGAAAAAGAAAAACTTCAACAACAAGCCAACTATACTCAGAGCCAAATCAATCATTTTATGTAAGACAAAAGTAAATTAATTTAAGACTAAGTCAACATATTGTTCCAACAATAAGGAACTATGATCTGTCTCATAGTAAATGTTTGGAATAGGAAATTGTTATTGAGATTGTTCGTGGGTCCAATATGTTGATATTTTAACAAGTATCTTTGTGTATTTCATAAGCTACCATGTTTCATTTCATTTTGCATGTTACCTAAAAACCAAAATCAGAGACAAAACTGAATTACTTGGTTAGGACTAGTTTTATCATAGAACGTTAATATTATTGTTAACTGGGTAATATTTGAAATAACTGATGGATGGGCCTAGGAAAACTAGAATTTATGTAATGAATAATACATTCCTATTTATTTATTAATGATAATAACTCTTTTCTTAAATCTATTTGTAGGTTATTTATATTCATACAAGAATAAAATTTAGTATTTTAAATAATTAATAGGACCTCGTGTAATCCCAAAAATTAAATTAATTAATTTTTCATTATTTTTATAAATTTAAAATCCTTCCTCTAATAATAAATCTTAATTTAAAAATGGTTCTGTTAATAAAAATTGATTAAATTAAATTGGCTCAATCAATCATCATGTCAAAATCAGATGTGCATCCAATTAAATTATATTCACCAGGTATAATTTAAAAGTAATCGGCATAAACTCATTTTAAATAAGTTATATTTATTGATGTCTATAATAGAATTGGCAGCACTCATGGCCATTTTTTACATAAAACTCAAAATGTACATTGTAAAAACAGATGTCTCGCTGAACAAAGAAAAGGTGAAGCAATGAAAGAACAATGTGATCTACAAAAAGCAATGGAAACAGTTAAATACGTGCAAAAGGCTGTTTTGAATGATCCAGTCAAAAAGAAAGTAGAGGCACAGGAAGAGGAAATTTATCAGAAGACAATAACTGAGGTATTTTATTTAATTTATTTTATTTAATCCTTCCCTAAATTGCACAATTCACGATAATTATCAGAAATATACCAGTAAATAAACCATGACTTTAGTTATTAAAATAATTTATTTGTTTTCTTATATGAGATGAAAATAGTTGACTGGATGATCTAATGTAAAGGAGATAGTTGGGGGGTGCAGTCAATAAGTACACAGAATAAGTGATGAACTTATATTATGTGCCGACGTTTCGACCTACAGTGTAGGTCATCTTCAGGGCTAACAGAGAAACAAACAGAACAAAAAAATATAAAAAATGTACAGTAACAATAATATGGTGACAAGTAATGTAGAAAAATAAAATAGTGGCGGATATGAAGATAGAAAAAGGGCCAGATTATAATAAAATAAAGATATAGACAGATTTAAAAAAATTAATGATAATGAAAAATTAAAATAGTGAAAGTAATAAATTAAAAAAGTGACAGATATAATAAAAATTAAGATAAAGCCAAATATAACAAAATTATTGAAATAGTGACAGATAATGTGATAATGTGTGTGTAATAAATAGTGAAAATAATGAATTAAAATAGTGACAGATATAATGATATAAATATAAAATATATGACAGATATAATAAAATTAAGATAAAGCCAAATATAACAAAATTATTGAAATAGTGACAGATATAATGAAATTAAGATAAAGACAGATATGACAAATTATTGATAATGAGAAGCAAATGAAAATAATGACAGATATAATAAAGTAAGACAGATTTAATAAAATAAAGAAAATGAGCAGAGATGATAAATTATAAATAACAAATATAAAATAAAAAGTAGAAAATAAATGTACAGAAAGGATAGTACTGTACAAAATACTAATATAAAGGAAAATCAAAAGGAGGAGTTAAACTAAAGAAACCAAAATGAGGATATTTACATATACATAAAGGTTGGAATATGAAGAATAAAGAAGAACTAGTAAAATAAAGGTATAAAAAGTATGAAAAACGGACTTGATGATGTTACATGTTACAGAAAAGTATGGAACTATATGTACAATAACAGATGTGAATAACAGAAATACTATTGTACAGTAACTACAGTGTACAATGACAGTCTATATCTTTATTTTATTATAATCTGGCCCTTTTTCTATCTTCATATCTGCCACTATTTTATTTTTCTACATTACTTGTCACCATATTATTGTTACTGTACATTTTTTATATTTTTTTGTTCTGTTTGTTTCTCTGTTAGCCCTGAAGATGACCTACACTGTAGGTCGAAACGTCGGCACATAATATAAGTTCATCACTTATTCTGTGTACTTATTGACTGCACCCCCCAACTATCTCCTTTACATATTTGTTTTCTTGTACTTCATGATGGCCTTAAAATTGTCAAAACCATGCAGTTACTTATTTTTTATTTTTTTTTAACTAAAACCTTGAGGTAGCAAAGTATTGAACTTTAGTAACTTAATTTACCTGAAAATTTGTTCAAATCAATTAATGCCTGTTAAGGTTAAATGAGCTCTTTTCATGGTCTGGAACTTATTATCTTTCAAGATTTGATTATTAAATCATAGCACCTGAGCATTATATCTCCAAGCTCATAACTGAAATCACTTTACTTTTTGGTTTTCACCTTACTTTTTGGTTTATTGTTTTAAATAAATGTCCTTTGTAATTTTCCAAAAGAAATTATAGCCTCCTCCCCATATAAAATTTGAGGTTCAAATCTGCCTACGCATTTTTTCTGAGACTAATTATAAAACAATTTTCATGTGTTTTCAGTGTTTGAAAGGAAAATTGAAAAATGCTATTCAAAATGAAAGAAAGCTCCTTAATATGTTACAAAATGAAAAAGCTAAAAGTGCTTGCTATGAATACCATCTGAAAATGGCTGCGAAAAAAGAAAAAAAAATTAAAAAAACGAATGATAAACCAAATAGCCTAAATGTTGTTGAGGAGAAAGATGATTCTAGTGAAGGATCCGATTCTGGATTGCAGTATTGTGATGATTTAGACGATCAAGTAGATGCATCTGTACCTGAAAAAGAACAAAAGCCGTCCGGACGAAATTTTGTCTGGTCCACAAAGACAGATATGAAAGAGAAACTCACTGATAAAGAAGTACTGGATGAGATCGAGTTCCAAAAGGCAGTTCGGGATTCACTGATAGAAGCGAAAAAAATAACGGCTGAACAAGGGTACAATATAATTCCTGATGTTTCAAAGGTAAGTTTATCCTTTATTTTTGTTAAACAATTTTACCGATTTTTTAGAGGCATGAAGGGAGAATATATAATTAGTTATGAATATGATATATGAAATATTCTTAAAATGTTTAAACCACTCCACTATTCTGCTTTTTTTTTGTTTTGTTTTTATATTATCTTCTTTACGATATTTTTATAGAGAATTCTTTAGAGGAATGAATTTCTCTGAGAAATATAGATGAAAATATAAGAAAACAGTATAGATAGGGGGGGAAACAGAATAACTGATATTTTTGCTCAAAAAAGAATCTTAAAAACTACATATTTTTTTACCTTTTTGGGGGATTCATTCCATCTTCTGATATTAATATATCATGGTAGTTGGCAAAGCATTCAATTCACTAATCAAGGTACAGAAGCTTCATTTCAACATGCAGTGCTGGACACCATTTTTTCAGCAAATATTCTAAACAAATCAATGATACATTCATTATTTGTGTTTTATCTTTTCCTATTGACAATACATTGTTTTATTGAAAATATTTCATGCGGGGATATAAATAATGTTATAATGTGCATGCTAAGTAAACTACAACGGTTTTTTAACACTAACTTATAAAAATAATTACCCAATTAAAAAATAACCACTTACATATGTTTGATGTTATATACATATACACATACATTATATATATATATATATATTTCTGTAGACTTTACACTTTAATATGTGTTAATGATTTATTTATTGATATTAAAATTAATTTATTCAATACTTTATAATAAGCTCAACTATTAGATTCCAGATAAATTACACATAAATGCATGAAATAAACACAAATGATTGTAAATGAATTCAATAAGTAAAACAGATATAAATCTTTCATTCTGAGCTTTAAGTTTTTTATGTGAATAAATAATAATCAATGGTAAAATATGTATCTGAAACCTTAGTATTCCATTAATCATATAATAAAATAAATGTTATTGTGTATTCTTATATTATTGCATTTATGATGCATATGTATTTACAGAAAATAACTAGGTAATAAATAAAGTAATGCATACCAAACCAAACTTAGTACTGCAATTTGAACTGCAACCCAAACCAGTGTTGCCACTACACTGTAAATTAGTTTGAACATTAATGATATTGGTTGATCATTGATTGTATTAAATAACACATAAATATTAATCAATAAATTAATTAAACAGAAATTATATTAATATAATTATTTCTATTAATTAAAATACTATCTTAGATCTTTCAATTCATTGGTCCCACCACCATTACAAATTATTATAGTAATAACTTTTAGAATGACTATGCTTAGTTTATAAAATGATTTTGATTCATAATATAACTACAATAAAACTTCAAATAAGCTATGTTTGAATTAACTATTATTTCAAACAATTGTTATTTAGGATCCCCAAGAAGAAGAAGAAGAAGATGATGCTCAAGAACCTCCAACAATAGACCCCGAATCAGATTTCTTTGATGTGTGAAATTTTTAACTACCATTAATCTAAATAAAAAGAACTGTAAAGACTTTTATTTTATTACTAAACTAAGTTCACTTTCTGGGATACTAGTGATGGTTGATTAGGAAAAGAAATAAATTTTAAGAAAATAAACATGTTTTTCTACTATCATATTCTAAACTTTAAGCAACACGGTGCTATTTGTAATTCTTCAAGTTTATTGTATCATTCTTATATTTTGGAAACCAGAGGTTTTCTAATGCTTATGTTTCAGGATTTGTATTGTTGCCTTAAAGTTGTGTTCATGGCTAGAATAGAGTGTGTGTCATTAGCCATTAAAATAAAATACCAATTTCAGTATTTATTATTATCACTAATAATAATAACACTTGAGAAAAGTTATTATTGAATATGACTCCTATTGGATTCCTAAAGTTTCTATGTATAACAAAGAAGCAACAACATTTGTCTTGTAATATAATCACCATAGCTCAATAAAGAGTTTAGTTTTATATGCATTAACAAGTTTATATTACACATTTTCATACTGTAAGTGACAATGATGAAACATCAAAATCAAGATATTTGTAATATTGTTTTTCCATTTATTCTGACATATCCTCAATTTAATTATTCCTAAAATAACAGATTTACTTCCTATCTCATCTCACAAGCAAAAGGACCCATATGCAACTCTAGGTTCAAGATAGAGAAAATGGCTGAGAATTAAGTGAATTAGTTTTGAACCAATCACTACACTGCTTAAACTGGTGAGATGCATGCATACCCAAATCTGCTTAAAAAACTGTCTTTGCAGAAAGGCAGACCTTAAGGCTCTTTCGTAATCGCATTAGTGGACATAGATGAAGATATTGGCACAGATCTTTAGGAATCTTTATCTTTAGCTCTCTGGCTGTTATCTGGTGACAGGTCAAGAACTTAAGTATGTAAAGATTCTAAAGTTGTTTAAAGAGGCTGTAGTTTGAGATTAATTGATAATATTTCCAAGTTCTTGATCTGTTATCAAACTGGATTCAAGCTAAGCTTTTGACTGATAACATTTTTGATCTTATTCCCGAGCTAACTAAAATCACTACATATGTATTGTTTTCATTTATTAATTGAGGGATTATGACATACTAATCTGGTGTGTATTTCTATATCCTTTGAATGCAAGCATTTATCTTCTATTTATTCTAGTAGCATCACCAGCTAATAATAAATCTTAATTTAAAAATGGTTCCACCACAATATCTAATGTGGCTTAAGGCCGATGTTGTAAAATAAAAGATGCCATGATCTCCAATTGATAGGATATTAAAAGCGTTTGTAGGAGAGCATGTTTCAAGAATGACGTGACAATTTTTTAAGAAAGTAGACGTTTTCTTCCTTTTTTATTTAATGAAATTCAACAACTAATTTATCTATAAATAATAAAAATTAAGACCGTGGAAAAATTCCAACGAAAAGCCCTTACGTCTACAAACTAACACAGAAAATGAAATAATCTGTCCGATATTTCGCCTATTCAGGCATCCTCAGGGTAGAAAGAGAATAACAACAAAACAAAAAATAATGCACCCAAGAAACATCCCACCACCTCCAAGGCTCAAATGCAACTAATGAATCATAAGGAAGGTTACTCGACCCCGGCTGGATAAGGTTAGATAAAAACAGCTGATAAATACTCCAGAATTTGAAAAATAAACATATACTCACCAAACTTCAAAAAGCACAACAGGAAAAAATAAATAATAGTAAAACAACAGAAAACCATAAGACAAAAGACCAAATGAATAAATAAATGTAAAAATGCAAGAGAAATAAAAGAACATTATCAAGAAACCCGTGGACTTATGGCTATTCCACAAAATATGTTAATATTGAATAGCACGTAAAAAGAGACCTCACATAAATGTTAAGACCGTGGAAAAATTCCAACGAAAGGCCCTTAAGTCTCCAAACTAACACAGAAAATGAAATTAAGTTTCTTGGGTGCATTATTCATTTTTTGTTTTGTTGTTATTCTCTTTCAACCCTGAGGATGCATGAATAGGCGAAATGTCCGGACAGATAATTTCATTTTCTGTGTTACGTGTAGTTTGGAGACTTCAGGGCTTTTCGTTTGAATTTTTCCACGGTCTTAACATTTATGTGAGGTCTCTTTTAACTTTTCAATATTTATAAATAATAAATGTATATCAAACAATATTGTAACAAGAGTCATCACGGGAACTTTCCGTACTAACAAAGCACGAAACGAACGATTAAAAATGTTGCTGTCTTCGTTCTAAGGCATTTAAATTGGCCAACCGGATATCATTCTGCAACTCTCTTCTGAACCAGCAAAAAAGGGACCCATTTCTCAAAGAAATGTAGACCATCTTCGACAATGTAGTGCGCAGGAGATCCTGGACAACTACTGGCCAACTGCCAAATGCTATCCGAAGGCTGGCCTGTTTCACGAGTAGCTTCCACAAGGAAAAACGATAAAATCGAAGATCTATTGCACGCTGCTAATAGGAGCTAATATTGAGACATAAACGCCTAAAACTAGTTAATCAAAGGAAGCGAGAGTGTTGTATCCCAACATGACAATGTCTGAGCTCAGAATCAAACAGAAAAAGATTGTGCGACATGGGTATGCGGGCTGGGATGTGGCACCTATCGTATTCTACGGACCTTGCACCACCCGTCAGTCAATTATTCCAGTTCCTCCAGAACTCCCTCAACGGGAAATCGTTGGCGGATAAAATGTACCTCGATCAGTTTTTCGTTTCTATGCCTCGGATGTTTTACGAGAGCGGAAAATAAGAAGTTTTTTTTTGCAGCTTAGTTGTTTATCGTTTACAAAAGATTTAACCAAAGATCTCGGTCGAGGCAGTCTCCTTCTCTAAGCCCAACTGCCATGCTCTCCTACACATCTTGCTACCAATTTGATTGGGGGGAGTCGCCCTCTTTTCCTCATTTCCGTAGGGCGATAGACAAACATTAATTTTGACCTCTGACATTCTCTTTAATTGTACATACCATTTTAGTCTCTCTATATATTTATATATTTTAGAGGATAGTTGTTGTCTTCGCTACCTGTTACCTTATTGTACTGTTAGGGACGTGATGAATACTGAAAAGGTAACGTCTCCGGAAGTTCACCTCCTTGGCCAACAACTTCCTTTCCTCCTTATTGTTTGTTCATTTAACGTCACTTTATGCTGCTATGGCTAATCGGACGATACTACATTGGGAGCTCTAAATTTTGCCTATCCAGGTTTAATTAGGATAGGGATTTTTAACGAGTACCTGACATCGTACAGGTTCGGGACCCCCGTTTAACGTCCCTTCCGAAGGACGGCGTAATTAAGGATTTTTTACTCCCTTAAAAAAATCCTAGGGCCACCTGCCGGGCTACGAACCCGCGATCTTGGGCTTAGTAGTTTGTTACGCTAACCACTAGACCACAGGTGACCTTAATTTCCTCCTTTTTCAATATCATCAACCTTTCGGGTCTGTAGTGGATAATATTTTCAATCAATGAGTGAAACAACATTTTTTGTTTGGAGGTTAACCTGTTTATTGCACAGAAGAGAGTTAAAAGACTCAGTAATTTTTCTACCAATCATTATTTTTTCAGTTATATCTTTGTAGGAACTTCTATCTTCAGTAAGACATCTTCCAAGATATATACATTTTTGTTTTGTTTTTTCTATTTCCCAATTTTCGAGGAATAAGGCTCTTATGTTTCCATGTATTGCCGTGTACTCTGTTTTCAGGCTGTTCATTTCCATACCCCAAGTAGCACATTTCCCCTGAAGTTTCCTTAATATAACATAAAATAAAAGGCGAATACCTATTTAAATAAAATTTATAAAAAAACAACAACTTGTCTTCTTTCACCCTTCAAAATATGAACGTACTTATGGATCAACATGATCTATAAATATCTTTAATTAAATTAGTATCGTAGAATCTAATTTAATCTTATTAATAACGGTGAACTGAAATATACGATTCCAACATCAAATACGAATTCCAATCAACAGAAAATAGTCTATAGTTTACTATAATATACGTAAATAGTATTAAAAAATAATTATTGTAATGGCGGATGCAAATTTAAAAAACATCCCCCACCACTGCAGAGTCAGTCGAGTGGGAGGGATGGCCACATTGCTCCACCAGTTCTCGAGCAAGATGTACAGCAGGGTTCCTTCTCTCGTAGGCCTCGATCTCTGGCATGCCATCAACGGCGAGCAAGAGGGTATGTCATCCATAATATATATTGTATTTATTTATCGATATTTATCAATCATAGTTCAGAATATACGTTAATTCTGTGTTCAACGCCTGAAAAAAGTTAAGAATGTTCTGATCATAGAAATTATGATGTTACTATGCAATATTTTATAATTTTTGACAATGATATATCGCATAATTGCAGTATATAAGCTGTATAGACGCTTGATTATTTCTTGAACAATATTAGAAAATGCTGTTGATTGAATAATTTTTTATAGAATTTATATGTTTCTAATAACTCTTGAACCGGTTTCAGATAAATTATTTATCTCAAGCGCAATATTTTATTAGTTTAGACAATAAGGAATAGCATTAAATAAAGGCATGGACTAGCTTGAATATTTTTTTTTAATTTGTTTTTGTATTTATATATTTCTAATAACTCTTGAATCAGTTTCAGATAGTTTGTAAGTTTTGATTTAATAATTTCATACAATAAGACATAGTCTGATTACTTTTTACAAAGTAATAGCGTTTTCAATTAGTATTAAATGTGGCTGCTTGAATATGTTTTAATTATATGGATAAAATGTGTAATCTATTGTAATTATAGACAGTTAAAACCATGGGCGGATCCAGGATTTTTTTCTGGGGGGGGGGGGCAAAAACGGGCAGCAGGGCAAAAAAATCAACAATAACTTAGAAATAAACTTGTAGTATTTATAGAAAGGTTTCAAAGGTTTATTACAATTTCTAAACAATAGTTTCACTCATGTAATTTCTGTTATTTTATCGATATATTTTCACAACTATCACATGATTTGCCTATAAGTATGTACTGTAATAGATTCTCCACAGTACACAAAAACCGTCTGGGGACACCTGCCCCCCCCCTTGGATCCACCTATGGTTAAAACAATATCTTTTGGATATTTACGCATACCAAAATAATATATGTAGTAAAAAGAACCATCTCCGGGGTCTTTCCTTTCAATAAAATAATAATAATAATAATAATAATAAAAAAGCTTACCTCGCTTCTATCAAAATTATACCTCCACTTTATACTGTTATTATAATATTGTAATATAGATACAATAAAGAACTCAATCGCTTTATTGCCCGTTATTATAAAAATAATATCTACACGTGTAAGTAGACCACGTTAAATTATATTTTTCAAGAATATTTTATATATTGGCATAAATCCGAGCCATACCCTAAATAATTATATACTTTAAAAATAAAGCAAAATTTATTGAAATCAGTTCATGGCCGTGAAAATTTAAAAATTATCGCCGATAATTAATTTAGAATTTCTTTAATACAAATTGTTATTGAATTATACAGTTAGTTGTTGTTTTATTAAATTAAATTGTTTATTTATGTCCTAATTAATATGACCGTTAAACGTTAGGTGATTAGTCATTCCCTTCCCGCGCTTTCAGCTTGGGCCAACAATGATCATTAGCAACAATATCTCCGAGGCAGATTTCTTGAAACAAAACAAACTCGGTTTTTTTCTGTTATTTTAAAAATACAGTTTCAAATTTATAATTACTCGTAAAGGACGCTAGATAAATTTTCTTTATTTATTCCTTAATTAATAAAATATCTTCAATTTTTTTAATTAGATTGCTTCCTTGTCCATTAGAAAAACACTTTTCCTTTTAAATATACTAATTTATTTATTTTAAATGAACTATTTTATGCATTTCTTATTATTATATTTAATTAATGAAACAATAGACCATAGAAATAAATAAAAACACACCTAAGACATTTATCCGTAATAAAAACGCAAAAAATATACAAATCAATTTTATTTTTAATTATTAAGGTCTCATACAATAATGAAAAGACAAGAAACTGCCCGACGTTTTCGGCTACTTCAACATTTACTGGACAAACGTTCAAAGCTCCCAGTTAATTACAAAAGACTCATTTGCATGACAGTTATCAGACCTATTTGGACATACGGAGTTGAGCTTTGGGACTCTACTAAACCATCCAATTCATCTCGTATCCAATCCTTACAATCCAAAATCCTTCGTAAAATCCTCAATGCTCCTTATTATGTCACAAACAAACATCCATCATGATCTTAATATCCCATATGTTGCTGATTTGGCCCAAACTAGATACCTATCCTTCCATGAAAAGCTCCATACAAACTTGAATCCGCTAGTCTCTCAACTTGCTTCCTATAATACTCCAGATAACCCTCCGAAACGTCTGAAAAGAAAATGGCCTCGAGACCTTCTACAAGGTAGTTTTTCATGTCCTTTGTTCATACAGCAGATTTATTTGATGTAATATAACTACAGTTGTAAATATCAATAAACTATTCTATTCTAAAAAAAAAAATTCTTGCTAACCGGTCAAAATTAATGACCACGCCTATATCACTCCATTTCTTTCTTCATTTATTTTCAACCTCGAGTTTCTTTTGGAGTTTCACCTTTCTTCCTCTCTCCATCTATCTCTCCTGCGCCCTCTTGTTCTACAAGAACTTCTTGCCAGAAAATCTTTCCTTAAATTGGTCTCCGTCTTGCCAGTATTAATCTCCGATTCCTTACCTCTTGTGTTTTTTCTTTATCTGCTTTATCTTGTATCTATAGATTTTATATTTTATCAAAATTCGATTAATCATCCTTGCAGAATCTGTTTTGACCATGTGTTCCTAGAATCTCAACTGTCTTTTCCAGGTCTTCCCATATGTATATATTTCCTTATTCTGTGTAATTTCCCTTTATCATACAGATCCTTCAGTATTCTTATTCCGCATAAAATCTATTATATTTATTTACTTTTAATATTTAAAAAAAAAATGAGTTAAAAATGATAAGGAATTTACACTAATTTAATATTGTATAACTTTGTTTTTCTACAAAAAAATCTATATTTTTCATACAACGGAAGAAATAACGAAAAAAAGTAATTATGCATTTTACCTTTTTTAAATTAATTGTTCCATAAAAACTATTAAAGATAAATCATTGATTATTTGTTCAATAACCTAAATATAGATATACAACAACAGTCAATTCGGCCTATTACAGAACAGGAAATTAGAAATCCGATAAACCAGCCAAATCTAATGCGAAAAGTTTTCAAACTCATTAACGCTAAATCTAAACTGAACAGCCAATAATCCTATGATAATTCTAATGGGCTAACATGGTGCTACAGTATTGGCTTAAAATGACGGCGTTTTTTTGTATGGGCTTAAATTTAATATTTAAATATAATCGTAACGTATAAATATAATAGTAACATCTATGAACACAGGGAAAAAAAAGTTCATCAAGATTTCTACCGCAACTTAAGGCGAGCTTTACAAAATTTAAACACCACACATTTACCAACATATTTTTTCTACGAAAATTCTTATAAATCGAAAAAAAATTGTAAATTAATTTAAGTATACACTTTTTATTAGTCAAATTCCGTGATATTGATATGACTATTACTGTTATGTATTAAACTATTATTATTATAGTGTAAATAATTGAATTATAAGATACATGTTTGGGAAGTTTATTATTAATAAAAAAATTCCTACTGTTCCCATCAAATAAACAAATAAAACGCATGCAGATTATTTTTTAGATATATGTTATATATTCTATTAAATAAAGTACTCATAACAAAACCTGCATACTTATAAATAACATAAAAAAACAATTGCAATTAAATTTGTGAATAAAGATTAGCATATAGTAAACAAACATTCTTTCTCGTGCCTTCTCCTCCATATGAATTCGCATAAATATGAATCCAACATATTTCTACTCATTCCACATTCTTTTTTGTTTCTTTGTTTGACTGAAGCCCAAAGTGATTCCACCCTCTGAGGATGAGCACCTTGGTTTAAGTCAACAAATTTTTTTGAATGGTTACCAATGTAATGTTTATACTTAATACTTTCAATTTTCTGTTTTATTTCCTTTACCCTATACCTTTATTATAGGCCTTCCAGCAATCGGAATATATTGTTTTCAACGGTCATTTTGCAGCTTTAATGCAAGAAGTCAGCATTTCAGCTGTTCTACATGGGACACAATATAGGAAACACTCCTGAGTTTCCCCGCATACGGCTCCGAACACCCATTGCTGCGGGTATATCCTCCCCACATTATACTAAAGTTTATAATTAGATTATATGTTAAACATCTCAAACATATGGAGTTATTTCATATAAGTAATCACAATTACCGAATAAGTAATCTGCATGCGTTTTCCGAAACAGGCCCAATAAAATAAATAAATCCTCTCCCAGTTGGTGCGTTTTTTCTTAATATTTTATATATTATATCTTTTTCTCTTTATTCTTTCTCCATTCCTCACACTATATATTTTCCTATATAGTGTGAGGAATGCCCTTATCATTTTGGCATCCATCATATGTTGGCAATTCAAGAGTTCATATTTATAAGCATTGTGTTTTATTTTTAATTTTTCAAATTTATTAATCCAATCAACTATTTTTATATTGCATCCCTATCAATTTTTTATATTACATCCCATACTTATATTTAAAATTTTTTTTATATTTCTAACTGTCTTTCTACGAGGTACCTATTCATTTCTTTCTACATATTCTTGTATTATCATGTTTCATACATTTTACTTATGTAACCTCTAGAACTATTTTTTTCTAAATCCTTCATATTCCACCTTTTTATATTATAATCTTCTTATTTTGTATCTTTCCGTTTACCTCCTCATTTTTCTTTCCCTGTATATTATGTTTACTTTTTTATCCTTTCTGTACATTTATTTTCTGTATTTTATATTTGTTATCTTTAATTATTATATCTGTCACTATTTTAATTTCTGTTCATTATCTTTAATTTTATTATATCTGTCACTATTTTAATATTCGTTATCTTTAATTATCATATCTGTCTCTATTTTAATTTCCTACATTACATGTCTCTATATTCTTGTTACTGTAACGTTTTCATATATTTTTTGTTCTGTTTGTTTCTCTCTCATAGCCCTGAAGATGGCCTACATTGTAGGTCGAAACGTCGGCACTAACTAAATATAAGTCTGGTACTTATTTGGCGTTTTTTTTTACTGCACCCCCCAACTATCTCCGTTCTCCAAAATAAATAAATGTTTATCTAATCTGAAGGATTGATCCCGAAATAACCAATCACTATTATCCACCCTCCTTTCTGTATTCTTTTTCATAACCAAGTCGATAGTGCATAGAGGCACACTCTGTAAGGTAATCTACTTTAAAGAGGCTGGATGAGCTTAAGAAGGGCCTCCAGATACCTCAGGGTCCATTTAGTCCTGTCAATGCCGCACGAGAAGTACCAATATCAGTTATTTATATATTATATATTATAAAGTATACCATCAGTCCTTCAATGGATAGGGCCTCCAGTGTGTATCTCATTCTGGAGTGTAAGAAGTAGAAGTCATTAGCAATAATAATTTTAAATTTTATAGAATTAAAACATAAATAATTTTATGAATATTTATAGTTGAACCTGGATAAATGTAATCTCTTGGTGACGGGATTTCAATTCCACTTAAACAAGGTTTTACTTATCGAGGTCATGTACCACTAAAAGAGGTTCTCAAACAACTTGTAAATTTTATAAATGTAAATATTTATTACCTGTGTATGTAGTGACGCTTGAAAAGACATACATAAGTAAAAGATGATATATGATATAATTATTGTTTCAATATGTAAAATATTGAAACAATCATTATAATTATTACATGATAAGTATTGTGGTGTTAGGTGGCAGATTAGAGTAGGGTAACAAAATGCTTAATGTTTCTACTTTAGGTAACCAACAAAACAAAATTAACCCATCTATTCATTCTCCTTTTCTTAGTACATAGTAACGTAAATTCCACTTAAAGAGGTAAATACAAAAATTGTCCCATTTACAGAGGTAATTTCCACAAGAATAGATTCCACTTATAGAGGTGAAAACACTCCAGTTAAAGAGTTTATTTAAGGAAAAAAGGATAAGACCAGTTTTGTATCACTTATAGAGGTATTCCACTTATGCAGGTACCACTTATCTAGGTTCGACTGTAGTTACAAACTTTACAGTTGAATTCAAAGTATTTCGAGTAATTCAACAGGAGCACTATAGATTTTTACTTATAAAAAAATTTAAAAATTTGTTGATTATATTGATTTTATAAATAATTTAAAATGAATATAAATAATATTTAAAACTCAACATTAAAATATTTATTTAAATTTAAAGTACAGGATGATGGTGAGTCATAATGCCTGATTTTGTATACTATGTTATATTAAAAATGAACATTTTGTTTATTTGGATGTCGGTACATATTATAATTTGCTATAAAATATGAATTTTTTCCCTGTTAATTTAACTGTAGTTAAGCAATTAATCTGAAAGAACTTTTTACAAAATTGTAAAGATTTTTGTCGGATTAATTATACTCATCTAGTGAGCATTCACATTATTTAAACTTAATAATTATGATAAAATTAATAATTAATGAATTTACAGATAAATTATTATATTCCAAAACTGCTAAGAGGACTTCATTTAGAGATGTTGCTAACAACAGACAAGCTGCTCCTTTTAAAGGTAAAAACTATCTGATCTAACTGTTTATTTTGGTATTAATCAGTGACATGAATGATTAATGATATGAGAATGATTAATATTAATTAATAGCTATAATATAAGGATATAATGATTGATACTAATTAATAACTTGAACAACTATCAGTCTCTAAAAGAATTATATGTTAGTCAAAACAAGTTTATAGTAATATTAAATTAGAGAGAAAAAAACAATATATCTAATTTTAATTGGTAGTAAATTCATCATATCTATATATTTCAATATTATAAAGTACTAGCTTATGCCCGCGGCTTGGCACGCGTGGAATTTGGTCTGCCACGTAAAGTTTCGTGAAAGATCATTTTAAATAAATAATTTAATTATTTTTTTAAAATATAAGTTACTCGAACATCCGAAATTTCAGATGTCTAACTTCAAAACTGACGGATTCTATACAACCTTTGAACCTCTATTATATTAAAGGGGAAACCCTTGGAGTGGAATTATCCTAATTTCTATCTTAAACTATACACAGAACCTAACTACAAATTTCAAGATGCTAAGTTCCTGATTTACCTTATGTGCATTATGTACAATAACGGGGGGAGCACATGCCCCCGTGCCCCCACATAGATCATCATGTGATTTGCCTTTATTTATGTACAATAATGGATTCTCCACAGTACCTAAAATACTGCTATAGCCTATGTGTTATTCTGATAAATTACTGTATAACCTATATTACGGTAAAGTTTCATCCAAATCCGTCCAGTAGTTTTTGCATGAAAGAGAGACAAACATACAAACATTCACATTTATAATATTAGTAAGATGATATAGTATAGTAATATTTGTCAACATAATCTGTTTGTGTATTATATAATACCAAAGCTAAAATGTGTAACAGGTCATAATATAATATAAATCACACGGGGACCAATTTAAACCAAAATTCCAATTTGAAAAAAATAAAATATGTTAATTTCTCTGCTAAGAGATGATATGATATTATACTATATATATTTTTAGAAAATGTGCGTGCATAACTTTCACATGATAAAAAATTAATTATTTTTTAGAACCACGACTAAATAATGGCAATTCCAAAGGACTTTTTTCTGAATTATTGGCTGGAGGAAATTACCATGGAATAAGAAGATCTGATTGCAACAAAAACTTTAACAATTTTTATCAAAATGGTATATTACTTCGATACATGAAAACCATGTATACATTTAACAAATTAAATAAATTAATTGTTTTCTTATGCAATATTTTCAGATTATGCAACGAATACCTTAAGCAATGACTTGGTTAGAGAAGTTCTAAATGACAACAAGTCTAAAAATGATTCAACGTCATATTATCATAAACAAAATTGTAAGTTAGCCTAAATCATATAAAAATACCATATAATTGACTGAAATGACTCTGTCAATGTGAAAGTACTCTTATTCTGAATGTAGATTAAAAAAGTTTGATTTATTTTTTATTATTTTACAAGCACATAATCAAATAATCTTTGATTATGATAATTGGCAATCATAACCAACCCTTTTCATGTTTCTTCAGCTAATGATATTTATGATATATTTTTGAACTAGATGAATGTTTCTGATATTCCCCAGACGCCCTTTATCTCTTTGACTTTCATCACATACTTTTTTAGGAGTACTGTTCATTCTGCAGTACATTCAGAATACTATTCAGCCATTACATGATTTTTTTAGTGCTACTAGAGTACCTGCCATTTCCAACTAATTAAAAAAAGCAGTTTCAAGGTTCAATAAAAATTAGTGCCTATAGTCAAACGACAAATGACATTCCTTCTACATTGTTTTTGTGACTGATAGATGTCTCTATATGAATTTTATACCAATTATCAATACTAAAGCAACTGCTATAAGTCGAAAACGAAAACTGTGTTTTTTTCACATTCAATACTTTGCTATGGCAGGGACGATATTATGGCCTTTCTTATAAAGTTGTTTATCCTTGGTTCTTTACCTTCATTTAGAACTTTCTAATCCATTAAATCAAGATCTGCTGCAGTTATTTTATTGAAGGTTTAAATTTTCTTACATCACTAAATTTATAGTTTAAACAGTTTTGCTGAACAGATTCATTTTCTGATATTTTTAAAATTTTATCATTATTTTTTTTTGTGGCTCCAGAAAACATTATTAGTTACCTTAATCCTCTATCTGGTATTTAGATTTTTGAATAGACTTTTAGATTTAGGGCACTGATAAATACTGAGCTCTTAAAACATTTGATGTGCAGGCCATCAAGACAGACAAGTCTTTCCTCTAGATCTCCTTCTTTTTTCAAAATACTTGCTTCCTCGGTGATGAAGGTTTTTTAATTCCTTTGATAGCAATATAGAAGATTTGGAGAGTGTTTAGAAAAGGATAACTATTGCTCATTGGTTATATCTAAATAAAAGTTCTCATTGGCTGATTGAAAAAAGTAGTTTTTTATATAAAGTTCTAGAAGATAATTTTACTAAAGGCATTATTACTGTAATGCATTAATACGTTTTCATCTCTTATTTATTATAAAATTATTTTATTTATTTATTTTTAACATTTTCAGGGCTTGATTGGAATTTCCCTAATCGTAGTGTCAGTGGGAATGGACCAACAAGGGAAGAATTAAAAAAACGCTCAGAAAACTATTCCAGTAAGCTAAAATAATTATTAAATCATATTATCTAATCAAAATCCAATAATATTTATATTTGCTGGATCTTTTACAAGTAAATTCATTATGTGATATGGACATGAAATTTGGAAATACACAAATGCTATAATAACTTGGTGCTGTCACAGGAAGATTTTAAGATTTTTTTTTCTCTAAGGGTTTCTTCCAATTTCTCAAGGGTTTCTTAAGAGGATTCTTCCAATCAAAAATTTTGTTTGATTCCATCTTTTTTTTTTACACTAAAGTAATTATGTATGTTGGAATATAAAAAATTTTCTTCTTCAATGAATTTATAAAGAACTACAAATATTATCGGTAGAAATTAGTCAGTTTTCATCAATGCCATCCTATACTTGTCCCCTTGTTTACACATAGAATATAACCAATCAAAGCCTTAGCCAAGGGGAGGGTTAGGGGGTCAAAACCCACCCCCGAAATTTAGGTAGGATTAAAAATTAATACTAGGTTAAAAAAGTGCAAATTAAATCAAAAACAACCTCCAAAGTGAGGATCCAACACATTTTACATCATTGTGCATTGCAACAAGCGTACTTATATTTATATTTGCTTGAAAATGTCCTCCAACTTCACTATAATTAACCCTTTAGCGACCGTGAACTACTATAATAGTCCGAGTGCACCGTGCCGTGGGGACCGTGGACTATTATAATAGTCCGGTGTCAGGTGGGCTCCACGGACCATGGACTATTATAATAGTTTTGCTTCTCGGGCGTTTCTACAGCGTGAGCTACAATAGTAGTTCAGTTCCTAGAGCCATCTAGGTGTCCGCATGACAAGCAGAAATACTTTTTCTTGACAACAGATGTCGTACAAATTCACTTTTGACTATATTATTTTTCGTAAAGTGTGTCTGTCGTTTTTCGGTATTTATCACACTCAAAAGAATTTTAAATTGTATAAATTTGTATATAGACATTTCAAAAAAATAAAGTATATAATTGTATCATTTTTTAAATAATTAAAATTAATTTACAGTAATTAAAAAAAAAATTGTTTAAATATGTTTTTAAATTCACCAGTGCCAGACCATTCACCATTCCAAATCCGGATCAAAAAGGATGATGGGAAACTATAAGGAATTAAATAAAAAAACATGATTTCAGAATCAAAAAGTAATCGGTTCAGCGGGCACGGTTGACTTTTCTACCACTCGGTCTAGCCAGCCAGCTCTGACCCAGCCGTATTCGGTCGCTAAAGGGTTAAGAATCCTATCGAAAATCAAGAATTGAAGTATTGCTGTTGTTGCGAATTGCATTTAAATCATTCATCATGCAATAATATTTTAAATGAGCAAATTTATCGAAATTTTAAAAATTATCATGAATAATGGTATTAAAATCCTCGATCCTGACCTAATCCCCCCCCAAAAGGTTTTCCTGGCTACGGCCTTGTAACCAATGAAAATATATGAATGAAATAACCTGTAATAAAAAATGCAACATTGATAGTCTAATGTGCGACAAGTAGTATAGTATAAAAAAAATCTTTTGAATCATTATGATTCTCACCAAATATCATAAAGAATGAATATGTTTTCAGCATTTCTAGTTATCTAGTACCAGTGATAAGAGTAACATTGTTCTATTAAAAAAAAAGGAAAAACTGTTTCCATAGCATTTATAATATCTGTCATTGCAAAATAAATTCATAACTGATTTATGTAATAATAAAATAATATTTATGTTTTCTTTCTGATTTACTATTTTATAAAGGAAACCAAACCAAAATACCAACAGAGAATCCTTGTAGCTGTGAATGTAAGAAAGGCTCAGCGGCTTCATTGAATAGAACTAAATGTAAGTGTTGCTTTTGTTATTTGAATCTAGAACAAGTTTTCAATTATTTTATTATGCTTGAATTATTCATTTAACTTATTAGTGATAAATGAATATGAATTTATCTTAAAATAAGTTTATTTCTGTATTGTGCATTGTACCTTTTATTCCTGATTAATTCATTTTTAATATAGAGTATCAAAAGGTTCTTTTGTTTTTTGTAAAGAAATGTTCTTTTCTTGCTCTAAGTGTCATCACACTCATAGTTGTACATCTAATGGTTACAAAATTAATTTTTTTTGTTTTAGATGTGGATTCAGTTAGAAAAGATTTGCCTTCTAACAAAAAAAACATTCCGAAACTTTACAAAAAAGGT
Organism: Arma custos; assembly: GCA_037127475.1. Taxonomy (NCBI): domain Eukaryota; kingdom Metazoa; phylum Arthropoda; class Insecta; order Hemiptera; family Pentatomidae; genus Arma; species Arma custos. The sequence continues at coordinate 2,731,058 of CM073760.1, forward strand.
ATATTTTGATTTGATTTTGAAAAATATGATAGCCAATTATAGAATAGAAGTTTTTAAAATATTACATCATCATAATCACATTCTATCCTCTTGAACCGCTTAAGCAATGTGAGGAGAGATGATCATAAATGATCATTGATTTATACTAAATATTAAAAAAATATTATTAATCCTTTAAAGTGCACTGAACTTCATTAAAAACAATAAAGTCTCATAAATGTGCATTTTTCATAATATATTTTTTAACAAATAACTTTAGTTAATATTGAACTAAAACAATAAATATTTAATAAAAAGATTATTCCAAATTAATCCAACCAAACATCTTTATATTAATAGTAATAATTCATTTATATATTTATTGGGTTGTTTCATATCGAACGCCAATTTTCAAAGGAAAGGTTATTTAGTGAAACAACTTTATAATATTTATTATTAGCGACCCACCCCAGCTTTGCTCGGCTAATAAGGCATATTATGCCTACATAATTTGCCTGTGTAATGTATTTTTTTTTTATCACATACCGGCCACTAAGGACCACACGAATATCATTGGTTAGGCTTCTTTGGGAGTCTTGATTTTCTTTCTTCCCATCTTAGCTAATGTACTTTATTATATAGAAATTATAAAAATAAAAACAAGCAACCCAAACCTTCCTGGTGAATCACTCTATCTATTGGCGAAAACCGCATGAAAATCCGTGCAGTAGTTATTGAGTTTACCGCGGACAAACGCGGCTGAGGACTTTGTTTTATAAGATGTATAGATTATTATAGGCTTTCCAACATGGGTTGCCTCAACCTGTCAGAGCAGAGCTCCACACCTCTCGATCCATCCAATCCTCTTCCTGAAGACCAAAACATTTTTATTCAAAATATTTACCCTCACTTTCTATAAATTTTTCCCAACGTGTTATCAAATTTTCAATCCTAGAAGTGAAAAATTCAGGGTTTTGCGACGAAATAAAGTCTAAAAATGCGTTTTTGACTTGAGAATCATTTTCAAAAATTTTATTCTTAAGGTAGTTGTCCAAAGTTCTTAACAGATGGAAATCCGTTGAAGATAAGTCTATCGAATAAGATGGGTGTGGAAGGATTTTGTAATCTATCTTGTTTAGTTTCTTTATTGTCTGTCTTGAAACATAGGTCTGGTATTGTCGTGTTAGAGTATAGGTCAATTTTTTATACAATTTTTTAATATGTATTTTTTGCATTATGTTAATATCCCTACAGTACGATTTGGTGATACAACATGATGGTTTCATCTCTGGGACGAAAGGAAAAATGAATTATTGCTGCCATTGACCACTAGAAACCAATAATTTGCAAATTTGGTTTCGGGTATGGAGAATGGCTAGGCACAACATCCTTCCCTGAATGCGGTGGTAATATTTCTTGCAGCTTGGGTTGCCGAGTGTCCAAGTTTGAAATCATAAATAAAAAATTACACTAAAATTGCGTGTTTCCATGATCATATATGATGACATACTAAACAAGGGTGATTCAATTGTAGTGGTATTATATATTTTAAAAATAGGATTAATAACTGTACATTGCAATCTAGAAACGTAAACATAGAAAACAACCGAAGACTATTAATTCCATTTTGAATTTTAGAAGTTATGCAAAAGGACATTCATTTCTTAAATGCAAAAGGGCCAGAATAAAGATAGTGTTAATGAAACAATATATATAAGGAAGAAATAGTTGGGGGTGCAGTCAATAAAAACACCTTATTAAGTGTAACTTATTTATTGTGTGCCGACGTTTTGGCCTACTTATAAAAATATAATTCTGTATTTTATATTCGTATTCTTTAATTATTATATCAGTCACTATTTTAATTTCTGTTCATCATCTACAATTTTATTATTATCTGTCACTATTTTAATTTTATTAAATTCTGTAACCACCTTTATATTCATTATCTTTAATTATCATATCTATTCACTATTTCATCATATCTAGTCACTATTTTAATTTCCACACTTGTACCACATTACTACATTACTTGTCACTATATTCTTGTTACTGCAACGTTTTTTATATGTTTTTCTGTTTGTTTCTCTCTCTTAGCCCTGAAGATGGGCTACATTGTAGGCCGAAACGTCGGCACACAATAAATAAGTTACACTTATTAAGGTGTTTTTATTGACTGCACCCCCAACTATTTCTTCCTTATATTAGAAGTTACAGTCAACCAATTCTTCTCTAACATGAAACAATATATAGTTTAAAAGATATAATTAATTGTGTATGTGTATAATTACAATTAATAGTACACTTTCTTCTCTATTACAGATAACTGCTGTAGATTTTGTCTGAAAAATGGTGAAGTACAAGTTTATTATGAATCTCATTCGCTTAAAGATAGTGCTGGAAACGTGGTATGTCCTATTTTGAGTAAATACGTATGTCCCTGCTGCGGAGCGACTGGCAAAAATGCACATACCATACGCCATTGTCCACTTAATGCACAATTCGCTTCTATGCTGGGAAATAATTATAAAGTAAAGAGAAGGAATGCTGCGGGGCGTATTACCACCTTCAGGCTTTGATTGGTTTTGATTTTTTTTTTTAATGACGCTTTATAAAACAAACTAAGGGTTTACATTTTGAATATTATAAAAATTATTGTTTTCATTAAATTTGTTAATTGCAATTAGATATCAATTATATGATCAATTAAGAGGAAATGTGTTTCTTGGTTAAGAAATTGATATTGATATAAAAAATTAAATGGTAGAATTAAACAAAACAACAAAATCTAATAATGAAGAAAAGCTATCATGAAACTTCTCAAGGTAAAAAAGATAAAATAATTTCTGTTAGTTTTGGAATTGGAATGCCTTATATAAATAAAACCCAAGAGAAATAGGTGCTAAATATTATTCAAAACTGATCTTCACAGAGAATATTTAAATTATGAAGAATTTTGCCTAAAATTATATTTTTCTCTTATTTGTAATCATTGCCTATGTTAGGATTATTTTCCAAAAACTGTAGTTTTAATCTACTCTCTGACAAGCACAAATAATTGATATCTAGCCATTTTAGAATATATATTTAAAAAATGCAAGTAACATTATTGTTTTAAGATTGATTATGTTGCTATAAGTGTTTGTTTCAATTTGTTAATTTTTTTTTTATTTGAGTTTCTTTAATTTATAATGCTATATTTATTACAATAGATGAATATCAATTTTGGTTTAGAAAACTAAGCCTTTTAATAACTATCTTGTTGCTTAACTAATTTTTATATTTATATAAGCAAAAATATAAATTTTTATATTTATTACCATTATATTTCTTAATAGTAACATTTAATATTGAAAAATAAATATTTAATGTATCGTCACAGTCAAAACTTTGACTGCGAGAGAAAAAATAACCGCGCCATATGTAAGACGCATGCATTGTGTTCAACCTGTAGAATGCGTCACCATTACTAACTCATTTTCACCAAAGTTTTAGATAGGCGTTATTGTTTGACGATAGATTAATTAAAATTGCCTTTCTAAGTAAGGAAAGATAAGTCTCATAAATAATCAATTATTTATTATTGTCGTAACAATATTAGTTATTTAATTAAATATATAGAAATTAATTTCAACAATTAAAGTTTTAACAACAATGTTAGTAGCATTGAGTAAGGTATCCTATCCTAGTGTAAAAATACTGATGATATGTTTTGGTTCATCTTTAAATTTTCTAATAGAATTAGAGGTAAAAGAACATCAAAAATTATAGCAGTCATGGACTTGTATCGATCATGAATCTTGTTTCATTTACATTTCAATATTAATTAATAATTAAATAATTTTTTAATGTTTTTTAGAAAATTTGATCCTTAAAAAAGTAATTGAACTGAATATGAAAACAGTAGTATCAGATTTGATTAGTTCTTTTCTTTAAAGTATAGATTGTTTTAAAATATATGTATTTTAAATTTTGTATTGTTTGTTATTAATAAAAAATATTTAAACCAGATTATTTTGAATATTTTTATAAAGATATAAACTTTTTCTATTATTAAATAAACACGTTTTTAATTTTTTCGTTGTTATACCCATATTCCTTCAAAACTAAATTATATTTTAAATTGTTTTTTTTATATAGAAAATCCTCATACAAGACTGAAAAGACAAGAAACTGCTCGACATTTTCGCCTACTTCAACATTTACTGGAGGAACGTTCAAAGCTACCAATTAATTACAAAAGACTCCTTTACATGACAGTTATTAGACCTATTTGGACATACAGAGTTGAGCTTTGGGGCTCTACTAAACCATCCAATCCATCTCGTATCCAATCCTTACAATCCAAAATCCTTCGTAAAATCCTCAATGCTCTTTATTATGTCACAAATGAATTCATCCATCATGATCTTAATATACAATATGTTGCTGATTTGGCCCTAACTAGATACCTATCCTTCCATGAAAAGCTCCATACACACTTGAATCCGCTAGTCTCTCAACTTGCTTCCCATATTCCTGATAACCCTCCGAGGAGTCTGAAAAGAAAATGGCCTTGAGACTTTCTACTAAAGAACTTTATTGGAGTGCTATTAATGGATAGTTTCTCCACAAGTGTTTTTTTCTCACGTCCTTTGTTCACACAAGTTACAATTACAGTTGTAAATATCAATAAATTATTCTATTCTATGATATAGCAAAATGGCATTGTTTAGAAAATACATTTTTAAATAATATGAATAAATAAGAAACATAATATACAACTACTTACAAGAGGAACTGGTCAGGTCAATAAACTCTTATATTCACCAAGAACTGATAAACTGAACAAAAAGCAACTTTTATTTAATTCTGAATAAAGCGCTTTACTACACAAAACATTGGGGTATTCTTCCAATCTAACGACGACCTACCCCAGGGCCCCAAGTGTCAGTTTCCTTAACTACCTGCTACTGTTTCCGTAACCTTTCTTAGTCCTTTGTTATTGTTTGTGTCAAGTGGACGTTTATTTGTTTTCATGTTAATTATACAATATGAGTTGGAATTTAATGAAGATTTTTTGCGAGGTGATTGTTCAAAAGTCAGCTGTGCTATTTCTACAGGAGCGGAACGTCATTCCCCGTAAAATGTCTTGTAGAAAGGGACATAATATGAAACTGCAACTGAATATTGTTCTTTTTAATGAACATTGTTTATAATTTTTGTAACATATTGTTCTTTTTAATTAATATTGTTTATAATTGTTGCTAGATATTGTTGTGTTTAATCAATATTGTTTATAATAAATGTTTTATTATATCTTATTATTTATTTTCTATTTTAAATATTTCAATTTGAAACATAAATAATTATATTTAACTACAATGTGATGTTTTTTGGTTAATTGTTTTGATTGTTCTGTATATACGACACCGTTTCGATGTGATATTGTTATTTTTAATGAATTTTGTTTATAATAAATGTTATATTTTATCTTCTTATTTATTCAATAGTTTATATATTTTAAATTTAAAGAGAAATTGTGATATACAACTAAAATATGATTTTTTTTTTTTATTGTTTTTATTTTTAGCTATTTTTCTTTTAAAGAGAAACGATTTGCCCGGGCAATAGCTAAAAATAAAAGCAATAAAAAAAAAATCATATTTTAGTTGTATATCATCTCCTATTTCATTTCCTAAGAATCCTCTTGTATGATAATGAAAGAATACTATTTCAAATATATTTCAGGCAGCATAACCTGACAGGGTCCAAATAGTTGAGATAAGTGCCAGAGGAGCGTGCTGGTGTAGGTCGTCGTTAGATTGGAAAAGTACCAACATTGGTATAGATATTGGCTTCACTGCCCAAGATATGATCTCAAGGAAAAGTCAGATCCTTTGATCTGAATAATATTAGAATATTTAATGGGTTAAATTTAATAAGCCACCCTGAGATCGTTATACTTAATATATAGTAATTCTATATCATTGATTAATAAGAGACATATCCCTCTCTTCTCCAAAGGTTGACATGGTTCACTGACCAGGAGTTTTTATCAATTACATTATATTTATTTGTATTGATCATGTTTACAAGATAACTTATTAAACTACTTACAAAGAAAGTAATGTAATGTAGTAATGGCTATTTTTCGACCATTGCTTCATCTAAGCTTGCATCTTGAATTGACCGCTCCTTCCGAACAACTGCTGTTCTACCTATTGTATGCCCTTTAGCCTATTTATGTAGGTATTCCTAAAGTTTCAGATATGGTCACATATAGCAACATAAAAGGCATATGCTGAATGGAGATGGGATTTAATAAGAAGAAAAATGATGTTATTATCTGTGATCTTGTATCTATGAATAGTCTATTTTAAAAATATTGATAATTTAACTGATCAAGCAGAACAAACAGGTAAACAAAAAGTACTTCCTTGATCCGCTATCCACAAAATATATCACTAAACTTTTTTATAAAATAGAGAAATAATCCTACATATAAAAAAATACCCGCGATAAGGTTTCATATTTAATATCCATTTTAAATAGCGCAAAAAGTGGTGGCCTTCATCTTAAATTCTAGAATTGTGCAACGCAAGTAAAAGTAAAACAAAACAAAGAATCTGAATCGTTATGGAGTATTGATGGCGATTTAATTAGTTTTCTGTAACACTGTAGCTCTCAATGACTTCTCAAGAAAGACATGACTAAACAAATAAAAAGTCAATAGTCTAGCGCGGGATTTCCGAACAATCGATTAGTACTCCAGTCACGATTTGTCCTAAAATCGATTCGATTTGGATCTGATTCTAAACGAAAAATTTGCATACATCTTAAGTACTACGTACCAAGGACGGATTTAGGGGGGGCACGTGCACCCGTTCCCTCTCGCCCCCTCAGGCGGTTCTTTGTGTACAGTGGAGAATCCATTAAAGTACATACTTATAGGCAAATCACATGATCATAGTTGTTAAAATATATGAATAAAGTAACAGAAAGAACTTGAGTGAAACTATTGTTTAGATATTGTAAGAAACCTTTGAAACCTTTCTACAGGTCTAAACTACAAGTTTATTTCTAAGTTATTGCTGATATTTTTGCTAGTAAACCCGTTGTGCTCTCCCCCAGAAAACAATCCTGGATCCGCCCTTGCTACATACCTTGAAAAATTTCAATAACAACCAAGAAATACCTATCGACCGTTTAGAAAATTTATATGTTTCTGGACTCATGAAACGATAACAGGCTGAAGTAAGCTATGAGTGCCAAGGTTGTTAAGTCGTATTCAGTAAATCTGAAACGTCAGAAGACCTTAAACGCTCAGAGGAAATTCCAAGAAGGTTGCAATATTTCAATACCATTCAGCAAATCGTAAGCTAGGGAAAAAAAATATTATGTTGAGTAATATAAGTTGACCATATATATATGACGAAGAAAATGGTAATATATATATATATATATATATATATATATATATATATATATATATAATATATGATAATATATAATGGTAATATATATGACGAAGAAAATGGTCCGGTGGAGGTAAATTCTCTTAAGTTGGTAGTACTGTTTATTTGGAAGCCTACGTTTCGACCGACATTGCAGATCTTCTTCAGGGGCGGTGAGATCAGGATTCCAAATAAACAGTTCTCTCTATATAAGAGAATTTTTAGACCTCCACCCGAACTATTTTTTTCCTTAAAAATATGTTATTGTACAAGTACAACAGTATTGCAACTTCACATAATATACATTATAAATCTACGTTTAGTCTAATTTTGTCCAGAATCAGTTAATTGTATCGAGTGAGGTGGAGTTTTCGTATAGTTATTGGCTTGAAATGGAGTTATTCCTTAAATTTCAACTGCATTTCAAGCCAATGGCTGATTTAGCTACTTATTTACAACCAAAATAACACGGTTAGGTTTCCTTAAATACAAGAAACTCATTTTGAAGATTTTGGAATTCGATTAAGCACTTATTCACCGGGCCCGTATATATACATTTATATATACTATAACTACATGAGTATGTATTTAAATACATACTTTTAAATTTTGGGATGATACCAGTATGGTATTCGAGTGCAAGGGGGGCACAGGAGCACGTGCCCTCCAGACGGAGTGTACCTACCTTTGTGTACCTACTGTGGATATTCCATTACAGTACATACTTATAGGCAAATCACATGATCATAATTGTTAAAATATATGAATAAAATAACAGAAAGAACATGAGTGAAACTCTTGTCCATTTCTGGCTGGAATTGCGAATTTTTTTTCGTTCCAGCAGAGGTTTACAAAAGAGCAATGGTGATGCCAAATATTAGAACTCTTTGTCAATTGCTGCGCACGTTTCCAGTGACTACAAGCACTGCAAAGCGATCTTTCTCCACCTTACGCCGATTAAAGTCATGAAAGTCTAAGTCCAGCAGGAGGACAGAAGACCGTTTGAATGGACTGGTTTTAATGCACATCCATCAAGACATTGCGACAAAAATGAACGCTAATGAATTGCTGGACAACTTTAGCAGGAAACATAAAAAAAAACTGCCTTTATTACACATGTAATTTTTCTATTGTTTTAATATTTTAATAAACCTTTCTATAAATACTACAAGTTTATTTCTAACATTTACAGTTGATTTTTTTGCCCTTTTGCCCGTTCTGCCCCTCCCAGAAAAAAATCCTGGCTCCGCCTTTGGCTGAGTACTTCATTCTTTTTCCTTCTCTTTATAACCTGTCAAATACAAATAATTGACAATCAGCAGATTGTCCGACAGTAAAATAATACAGAATGGCATGAAAGAAATGAAGAAGAACAGTATCAAGCGCTATCTCTTCTGTGGCTTGATTTAATTTCCTATGATAACGGATCCCTCATCCAAGATATTTTTAGTCTCCTCGTGTTCTCTGGTATGAGGGTCGTGGCCACGTGTTTATTCAGATTTGGGGTCCGTATAATTTTTCTCGGAAGTGTTTTTAATATTTTTGTAAGTGTTCGTCAACTGTTTGTAGTTTTAAGTCTGTATGCAAAAGTTTAGTTATTGACATACCATGCTGCACAAGCACAAGTTTGCAGTCGTTTTCTGTAACTTTGTTTAGCGATGCCATAAATTTGTAGTGCCTATGTCCAAACGGGTTTTAGTAAGTAAGTGTACCTGTTTAATCAGTGCTTCAATAATTTATTTGTTATGCATACTTCAAGTTTTGAAAGTCTTAAAAGATATCAAATCAGAAACGTCCTTGTCTCTTAATATAAATATATATTTAAACAATTAATAGATCAACATAAATAATGGTATTAATATTTATAGCCGTTAGGATACACAAATAAAAAAAAATACAAATATTTTTTAAGACCGTGGAAAAATTCCAACGAAAAGCCTTAAGTCTCCAAACTAAAACAGAAATAGAAATTATCTGCCCAATATTTCGCCCATTCAGGCATCCGCAGGGTAGAAAGAGAATAACAGCAAAACAAAACATGAATAATACACCCAAGAAACATCCCACCACATCGAAGGCTCAAATGCAACTAATGAATCATAAGGAAGGTTACTCGACCCCGGCTGGATAAGGTTAGATAAAAACAGCTGATAGATACTTCAGAAATTCAAAATTCAATATACACCAAATTTTAAAAAGCACCACAGGAAAAATAAATAATAGCAAACAATGCAAAACTTAAGACGGAAGACTATATGAAAAAATTAAAAATGCAAGAAAAAAAAAATTATCATTATCAAGAAACCAGTGGACCTACGGCTACTCCACAAAATACAGTAAAACCTCTACTAACGGACACCTCTAAATAGCGGTCACTCCCCATTACCGGACGATTTTTTTTGCACCAACGTTTTAATACAATTTTTAAGGCATTTTAACCTCTATTTAACGAAACCTCTCATTAACGGTCACGGACAGGCTGTGTTGGTTAGAAATCGATTAAAAAAACCTCTAAAAGACGGACAGTATGACTTTATCCCTTTCCCGTTTCTCGGAAACAATTAGTTGTTTCCGGTCTAAGGAAACAGGGACAGTTGTGTTTACTTTTTAGTAAAGGTTTTCCACATAAATACTTTTTTTTTTATTCTCGGACTTGCTTTATTAAAATTTAGTTCTGTTCTAACCCTCATGGCAGGCGGCTGAAAATGTCTCCCTCACGTAAGAGACTCACTTTAGAACAAAAAATAAATGTAATCGACTTTTATGACCTTGAAAAGTTAAGGGTACGTGCGCTAGCGGAAAGACTCAATATCGGTAGGACACAAGTTTCGGGAACACTCAAAAACCGTGCGATGTTTTTTTTTATTCTACTTACCTTTTAAACACATGGGAAATTGAATAAGAGAGAATTAATTTGTACAAATACATATTTATAAAAAAATAAAACCTCCCTTTAAGGGACACCTCTAAATAACGGACAAAAATATTTGCACCAGGGCTGTCCGTTAATTCGAGGTTTTACTGTATATAAATATATATTTATAATATATATAAAATATATATATATATAATATAATACAAATATTTTTATAATTTATAAATCTATTTTCAATTGAAAGAATTCTTGAGGCTTTGTATAACCGGATTTGAGTTACTTTAATTTATTTATTTATTATTTTTATTCAATGTAATTTACAATTGTATTATAGCTCGTCTAAGGTACTGGACTTTACAGATTATATTTTTTCAAGCAACTGAAGAAATATCAAGAAACACACCCAGCTAATTTTCAAATATACATCCTTTTAATCTACAGAAAAAGATAGAGATTTTATACTGTTGATCACGAAATCTATTTATTGAAAATTAGGCCATTTATTTATTAAATCGACCATTTAGGTCGAAACGTTTATAGAGAATATATATATATATATATATATATATATATATATATATATATATATATATATATATATATATATATATATATATATAGCAAATACCTGGACTAAAGGTTTTTTGTATTTTTATACTCCCTGAGAAAAAAATATAAACTGTATTATATTAATACAACTAGTAAATAGAATGAATGGTAAATGTTGGCATGAATAAAGGCAAGTATAGAAACTACCCAGTGTAAGTTCTCAAATGCTTTTTATTTAATATTTAATTTATGAAGTAAACCATTTTCCAGTCATTTTTTTATTTTTATTTTTTACATATACGTTTCGACTTTTTAGCCATTTTCAATTTCACAAGTCCTTACTGGAATTTTCATAATATGTCTCATGTGAATGTCTATAATTTAAAACTACTTGGAGATACATTTTTCTCCATGGTCATTTCTACTCTTTAGTAAGGACTTGTGAAATTGAAAATGACTAAAAAGTCGAAACGTATTTGTAAAAATGAAAAAAGAAAAACTGACTGGAAAATGGTTTACTTCATAAATTAAATATTATATAATATAGTCCAGTTGAATCCATATTATAATGCTTTTTATTTTAACTTTTTCTAATTTTTTGTTAATTGTTTTAATTTTTAACTATTTTTATTTGAAGAGAAAAGATATGCCCCCCTTGTTATTTTATTTTAAACAAAAACTTCGATGAGCGTTCAAAAACAAAGCGTTCATTCATCAAATAATGTGGCAATTTCCTTTCACAATAAATAGATTCATTTCCTTATTATTAAATGCGTATTACTATTCCGTATTGTGGTTTTTATTACAATTAAAATAATACGAGCTGTTATCAAATATAGATGTTGATGATCTAAGATGAATGATTAATAAGAAAATATTCAAAAAATGTTGCACAACATTAAAACACATTCCTTTTATTCATTCACTTCCTTAGCGCTACAACCATTGGTGGGGTCTTGGCCTCCTTATAAAATATAAATATGATAATAACAATTATTATATTAATATTAACAATTATGATCAACTGCATCCTGTACTGTTTAACTGTGAACTAGAAAAGGTGATAAGAGAATGACGGAAGGTTTCCTGTAAATGAAGGAATTAACAAAATAATATTCAGGAGAAAAAAAAGTATCCTAGAAATTGATTGTTATGAATTTGAGCATTATTAATTGGCATGGAATGGAGTTACTGCCAAAAATTATGAGAATGGCACGATTCTGCTTCATTAATACAGTTAACCCTCTCTCGTCAAAATTCGACTTGATCACTTCTTCACTGGGACTGAAGATATATAATGGTTATTTATGCACTTAGGGACTAAAGAAAATCATTATTCCCTCAGCCGTAAGTTTGTACCCGAGCGAATGCGAGGGTACAATTCGAGTTTGTTCCCTAGCGAATGCGATGGAACAACCGGGTTTATTCCCGAGCGAATGCGGGGGAATAATTATCTTTACTCAGGAGAACAAGCCGAGACAGTAAAGTGTTGCTGGGACTAATGATCTATTTAGTCCCGAGGGGCATACAATATTCTATCTCCAATACAAGATGGGATGTAAAAAGGCAAACTATACGCTATAATATTTTATATTATGTTGTGTTTTACAATAAATATGTGGTGGATAACTTACACAACCTGAACACAAATGAACTTCTGTTTATTAGTTTTGGTGTTCTGAAAAAAACAGCTGATTTTAATGGCCAGTGTGACAGTTGTGCCAACCTAACTCTCAACTTTTCCAGTACAAAACCTACATTATTTAGACCAATTAGGTTGTCATCTTTTATTTTAATTCTCTTGTTTATGTTACTGGAGTACATATTTTTGAGTCATTCATTCAAGTAAGTAAAAAAAACTTTTTCCAGTCAAACATTTTTTTCTTTATTTAAAAATACGTTTCAACATTCTTCAGTCATTTTCAATTTACATCTCTTATAAGTCCATTTTTTATTTAATTTAAATAAATTTTTTAAATACATATAAATTTGCACATTTTTAACCTTTCAGTAGATTGTCAAATAATTTAAATTTTTCTTATATGTAATTATAAATGAAAAACTTTTATTAGAAAATCTGATAGTATCATCCCAAAATTACTTGTACGCCTATAGTGAATCAAAAAGATGTCCTAACTGACATTAGAACTAAAATTTGTGTGTAATAGTGTTAATCGGCCTATTATATTAGTAATTTTTTATCCAAGTAGAAATGGTTGACTGGATAGTGGAAAGGAAGAAGAATTTAAAATTTGGGGGGGGGGGTGCATTCAATAAATTTCGCAAAATAATATGGGCTTGCTATACTTGTGCCTACGTTTCGACCTAATTTCAGGCCATCTTCAGGGCTGCGAAGAAAATAAAACAGAAAAAACTATACAAACATTGCACTAGTAAAATAATATTAAAACAATAAAATAAAATTATTTAAACAATAATGATAGCAATGAAAAGAAATTGGAAAAGTAAAAGATATTTTATAAAAGAACTGATCAACAATAATAAGAATGGAAAGAAATATAGAAAATAATAAACAGTTTTTAGCGATGTAATATTTTAATGGCGTTGCCTAGCAACGGATGAAGGGACTACTTTTTGTTTAAATATTTTTATTTTGAAGAGAAAAGATTTGTCTTGGCTGGGATTCGAAGCCGGGTAGTTTGCATCTCTAGTGCAGTGCTCTAACCACTGAGCTACCAGGGGTCGTATTCAAGCCAGAGAAATCCTCTATATGAATCCAATATATTTCTACTCTTTCCACATTCTTTCATTCTTTTTTGTTTGTTCGTTTGACTGAAGCCCAAAGTGATTCCACCCTCTGGGTATGAGCACCTCTGTTCAAGTCAACGAAAGTTGTTGAATGGTTAACAACGTAATGTTTATACCTCATGCCTTCAATTAGCTTTATTCCCTTATAGGCCTTCCAGCAATCAGAATATATTGTTGTTCCATGTCATATTGCAGCTTTAGTGCGAGAAGTCAGCATTTCAGTTATTCTACATGTATATAGCCTTCTCCTCCAACAGGCTTTGGCGTTGGTTTGAAAAATTTATCTGTGGAGATACGACGTTGAAAATGTAGAAGGGCTTCGGGCGACCATTAATGGATATTGATGAGGTTCTGAAGGAAGCTGTTGAGTCACATCCGTCCACAAGTACTCGCGAACTTGTCAGAGAGTGTGGTGTGGCGAAAGATATTGTTCGTCACCAAGTTCTCTCCATGGATGGTCATTTTTTTTATACACCCTATTACATTAAAAACTCTACACCTTCCATTCGTCGTTCCAATAATATTTCATCCTTCAAATGTCGTTACTTCAGTGTTGTTTCTTATTAATAACGGTTTTAGCATGTTAATTTTTTGCCGAGAGCAAAATTTTGTTACTAGAAACTGTAACGCGGGAGGCCTAAATTTGCTTAACCAGGAAAGGGATTTTTAACTTGACCTAGTCGTACAAGTCCGGGATCGCCGATTTCTACCTTGTGTACCCAACGAATACACTCCCGCATATCCCCGCATTTTTTTATGATTTAGTTTTAAAGCTGTTTTAATTTTGTATTTAAAGAAAAAATAGAAGTTATACATACTTAAAAACATTTAAGATATTATACACAATTGTTGTTGATCAGGAAATAGTAGAATAAAAAAATTAATAAAATAAACTTGAACAGCAATTGCAGATTGAGCATGGGCAGTCGTTAAATAAAAATGTTTAAAAAGTGGCTACTTCGGGAAAAATAATGATCTACATTTTGGAAAGGTCTTATTGTTTTTCTCCGAATTCCTAGCCAATTAAATAATATTAATTTTTTTAATATTATTTATAAATAATGCACTCGTTTCCACACCACCGCAGAGGTAGAGTGCCAGGGTGCGTTTTTTTTAATGTGGTATCCCCAGTAGGCCTAGTCCACAATCCTCTATGATCATCAAGTTATAAAATCTGGAACTACTATTGATCGTGTCAGATCTAGTAGTATTCGACGTAAGAAGAAAATTGGGGTTGTGGGACCTCATAAAGCATGTAAAATGTGACAGAAAACAATTTAAAAAGAAATATTTAAACAAAAAATAATAATAAGTAAATAGGTACTATTACGGATATTAGTAGGTATTCTATCGCCTAGATACGTCAAATTATGATGAGATAAATTCTGTTATATTGCAAATGCTGAAAAATGTTAAAAATGATAAAATTTAAAATATACGCTTTAAAGAAAGGTCTTCCTCTTGACTCCAAAATAAGTTTTCTTCTAATATTTTCTTCAAATAATTGAATAAATTCTATCTGCACAAGGCGGCTGCTCAACGAATTTTTAATAACAAATCTTAGGAATGTTTGTTCTATAACCTAGATAAGTCAAATTAAGACGACACCTGGGCCTGTCACAGTGATAATACCGCCAATTTATTTACATAATGCAAATAATTATCAAACATTGTTAAATGACCTTAATGATCTATGTTTAAACCCTTTCACTATAAAATTAGTCGGCGAAGATACAAAAATTATGCTTTCATCTGTCGAAGATTTTCGGATAATAACTAAGTATTATGAAAGAATGATGAACGAATTGAATATCATACTTATTCAGTGGGAAAAAGCGATGTTCTACATGCTGCGCGAATTCTTAATTAGGAAAAAATGACAAAACTCTCTGCTCCGTCCCCCCATTTAATAATGAAAAGGCCAAAGATATTTTTAATATGACTAATCAATTTTCAGCTATAATATCTGTAGAACCGAAACACAAATATCAAGATATTCCGATGTGTACATGTGAACAAACTGTCAAAGATATGGTCACACAAAAAATTACTGTAATTTAGAACCCAGATAAAACTTGAAAAAAACCCTAAGAAAAACCAGCGTGGCATTCCATCAAACATTTTTTTTTAGTTTAAGTTTGTTTGTAGTAAATAATGAACAAGAAGAAAAACTGCTGTTAAACTTCTAGAACGCTGTAACAAATCTAAATTGGGCATAACCTTTTTGCCTTACAAGGGTCGCCTTTCCAGTTCGGAAGATGACCTTAAAGGAATTATTGCAAATATCTGGGATTACTTCGTGCTTGTTGTTTTTATTTTTATGTTGGAGACTCTAAGCTTCTCATCATAGCTAGGCTTACAGTAGGTATTCCGATAAAAAAAACAGTTAAATCGGCTTTCCCCAAAATGAGATTCTTGTACTTAGAGAAGCGAAATCATGTTATTTCCACAGTGAATAGGGGGCTAAGACATGCATTGGCTTGAAAAGGAGTTATTGCTTTTATTATTATTGCTATTATAAAGCATTATGATTGCTTTCAAATGCGTATATTAAAATTCACACAATCATGTTTCAAATTATTAAAACCTTACCTACATGTCCTTGATTATTAAATACGAAAATTAATAAAAAGTAAACAGTTTTGAACTTGTAAAATTAACATCGAGATAACTTACATACATTCGCAAACTTTATTATTATATTTAGGGCAATGAATCAATTCGCCTCTTCAAGCGAATAAAAACTGGTTTGACTTCTCCGAGACCACGTTATGCGGTCATAATATTCCGCTTTAGTTTTTAATATATTTGTTCCAGCTCTAGAGTTTTTGGGAATACCCAATCTTGAAGTGGACAGGAAAATAGTCTAATGCGATTAGTTGTTTTGAATTCCAAGCATTTCGATCCGATGCCCAATTTTTTTAAATAATAACACTGTTCATGAAATATTCAGTTTCCTCCCGCAACAGAAACAAAAAGCTTATCTTAAAGCGTTTGAGTTTCTTACATCAGTCAGATCTTGTGACGCCGACTCTTCCATTTATCAGACGAGAAATATCAAGTTATTAATTTTTATTCCAACACAATTATTAATTATTATTAATTATATTAATTATACATTATTAATTATTTCAACATAATACTGTTCTACATCATCCCGGTATGCTACATACAAGCAATCTTATTGTGTCCTTAATTTAAAATTTAATTAGAAAACATGATAATGGGACTTTGCAATAAGAATTAATAAGACCCACCATTCCAAAATTCAAGTCATCTATAATTGTAGAAGTTGTGATGAGACAGGGTTTTTATTTAAATTTATAGTAAAGTTATGTTATGGCAACGACCTGAATTAAATGGTTTATAAATTGGAAGTTTCATCAATGCTTCCGTGTTGTCAGCAATGCAAACTTCCCCCCCTCCTTTTGCATGCATATATATGCATATATATATATATATATATATGCATATATATGCATATATATATATATATATATATATATATATACACATATATATACATATATATACGTATATACTAGGTATAAGGTTATTAGAGAAGGTAGAAGGTAGGAAAGCAGAGTAGAGAGGAAATATAGTCGTTAGTAAGTAAGGAATCAGTTCCTAAGTTAGATGAAGCCCCTAGTAATAAGTACTTAGGAAATTCATGAGAACGTCTCTTGTATATCCACATTAAAGTCTATATTAAGACAGTGTCATACAATGAGGTACTGGATGTTTCAAAACTGTTCAAATTTTAAATATTTTTATTTCGAAGAGAAAAGATATGTATAGGGTCCCCCCCCTAACCCGGGTCTCCCATCTTTCCGTCCTGGTGCTCTACCGCCTGAGCTATCCTGGTTCGTACCTCGGTCAGGCAAATCCATTCTCTTAACTGATCCCATATCCCCGTGTTCTCGCAATTTGAGATGTATACAAGAGGAAGAATGTTCATTGAACAATATTTTAATTAGGATCTTGTTGACTTACATCATTATAATTTATTTTATTTAAAATAAATAAATAAAAACATAGAAATATATTTAAATATATAATACAGTATATCTGATAATTATCTCAATTAATCTACACATTTTTTACAAGTCGTCCACCGACTTTAAAATAATAGGATCTACATCATTTATTACTAAATACATATAATAATTCATTCCAGTTTAGAAATTTAATCTGTATTATATTAAATAAATAAGTTTTTTTTTCTCTACTAAGGTGTGAGTTTATATTTCTATGACAAGGTGGGGAAACCCCTGGGGGAGGAAACCCCCGAAGGAAACCTGTTGCCTTCCTGCAACACTAATCCATGGGATTGTAAAATACGTTATTTTATATTCATCAACCAATTAAAAAAATATCTCGGCACAAGACAGAGACTGTTATGTTTCTAAGACAACAGGTGTGTAGGGAAGTAATTTATTAGAAATCGCGCTCAACCACAAGGATTTCCTCCAATTGAGGGTAGCCACTTTATAGAGCAAAGTGAACCCCTCCAGATCTCACAGGGTCCTTTGCGACTGTTATCAGATTAAATAATTTCTCTATCACAGCTAGATTTGAACCAGGCACCTTCATCATAGCAACTCAGCAGTATACACACTTAGCTACCCCATTACCCTTTGGAGAATTACAAACTGAAAACCTTTTTTTTTTTAGATTAATTTATTGATATTTGCTGATATGAACAAATGACACGAAAACCAAAAACACTTGTGGAGAAACTATCCATCGGTAGCACTCCAATAAAGTTTTATAGTAGAAGGTCTTGAGGCCATCTTCTTTTCAGACGCTCGGAGGGTTATCAGGAATAGTATGGGAAGCAAGTTGAGATACTAGCGGATTCAAGTGTGTATGGAGCTTGGAAGGATAGGTATCTAGTTTGGGCCAAATCAGCAACATATGGGATATTAAGATCATGATGGATGAGTTTGTTTGTGACATAATAAGGAGTATTGAGGATTTTACGAAGGATTTTGGATTGTAAGGATTAGATACGAGATGAATTGGATGGTTTAGTAGAGCCCCAAAGCTCAACTCCGTATGTCCAAATAGGTCTGATAACTGTCATGTAAATGAGTCTTTTGTAATTAATTGGGAGCTTAGAGCGTTTGTCCAGTAAATGTTGAAGTAGGCGAAAACGTCGAGCAGTTTCTTGCCTTTTCAGTCTTGTATGGGGAGAAAACCTTAAAACGTACTTTCAGTTGCTGGAACTGATCTTGCAGGCAGTGTAGAAGAGAAGATGTGGCTATTACTGTGCATTAAGTTGAATATTGTACTTTGACACAAGAATACCTTATAACAAGAAAAGATCTTCTGTGTCCACTGTACAAAGGGTCACCTGTAGTGCTCCCATAACTTTGACGAATACCCTAGTTAAAGCAGATGGAAAGATGGGAAAAAACTCTGTAGTTGCTTAAAGCCTTGCGCGATAATAAGAATAATACATTAATGATGTCATAAATTGTATTTGAAATATCGGAATCATGATCATATACTGTCCTCTTGATCCATCTATATAGAGTGAGGATGAATTCTGCACAGCCTCCTCCTGCTCTGACGGTATTCCACCAACTGTACTCTTCTGCTCCAATGATGTCCCGTCTTGTCAAAGTCCTTCCTCACCTCTTCTTCACACTTCTACCTAGGTCGTCCTCTTCATGGTTTTCCTTCCACTTTGGCTTGGTAGGGCTTGGTAGCAATTCTGTTAGGATTCATCCGCATGAGGTGTCCAAGCCATTCTCAATCGGGTTTCTTCTATTACCTGGTTGTCGGGTTGAACATTCAGGTTCGACCAGATAGTTGTGTTCCGGACTAGGCTCTTCTTCTTTTGCCCCCAATCTTCATGAAAAATCATCATCATCTGCTGCTTGCATTCTGGATTAGTGCTCTTTGTCAGAGTCCATGATTCTGAAGAGTACTTGAGGATTGTGAGATTCCTTCCTCTGAATACAGCCAATTTGTTTCCTTTTCTACTTTTCTCGGTTTATAAACCCTCTTCTCACAACCGCTTCAAAAATCCTACCCGCAGCTCCGATTCGCTCGGTCACTTCCATCCAAATCCGTTTCCATTTAGGTGCACTCCCAAGTATTTAATGTTCTCCACACATATTCTTGGACTTTGTCTTCATCCCGAAAGACCCGCTTTTAGAGAGTTAGTTGAATAAAATAATAAGAAGCAATAAAATCTTAAAATAATAAATCGCTTTTTGTATAGTTAAGATGGCAATAATGATCAACAAAATTTGTCCCTAAAACTAAAAACTAAAAAAAATTTCGACGCTCTAAAAATTACGTGCGTATCCATTATGCTACTAAAAATCATTTCAAGTTATTTTTCATATACGAGATCGTGTTGTGATGAAGATTTCATGAATATTTTTTTATGACAGTAATAAGCCAAGATTTTGCAGGCTGTGGCCGACCATATAAAGGATGAAGGTGGCCGTGGGAATCAATCCGCTTCCTGTTATGTTCTTCATTCTTATCGTTCAAACAATTAACCAATTATCTCGTTCAATTTCCCAAAGAGATAGCGGCAACTACTTTGAATATTCTCAAATATTCGCAGTGTTTTCAAAAAGGGTAAGTGCGTGAAAAGGTTGGTATTGGTATCAACTCAGCACTGTACACACTAAGCCACCGCATTTCTCTTTGGAGAATGACGAACTGAAAACATTTTTTTTAGATTAATTTATTGATATTTAAAACTGTAATAATTTAAGATCAAGTAAATCTGCTGATATGAATAAATGACATGAAAACAAAAACACTTTTGGATAAACTACCCATCTCTAGAACTCCAATAAAGTTTTATAGTAGAAGGTCTCGAGGCCATCTTCTTTTCAGAAGCCTCGGAGGGTTATCAGGAGTATTATTGGAAGCAAGTTGAGAGATTAGCGGATTCTAGTGTGTATGGAGCTTGTCATGGAAGGATAGGTATCTAGTTTGGGCCAAATCAGCAACATATGGGATATTAAGATTATGATGGATGAGCTTGTTTGTGACATAATAAGGAGCATTGAGGATTTTACGAAGGATTTTGGATTGTAAGGATTGAATACGAGATGAATTAATTTAGTGAAGACCCAAAGCTCAAAGTCATGCATTTGAGTGTTTTCTAATTAATTGGGTTCGAGTGAGTGTTGAAGTAGCCAGAAACTGCGAATAATTTCTTGATGTGTGTCAATATTAAATAAATATTATTAGGCTTTGAAAATATATCGCTTCTTTAATATTTATGGTTTAGAGCCAACAAATTACCGCATATTCATCTATTTTCAAAAATAATACTTGAATTATATCAAAGGACTTGGCATTTTTAACACCTACAAAAACCTAGTAATTAAAAAAGTCTACACTAACCTGATGAGTTTTGGATCCGGATATCAAATTTATGTCCATTTCTCTGTTTTTTTTTTAATTTTCTACGAGTTTTCCTAATAACTCCTCAAAATCCTGCCCGTCAGTATCCTTTAATAATATCCCACTGGTGCCTGTAGAACAGATCCAATACTTAGGGTTGTACCTCGACAAACGATTAACCTGGAATCCTCATACAAGACTGAAAAGACAAGAAACCTCTCGACGTTTCAGGCTACTCCAACACTTACTAGACAAACGCTCTAAGCTCCTAATTAACTACAAAAGACTCATCTACATGACCATCATACGACCTATTTGGTCTTACGGAGTAGAGCTTTGGGGCTCCACAATTCCATCGAATTCCTCTCGTATCCAATCCCTACAATCCAAAATCCTTCGTAAAATCCTCAATGCTCCTCATTTTGTTAAGAATGAAGTCATCCATAACGACCTTGATGCCCTATTGATTGCTGATTTAGCCCGAACCCGGTATCTATCCTTTCATAACAAACTTCATTCCCACTCAAACCCTCTAGTTTCAAACCTAGCTTCCTCTTCAATTCACGATAATCCTCCGAGGCGTCTGAAAAGAAGATGGGTGCGTGACCTTCTTAGTTGAACTTTGATATGAGTACTACCAGTGGATAGTTTCTCTACTTGTCATTATGTATCACTTATCCTGTTTACTTGTTGCATCATTGTAATACACTTGTATATCAATAAATAAATTGTATAAAAAAAAACTCAAAATAAAAAAAAAAAAGACATTTTGTTCAAAAATCTTCTGCAGGCTATAGTTCGATAACTGTATAATCCATTCTTATTACACCTCTCAACAGTCTCCATATTTTTTTTTTTTACATCTTTTCCTCAATCCAGAGAAATTAGCAGTTCTGGGGAGCCCGCCAGGTGCGAAGACAGGTACTGGGAAAGAGAACAGTGACGTCAGCGTCCCTGGCCGCCGTCACTATAAGAGCAACCTCCTCTCCTCGACAGCTCAGTCACCAGTATGGCGCTACGTTGGGACGTGTTGTTTTTCTTCGTCGGCCTTTGTTGTTTTGTTGCTGCACAGGAACAACAAAAGCAGGATTGCGAGTGCGTCGAGTACTATCTCTGCGACGAGAAGAAGGGGACAATAATCACCGATGGAACTAATCTCTTGGATGTCAGGTAAGAGGAGACGAAACGTCAATTGGTTAAAGATTTTTAATTCAGGAACGATCCATCTAATATTCCATTCACATCATTTATATATATATATATATATATATATATATATATATATATATATATATATATATTTTATATTGAGATTAATCTGTTTATTATATTAATTTTCTATCGAGATGGATTTGTCCATTATTGTGTTTTAAGTTGAAATCCATTTGTTTATATTATTGCTTTTGACTGTGGTTAATAATAAATTAATGTTAGTGAAATGTATTTTGCCTTATCTATTGATTGCCTGATGTTTAGCCATATTTCTATTCAATATAAAAGGTTTATTAGTAGTTAATAAAAGTAATTAATCAATCCAAGGTAAGATATTCAATTTAGCTTTAGTAATTTATTCCAGTTCTTATCAGTGAATATAGGTAATTAAAATCTGCCCATTTAAACCCGTAAATACCTTAGATAAGCGGAAGTAATTAGTATTAATTAATAAAATAAAATTTTATCACTGGTAGGAAAGGAGTAATATATATATAATGCCATAGCTAGAGTTGTATCATGTTTGAACTTACAGAACTTATGAATCAATTAATGCAGCATTGAAAAAAATAATATTTCGTTGAAATGTAACGTATTCAAACTACTTATCGTGACAGCAGACTTTAAAAATTTATGATTAAATTTAAACCATAGAAATTCTAAAACTAAATAATAATTTTACACAATAAAAACAAGTATGCCTACGATACATCTGGACTTTATGGTGTTACAACAAGATTATGCTGGCTTTAGTAGTAGATGCGGAATAAATAATTATGGAATATTATTTGTAATAGCCTGTGAGTTAGTCATTGTAAATATTAATAGAGGATTATTTATTTAATTTCAAATATATTTGCCAATTAAAAAAAATAAAGAAGTTCTAAATAATTTCAATTATCCATTATTTTTTCAAGTTAAAGAATATAAAAAAAGTCATATTAATATAATACGGAAAATTATATTTCAAATAATCATTATTTCATATAAAGTATTATTTACAAAATATTATATTTTATGGAAAAAATAATTAAAAAGAAGAAGATTCACCTGAAGATATATAAACTGCATCCTTAAAATATTTATAAAGTAAAAAATACTTTTTGTAAACATGCAGGATTAGACTCAACAGTATTAATTAAATTTTAAACTTTAAAAAATTAAAATTGTTTTAATATCATCTTAGTAAAATGTTTTTGTACACCCATTGAAGAAAGTAATACATTTCAATATAT